>OX596181.1:1764596-2411755 GCA_951394245.1 Cyclophora punctaria
ATCCGTATCTCGATCCCGGTCCAGGTCCCGTCACCGTTCGCTATCCCGCTCTCGTTCCCGTTCGTATCGCAAGTCGGGGTCGCGCTCCAGAGGTCGATCTCTGTCGAGGTCACGGTCGAGGTCGAGGTCAAGGTCAAGGTCACGGTCACGTAATTACAGGAGCAAACGCTCCCGAAGCCCGCAAAAGTTTGTATTTTTTTACACATTTTTATAATGCCAAATGGTTTTTGAGAAGTAAACTATTGATGTACTTTGTGTAATTGTTTTTTTAATTTTTCGCAGTAATACAAAGCATAATAGATCACGGTCGTTATCATTTGAGAGGTGAGTTCTTTTTTAATTTATTTTGGGTTTGGTAAGTTTACTTTATCGTAAAATTACAATGAATTTGGCATTAAATTAAATGCCAATCATCCATAGACTATAATCTTTTCTATAGAATAATAATTATACGTACATTCCATACACATTGAGGTATGTTGAGAAAATATAAGTCTCACTTTTGCTTAAACTTTATAAGACTACGCAATTGTATACGCATTGTACACAACCCCTTACAAAATTCCTACTATTATTATAAATGCTTAATTTTGTGTGGATGCATGTTTGTTAATCTTTCACGAAAAAACCACATCACGGATTCAGATGAAACTTTACAGCAATGTAGGTTATACATCAGAATAACAAATGGGATACATTTTATCCCGTAATTTCCGCGGGTACGGGTACAACGAGGGTAACACGGCGGGGCGGGGCTAGTAAATAAATAAATTAAAGTTAGTATGTATAAATATTATACCACATTTAATATTGCAGTAGCGATCGCAGCGCGTCGAAGCCGACTGTGCCGCGGTACTACGGACGACGCAAGGAAGATAAGTCTTCTAGCGAGTTGTCGCTAGACTCTGACACCAGCGACTCGGATACTAAAATTAAGTAAGTAACATATGTATATTATGGGTAATTAAGTTGCGTTTCCATAAAAGCGGACCGGAGCTGTGCGGAGCTCAATCGACCAATCAGAACGCATTGAAATTGTAAAACGACATACGGACATTGTCAAAATCTATTCGTAATGCATTGTGATTGGTCAGTGAAGGTTTTCTGGCCCCACTAGGCGGCAGCACTGAGACGTGAGGTCCAGAAATCTCAACAGTGTCATTTTCGTGAAAACCCTCATTGAGCGCACAGCTCTACTCTGCCTCAAAGGAAACGCCCCTGTAAGAGTTTTTGAGGTCAAAACTAGTTTTCTTTTATTTCTTTCTATTTACATGAAATGCCTAATTTGAATTGTGTCTATTATACATGACAGTTTGATTCTTATTTATTTTGCCAGTAAAAGCTCCCTATGTGCTGATCTTAGTACCTTTATTTTGTAAGTTAAGTTTACTCTTCAAAAAGAATGATGGAAACATATATCTATACTAATCACATATATTTTCGTAAACTAAATTTTAATTTCATGTGACTGTACTTTTTATGAAAATAAAGTTTTTTCTAAGATTGGAAATGTATGTTTACCTCGTGATCGAACTGTATGTTAGATTAAGTTAACACCTAGATATTTTTTACACAACTTATTCATTCCCCTTTTATATTAGTTATCTTTGCTATTTGTTGGCCTAAATATTTTATTTATATTCCTTTCATAATTGACTATCTATACTACCATATTCGCTACTATCATGCTACTATTTTGTATGCTCATCGCACTATATTTTTATTGCGGTGTTTCGAAGAATATTGACTGATTTGATATGATATAAATTCACCATTTCATACAACTTCATTCAATTTTTAGACTGTCTAAACCAGTCTCGAAACTTTAACACGAAAATTAGTCAGCATACAAATTGAAATTTTGGGTTAAAATATAATTTTTATTAGTCACTAACAATTGAGGTTTGGGTTTTAAAATGTAAATGGTCACATTTCAGGTCTACAACTGGCAATAAATCAAATACAAACGAGAATCAGTTTCGATCCTCTGCGAACAGCTCCAAAGTCAGTAAGAATCATTTTACTTTGATTACTTGTACCGCTTTCGTTTAGCACTACACCACTCACTAGCTTTACATTATCATTACATTTGTTTCGCTATAAAGTCTGAATTTCTCTATCGCTGACGTCGTTCGCGCGGAAAATTATTACGTTGCACTCTATATATGTAGTACACTGTGATCACATAATAAAAACGTTAACGACGAACAATACTCTATATCTAAAACAGTCACACACACAAATAAGTAGCGCGCGACACGAGTTTCAATAGGTGTCAGGTGTGAAGTGGAGATTTGTTACAAAATCGTGTAAGCACGTATTCTTGATATCCCAAAATGTGGACCAATGTCGTCAATTTTCCAGCCAAAGACCAATCGTCTTGTCTCCTGAAGAGGAAAAAGGTTTAGTGTTTTATTTCATCCTTGCCCTATCTCTAAACCTTTTTCCTCTTCAGGAGTAGTCGTCTTCGACTGGAAAATTGACGACACTGATCCACATTGTAAGACAAATAATAGAGTATATGTACATGTGTGTGTGTCTGTTTTCATAGCTATTTGTGGTTGGATTCTGTATGTAATATAATTTATGATATGATTGCGCTACGGAAGTTTTTATTAGTCAGCATGCTATGCAACTGATGCTTCTTCAGCAATAGAGGAATTCAGTTCTAAAAGTATGGTTCATTCCAGTCATTCATTAATTCATTATTTCAATGATTTGAAGGTATTATATGACTCAACCGTTCATTATTTGATATAGATAGTATAAACTAAGCAGTAAAAATAAATGGCAAAGATTATATTACAGGCTTTTTGGTGAAGAATATAATTTTTACTGGTCTCTGTAATATTTCAATTTCATCACATATATCTGTTAGAGTATCTTGAATTCCAGGGACTAAATTAAATTAACTCCCTCATGCAAGGAACTCTAATTACTTTATTCTTTTTTTATTGTCCTAACATGTATTTTAATCTAATGTGTATATAATTCGGGTATATTTAAAAGTGTGTATAACCTTCAAATGTTTTATTTAAACACACTAGAGGAATGCAGATCGATTGTGATAAAGTTTTTACATGCTTTAAGTATAAAAAAAATATGACACAGTATACAGTCTTTTAAACCATAAAACTACAATGTCACAAACACAATAATGTGTAATGGATATTTAAATAGCATAATCTAGTAACACGTTACCACTCAGACAAAACCTTTTTAAGCCGTTTATAAACAACTAGCCGCGCCCCGCGGTTTCACCCGCGTTAGGCCCGTTCCCGTGAGAATTTCGGGATGAAAAATAGCCTATAACCTTCCCGTTGAATGTAGTTATCCATTAAAAAAAGAATTATTCAAATCGGACTGATAATTCCCGAGATTACCTCGAACATACAAACAAACAAATTTTACCTCTTTATAATATTAGTATAGATATATTTGACATTTCACTCATACAGATATAATACATTTTTTAAATCTTCATTAATACTTAACATATAAGAACAATATATATATACCAACGTATAGTAAAAGTATTCACGCGGGTTTTTTCGCGGTTAAAAAGTTATAAGCACGTAAACTACTTACTTTTTATTGAACTTGAGTCCAGCCGCGACCAAGAGTGGTGCAATACACTCAAACATTGGGAAATAAAAAGTTTGTGGTTCACTTGTTATGTAAACATTATGGGCCTTATAAATAAACGCGTAATAAGAACATTTTAGCTATCAAATGGTTTGTCCCTTTCCGACATACGCTATTTGCCAAAGAGCGAAAGGGACAAAACACAGTGTCACAGTGTTTAAGTTACACCGTTTTATTAATAAGGTGTACGTTTACTATGTGTTTAAAATGCGTAAGCTTAAAACTATATACCTACATACTTCTCGCTATACTCTTTTAGATACATATTCACGATCATTGTATAATAAAGTTTTAAAATACTTTTATTCACAAATTAATATATAAAATTGTTTTACAGGGTGCGTCGCGTGAAACTTTGTCTTTGAAAGAGAAACTCAAGAGGAAAATGCAAGCTCAATTGTCAAGGCAACGTGAGTTTTGAAAAAGATATATATGTGCATATACTAATATAATTAAGTGTAATAGTTTTATTTGGTTGTATGAACGCGCTAATCTCGGAAACTACCAATCCGTATATATATAATGATTGTTTTTCTAACGGATAGTCCCAATCAACGAGCGGTTTGGTAATTCCCGAGATTAGCTCGAACATACAAACATACATATTTTACCTTTTTATAATACAAGTATAGATTATATATTATTATATCGGTCCAAACAGCCTATAGTCTCTTCATTCGTCTCCATCTAAGTAAATAAACAAGATATATAATCATTTTCAGTGAGAGCCGACAAGCGTGCGGAAGCGGAACGTCTCGAGCGCGAGAGTCGCCGCCAAGCGAGGCGAGACGAAGAGATGAGGGAACTGGCCATCAAACTGAGGCGCAAGTCTGTATACATAGTTTATACTCGCTCGGAGATTACATTACTTCGATTAATTACGTAGATCAATTCATATTAGGAACTCATATGAATATAAACTTACACAATTATTATTACAATATTGTTTGGTACACTATCGTAGTTTTGGTAGATTCAGTTTAGGGCTTTATATTAATGATACACGAAAAAAAAACAATGTAATCTTCTAAACGGTAATTGCGTCATCTGTAGCCCTGTTGAGGTCGGATGTAGAACATCTGTCACGGCACAGAGAGCAGGTCAGCAAATGCACCGTCAAATCATTTGTAGAGTTATTTATAAGTACTGCCGTTACGTAACGAAGCATCATTAATTTATTATTATTATTTATTTATTTCAATTAAAACGGGGACCCAGTTACATACATAAATCATACCTTATTGCAATAATGATAGTAATAGGACGTCTTTAGGTGGTGTAAAAGCTCCGGATATGAATGAACAGATTATTTCTTCAAATTATACGACAGTACTTATTAAAAATCCTTGTTTCAGACAACGTGAGATGCGTCATAAATACAGGAGGTCGAGCGACGACTCTTATAAAAGTCGGAGCCACAGCAGGTCTTCGTCTCGGTAAGATCATAAAACGACCTTTGAAAAATGGTATTCAAGACTAACAACGCCCCGCAGTTTTACCCGCGTTGTGCCCGTTCCCGTAGGAATTCCGGGATGAAAAATAGCCTATAACCTCCCCTTTGATCGTGGCTATCCATTACAAAAAGAATTATTCGAATCGGATTGGTATTTTCTGAGATTAGCGCGTTCAAACAAACAAACAAACTCTCTAGCTTTATAATATTAGTTTAGATCTATAAAAACTGGTTTGATATAGGTGCTTCTATACCTGAGTTCTGCTATACTATGTTTTATATTCACTAATAATAAAATCATAAAACATAGCATAACGTATTGTTCACAATCGCATAATTTTTTGAATGAGATAGTCGCATTTCTTTCTGAGCTCTACGCTTTATATTTGCGAGCCTGGTCGTTTCATTCGTTCCACCATGTAAGAGGCCTATAGGCGATCTAGAACTCCGATACGGGATTGGTCAATACATTACTCGAAGTCACATCTGTCAATATAAAAGTATAATTATAACCAAATGTTAATCTTACAGAGACTCAGCAGCAGGCGAAAGAAAGCGAAGCCTATCCAGAAGTAGAACCCCGGATAGACCTCCGGTTTGGGAAACCAGACCCAACGACCGTCTACCCGAACCGGACCACAGACAAGAAAACAACACCAGAAACTATAGAAGCAGGTCACACTCACCCAAACGTCCTCCGGTGTGGGAAAGAGACAATAGACCAGAAGACAGAAAGAGATACGAAGACAATAAATATGATAGAGTCGAAAGACCATTTAATAGAAATGAAAGGTACGAACAGACGTACGAAGAAAATAGATACGAAAGACCTTTCAACAGAAATGACAGATACGAACAATCGTACGAACGATTTGATAACAGACGAAGACCGTACGGGTACCATAGAGGAGGTTATAGAGGTCATAGACAAGGACCGAGCTCGTCCAACTATAGAGCAGATGACAGAGACGAGAGGAAGGTCAAACTTGTTGATTATTAAGGCTGCTTAGATTAACTTTAGTTTATGGTGTTGGCGACTACTACTTATAGGAATAATATGGCTATGTGAAGCATTAATCTTACAAACATAAGTTTTGTGAAAGAATGCTTGATATAAAGTCATATTGAAAAGGTAGTTCGCTGCCCCAACATCGAAAAAAATTTACAGTATGCATTTCAAATAGAGAAACATGGGTCAATGTGGATTGTATCATAGTTAAACCTTTCTATACCTTCGTCTAAAAATAAGCAATAAAAGCATGTACTGCCAAATAATATGACAGACATGTTAATGATACCAAAATGATCTTACGTTTCTCTATTTGAAACTTATTCAGTTTAAGGATTTGTTTCCGTTAAAGGGGGCGGGGCTGTGCGGAGTTTAATGAACCAATGACAATGCGATATGGATAGTTTTGACAATGTCAATGCGTTGTTTGACAATATCAATGCGTTGTTTGACAATCCCAATGCGCTGTGATTGGCGAACCTTGCTCCGTACACCTCCACTTCGCTTCAATGTTAACATACCATAACTGTACAACTTTCGTTGAAGCAATAAATACCGACAAATATAATAAGTGCGTTATGGCCAACTCAAATTTTACAGTGATCATAAATTGTACTGGTTTACTTCAGCACATGTATTTTACCGCCATCTTAATAAACGCGCTGTAACCAAAACACTGTTATGATATGAATTGTTTTGTCTCTTTTGCTCTCCGGAAAATTGCGTATGACAGAAAGTGACAGACCATTTGATAGCTTAATTGTTCTAAATACGCGTTTATGGCCCTTAATGTTTATGTTACGATTTACTAACTGTTTTGTGAAGTGTGCGTGCATTTATTCAGCATTACTCGTGTAAAGATGGATTCATTTATATCAAATGCTCGTATCTTAACGGACTAAATAAACGTAGTACAAAGTGTTGCAATTTTTTTAAAATTTTTCGGTGGTTTAGTGGTATAGCACTCGCCTGCCAAGGCTGAGGTCCCGGGTTCAATTCCCATGTCGAGCGAAAACATGTTTCAACATGATCACCAAACCGCAGTTGGGAAGCGTGGTCATTATGCCTAATCCTCCTCGCTGTAGTGATATCTTCAGCGAGATGAGAGGCCTTTGCCCAACAGTGGGACATTACAGGCTAATACTTAACTTTACTTTTTTGTAAAATTGGGGTTGTCAAATGTCGAATTGCCATTGTCAAGTAAGTGACATTGTTTATTGGATCGGCAGATTTTGCATTGAGATTAGGTCCGAATAATTAACCGACTTAAAGAGAACGTACATCGGACTCTTATACTACTAGACTACTATTTACATGTCCATAGAAGTTACCAGAAAACATTATTTCATTCATTAAAAAAACTAGTACTACGTTTTATTTGTGAGCTGTCAACTCAATATAATATAAAGTCACAATTCGATAAACACAACGATCAACTATTTACATTGTTATTTATTTAATATTTATGTCCCTATTCGTCAATGAATTTGTATGTTTAATAGTAAAAAAATGGTTTATAGTTCAAACCTTAAATAGTATATAAAATCTGAGTTATCATCATCGAGCTATACATACAGACGGATACTCATTACTTATCCATTTGCGTGGGAGGTCAAAATGACATTGTCACTTGGATGTATTTTGACGAATATATATAACATTAAATTTTCGACACTGGCTGACTTAACAATTTCATTTAATTGAGTACCTAAATACAAAACAAGTGAAATCGTTTGAAATTTTATTTATACTTTCACTGACACCCGAATACTCAAACGCTACTGGGATTAAAACGAGTTTAGGCCCATCTCGTAGCCAGATTTGGTAGCTAGCTACGAAATGAGAAAAGTGTTTTCCCATCTTGTAGCTAGCTACTAAATGGGAACGATCTATTCGGTAGGTTAGGGTTTTTTTTTTTACTAGTTAAAATCCTAAATCTTGGACTTTCGAATTCCTATTTCGTAGCCAGCTTCGAATCGGGATTATTTCTCCCATTTGGAAGCTAGCTACCAAATCTGGCTACGAGATGGGCCTAAACCTTAAAACGTATTGAATATCGTACATGTTTGACAAATATTTGTCAAAATGGTATTGTACTGAGGGATGCTTAATTTTAGTGACGTTCGTTTTTTTGGGCGTCTTGTCTTGAAGCGTTAAAAGAATACAATTTTAAACGAACGGCAAGTTTCAGTCAATTTGACCTCGTAAGATATGTCAGGTTATTTCATTAGTAAACATTACTCAGTAAATTAATAGTCTGTGTGTCAGGCTAGTGATCGACAAAATATGAATCATATCATTAATACTTATGTATAAACTATAACATCTTGTATACAAGCAGCTGTTAAGATAGTTTTAATAAAATAAATAATATTTAATAAATTATCTCTCATTTATTTGCCTCTTTCTTTACAATTTGCTTATTCTACTTATATATAAAAATATATTACTACATACTTATGTTTTAATTTACAATATACATTTATTGATATAGTTATATACATACTAATTAATTTAAAATATCGTTATTTTCTCTATTCAGTCATTAAAATATTAAAAAATAGATATAAAACGTTTTTATACACAATGTTATACACCGGCAAACATTGTTTTGTCATATAAAAAGTAAGGGTGGTCCATCCTTAACATTTAGGGGGATGAAAAATAGATGTTTTCCGAAACATATTACAGAAGACACATAAGAACAGTCTGTGTCTGTTTCCTACTTTTCAAACATCGCCTGGGTTTGAGATCACTAACTCGCAGTAGACAAGCGAAGTGATTATACGAGTACCTAATCCTACTCACTGTACTTATATCTTCCCAAACCCCCACATAACAATAGGTGGTCAAGTCATTAAAACTCGTTCTTGATTCTTAGTAAGTATTAGTCATCTAATCGCTCAGTGTGTCCACATCCACCTCCTCGTTGTCCTCGGCGCCCTCGGCTTCCCGCGCGGCGCCCGGCGCCAGCCCCACCCGTCCTTCCTTCGTGTGCCGCCACTTCATTCGACGGTTTTGAAACCACACTTTTACCTGAAATATTTGGGTTCTGGTCAGAATTATTAATGATACAAGGAATCTTCTTTTCGTATAGGGTTATCTTTCTTAGTACCTATTATAATGGGTGTCATTTTGAAAACAGTAATTTCGCCTACGGTTTTCTGATGATTGAGACAACTAGGGCCAAAAATATGCCATGTTTTCAAAAGCACCTATGCTATGATTTTGCAGTTACACAAGTAAGTGTTAATTAGCAGGTTTTTTAGTGCTAAGAAAAGATTCCTTTTTATTTCGGTTTGTTAAAATGATATCTACTTATTCTCAGAATAGATTAACACCCAAAATATCCAACCAATCGCAGGCAGTTTTAAGCCCTCAGGGACCGTAGACTTCGCCTATGAGTTAACTTTACAAGGGGTGCCCCCATGTGCGGGGTAAAGCCCTTTTTCCTTAACAGAATACCCAGGTCCGATGGCAGGTTGGTAAGAAGAACTTAAAAAAAGCGGCCAAGTGCGAGTCGGACTCGCCCATGAAGGGTTCCGTAGCAGCGAGTAACATAATAAAGAAGTTCTTGAAATAAATGTTTTTTTATTTACATTTGAGTTATTGAATGAATAATCAGTATTTTTTTGCGGTTTACGATTTATGTCGTAAAAAAAAAACTACTAACTAGACCTCGTTCAAACCAATTTTCGGTGTTAGATTACATTGTTATGTACATCATATATTTTTTTTAGTTTTATCATTCTCTTATTTTAGAAGTTACAGGGGGGGGGACACACATTTTACCACTTTGGAAGAGTCTCTCGCGCAAACTATTCAGTTTAGAAAAAAATGACATTAGAAACCTCAATACCATTTTTGAAGACCTATCCATAGATACCCCACACGTATGGGTTTGATGAAAAAAAAATATTTTTTTCATTTCTAAGTATGGGAGACCCCCCTAAAATTTTATTTTTTTTCTATTTTAGTGTGAAAATATTAATGCGGTTCACAGAATACATCTACACACTAAGTTTCAACAACATAGCTCTTATAGTTTCGGAGAAAAAAGGCTGTGACATACGGACAGACAGACAGACAGACGGACGGACAGACAGACAGACAGACATGACGAATCTATAAGGGTTCCGTTTTTGCCATTTGGCTACGGAACCCTAAAAACACACTCACTTGAGCATCAGTCAACCCCAAAGTTGCAGCTAGTTGCCGTCGGTCCGGCTTCGTAATATACTTCTGTATTTGGAACCTCCTCTCCAAGCCCTTCCTCTGAAGGTTGCTGAACACTGCCCGCGACCACGACCGCTTCCGTTTACCGCTGGAGGTGACGTCACAGCGCGCGTTCTGCGGCGGTGATGACGTAGGCAGTGGAAGACGGTATACTGAAACAGGGGGATATATTGACGTCTCTTTTGTTTTTGTTGGGTTAAGTGAGAAAGGGATGGAAACAGGGATATGTTGGCGTCTCTTTCGTATTGGTTGGGTTAGGTGACTTAGTAGACAGAATAATCGACGGTATTTTTATTCTGTATCTATTTACTGGACAGTTTATCGATTGTTAAATAACCATAACCTTTAATGATTCAATTTTATCTGAGTACCTTTAATACGCACTTAACGTGACTTAACGAGCATTCATCAATGCCATACATAATAGTCAAACTATTATTATAGGTACGGGACAGACAGAATAGCGCAATCCGCTAGAAAGAAACGTTGAAAAATCATAAAGTAAAGTGCCAAGTGATTTTCTTACTTACCTAAAAAATTCTAGCTTAAACGAGAACGTAGGTAAATAATGTACCTATACAAATCGTGAAATCTTAAAATTAAAAACAAATAACCCATAATTTTGAATGGGAAAGTTGTTACTAATCCCTACATTGAACAAAGTACCTGATACTTGATGTCTGCATGATGATCCCTTTTTGATTTGGATAATTAATTCCTTAACACCTTCTAATTGCCACGCTTCATTGAAGTATGTATGCATATTTAATAATGTGACTTCGCAATTTTTATTAAAAATATTGTCGCCGAATCCCGTTGATGTCTTTTCTTAGAAAAACATTCCACATTGTTTTGCTTACTCATTTGTGTAACATTTTTAATGTTATTTTTCATTGATTTTTGTTATTTAGATATCCTACAGTAGAAGTTATCAGTGCATATAAGATGCTAACCAATATTTTATTTATTTATTACTTACAGAAGCTTACTTATGTGACTTATCTTTTTAAGTGTATTTATGGAGCTTCAATATGCCTACATAATTTATTCTACATAGGTACTTACTTAGCTCCTACTAGTGAACCGAGAATATAACAGATAACAGCCTCCGTGGTCTTGTGGTTTGAGCGCTCGGCTCACGATCCGGAGGTTCCGGGTTCGATTCCCGGTAGGGACAATATCTCACAAAAATCTCTTGGTGAGACTGCCCTCAGTTTGGTTAGGGCATTGTAGGCTAAATCACCTGATTTCCCGAAAAGTATGACGTGCTTCGGAGGGCACGTTAAGCTGTTGGTCCTGGTTACTTACTACGGATAGTAGTCGTTACACATTAGCCATGTCAGCCCGAGAAGTGAATTTTAAATTTTCGGGTCATCGCTGACTTTTCTCGAATTCAGAGTCAGTCACTAACCCTGTTGTCAACATTTACGCGTAAAATGTGGCAATACTACCTGTGATACAGCCACGTTCACCTATTGCGAATTGGTGATCTCAAACTCAAGCAAAATTAACGATTCATAACATTAATTGAGAGCCTATAAACAATAATCATTAAACAATAGGTAACTACCGAGCTATTGCGAAAATGCAATAAATTATAAAATATTATAATTTCCATTGGCAGTTTTATTGGTGTTAATAAAGGAATACAAGTATCCATTTAGATACGTTGATGTCATCTTATATATAAAATTCTCGTGTCACAGTGTTCGTTCGCGTACTCCTCCGAAACGGCTTGACCGATTCTCATGAAATTTTGTGAGCATATTGAGTAGGTCTGAGAATCGGCCAACATCTATTTTTCATCCCGAAATTCCCGCGGGAACGGGTACAACGCGGGTGAAACCGCGGGGCGCAGCTAGTTTATTTATTAGTAACTAGCAGCGCCTCGCGGGTTTACCCGCGTTGTGTCCGTTCCCGTGGGAATGTCAGGAATTTTATACATATAAACCTTACTCTTGAATCACTCTATCTATTAAAAAAACCGCATCCAAAAATCCGTTGCATAGTTTTAAAGATCTAAGCATACATAGGGACAGACAGCGGAAAGCGACTTTGTTTTATACTTTGTAGTGATTAACAAGCCCAGAGGTACCCAAACTATGCAGTTCACATTACAGATTTATGATGTCTCTTTAAATCTGATGGTGTGAGATGACAGCTCGTTATTTCAGCTGTCAAAACAATGTTACCAGCCTTTAGATCATAGTGATTATCCCATGATGAACCTCAGTTTTTTCATCACACACACGTATTATGCGAGGCAGTACAGTACGATAATTTTACCGTTTCGACTATTTTTATTCCGTCAAAAAGTTGTAGTACTCAAACGTCATCATAGGTGTGCCTTTAGTTAAAATCTAGGGACAATATTTTCAGAAAGGAGTCGAAAATGACAATATCTTATTGTCAGAGCTGAAAATAGCATGCTATACCAACCTATGCTATTTTTTTTTATACAAAGTAAGTAAAATTGCGAAGATGTTTGGACAAGGCATGATACATAATAGTTAAACAGTTAAATACCTCGTAAAAGTTCTTATGAACGAGGCCACTTCCACAGAATTTTATTCAAATTAAAGTCGAACAAGCATTAGAGCCGAAATAATACTGCCATTAAACTTCTTTAAAAATATTATAACAGCCGTTTTCAATATTGAATGTCCATTTAGAATTTGTTATCTCTGATTTAAGACATATCTAAATGTCAAATTAGAAATTACAATGTGAATTAATAATAGATTTGGTTCGAGATATTTTCGAGATATAAAGGACCCATCACACTATTTGGGAATGCTTGAACTATGTGCTAATGAAATATATTAGTACTTACCATAATACGCTTAATATTATTTAACTTAGATAAAAATAAAGGGTTACCTACGGAAAGTCGGAAATTACTTTTACTAGTATTTTAAATAAAACTGTAGTTAATATTAAAGTGCGATTCACATTTAGCACAACATATCAAATAAAGAAAAATTCGTTTAAAAACGTCATTCTCAAAAAAACTTAATTCTTTTGAGAATGACGTTTTTTAAACGACTGTTTCTTCGACTTTTTGAGGTACCTAAACCTACCTATCTTTAATCGCACTAACAGTAAAACACACACAAATCAATCCATACCAGTAGTAGGTCTTAACGCTGGATGTAGATGTGAATAGGGCATCGGTATCGGCAGTTGGAGCAACGGCTCATCTCTACAACACCTGTAGAGCGCTGCCACGCACCCCGCACAAGGAGGCTCTTGCGGCCTCGACTCCTGCGACCCTTCAGACGCCTCCCGATTCCCCAATATACTATCCACACTGAACTTAGACTTCCACGAGCTCACTTCACCAACCGGCGTCATTTTTGACAACCACCCGACACGGAAGCATTTGACAGACTGACGAAAACGCGGCAACACCCGCGCGCGATCGCTGCGTTGGCGCACCTAGTGGGCGTGGCCTCGCGCTCTGATTGGCTGGTTAGCTTTTAAGGCGTCACCCAACGTTATGGAGTATACCAAGCATTGACTGATCTTAATGTTACAAACAAGTGCATTTGTTTACAATAAAATTGATCTTTTATGTGTTTTATATGAGTTTGTACGTTGGCTTTCAGTTTATTGGCGCGTAACTTACGTCATTCGTCGACTTTATGGTTGGTTTTATAAACAAACTTAACGGAATGGAAGTAATTATAAAAGTGCCTACTCCACTTGTCTGCAACTATTTATCGTACATCTGTTTGTCTGTATATAAAAACCATCAAAAACATTCGTTCTTAATAAATTAGTTACCAGTTACCAAGACTATGTAAAAATTAATTTATATACATACCTGCACATTAACCGAGTAAATTTGTCGTGTAGGTAAATATTTATATAAGTACACATATTATTTGTTATATTCCCACCAACCTTCTCGTTGGATGTGGCTATCCATTACAAAAATATATTTCTGAGATTGGAGCATTCAAACGTACGACAAAATCTAAACAAAATTTTAAAAATTCTCTGCAGCTTTATTGAATTAGGTAGTACATATTCATGTTTTTATAGCATAATTATAATATAGGGTGGTAAAGGATAGTTTATTCTACTTATGTAAGTTGTACCTAACTTAACATAAAACGATTGAAATAAAAATTACCCTCTGTAGAGTGCCGAGATATCGAAGTACCTGTATGAATCTGTAAAGTCCGTAATGTTTTACTAAAGACCTCATTATCTCACTGAAGATATCAGAAGATACAGTGTCATAAATGAGGTGAATACAATCATCTAGACCGACATACATAACCACCCCAAAAATGTTTCTTTTATATATATATCTTTATTATTATATATAACTTTTCATACGTATCGTTAATTCAAGATGTCATCTCTATTATCTTCATGGTTACTTACATTCCTTCCTTCTTTCCAATCCTTCCTTCTTCCTCATTACATCCCTGGCAAGAGGCACCAAACCGACCACAATACCTCCCTGCCCCACAAACTCAAATCTAAGAATAAAATCAAGTTCCCACTCTGTACTATTAGAGGCACATAAAACAAACATAATACAGAATCAATTGATTAAAGAACACGCTGTTTGCTCCTAAATCGATTACTGGTTAGTTTATTTTGCTTGTCGAGAGCACCTGGCGAGCATCCTCGCCAACCGATATAGATTCAATCATTACACAGTGTTTACAGAACGAACAACAATCATGGGCCGCTAGAGAAATAATTATGTGTTCAAAAATAATACGTGCTGAGTTACTTGTAGCTGTTATTTGGGAATATTGGTGTGGTTCTACTGTGAATAAAATACGGAAGTGTCGTTTGAATTAGGCTGGTTTACTAAGAGCGAGCTGGTGCGCATCGGCTTTTACGCATTGATATGCTGCAGCCAATCAGCTTCTACCACGGAAGAGCGAAGTACCAACACTTATTTTCTTAGTAGCTTGACTAGCTTGTGTTAATGGCGATATCTTCGCATAATTGTTGTTTTGCAATTTGTGTTTGTCATAAAAAGTAAATTAAATACAAGTATAAGAAAATGTGTCATGACTACAACGTGAATGACAATTTAATGGCATTAGAACAAAATAGGTAGAGCAGACTCTAATACCTAATAACATGATAACGGGATTAGCTCTACCTGGTTGAGCTAATTTCTCAATATAAGAGAGTAGAGAGAGACTGAGCGGAGTATACCTACTCAATTCGAACTGTAGAGACAGTTAAGATAGTCTTCTTCAGTCTTCGAAATAAAATGAAGGATAAGACGCCTTTCAGATTGTTTGTCCATCACAGACATTTTTGCCTGTTAAACTAAAAAATATATTATCTACTTATCCGATAGTTGTAGTGAGACTGCCGGACAGTTTAGTTTGCGTCGGACAAATTAGTCTAAATACTGTCGTGATTGCGACCATAGTTGGATCAGGCTTTAAGACTGTATTTTTTTCGAGAGTTTTGTTTTGGGTTTCTATAACTTTTGTAAGTACGTATTTGTTGTACTATTAATAGCAAAGCAGAAAGCCTAGTTACTTAGTTGGGGATATCTTTTGTACTGCGAAATTCATGCCTACAAACCCCACCGATATCCTGAACACTGTATTGCATAATACTTAATATAATTTATTATAATTTAACATCGGCAATGTATCAGGTAAGTATTTGGAATACGTGTGAATTATCTGCGGGTGTCATCGTAAATCATCGATAAGTGCGCAACACGGATATTGTGTTTATGAATCGATATTTAAATAATATTCGGATGAGCGGGTTTATGGTTAGGTTAGTAGGATCTGTGAAGTAGTATTTCTGTATACTTTTCATCTTTCGCCCGTACTAAGAGACGTCAAATCGAGGGGTAAGAACCAGATGAACGTATCTACAAAAATCTCGAAAATCGTTTTTTTGTAGAAATGGGTTGTATCTATGACCCTACACGTTGTGCCAAAAGAACGTATCGCTAGAATCAATAGTTCACTAGTTCGATAATAACGCAACGACTTGAAAAAAAAATCATGAACAGCCGAAGAAACTTAACTTCAATACCATCAAAATAGTTTCAAATTAGTTAGAATTTAGTAACTTACAAAACGTAAAGACAATATACATTAATTAAACCCTGAGTGTAAGCAATTGATACTATTCTTCATTGAACCACAACAACGTATAAGCCGTTACTACAGTTTGGTTCTAAACAATATTTGTATGTGTCTTTGTATTTTATGCCATAAGAACGTATAATGTCCTTACGTTCATTTGGCTGTAATACTTTGTTGTACGTGGATTTAAAAAATAAGAGCCAGAAGAACGTATGTCAAACAAATTATGGAAAAATTCGTATATTTATTTATTTTAGTGTCCACAATAATATTTTTTTTCGCTATTTTTATTCTCTAATGGTACATAAATATGACCACATACTTTTTTTTTTTGTTTAGAGCAAATCGATTGATATTTTGTACGTTAAAGTTTACTATGACATAAATTTCAATGTTTTTTACCTCTCCTGGAAAATCTTTAGAATGTATTTGCGTTCATTTGGTTCTTATCCCTCGAAATGCTTCCCAAAAGATTTAATGAGTGATTTCGACATTAACGATTACGCCAATCAGTTAAGTGTCCATTTAATGGACGTCTATACATCTTTTGGTTTATGAAAACCTAAGAAGGAACTGCTACTGAATAACTTTTTTGAAGAGAAACAAAAAACGACTAACTAAAGGCTAGCGCAAACTATAAGCAGACAAACAACAGTCTTACTTGGGTACGTATGACTGATTTTTCTTAGTGAAAAAGTCAATTCAATTTTCTTTTGAGTGGCTTTTGATAACTTGTAGCAATTTGTGAGATGTTTTGGCAATGTGCGTGTTCTCTTAGATATCCATGTTACAGCATACAATCTTAAAACTATTGCGACAAAGTTGCGCTTGCCTCAACTTAAACGAAGTAAGTATATCATCCAAATAAGTAGGTAAATATTTAATTATATTGTATCTCCTAATGTTTTTAATCATATCTCGATCAAGTTAGTACATTTCAAACAAACTATCATCCGTTCATCCGTTGGGACGGTATCACAACAATAAACAAAAACACACTTCAAACGCGTCTATTTTGATACTTGTTTTTGTAATTGGTACTTACTTAAATAAGTATTTACCTTCATAAGTATTAACCTCTATTTAGGGCTAACAAATTGTCGCATTAATTTGTTATGATAATTTGTTTGTTTTATTTAAATAGCTAGCAGCGTCCCGCAATTTTACTCGCGTTGTGCCCGTTCCCGTGAGAATTGCGGGATGAAATATAACCTCTAACTTTCCCGTTACAGTAGCTATACATTACAATAATAACTATTCAAATCAAGCAGGTAATTCCTAAAATTAGCGCGAAAATACAAAAAAGTTTATAAAAATAACAAGGGGCAAACATAAGGCACCTAGTGGTAGGTACATATCTTTATTAGCACCCCAATTCAATTTAAAACACTAAAACAACCATACCAACTACCAATAACTATCACCAATCTGCAACACATACTAAATCCTTTCCAAAAAAGCAAAAACCCATCCCACCCAAGCAAAACGATCCTCAATTTGTATAATTTAGTCCGTTCTTTTTTATTGAATACCTAAAAAGATTTACAACACTCAGTCTAATGAGAACGGGTGTTTATAATGACTTCCTCATCGGTGCATTCGGCGGAAATCACGTAAAAAGATTTATTAAGTCTGCCTCTGTTTGTGATTGTAAAGTTGGTGTTTGTGGACGGCCTGCCGAATTACGCGGCCCGGTTTAAGAGTGGATCATTGTTTTGTTAATGAGGAATCGAAATATCTTTACGGTTTTCTTTTTTAAACTGATGCGATTTGTTCACCCGCGGCCACGAGGTGCAATCCAATAGAAATTTTGAGAAATAAAAAGTAAGTTATTACTTTCTTTGTAAACTTTCTATCACGAAGAACTCCGTGTATTTACTATCTTTACGGTTTTTGATGCGCTTACTGTGTCAGAGGTGGCTGGTTCGATTCCCGCCCGGAGTCAACAATATGTGCAGATAAAGTTATTGGCGACGACGTCTGGTTGTCAATTATATAATAAAATATGTATCTTTGTGTGTAAAGAATGTAGTATCAGTTAGATTCTATAATACAAGCTTTGAGCTTAGTTTGGGTCTCATTAACCATGTGTGAATTTGTCCGGGGAGTACATTTATTATAAGTATTATTAATGTATATATTCATTATTGAACACCTCGGTGGCCTAGTGGTATGTATATGCACTCGCCTGCCAAGACTGAGGTCTCAGGTTCAATTGCCGGGTCGAGCGAAAACATGTTTCCTACTTTTCAAACATGGCTCGGTTTTGAGATCACAAACTCGCAGTAGGCAAGCGTGGTGATTACGCCCAATCCTCCTCACTGTACAGATATCTTAGTAACCAAGGAGAAACCCTCTAACTGAATTTAATCCCGGTTTATTAAAGTAGTAATATAAGATAGGTAGGTACATAGAAAAACCACTTAGGGGTCCATTCAAACTTATTTAAAAACGTTTGTAACGTTCTCGATGCAAGTTTGTCAGCTAATTTATTCTTCAATATTCTAGATATTTACCTCTAACTCAATCGCAGGCATTTAATAAAACATAAAACAATTTACGACATAATAAAATCAGCTTTCATTCCATAAAATATTGTAACCATTTAAATATCTTAAATAATCAATAAAATATACAAAAAACACGAATCTTAAAGACTACCTAATTATAACAAAATCGATATTAGTTTCGATTCGTACATAACTCGAATTTGATTAATAGTTTTTGGAGATTAATTATCTTATTTAACTCGATTAGCATAACTGCTATTTTGTTAAAATAAACTGTGCTTCGTTTAGAGTTAATTAACACAAATATAGTAGCTGACCAAATTAGGTATGGATTATTAAAGTGTTTCTCCTCGGAGTCACGGGACAAGCCCGGTCTTTTTGAGAGGCATGCGAGGGGGGCATACAGATCCAACTCGTAGAGGCCCTTTGGAGATGTTTAATGTAATGGATTACAACTCTGAAGGGACACACTCTCGAACACATCAGTACAACGCATCCGGGAATGTGTACCTGCAGAAGTAGGGACTATTGCAGGAAATTAAAGAAATAAGAATGGGCTATGGGAATGAAGTTTGGAATATTATTATTCATTAAATAATTCTCGAATCACTGAAATTGGTTTGAAGGTAGAGCGTCTATGATTGAAAATACTATTTCCAAAATGTGGGAACTTCCAATTTAATATGAATTAAAATATTTTAAAGATACACTGATTTCAAATTAAGATAGGAAACATAAATACAAATGGTAGGATTATGTCATTTATGTTAAGCAAAGTATAAACAGTAGTGGGTTGATTTGGGCTGTCGATTTTTAGAATCAACCCGTTAGAAAATCAGCCAATTTTAATAAAATATCTATTAACGGTCAATCAACAATATTTAATGACGTGTTAAAACTAAATTCAAAACTCTTTTTTATAAAATCGTTTAAACACTAAGTTCGTTCCTCGTTTACGAACAGTAACTGGTCAAACTGCTTTTCAAAAATTGGCATTTTTAATCGATACAACATCCGAACTTTATTTTACGATTATTTCTCGATGTAACATGATATCCTCAATGGTTTGAATATGCATAGACACAGAATTTTACTTTACTTTATTTAATTTCGTGTTTTTGATGTTAAAGTATGAATAGCAACAATTAAATATCGGATTTTGTAACGTTTTGAAATAACTTCGCCGTTATTTGATACTTATAGGAAATAAAAAATATTTTAATATTCTTTGACACATCGATTATTCTACCTACTGAGCCATTAAAATGGTAAATAAATACCTACGATATATAATAAGCATGAATCGAATTCATCCGACATAATCTATCTTTCATACTTATCATTCATTCATTCACTCATTCATTCATTTCGAGAAGGTTAGAGGCCTTGGTGTCGAAATTTTTAGACCGCCTAAAGGCCTCCGACACGGTCTAACGATTGAAACATCCGGGACTGGCAGACTAACTACCTATCACTAAAACAAATGAAAATAATGTGAAGTAACATGACCATAGATTATAAACGGTCATCTTATCTGACATTCAATAGACAATGCAAATACAATAAACCAGCTTTAAAACTCTATAATTTAACGTAATAGGGTACAATCAAAGGGTTATAGGCCATTAGTCATCAGTAAACAGATTCGAATACGATTTATATAAATCGCCAAGGCGAGATGGCGGGCTGAGTGTCGTAAATATTAAAATATTGACGCCGTTAAAAATATCTCCTTACAGTTTACGAGAGCGACTGGTGAGGACATGTTTACGTGCTTGTAGGGGCAATCAATTCACGTTTTAGGGTTCCCTGTGCTTAAGTAAGTAAGTACATACGTCCAAGTAAAGGCCTCCAACAACTGGTCTGACGATTGGAACAACCGGGACCGCCAATTTAACGTGCCCTCCGAGGCACGGCACCGCGAACTACATAGCGATGTACTACTATGCGATTTTATTGAATTATTTTTACTTTAGGGAGTTACTTTAGAGATTTCTACCCCTTAATCCGTGTAGATAGTTACCCCCTAGCTACGCTCGTAGTTATTTGAAATCAAAGCTTTTAAAACAAAACTTAACACTTTTGTAAAAAGCACTTATAAATTGTTTAACAGGTCAGATACCAAACTTAAAAAGTACTTAAAATTGTATTGACTAACAGACCACATGTGGACTATAAAATTGTAGTGCTTTCCTCCTACAGACCATTTACGGTCTGCAGACTGTGAAACTTTTAAAACTATTAATTTTATACGGAACACATTACCATAACCAGGCACTCCTGGTTATCAATATTTTTGTTAAAGCTCACTGCACGCGAGCTTTCTCCCGATTCTAAATGAACTTAAATTGATTTTGGTTTACATTAACGTATTAAATATGATTTAATTTTAAATGTATTAGACTAATTTAATATTAACTAAGAAGTTGATTTGGTATTTGATTTAAGTATTCTAGATTGTTGTTTGTATTTATTAAAAGTAAAGTAAAGTACTAGCCTGTAATGTCCCAGTCCTGGGCAAATGCCTCTCATCTCACTGAAGATATCAGTACAGTGAGGAAGATTTGTTATAACGATTTAATTAAGTAAGTTCATAGGCAACCCACTAACTTGCACTTGTATGATATTTATTTGACTACTATCAGCGCCCCGTGGTTTTACCCGCGTTGTGCCCGTTCCCGTGGGAATTTCGGGATTTTTTTAAACATATAAACCTGTCTGTTCGCGATAAATTCAAATACTACTAACTGCACGGATTTTGACGCGGTTTTTTTAAATAGATAGAGTGATTCAAGACGAAGGTTTATATGTATAAAAGTTCCCGAAATTCCCACGGGAACGAGCACAACTCGGGAAAACCGTGGGACGCTGTTAAAGTTGATCTCTAGCTGTTGTTTTTCATTGAGATAGATAGAACCTATTGGACCAAGAGCCCGCGAACCCCAGACCTTCGTTATTTTATAAAAGCTGAAAGTTTGTCAGCGCATGCTCCCACACACAGGTAAGAACGATGGACTATTATGAAGTTTGGGTTATGGTGGCTTTGGCAGGTATACGGTACTAAATGTCAATGGTCGAAAACACCAAGTTGGCCATCGATTTCGATATCACCGTCAAAGGGTGACTTGTACAACTCCTCAAGAGCTTTCAAATGACATAGGTCATGTCACTGTTGAGCATTAGGATCAGCGTCCATGGCATAGGCCAACTCCAATCTTCGGTGGTCGAAAACACCAAGTTGGCCGTCGATTTCGATGTCACCGTCAAAGGGTGACTTGTACAACTTGTCAAGAGCTTTCAAATGACATAGGTCATGTCACTTAGGATCAGCGTCCATAGCATAGGTCAACTCCAATCTTCAATGGTCGAAAACACCAAGTTGGCCGTCGATTTCGATATCACCGTCAAAGGGTGACTTATACAACTTGTCAAGAGCTTTCAAATGATATAGGTCATGTCACTGTTGAGCATTAGGATCAGCGTCCATAGCATAGGTCAACTCCAATCTTCAATGGTCGAAAACACCAAGTTGGCCGTCGATTTCGATATCACCGTCAAAGGGTGACTTGTACAACTCTTCAAGAGCTTTCAAATGACATATGTCATGTCACAAATGACACTTAATTATTTGATGAATTTAGATCGGTATTTTACACACCTTTAGTACCGTTTACCTGCCAAAGCCACCATAACCCAAACTTCATAATAGTCCATCGTTCTTACCTGTGTGTGGGAGCATGCGCTGACAAACTTTCAGCTTTTATAAAATGACGAAAGTCTGGGGTTCACGGGCTCTAGGTCTATATTTATTATTACCTACATTAATCTAGTCTACATTGATATAACCTAAGTATGAGTCCAATTTTCCGGTTATAGAAATGACTCACATAATTTAAAATAATGTTATTAAAAATGATAACGTATTTAATTTTTATTATAGTTGTTTTATTATACATGCGAATTCAAACTGTCTTTAATGAGGTGATTAAAACTTTGTTAATCTTTAATTTATTAATAACTTATTAAAATAGATATTTAATTAAAGGACGACTCGATGCATTTAAATTATGATCTCAATATTAGTATCAATTTTTAGACAATATATTTGGTTTTCTAGATCCTTTTATAACGTCAATAAGCGCCATTCAGAACTGATGATACTCATGTGTTAGTACCAATTACTAACATTCACTATCTCTAACCGCAAGTAAAGCCAAGTACACACAATACATAAAAGACGCGCACCTCAGGAAATGTTTTATACCGAGTGTGAGTGGCGGCCAATAAACGCAATAAATAATACCTCGGCGTGTGAGGCCGCGGATCCTATAACACCGTGTATATCTGTCCTTACACGAGCAATAAATATTGACGGTCAAAATATTACGATTGTAAGGGTTCTGTAATGTTTAATGTGTTCAACTAGCTTCAGAAAGAGGTTTTACTTGGCATTTCGTTCTTTCATTGTAAGTTACATTAAGTTTTGTTAACTACCCATTTACTCAAGTGGTTTTACTTAAAGGGCATGTTAATTGTGCACGATTTTCAGCTAAAAATGTCTACTGTTAACTTTACTGGCCTTTCCAAGAAACTGAATTAAAAGGTATAAAAAATATAACCTTTGTTAAAAAGGTGATTAAAATAAAAACCGCTTAATAAACCATAATCTAATCAACAAATTAAACTCACATTATATTGAACTTAGTAAACGATACTTCAACTAAATTAAACGCCACAATTCCATATCAAACAAATCACATCTAATCGTTATCTAATAAACCTTCATAAAACAGAATACAAAAAGGAAAAAATTCCACGCACGAACCCTTAAAAAGGAATGCTTGTCGATAATCGTACATCAATTTTATTAGTCCCGATAAATAACACAAATAACTTTAAGTGATCGATTCTAATGTGGTGTTGTATTTATTGTAATTAGGGGCCGATCGCGCTGCGCTCGGGATGGTGGCAGCGGGCGGCGAGCCGGCGGCTTTCTCGCATGTGTGTCCCACCCGTTATTTTATTAAATACATCTTTTTGAAGTTAAAATTGAAATACTTTTTTAAAAGTTGAAATTGAATAGAAATTAGTTTTGGTTTGATAAGAAGTTTTGAAATAAGTAGAGTAGATTAGTATTTGCATTCTTTTGAATTGTATTAGTTTAAATAGAGAATACCTAAATAAACAAAATTTTGCAACAAAGAATATCTATTAGCAGGTAGTTGAAAGGCCTTTGCCCAGCCGTGGAAACAGTACATTCTAATACTTTACCTACCAAATACCTATATTACTATTAATCCAAATAATTGAGAATTGTTTCGACTATTTGCATAATCACATTCAAAATGAATCTCTTACATGAAACTCAATATTAATAGTCCATTATAACTACATTATATTATAACTAGCTCGCATTCCTGCATTTAATATTAATAATATTATACACAGGAATCATTAGTGCGATCAATAAAAGTATTTAATGTCATCGGTAATCGATATGAAATTAACGAAAAGTGGATAAGGAAATAGACTTTTTATTACGTTCCGAGTTGGTGGTAGAGCAGACGGGAGACTTAGTCCGCGGGAGGTGAAACTTTTTGGAAACGGTTATCTTTTTGTATGGAGTTAGTTTTGCTGGGCGTTATCCGAGGCAAAGTAAATATGATGTGCTAGCCGCGCACCGCTGTGTTACCACGGATAAGCGGCTAAAGTCATTCGTCTGAACGGACCATAATTCTTTGATTGGATTTCAATAATTTTATTTTTATTGTTTTTAAACAGTGAATATCGGAACCTACTTCGAGATAAGTTTATATCAATAGCTCCCTGCAGTTTTACCTCAGTTACAACTGCATGCATACCTAAGTCTATAGTTTACCAGATCTACACATTCCCGGATAAGTCTATAGATACAATATTATTCTCCTTAATGGGGTTTTACCTATTTACAGGCTCATGTAATTACCATAATAATTTAGTCCTTCAATGAGATGGAGTGGACGCGTGCCACATAATCCACATAAGTTCGTAAAACATCTTGAGTTTGACATCAAGAGCAGGCGGCAAGAGTTGAGTGATCACGATAATCCTCCTCACTATACAGTGAGATGAGAGGCCATTGCTCAGCAGCAGTGGGACATTACTGGAAACACCTTCTTTTAATATTAGTGAATTATAAGTAGTTAATGTTTCTCCAACATCCACAATGTCCTCCTCAGAACAATGTTTCACGTCAATTAAGGGCAATAATATAACATAATCTCGTTGCGTTGTAAATCTGCTCGCGTATAAAAGGCTGGATGATCTAAAGGGGTGTTTACTCAGTTATAAATCACAATATAAGTCGGGACGACGCCTGACCGACTCGGAGGCAACCGGCGCGAATTATTGACGCCCCAGGGCTCCGGGCGCGCGCTATTGACACCATATTCGTTTGTACACACTTGTAGCTTGAATATTTAGCCTCTGATGCAAAAAGGGTGTTTATAGTTTATCATAGTTTGACATTTATGTTTGTTTGTTTGTGACATCAGCGCTCCTAGAAAAGTCGATTTTTTTGAATCTGTAATTTTTGTTTTAAATGTTCCCACATAGACAATGGGGAGATTCACTGCTATACAATAAAAAAATCTGGGGCTGCCATTATTTTTACTTCTTTTTTTATATATCATCGAGGTCGTCATGTGACTTCAATGAGCGAAGCAAGATCTAACGGTTTGAAGGCGCCATCCCAATGGTACGTATCGGTACTAATGATTACTACCAGCAATGGAGATATCATGTAAAGCTTAAAAAGTTCAATCACCAATGTGTGTGGTCCTAGCAGGTGAAGAAATCCGTGAATATATTTTCTAATCAATAATATCTACTCGCAACGACTTACACCAACATACCTACAAATAAACAAACATTTGAACTTAACTTATCCAATCCGACGTGAAACACATGTTCTCATTTAAAAAACTGTGTTCAACAACAATAAAACGTAATTTATCCAACAGCATCTCCCCAATAATTACCACTTTAGCTATTTAATTACCCTAATGACGTAGTGAATGGGAGATATTGTGGGTGAACATGGTATCCCTAGCGGAGTGCCGTGAGGTGCGCATGCGCGATAAAGCATGCGCCGCGGGGCCCCGGACCGCCAACATGGCGGCGACGAGAGAAACACTCGGACATGCCTCGCGTTACATTTTACTACTTTTTTATGCTTTTAATGTGGAATAGCGATATGGTTATTTTATTGTCTTAGTTTATTGATGTTGCGTAAAGTATTGACGAATTTTAATAGTAACTGTAAAAATAGGTTGACTCTATTACTTATAAGTTGTGGTTCAACTCTAAGTTTACGTGTAGGTACCTATTAAATTACATAACAAAAATTAACACACACACTAACAAATGGCTATGACACCCAGTCAAAGGTTAAATAAAATAATTCTTATAAGAATAAACAGAACAAACAATAACTCATAATCAACTAAATCGAATCAAAAATCAACATTAAATCCCACAACATCCAACACAAACTCCAATACAACATCAAACATAATTTAATTCTCATATTTATATTTTTCATTTATAAATTAAAAGTCTATAACACAAACGAATGGCCGTCCAAACATTCAATAAGGCACAATAAAACAAATCAAAGAGCCCATAAAGGTTTATTATTATAAATCTTATCACCACTATTCCGCCATAAGTTAACGCGCCCACCTCTCGTGTAAATAATAATTAATTTTATTGTAAGTGTTTATATTTTATTGGTGGATTTGTCAACATAGACCCCGATGTATGTCGGCTGAAGTATTTATTGTGGGCCGGTAATGTAATGCCTAAGTGGGCATGTTGTAGGCATAGGCATATCTACAAGGTATTTCGCAAGTTTTGCAACTGAAAGATTGGGTGGTGTTGCTAGTTTTAAATAGGGAAAGCGCTTGTTTAATTATTTGTTGTAATAAATACATATTTTATGTGGAAGGAATGAAAATATTTGTTTGAGGTTTATGGATTTTTTATCATAATTAGTACGTTACAGGCATCGAGTTCGAATCCTAGGAGTCTAACTCGACGGTTACAGGCCATAAACTGCAATGGTGCAAAAAATTTAACCATTTAAGTAGCTAATTTTGCCTTACTATTTTCTATAGAATTCTATTCTGTAGAGTTAAGTAGGTATGTATGGAATCTTTTTTATATTGAAAAAGTAATGATGAAAATAAATGGAGAAGATAACTATTAATTTTCAGAATACGCTCATATTTTCTTTCAACATTTATTAAATATCTAATAATTGCCTAACATATGTCTAGATACGAGAAAGGAAATCTAGGAACTATAATTTCCTCTTTCTAATTAATTATGAACTATCATTACATTAGGCATTAAATAGCTATTTATAGGCATTACACGGAGATACCCTGGCAACACTAATAGTGATTAGTGGTGAATTAAACGTTATTTGACAGCTAATTTGTTAATTCGTGTTCACAACCGCACGAGTCGTAACTAACAAAGTGACTAGTCACAGATATTGAACCTTATTAGACGTTAAAGGAGTTTTGAAATATATAGACGAAACTGATTTAAAATAGGAATTTATATCATTATCTAGTCCGGCAATTTTTATGATTTTTAATTGCCCTTCGGGTTAGCAAATTTTGTTTAAAAGTAGTCTCGAAAGCGTTACTACTAAAAATATGACAAATCCATTAAGTTAGGTTCTAGTTCATTCTACCATACTATAAAGAATATTGACTTATTTATTGAGCCACTTATTCTTCCTCCCTCTCCCTCTCTCTCTCACTCTTTCTCTCTCGGTAGATACTTAGTACCAATTATCGATTGTGTGTGTCTGGCTGTGCTATCATAGCGATCAAACGGATAGACCAATTCCGATGCGGTTTTTTATTCGGAAGCCAGATTGCGTAGAAGGTTTTTATTATTTAACCCTAATTTAAAATATACCCTTGTCTATATCAATATTTATTAATTTAAAAAAGTCTCCACTTCTAACCTCTCCTACTTGTACCAATCAACCGAAAGCTTTAACCCAAACCTTTCTTACTGAAACCTTCTGAAACCGAAAATAAATCACGATTACTACTTCCTGACGTTCAATTTGTATAACAGCTAACCTCGTGCTTTGCTCCGTGCGTAGTTATGATACCGTGTCAATACTATCTTGTTGAACCTAAGTTATAGCCGAGAAGGTTGGCGACCTCTCGCCTCGGATAATATTTCATAACAATCGCCACTAAATGTTACTTGATTCTGATTGTGTAGTTAATAGTGGTGATATTAATTAGGTGAGGTTTATAGCAACGGGATTGGTAGACCAGGTAACCTATATTTAATCTACATTGTGCAATACCTATTCGTGGTTGATGAGTTTTGGTAATCCTACTAATATTATAAATGCGAAAGTTTGTGAAGATGGATGTATGTATGGATGTGTATGTTTGTTGCTCTTTCACGAAAAAACTACTAGACGGATTTGGATGAAACTGTACAGTAATATAGATTATACATCTGAATAACACGTGGGATACATTTTATCCGAAAATTCCCGCGGGAACCGATACAACGCGGGTAACATCGCGGGCCGCGGCTAGTCTAATTATATAGACCAAAAATCACGCGTTATTACCCTCGTTGTGGCCGTCCCAGGCGGAATTTCGCAATGAAAATAATCTATGTTCTTCTTGTTGAATGTGACTATTCATTACAGAAAGGAATATTCAAATCGGATTGGTAGTTCGTTCATACAAACAAAAAATCTAACTTTTAAACTTTAACTTATAAATTCAGGGGTTTTAGCATTCACACAGTTGGTCTATCCTATTATTTTCTTGGTACCGAGATAGATAGGTACCTATATTGTTTATCCTAACTACATAAAGACACCTTGTACAGAAAGGGCTCAGTGATTTCATACCAATCAATGACCAATAAATATTTTGTCCTCTACAGAAATAATTATCTTTGTTCCAAACAAACTAGAAAAGACAATCATAACCTAAGCTAAGCAAAAGCTATTATAAACCCTGAAAACTGAAATACCTATCAATAATTCATTCCCATCTAACAAGAAACCTATAGTACCAAAGCCTAATAAAATCCTAGGCAATAACAAAATCTAAAAGGCTTTTAGTGAAAAACATTACAAGACAAGTTGGACGTAAAGCGAAATGACATGCCGTTTACGAGACGATTTCGAATCGGATTCAATTCCTCCGTGTGGGTTCTCTCGTAAACCTCTGACCTCTATACTCCATTAATGTTTATGGACAAAATGAATTGACAATTTAAAATTAAATCATTTTGCTTTGATTTATTGTTTAGGACATCGCTTTTTGTTTTAACCGACTTGAGACACCGAAGAGGTTTTTTTTCTTGTACGGATATGATTTAATGAAGTTACGTCTTCGGATACACTTCGCTTTTATTTTACATTTTTTTATTCCGGTAGTTGCAATCGTTAGACCATGTTGGAGGCCTTTAGGCGGTCTAAAAACTCTGACACCAGGGTTGGCCACTAACCTACACGAATGAACTTGCTTATTTTTATCTATAACTAGCTGTGCCCCGCGGTTTCACCCGCAGCCCCCCCGTTCCCGTGGGAATTTTGAGATTTTTATTCCCTATAAACCTCACGGAGCCCGAGACCTTTCCAACGAATGCAAAACCGTGGAAATCGGTCCAGCCATTCACGCGTGATGCCGCGACCAAGGAAAACGGGTTTCATTTTTATATATATAGATAATTTTATATAGGTAAAATTTTTAAGTTTGTATGTTCGAGGTAATCTCAGGAATTATCAGTCCGGTTTGAATAATTCTTATTGTAATAGATAGCCACATTCAACGGGAAGGTTATAGGCTATTTTTCATCCCGAAATTCCCATGGGAACGAGTACAACGCGGGAAAAACCGCGGGGCGCCGCTAGTTACTTTATAAAATTAGCCCTACCACTGAACTTATAAGTTACACCCTGCCTAGATACCAATTTAAGTTTCCCTCTAACTTAACAGATTAACAAGCTAACAAAACAATTTGTTTACGTTATAATAAAGCCGCGTCTTGTGTTCACACGTCGTCGCCTCCGGGACATGTGGCTTGCATTCAACATCGCTATTAACAACAGAAACATACAAACAAATTGTTTTACTGCAGTTCAGATAAAGAGCCCTTGTAGAGATGTTTTTGCAAGATGACTTTTTATGATTTAAATAGTGATGTGGTTGTGCGCGTGTGTGTGTGTGCGTATATGTGCGTTAGCGCGCGTGTGTGCGTGTGGTATTCCGTGTGTGTGTACGTGTGTGTGTGTTTGAGTTTATACTCACCTACGTATATGTAGGTACCTATTTTATTTAAATAGTTTCAAATGATTTATGTAATTAAATTATTATGCACTTTAATTCGGTACTATACATAATTTGTAGATCATTATAAAGTAAATAAATCTCTATTCTATTATCAAAACTACATTAGTGAAGACAAGAGCTTTATAACTCGGAGCTTTTTAATAACAACACTTGTAATGTCCCACAGTTGGGCAAAGGCATAGATTACCATTTTTCTTTATTTCACCTCTATTATTTTTAGCAACATCTACCTTCTCAGAGCCTCGTTACCTAAATGTAATACATTTAATCTTAAAAATAATAACTTCAATATTATTAACAAAATTCCTAATCTAGGCATCGATCAAACCTTATCTCGTTATCTAGAGTCGTTATCATACATTACCTACTCGCTTATAAATGTAATTCCACCTGATTCCCATAAAGCAAGCTTTCAAGACACAAAGAAGGCTACATCATAAAATATAATATTCTTATCCAAACACGTATAAAATATCTTACCAAAATTTATTTTTACAACAATTCAACGGGTATTTGCGCTAATTTCGTATCTTGTTCGGTAAGCAGTGGCGGAACACTGTTGAAAGATAAGAAGCATAAGGCTCATTACCAATACTTAGAGAATACACGTTCACATCCAGAACGACCTATGAAGCGAGCAAAACGTACACAAAAACCCACTTTATACACAACATAATAAAGTTCAAGTTTAGTTTTGTTATTGTTACTTCAAGAGCAAGGAATGTAATAGAATATTTACAGCCAAGAAACATCTATTATAAGGTGTTACTAAGATTATTTGACAGTTTGAATACGTTTACAGATATTGGGCGGCCATATGGCTTCCTGCGTTCAATGTAAACACCGATACATGAGTTTGAAAAATACATATTAATATGTTCATGGGTATTTATTGTATGTTATCGAGATTATGTGTTAGCGAAGGTTTATACATGGTTTGGAGGAAATAATCAATTAGGTGTTTTATCTTTATAGTGATTTAAATGAACATTTCATGCATGTATGTTTTATGGTTATTCAGTTCTTTAGAATTAGTACGGGGACTAACAAGCCCTCGAATCTCGGATGCCTAGGTATAAAAGACTAGAAAGGTCTTTGACAATCGTTTTTTGTTATATATTTACTTAGGCAGGTGTAAATTGGTATTAAGGTGTTAGAAAAACTCTATAAACTCTGATAAAACTCTCTATGTCGGAGTTTTAGACAAAGGTTTTAAATGTACTAAATCTAGGTACCACATATTCAAATAAAATAAAAACAAAACACAACACAAACACATTATTTATTTAATTGACACAAAATAAATAAATTATCATGAAATATTCATTCTTAAAGTTTCGAAATATTCATTCATTCCACTCCATCACTCCACTTCACATATCCTTCACAGAACACCAGCAGAGCTTCAAAAAGCTGTTCCGGAGGCAAATCTATTTGTTGGAAGCTCTTGGCGATTCTATTATCTCTTCGCCTCCTCCCATACGACTGGAACTGGGAATGTTGTGGCTTCTTCTTCAACCCGGAACTAACTAAAAACGTTGTTGCCGGCTGCGGCGGCGCAAACGCGGCGTTATTCTGCTTTGCTTTCACAGCTTGCACTATCAAACATAACAAATAGCCGCCAAAAGCCAAAAACGCCAACGTTGTTACTGACATGGAGAATATGTTCGAAATCTTGCTGTGATCCTTTTTATGAATGGATGTTTCTTCGTAATCACCTCTCTTGATCGGTGGGCCTTTCATAGCCAACGCTTGCGCCCCGAAGCTTTGCAAATAAGGTGCTGCAGTCACATTTTCGTAGCTTGGCACTGTTGTAAAGTCTTGTAAGGAGGTTTTTAGCCGTAGCAACTTATCTAAAGTTAATTCGTTAAGGAATTGTATGTCGTCTGTTTTTAAATCTGATGAGGCGATGTTTAATATATAGAGAAAGAGTATAACTTTTGGAATGTGTTCGCTCATGATGGCGGATGGTGATGCAGTGAAATGCGATGGATGTTGGTCGATTATTGTGGTCTGGTGAGCATGACAAGTGTAGCGGTATTGAGGTGATGTCTATCTGAACTTGTCACTTACTTGACCTAAACCTGAATGTTTAACAGCAGTGCTTAGTTATGTTAATTGGAGTATTATCGCAACTTGTGATTCGGGATCTCTGTTTTACGGAATCTGACCATTTAAAATAACAATGAAAACTATCTTATAGGTATGTAGGCAAGAAATAGACAAGTGTTAAGTACTTCAGTCTACGTGTATGTACTTACATATGTAAGTAACCTTAACTTTAAATTCAAAACCGTTCGTTTTTTAATACCAAAATAACGAATAACGAATTGTTACGTTATTTGAGTTCGCCCGCGACTACGAGTGCACTCGAAGCATCGGGAAATAAAACGTAAGTAGTTTACTTGCTTTAAAAACTTTCTTTGAAAGCCCATAGGAGTATCTTTACCAAAATAAAGAATGTTTAATTAAAACGAAATAATTGATACAAAAACATGGTTCGGATCACCAACCCGCAGTAGGCAAGCGTGGTGATTACGCCTACTCCTTCTCACTGTACTGATATCTTCGGTGAGACGAGAGGCTTTTACTACAGGCCATTACTACAGGCTAATACCTCACTTTATTTTTGTTACAAAAGAAGATACTAGTCAAAAGTATAACTTATGTGACACAGATTTTTTTTAAGTGTTGTAGTTAGGTACCGCCTTAGAAAGACATGTGTATAATAGGAACTAAAAAACTGCTTTTGCAAGACATATCCGTGTCTATTGTTTTCTTGGCTCTATTATTATAACTTACAAATAAACTTCATATACAGTATGTCACTGTAAACCAACTGCACTACAAAAATATTAATCTATCTATATAGGTATATAAAAATCTATCGTGATTAAAAACGACTGGATCGATTTAGGTAATTTTGGTTATGAAATGTTTGTTGAAATCCAGGGAAGGTTTAAACGGTATGGAGTGAGGCAAAAAATGCGAGTGAAACTGCAGGGCACAGTTAGTTAAAAATAAATACCTATACCCGGTTGATTAGACCTAAACGAAGCTTGTATTATGGAATCTAAGTAACTGATGCTAATACATATAATTACCCAAATACTTTATATGAATATATAATTGAGACCCAGACGTCGTCGCCAAAAATGTCTGATATGTGCAGACCTTTGACTCCGGGCGGGGAATCGAACCCGCAACCCCCAACGCAGTAAGTACTTTACATGTCACTGTGCCAACGGGCTTGTAAAGTAAACTGTAAACGAACCAGGATCGATATTTACAAAGTTATTATGATGGTTTGAATGTTAATCAGTTCACTATTAATGAACTCAACTAATTATAAATTATAATGGAGAATGTTATTTCATTAATAACATTAAATTAAACATTTTTATGTTCCACAAATCGATATTTAGTTTTAATTTTATTGTCGTCTGATTATGGACTCAGTCATAAAATGAGTTTGTTTAAATTATTGATTGGAATCATAACATCGGCCCTTTGGTTGTAAAATTAATCAAATATTTAAAAGATTTTAATTTTGTCTAATTTTTATTACTATGTTTTGAATAAGTTGGGATTTCCGTTGTAAGGACATACTTTATTATAGTGTTGAGTAAGTAAGTAAAGAAAAAAGTGGAAATAACTGTATGTACATTCATTAATAATAAATAATTTGGGTATTAAATGGTTCCGATTCTTTGAGTTGATTTATGAAACTACTGGATCAATTTGGATGGGATTAATAAGTACTGGCTCTTAACTGATATTATAAGGTTCTCCTTATTTTTTAAAAGAGTAGTAGCTACTACATGTAGGTAACACTTACTGTACTGTATACCATTCCACATTCAACATCACCCCGTACCCACAATTTAAACTTTACATTTTCTGCTCTGTTGCCAAAGTTGCGTCGCCGCCATTACTGGAAGTACCGAAGCATTCACATTGTTCACAACTAGTGCAGTGCTGGTTTCCAAAATGGTGTCACATGTGGTCCGCGTGCTGTGTTTACTGATGTTGTTGAACGTGGTTGTGGGGGATGAAGACTCACCCCAAGCCAGGGAGGGGTTTATAGACAGACTGAGCAATGGCATGAAGTTTGCGCAGAATTTTCTGGGTAAGATTTTTGTGATTTTGTGGTGTTTTATATGGAGGTATACTCTGCGAGTATTCTCTAACATTCAAACATGATTGTGAAAATTGTAGCTGCAACTAGAAGTCTCGCTTGTTTCGTCGCTGACTTCGGAAGTAGCCTTTGCCTAGCCTTTGAGAATAATCCTAGCTTCGCTGCGTAACCTAACTTGGCAATAAAAATTCACCACCAAACCTCTCCCATACCGAAGTGATACTAATGAATTTGTTGGTTACACAACACCTATCGTAAAGATCAACGAGATAAAATACCTACCTACCTGTTAATTTAATTTCAGGGTCAGAATCAATCGCTTTGAAGGTAGCAGAGTTCGTAGTCAAGGCATTCCAGACAGCGAACCAGCCAACCAGGCGGTTCCCTCCTCCAGACGCATACCCCCAAGAGTCAGCACCTCACGAGAACGTAGCGCAACGACCAGACATGGAACTCAGTCCAATGGCACCTTTGAAACATCTGGTAAAACTGTTCGGGTTACAACCCAACCAGATCAGTGCCGTTGCAGTGAATGCCTTGGTCTTTGTAGCGCAGATGGTGAGTTGAAAAGTCTTGTTCTTCCTAAATGACTTATAGGAACCAGTTAATCCAGGAAGACTCCGAATACTGTTGAAGGGTTTTAAATATGATATATTGACTAATCCCTAGGGGCCTGGTTTGTCACTTTCTGACATACGCAATTTTCCGAAGAGCAAAAGAGACAAAACACAGTGTAGTGTTTTAGTTTCACTGCGTTTATTAATAAGGTGGTGATGCTTAAATTATAGGACTAATTTTTTAAACTCTTTTTATCTGGGACATGTTAAGGGAGGTTGCTTCTACTTTCAGATATCGACCTTCCTCGCCGGTCCCAAACGTCCACCAAAGCCATACCGCTCAGAAGATCCCACAGCTTGGATAATGAACAAAAACTCAAAACAACTTCAAGACCTCATATCGGCTGCAAAGAACGAATCCCTCCCAGACTCTATCGAAAACATCATCAAAGACCAAGGCTCTGAAGAAGAAACGAGTTGTATCCGCTTATTAGTATGTAAAATTACACCATTTGTTAGTAAAATGCAAAAGGCAGTGTTTGGTAAAGAAGAACATGAGCCAAAGGTAAGAGGAGCAATGAACATGTACCGCCATCTACCGTCGGCGGATGAAATCAACGAGCGTAGCGACATCTGTGAGCGGCGACATACAAACTGTAACTTGAATGAGTAGACTCGTTTGACTTAGTACCATGTAAATCACATAGATGGCGATCCTATTAAACTACATATCTATACCACAGTACCTACAAATACTAGGATATAGAATAACTGAAATTTTCTTCAAAATGATACATAAGATAAAAAATAATCTAAACATATATAAATATTATATAGAATTAAACATCTACAATATATAAATGTTGTTATGTTTGTTAATTTTAACAACATCGATTTATGTGCATTTTTTTACATGAATGTCAAATGTTTTGAACATAATATTTAGACGACTCAAGTTTGTTAGACGTAAACCATACGTAAACTTATACTCATAATATGAATAAAAGCAAAGATAAAAATAAACATAATAAAATAAAGAATAAACCAACCTGTTATAAAAATAAGTAGGTATGTTATTGTGGGTCCGAGCGGACAGCGAGAGAAAGTGAACGCAGTTGACCTCATAACTTCTAAATTATTATAAATAATGAAACATTATTTATTTAAATACCATCTCCTTTTATTTGTTTCAATGTATTATGTATGATTGATAAGTTTTATAAATATACTAGCTTTTGCCCGCGGCTTCGCTCGCGTGGAATTTAATTAAGTTTTGTTAAAGATCGTTTAAAACATTTGTTTATCGTAACACACTCTATACCTCCGCATCGTAACACACTCCCACCTCTTATTTCCTTATATATCTTCTATGACAGCTACACTTTTACAGACAGCGACCATTTACAATGTATTATATGAATTGATTAGGTACTGACAGGTTCAAACTAATACATTTACATCTTCCATCCATCATCTCTCATTTCATATGGGGGTTGAATTTATGAAAATTCTATTTATGCGGACGTCGTCATCATAGTAGCTCCAATCTTTAATTTCAGTTCAATCAGTCGAAAATCTAAGAAGATTAATACAAAATTTCATCCCCTATTTTATCCCCTTAGGGCTAGAATTTATCAAAATCCTTTCTTAGGGAATGCCTACGTCATAGTAGCTATATGCATGCAAAATCTCAGCCCGATCGGTTTAAAATTGACAAAGTTTCATACAAATTTTCATCCCGTATTTTATCTCCTTGGGGGTAGAATTTATCAAAACTTAAAGGATGCTTATGTCATAGTAGCTATATGCATGCAAAATCTCAGCCCAATTGGTTTAAAATTGACAAAGTTTCATACAAATTTTCATCCCCTATTTTATCCCCTTGGGAGTAGAATTTATCAAAATCCTTTCTTAGGGGATGCCTACGTCATAGTAGCTATATGCATGCAAAATCTCAGCCCAATCGGTTTAAAATTGACAAAGTTTCATACAATTTTTCATCCCCTATTTTATCCCCTTGGGAGTAGAATTTATCAAAATCCTTTCTTAGGGGATGCCTACGTCATAGTAGCTATATGCATGCAAAATCTCAGCCCGATCGGTTTAAAATTGACAAAGTTTCATACAAACTTTCATCCCGTATTTTATCCCCTTGGGGGTAGAATTTGTCAAAATCCTTTCTTAGAGAATGCCTACGTCATAGTAGCTATATGCATGCAAAATCTCAGCCCGATCGGTTTAAAATTGACAAAGTTTCATACAAACTTTCATCCCGTATTTTATCCCCTTGGGGGTAGAATTTATCAAAATCCTTTCTTAGGGGATGCCTACGTCATAGTAGCTATATGCATGCAAAATCTCAGCCCAATCGGTTTAAAATTGACAAAGTTTCATACAAATTTTCATCCCCTATTTTATCCCCTTGGGAGTAGAATTTATCAAAATCCTTTCTTAGGGGATGCCTACGTCATAGTAGCTATATGCATGCAAAATCTCAGCCCAATCGGTTTAAAATTGACAAAGTTTCATACAATTTTTCATCCCCTATTTTATCCCCTTGGGAGTAGAATTTATCAAAATCCTTTCTTAGGGGATGCCTACGTCATAGTAGCTATATGCATGCAAAATCTCAGCCCGATCGGTTTAAAATTGACAAAGTTTCATACAAACTTTCATCCCGTATTTTATCCCCTTGGGGGTAGAATTTGTCAAAATCCTTTCTTAGAGAATGCCTACGTCATAGTAGCTATATGCATGCAAAATCTCAGCCCGATCGGTTTAAAATTGACAAAGTTTCATACAAACTTTCATCCCGTATTTTATCCCCTTGGGGGTAGAATTTATCAAAATCCTTTCTTAGGGGATGCCTACGTCATAGTAGCTATATGCATGCAAAATCTCAGCCCAATCGGTTTAAAATTGACAAAGTTTCATACAAATTTTCATCCCCTATTTTATCCCCTTGGGAGTAGAATTTATCAAAATCCTTTCTTAGGGGATGCCTACGTCATAGTAGCTATATGCATGCAAAATCTCAGCCCAATCGGTTTAAAATTGACAAAGTTTCATACAATTTTTCATCCCCTATTTTATCCCCTTGGGAGTAGAATTTATCAAAATCCTTTCTTAGGGGATGCCTACGTCATAGTAGCTATATGCATGCAAAGTCTCAGTCTGATCGGTTTAAAATTGACAAAGTTTCATACACATTTTCATCCCCTATTTTATCCCCTTGGGGGTAGAATTTTCGAAAATCCTTTCTTAGTGTGCACTTACGTCACTTGAAAAATCTTCCTGCCAAATTTCATGCTTCTAGGTGTAGCGGTTGAGGCTGTGCGTTGATTATCAGTCAGTCAGGACTTTGAATTTTATATATATAGATTATATCTATAAATATGAATATTAAAAAGCTAAAGAGATTATTGTTTGTTTGTTTGGCCGCGCTGATCTCAGAAACTAATAGACCGATTTGAATAATTCTTTCACTGTTAGATAGCCTATTTTTATCGACTGTATTTCTACCTGCCCGTGCCCGCTGAACGTTTGCTATGTGGCTGGTCCTTAAATAGCTGCACTATCTATTGGAATGCTTGGTAATATCTACTACTGCGTGAGTGAAACCATAGTCGCCATGGGAAAAGTAGTATGGAGTCTAGGCCCACCCCTCAATAGTGACGTGTGATACACCGTTGGATAGGGCTTCGACTTTTAATTACGGAGTTCCTATGGCCACCTTCCGGTTCCATCACCAGACCTTGGTTACCATATAGTATCAAAGTACTCGTCAAAATGAATCAAATGAGCCCAAACTCGGTGGGGCTGCGTCGTTTATGTACGGATTTGCTAGAACCTACTTCCAACTCCATACAAACATTTATACCGCTAGTTTACCCTCTTAGGGGTTTTTATAATTCCTTTTAGTAATCCTTATCTACGATAAATAAAAAACTTACATGTAATATTTTAAGCAAATGCATCAAAGGAATAAAAAAAGTCATAGAACAAAGTGTCTACCCCTAAAATAACGTTTTAGGGGTGGATTTTCCAAAATGTTTTTCGCTGGTAGTTACTTTTGTTATATAGAGAACCTACATGCAAAATTTGAAGCAAATACATCAAAGAAATAAAAAGTTGCATGTAAGCGATCATCCCCTAATTTACGCTCTTAGGGGTGGAATTTTCAAAATTCCTTTTGCAATCCTTATCTACGTTAAATAAAGAACCTACATGCAAGATTTGAAGCAAATCCTTTAAAAAATTAAACAAATATTATAAATCTTTCAACCCCTAATTTACCCTCTTCGGGGTGGAATTTCCAAAATTCCTTTTGTAATCTTTAACTACGTTAAATAAAGAACCTACATGTAAAATTTGAAGCAAATACATTAAAGGAATTTAAAAAGTCATACAAACTTTCAACCCCTAAATTTCCTTATTAGGGGTAGATTTTCCGAAACTTTTTTAATTAGTGGTTATTTTCTTTGTATAAATAACCTACATGCAAAATTTGAAGCCAATACATCAAAGGAATAAAAAGTTGCATATAAGCGATCATCCCCTATTTTACGCTCTTAGGGGTGGAATTTCCAAAATTCCTTTTGTAATCTTTATCTACATTAAATAAAGAACCTACATGCAAAATTTGAAGCAAATCCATTAAAGTATTTAAAAAAATTGTAAAACTTTCAACCCCTAATTTACTCTCTTAGGGGTGGAATTTCAAAAAATCCTTTCTTAGCGGATGCTTACGTCATAGCATCTACCTGCATGCCAAATTTCAGCTCGATCCGTCCAGTAGTTTGGGCTGTGCGTTGATCCCTCACTAACCACTTTGAGTTTTATATATATATAGAAGTCTAATAAAGAATTGTGAAAACTAGAAAGTGTTTCGAGGTATTGTTTTTATTTTGATCTATTGGTTTTATTGAGGTCAAATATACAATAACAACGGCAGCCTAAGGTGGTGAATTGATTAGTCGGAATGTATGTCGGTCGTCACCTCTGTTGTGTACGTTTTCATAGAAAAGACATCAACGCGCTCTCTGTTTGTTTCACCTTTAAAAGACTTCAACGGGATATTTTGCGTTTTCGTAATATGGAAAATACTACCCGCATTGTACCCGTTTCCGCGAGAATTTCGGCATAAAATATATCCCAAGTGTTATTATGATGTATTACCTATATTACTGTACAGTTGTATCCAAATCCGTCCATTAGTTTTTTCGTGAAAGAGTAACAAACATACATAATGTATACATCCGTCCTCACAAACTTTCGCATTTATAATATTAGTAGGATTATTACTTTATCTACTACGAATATAGTACTTTACCTTACTACAACTGCATCTTATCGATACCTTTGTCTTTAGTATGAGAATTGTGTTTTTTATTGTTTAATTGTATACATTTTTTCGGAGATAAATACTGCGCTTCAATCTAAGAATGTAAGAAATCTTTCATTCATCATTCATAATTTGAAAGAAATTTATACTTATTCATTTAATTCTCGCGTAGTTTGCGAGAGTCCAATTGAGTATTGTTCACATTCATTCACATTTGCCCAAACAGGGGCAAAATCTTAAGTAGCGACCCATTTCCCATCAAAACACTCAGACATAAACCAAATCAATATTTAAATCATTGTATAATAATGACGTAACAATTAGATAATATCTAGAGATCGATGACCGACCAGTGAATGGTGTTATGTAATGTATTTCGGTACCTACTTACATGAAGAAAGTGGACTCTTAGCTACTTGAGTACAATTTGACTTAAACAAAACAGTGAAGTAACTAAGTGTCAAGTCGGTTTGTAAGTGATCCATTTTTGTATTGTTCATAGACAATGTTAGTGACAGTCTAGGTTACTTTGCAATACTAACTTTTGTGTATGTTTCTTAACCTTTGTTGTGTTAGTGTTACCTAGGTTTTTTGTCTATCTATAATACCTAGGTGTCCATGGAAATATATTTGTCTATTGTTATGCAAAATTGTAGTTACATTAGCACTATAAAGGTCATGTAAAATGTATGCCATATAGAATGAATAGCGTTTAAAGCGGATGATGTTAATGACTCTACATCAATATTGTAAAGTTAGTGAACGTTTATGAGTATAAATTAAGTTTGTTGCTCTTTCGCGCTAGGCAGGTGGGTGGATTTGTAGGTTAAGACCCCATAAGTATGTACGAGAAGTTATTTAGTTTGAATAATTAGTGTTTGGCTTCGGAAAACCAGAAGAAGGTAACTTAATTGTCGCTCAAAGTTACATACCTATAAGTGATTAAAATACATACCTATAAGTGATTTTATAGATCAAATAACATCACTCCATGGTTTTACCCGCGTTGTGTTCGTTCCCGTGGGGATTTCGGAATGAAAAAAGCCTACTACCTTTCCGTTGAATATGGCTATTCACTACAAAACTAGTTATTCAAATCGGATTGCTAGTTTCTGAGATTAGCTTGTTCAAATGAACAAAAAATTAAACTCTTCTACTTTATTATGTGAAGTATAGATTCAGTTATAAAAATAAGTTTTATTACTAACATTTTTTTCCTCCTTTCCTAATACAAGTATATATGTATTGGCTCCTATGCTAAGTATTGAGGTCCCGATGACAATTACGAGCTGTATGTTAAACGTCCTAATGTCTTCTTTAAACTCACACACATGCATGACTTTTCCAAAACCGTCAGAGAAAGCGACAAGGAAAACTGTACATATGCTTGATAATAAACATTACACATAGTTTGTATGTAGATATTTAGAAAACTAAAGCAATGCAATCAATCCAAAGGGTTTGTTTTCATGTTTTAGGGCGGTTTAAACAAGACTAAAATCTATTTAGTACCTACCTAACTATGTTAGGAAACAAAAGCTGTTCGTTCAATATTTTATTTTATACTAACTGTGCCCCGCGGTTTCACCCGCAGCGCCCCCGTTCCCGTGGGAATTTTGAGATTTTTATTCCCTATAAACCTCACGGAGCCCGAGACCTTTCAAACGAATGCAAAACCGTGGAATTCGGTCCAGCCATTCACGCGTGATGCATTGACCAAGGAAAACGGGTTTCATTTTTATATATATAGATTGTACGAAATAGAACACTATTTTCCAAAGTCCTGACTGACTGAATGACTGATAATCAACGCACAGCCTCAACCGCCACACCTAGAAATTTGGCAGGAAGGTTGTTCAAGTGACGTAAGTGCACAGTAAGAAAGGAGAAAATTCCTATGGGAACGGGCTCAACGCGGGCAAAGCCGCGGGGCGCTGCTAGTTAAACATATTTATGCACTAAAGAAAATGATGAATGCTTGTGCAATTAATCTCTGGAACTGTCAGTTGGATTTGTCGGCTTCAGGAGGCATAGGACTATATTCATCCCGAAACTGTCACGGGAACGGGTACATCGCGGGTAAAACGGAGCGCTGCATATTATAAGTATTCCTTGTCGTAGTCATTTTTATGAATCTCTCCTATTACTATTACTAAGTACTATTGTTACTGACTACACTTATGATAATTTTCAGCTACTGCGTCTAAATTTCCTTTTATTTATATAATTTCCTTTTGATAAATATTTATAATAAAATTTTATTACGTGTAGTTTTATTTTATGGTACTTAATTATATTTAATTAGGGTTCCGATTCTGTTAACACTCTAGTACAGTGATGGGCAAAGTACGGCCCGCGGGCCAACTCCGGCCCGCGAAGGTATTTAATCCGGCCCGCCAAGGGTCCGTCGACATGGACAACACACGATATGGAGTATAAGGCCCGAGTAGATTTTACTTAGTAGATTAATAAGATGATTGCTCACGCCCAGAAAATTATAGCGATGTTTGCGTCGTCTTATGTATGCGAACTGACTTGTTCGACCATGAAATTGCGGAAAAACTCAGTCAGAAACTGATTAACTGATGAACATCTTTTCGCACTGCTGAAAGTTTCAAAGTTTCAGCACAAAATGCATTTTTTCTATAATTCTGGCCCTCCTCTAGATTTTTTTAAAACTTTGTGGCCCCCCATTAAAAAAGTTTCCCCACCACTCTAGTAGATAATCATATAATAAATCGCCTATCGCCATGAATGAATATGAATGAATGAATGAACATGAATGAATGAAACATATCTGCTTATTTTTCCCTCCAAAATAAATGGGTGGAATATTACCTATATAAGTTTTACGTCTGCATCTTGGTGAACTATAAAGTATGATCCAGACGGGAACATAATATTTTCAATATTGTTATTAGATACTTTATTCAATGATATCTACGTGAGTACAATGCTATCTACTACGCCTATCTATCATGCTTTTCCTATAACTTACTAAACATCTCATACCTAATAGCATAAGAAACAAAACACAGAATAGGCACCTTCTACTCATTAAGAGTAAATTGTATGAATAATTCGGTTAATGATAGCAAGTTAATTTCGTTATATATATTTCAAATGCTTATGTACTTTATTCACGCAGACATATTGTTTGTTTTACCACAACTGTATTTTATTTTAAGTTATAAGTTTGGAGAAAGTGTTAAATTTTGGTTTACGCGGTTGGCAGTGTGTTACAGACAATTTGTATTTTTACAACCGGAAAGTTTTATATATAAACCTACAAAAATTGTGTACTTTTACTCAACCTTTTACTGCGGTACCTTCAATAAAAACGGAAAACATATAATTAAATGCGTTCAGTAAAACAAATTGGTACTCACATTTTATGGTTTAGTTAATTGATTTATTGAATAATTCAAATTCGTGTCTCGACGTGAGTAGAGAGAGAGAGAGAGAGAGAGAGAGAGAGAGCATAAACAAATTATCAACTGGTAAGTAGTAAAAGTTTTGTTTGAAATGTCTGACTGTTGGGCAAAGACCTTTCATCTCACTGAAGATATCAGTACGGTGAAGAGAACGCAGAACCACGCTTGTCTTCTGACATCTGATAAAACATAGAGTTTTTCGACTCTATATTAGTGCATTGATAGGTGAATAAGTATCTAGATAGATTGGCTTATGATATACGTTTAAACCGTATAAATACAAAGTAAAAACCTATATTAACCTATCTTATAGACATATGCTTTTTTTCAGGCTGACCATCCACTCGATGAAGAATAAGAAAGTTTGGTATTGATTCTTAAATCATATCAAACGAAGCTTACATAGCAACGTAACATGGCGATATTGGTATCCACTAACTACATATGAAACGTAGCGTATCTTAGGTTGTATACAAGGAATCTACCAATCGTATGAAATATTTCATAGCATTGCTCTGGTGGAAAGGCACCCTAACAAACTTTCGCATGTTCATCATTAAGTAGACTTCTCGTGACGACCTAATATCAAAGTAACTAGTTCTTGTAGTACATAATTTCTTTGCAAATTGATTCAAATTATTACCCGAGAGTTAACAATAGGACTATTTCTGTTATTGTGCACAGGTCAATGTGTCAGAACTTTCACACTCAGTTTGATAATAGTACGAATAATAACTAAGTATAGAGTTTATAATAGAAAAGTAATTTCGAGTAGGTTATTGACATGGTGTCAGAGTTCTTAGACCGCCTAAAGACCTCCGACATGGTCTGACGATTGCAACAACTGGAACTGACAACATTACGTGTCCTTCGAAGCACGATACCGCTCAGATAGAAATACTACTCCGGCCACCCATCCAAGTAGGGACCGAGCTGCACGTTGCTTCACAATTGCATGAACTAACATCGTAACATGGTATATAATACCTAAGTTCCTTAGTACCTAGGTACGTGAAAGCCGTTTATATCAGTCGAAACACTAGAAGAGAAGACAAAGCAGTTTTATTTTAAACTAGCAGCGCCCCGCGGTTTTACCCGCGTTCTGCCCGTTCCCGTGGTAATTTCGGGATGAAAATTTTTACCGGATAAAAATATTACCCGAGTTGTGCCTGACAACTCGGGTAAAACCGCGGGGCGCTTCTAGTCTGATATATTTTTGTAGACTCAGTGTATGAGACACGTTTACGACTTGGCTGACAAAAACATGAATTAGAAACACTTTTACTTAGTTTCGGCGGTGAAAACACTGTGTTTTGTTTTATTTAAACGTCTTTTGTTTCTGCGGTTACTTAAGTAGTTACCTCTTGTCGTAGTTTCATTTGGTGTGTAGTGGTAAAAGAGAGTAATTATTAACTCATTAATTCATTTCGACTATAATATATTTCTTTTGGATTGGCACAAAATGTGGTTAAATGTCGTCAATTTTCCAGCCGAAGACGATTGCTTCTGAAGAGGAAAAAGGTTTAGAGATAGGGTAAGAATGAAATAAAATTACTAAACCTTTTTCCTCTTCAGGAGCAATCGTCTTCGGCTGGAAAATTGACGACATTGGTCCACATTTTGTGGCAATCCAAAAGAAATAGAGTATACTAGGTTAGTGGCCAACCCTGGTGTCAGAGTTATAGACCGCCTCAAAGCCTCCGACATGGTCTATCGATTGAAACAACCGGGACCGAGAGCTTAACATGCGCCCCACGGTTTCACTCGTGTTGCGCCCGTTCCCGTGGGAATTTCCAGAAAATAACCTTCTCGTTCAATGTTTCCCTTGGCTATCCATTACATAAAGAGCTATCTAAATCGGATTGGTAGTGTCTGAGATTAGCGCGTTCAAACAAACTCTTCAGCTTCATTTATGTATAGATTATTATATTAGTATCGATAAGTTAAATAAATAACTATATAATTATATAAATAAATACCGCGTAAACAAACACTGTAGGGCAGTAGGTCGCCAGCGAAATTGCTTTCCTTCCCAGTCTATCAATGAGGCGTGACCTACTAGGACACCTCGCATTCCGATTGGGTTTGTAAACATTGGACTTGAAACTTCGTACACGATAGAGATCACAGCCTTGTTCAACCTTGCTGAGGTTTCTGTTCACTTTTCAACATGAATGGAAGTCTAAGGGTTGTTTTTCATTGAAGCGGAGTGAAGCTATACGGAGCACAAACCAATCACACCACATAGAATTTGTACATAGGGTTCCGTACCCAAAAGTTAAAAACGGGACGGGACGTCCGTCCGTCCGTCCGTGTGTCACCAGGCTGTATCTCAAGAACGGTGATAGCTAGACAGTTGAAATTTTCACAGATGATGTATTTCTATTGCCGCTATAACAACAAATACTAAAAATAAAATAAAACAAATATTCAACGGGGGCTCCCATACAAAAAACGTAATTTTTTGCCGTTTTTTAAAGTATGGTACCCTCCGGTTTTTTGTATATTATAAGATTGATATTCAATGCGTATAAGACTCTTGTATGAATTAGGTACTTTGTTAGCCTCGCAGTTATAGTTACAGTTATTTACATACATAAGTACTACTTTTATAGTTTCATATTCTTAAGTTATGGTTAACATTTTCATAAAACATTTTTTCTAAGGTATAGGTATTTTATTTTATCCACACTTTCTTAAAATGACAGCATTATAACTGACTTGGTTCAAAATTAATTGACCGCAACGAAATCTCGGACACTACAATACAACATAATTTAATATACAGAAGAATGCCTCAAAAATGAGTACTTAGTACAATGTCACAGGCGTAGAAAGTGAAGTTTGTCCTAAATGTGAACCAGATCGGATAATTTGAAACGAAACAATACGCATCTCTCGTATCGTAATAGACTTCGTAGGACAATATCGAGATAATAACACTATTACAGACCTTTCTTCAAAACGTTTTCACTATATAAACTACCTCATGAGTATACTGAAGAAGGAAAATAAGGTTTATTAAAGCTATAGTTAATTCTACGTTTTTTGGCTATTAGGGATGTGGTGTATGTTATTAAGTTGTGTGCGAAAGTTTATGTGAAGTTTGGCTTGTTTTTCTTTTCTTTTTATTTGCGTATATTATTTTGCGTGTTATCTATATCCTACTTTTAAATAAAGGTAGATCTAATGCCTATCTATGTTCTACTTATTGGTCAAGGATACCAGTACTAAGAATTGGAGAAAAGTTATCTACACGATAAAAGTATTACCTATATTAGTAGGTACGTACCACTACCTTGTTTAACCTTTCGTTATTCTCAAATAAACAAATATTTTAAACCAAATTAGTTCTGCTCAAATCTGACGTGAACTATTAACTACCTACTACGTAACTGTATGTATATTTATCCTCACAAAGTTTCGCAATTATTATATTTTTAGAATGTTTTTAGTATTCGGATCGGAAGTTACCAAAACAATCTGAATCATAGAATCAAAAGCCTGAATATTAATTCTCCGGATGTGTCATTAATGTTAAGTAACGAATTATTCTATAAGAAACTTTCATTTATCGAAAACAATCGGAAACATGACGCATTCGTAAAGCCTATCGATGTAGGACGAAGTCTTTATCCTTGTATCAATAAAGATTATTTCTGAATTGAAAGTTTACATTTTCTTATCAACAAATAACCTGGTTAAGTGATGTGTAAGTAAACTACATCTGTACTATTCTGTAACATTAGCTATATTACTATAGAGGTAAAGTTTCTGACTTTGTCAGGGTTAATATAAGAAATTGCCAATCCGATTTGAATAATTATTTTTGTAATCGATAGCCACATTCAACGGGAAGGTTTTAGGCTATTTTTCATCACCGGATTCCCCGCGGGATCGGGCACAACGCGGGTAAAACCGCGAGGCACTGCTAGTCACAAATAAAATAAATACAGACACTAAAATATTTAAGGACTAACATAACAAAATACACTAAACATTACTTTGGTCTTTTCCATCGTGTTTACATACCAGTCTACCTGAAGCTCTCTACCATAAGTCGTCACCATGATAATGAGACCGTTAACCACCCTGCGGTGAGACGCTCGGGGTCACCACACGACCTGATTGCAACCAGTTCCGCTTGGAGATTATTAAATAATGTGTCAATGAGTGTTTTCTGCATTTCGTACTGACTTTGTAAAGATGTTGTAAATGTTCTTATCTAGATGGTAGGATGTAATCTTCTTTTTACAAAGTAGATAAGCAATGTTCTGATTAATGACCCATGAATGTAACTCAAGGACTATTCCGATTTCTCAAAGCTATAATAATATATTACCCGGACACATTCACTCACGGTTAATTAGACACAAAATAAGCTCTAGGCTTGTATTATGGAATCTAACTGATACTACTACTTATACATACACAAATACTTAATAGGAATATATAATTGACACCCAGACGTCGTCGCCAACAACTATGTCTGCACATTTTGTTGATGCCGGGCGGGAATCGAACCCGCAATCCCCGATACAGTAAGCGCTCTCACATGCCACTGTGCCAACGGGTTTGTCAAAAGCTATGCTAGATATTTCGATTTCTTCAAACGAAATAATGATATATCTTGTATAGAGACATATAGAGACCCTTAAATAAGTAAGCAAAGTGGTACAAGAGTGGGTCGTAGCAAAATCTTCGGAAACTACTAAACATTTTCATTCATAAAGGCTTTAACTATCAATGAACATACATAGCAAATTGAATACAACGCCAGCCTACTTAGTTACTAAATCTCAATAACCTAAGCCGAGGCTTAAGTAGGCAGAGTAAGTTGGCTTTAACCAACTTACTCTGCCTACTTAAATCTCAGCCATACTTACTAATAAACGTACAATTTCTCAAATAAGCACGTGTGCGCACGCGCATCGGTTCACTTGACCGAATCGATATTTGGTCCACTAGAGAACAGATCTAGGTATGGAGGCGAGAAACCACTTTACAGTTAACCACTGCCAGTTGGAGACATGCAAATTGACAAATATTATGGCTGAGAGCGGTCGCTTATTATAAATGTAGGTTTTAGATAAAAGCGAGCTTGGGTTAGTTTTGTTGGGTAAATAAATAGTTTTAACGTTTAGGTGTGTCGGCAGTGCCGGCCTATGAGCTGAATGTTGTGTTAAAGTAATTTCCAGTAGGTTAGAGGCCAACCCTGTTTTTAGACTGCTTAAAGGCCTCCGACATGATCTGAATGGTCATGAAATGCTACTATCGGCCACCCATCCATGAAGGGTCGAACTGCACGCTGCTTAACAATCGCAATAAGCCAACATCGCGCTACTGTGTGTCGTGTTAAACTTGCACTGTTTACTTGTACAATATTGAGCCTCTCCACTGAACCATGTCAATAGGAATTTCAAATGTTATTTGTTATAACGGATAACTGATCAGTTTCATGGGCTAATCGTACTTACCTAGTTCCATTCCTCTTATTTATCCCACAATCGTATCGAATGGGATATTTTAAAAGGATTCAATTGTATTTTTTAAAGGTGGTACCTCAAGAATACGCAACAAATTACAGCACTATTAAGAGAAAATCAGATTGATTTAAGCATTATAAACAATCATGCCATGACTGAGGTCCCGGATTTAATTCCCAGGTCGAGCAAAATATATTTCCAAAATCACCAACTCGCATTACGTGGTGATATTCTCCTGTGCTGATTTATTCGGTGAGTTGAGGCCTTTGCCCATCAGTGGGACATTACAAACTAATGCTTGACTTTTTTCCAGTCATTACAGTAAAACGTCAAATTACAAGTTGACGTCAAAAAATGCTTATAAACTTTCGAGTGAATGATCAAACATGATGCAAACAATGTCTATTTCTATACTCGTCAGCTTGCATGTCTAAATCTAGTGTTTTCCCCGTACGAAAGTGAAATGCCAGGCTGACTCAGGGGTCACTGATCCGACTCGGATCCGACTCCTCGGATCACCGCGACCCTTGGACAAGGAATTAGCGAAAGTAAATTCTTTCCTTACAACTTTCATATGGGTATTTATTTTGGTAGGTAGTTAATTGTATCATGAAACATAATGTTTAAGGTATTGATGTAATTTTTTTTATTGTTAGCCGACTGCAAAACCGAAGGCGGAAGGTTTGGTTCTACGGTTTGGATTTTTTTAATTTGACAATGACATTGAATATTGGATGGTTAAGTCAGTGGTATAGTTCATTTGTAACATTTTAAATACTAGTATTAGCAATTCCTGTTTAACTTTCGGTGTAATTGTTCCCGTAGGAATTTCAGCATAGGTATAAAAAAAATTCGTCAGTAATGTTGCACTACTGGGCAAAGCATCTCATCTCACACTACATTATTCTACTTTGCATCCAAACTGATGATTACTTTTTATTATATATTGTGTCTAAAAACCCTAGTTTTGAATTGATTCTAATTCTGGTCTTTATCAAGTGTTAATTTAAAAATAGAAATATAAAAGTAAATAAAACACATTGGTTAATTTTCTATATTCGTTTATTAAATGAAAAAATATCAAGCATAATGTAAACATTAAAATATCTGTTCTTTAAAATATACTAATATAGTCGATTTCCTAACCCAAAGAAAATTCTTCGTGTACAGAAAACCATGTTTAGTGATGGGGTAAGAAAACAATCGAATCACACATAATTTTTCTCTATAGAATGAATTGTCTTTGGGTGGAATATCAGCCATATTAATTTCCATTTTAGGATTTAAAAATAAATAGACATACAATATTTTATAGATTTGTAATACATATATACTCACAGTTTTTTAATCTGCTGCACCAGTCATAATATCTGAACTATTATTAGTTTCCTGTAACTGGATAAAACAATATTATGCTAAAAGATCCTACTGCAGAGCAAAGGCCTCGTATCTCATTGAGTGCACAAAAAAAGATGAAGACTTAATTACCGCACACCTTAGTAAAAACCTGTTACTAAGAAACTTCTTACAATAGGAAGGATTAGCGTAATCTTAACGCAATACCATAATACTTGAGAACATAATAGGTACCGAAGTACCTTGAGAAATTAGTATCGGACGAAAGCACGCTTTAGTTTCCACGAGACAGTACAGCGTTTCTGGGAACTAGGTAGATAAGTATGTATCTTAATTGATTGATAGGTTCATAATTATTGGGGAAGAAGCTTACCCATTGTCTTGAGAATGTAGACGTAATCATACTTCGCACTTTGTCGGGTAACAATGATTCTAGTTATAGGTCAGAACCCAACCACCCTGCCTTTGGAGTTTTATGGGCATAGTAATGACCTAATGCCAATCGTTAATGTCACAACTAAGTATAGATAAAGTCACTCACCAATTCCTGAGTACTTATCTTAGCCTGCAATCCCTGGTAATACCTGGAACAAGGGAGTTAAGAAAATTAATACAAAGAATCTCTAGAATCAAATTAAAAAATATTATACAGGAGAACAAATAGAATAATAGAATTGGAAAGTAGAAGTCCAGAAGGGACTATGTTCGACCGAAAAGACTGTGATTACTTTAATGGTAATCATCAAATCATGTTAACTTTTCTTTGACGTTGCCTCTAACTTTTTACTTAAAACTAGATTTACTAAAACATTATTATAGAACTTCCCATGCACGACTATATCTATAGCTTTGCGACTTAGACTTAAACGTACAAGTGTCGTAATTATTTCAATCTATACTAATCTATACTAATATTATAAAGCTGAAGAGTTTGTTTTGTTTGTTTGTTTGTTTGTTTGTTTAAACGCGCTAATCTCAGAAACTACTGAACCGATTTGAATAATTCTTTCACTGTTAGATAGTCTATTTATCGAGGAAGGCTATAGGCTACATTTTATCCCGAAATTCCCACGGGAACGGGCACAACGCGGGTAAAACCGCGGGGCGCTGCTAGTATCTTATAACCTCGCTTAACCCAAAAAACCGTTCCAAATTCCTGAGACATCCTTTGGTAAACAGAAACCCAAGCATAACAACCGGCACCCGTCTATTCAAATAAAAACTAAATTATTACAAGGCAAGAAAGATCCAAGCAATAATAATAGAATCATAATTGGGATCGAGTTACGATGGTCCCTGGTAAAACATCTCTAACGGGATTCTTAAAAGAGGACTGGATAAAGCGTGATTTTGGAACCCACGCAACCATTTCTGTAAATAATGAATATACGAGTGTGTAATAAAGGAGCGTCCTTGAAGTACCGAAGATTTTTAAATTGTACGAGATGTGATAGAACTCCATCGACAAGAGGCCAGCTCTTAAGTTAAAATAAGAGATGTATGGCAGGCCTGAAAATAAGACAAGATACTGTGTGTAGGCAACTTCAAAAGATTTGATGTTTCCATCTATATTTTTTCTTTACAACTGTCCCTTCTTCTACAGAGACTAGAAGGAACGTGTCAAAGCAGTTATATTCCATTACTTTAAACATCACCAAAAGTTCTCGACAAGTTAAAACTATCCCATCGCAATCCTCTCAAAAGACTCTATGAAGGAGCACTAGGCATGATACAATTTAATTCAGGCAAGGTCCCGATCAAGACAAGATATATAGACAATTTATCCTATCTCCTATCCCTCAGGATAGCGGATAGTTCGAACATCAATCCACTAGCACAGTTAACCAATACTCCCAATAACTGGGTCACCATATATATATAGTGAAGTTCAAGGCGCCACGCTCATTGCAAAGCAAACTCTCGCAGTAGTAACACGCACTTTCACCGAGTGAAGCCAAGTGAAAGACTAGTTTAGTGATACACAGTGATAACAGGAACTAATTGAGGTAAGAAAAATTGAAAATCCTTTTTTTGAAAATAGGTTCCGGGTGCGAAGTGTGAACGTTGACTTCCTGTGACCACGTGATTTGTAGGCCAGTGCAATGTGGTGATTAATAATTTTATTAGTTTATTTAAAAAGTTGTGTTTTAAATGTGGAAATACGGAGAGCTTTTGTTTTTTACAACTTTGGTAAAGTTTATAAAAATATACTACCTATAAAATGAATTAAATAAGCATGTTGTATTAATATTGAAGCAACATGGTGCATAAGCAATTTTATTTTTATTTTAATGTAAATTATTTAGAGTTTTTATTTATTGACATAACCCAAACATTATATACTACAATGTTTACGCTAGGCAATCCTTCTTTTCATTCTTTACTTACAAAATCTTAACAATAAGAACACACATAAAGAAGCTTATTGTGCTTTCCTCACGATTCAAAATGCATTGTCCACATTGTACTTGAGCTAATATGTCACGCAGATTTCACGGTCATTGTAAACAATCACAATTTTCCCCGTGTACCGTCTTTAGTCATGTAAATATGAACCTTCACTTTCTAAAATGTGAAACACAAAAATTCGTTACAGCTTAAAAAACAAAACATTGTGTAACGCATAACATAACGTAAAAATGACAATAACTAGTAGACAATGTCAGAAAATCTCATCACTTCGCAAAATGGTGTCAACTTTTTACCGATTGACTTTTTAATCGATCATAATCAAATCATAAATCGTTGTCTATGGTAGACTATTGTTCTATATTGTCAATGGAGCGAAAAAAACAGTCAAGTTCAAGTGTTTGGTCAATTACCTTTGTTTAATGAAAGTTATATAAACAATCAATTTTGATGGACTATTGTTAGAGGCGGCAGTCACCATGATAAAATCGTAGTTTTGTTTTTATTAGGCTCAGTTCAACTTCTCACTTTTAAGTTCTCATAAGTATAACATTTTTTAGACAATAGCTTTTCCTTAATTTTAATTCATAACTATTCTTGTTGACTTTGCACCATAGCTATAGGTACAAGACAAAAGGTTTAAAGCTCTTCTAAACCGCATTAAACATCTTTCAAAATCTCCTATAAAACCAAGAGTAGACACTTCAGCCTAATTCTCAGTTTTCTCTACAAGTTTTTTAAAACTAACACGTCATTACAAGTCGGTTGAGTAATTAACTAATGTTTGAACAGAGCGCGTTCGAAAGTGGTCAGGAAAGCTGTCCGGAGCCGATCACTCGGGTTTCCACTTACACAATGTTTAACATTCAATTTGATGGCAAGGGTAGGTAGGTAGAGTTTGGAGAAAATGTACAAGATATGTATAAGGAGCAAGAAGTCGCATATAGGACAAAAGCCAAAACAGACTCCGAATTGTTTGTGATAATTTGATGAAGGATTTAGGATTGAAGAATGTTCAAGGAGGTATGGAAACTTAGGTATTGGAAAGACATACTCGTCAGAATAATTCCTGCTACTAAGATATGATTTGATTACGAAAATTCGAGAATATTATCACTGAACGGATTAAAGATAGAAAACAAACTAAGTTCCTAGTTACCATTCATCGTTAAAGAATTATCTTAGTATAGCAAGCTTTCGCAATAATCCCAATTATGTTTCTCTGATATGATAGAAATACAGTTAATAAGATTATCTAGTCTGCAGTTAATTCATCAAATCTACTGTTAGGATAACGGGCATTTCAATCAGAATACTACGTCTTATAAACATACATTAAGGTACAAACAACATCAATATGAAACTTTATGTAGAACTATATTTACTGGGAATGTATCTTTACATAGTACCTATCTATAAGCATTATTATGTCTCAGTAAGTACTCCTTAATCAGGAAAGATTTTGGGATTTTGAAATATTTTAATATTACAGACTAATAATGATAAATTAAAAATGTCAAAGCTCGTTCGGAATACATCTTAATTTCAACATAAAATTTCCGAAACGAATTTGAAACATTCAAAGCTTATCGTTTATTAAAAAACAAAACTTATGAGACCATAAAATAGAAAATGAAACTGAATCAAAACGCCGATGAGAGATTAACGGCCGACCCTGATTCGTGTTTACCTCTGCTGTAACACTGTGACTCAGATGGATGGAAGCCTCAAAAAACTCTCAAGTGAAAGTTACCTACACCTCTCATTCACCTGCTATATTGGGTAACCGAAATTGTTTCCAGGCAATTTATTACAACCGGCCACATCGTTACTATCCGACGCTGATGCATTTGATTCTCCAAAGGCAATTAATTTTGAAGGATAGATTGTGGGGATAGAGCTTAATGAGTGTATAAATAAAACTTGTAGTAGAATGCGTTTGGTGGCTTTACCCGTACTTTCTAACGCTTAAAATAAATCGACGGATAAGTAAAAGTAACGAGGCTTGGGACGAAAAATGGAAAATGTGGAGATATCGTGCTCTCGGTCATTTAGTCGCAGTGAACAGATTTAAGTTTTAACATCAAAATATTATATAGGATTTAAAAAAGCTTATAGATAGTCTATGATATTTGTTCGATAAATCGAAAACATAATATAGTATCGATAAAGGATTATAGTATTGATAATGCATTATTTAAACGTATTTAAACCGAATGGAAAATTTTCAACGTGCCATATTCATAATGCAAATACATACATATGCGTGTCTACACCGGAAAACAATCTTGCATCACCATACTAAGCTTAATTTTCACTAATTTACATTCAAAATTGTCAACAAACAAACCGTTTAAGCATACTAACGCGTAGACACACATAACTAAGTGATAGGTGTGTTGGATTTGGCACCATTTGCTGTGCATATTTTCTAGATTGTTCACTTACAAATGAAGAGAAAATAGATCCTCAGAATGCAGTAAAAGTGTTTATGAGACGGAAACAAGATTATTTTCCAAACATTCCTGTATAAAGAAACTTTTACTCATAAACTTTAAGACGCTGTCAGTGAAATGGCCAAAGTTATAATAGTACCTGTTTCCGTATTTCCAATCACCACTTGCATGCAGGTCAGAAAATTCCTGAGTATGTCAAAAGAATTGGAACTAGGCGAAGGTGTCATGAAGTGTATGATTTAGGTGCATCTTGTCCAATGTACCGTAAGATTGATCCGCATCGTGAATCGTAACGGTGTTCAGACATACGCATTTGTGGAACATCGCATGTTCTACTGCCGGTTGCGTTTAGATAAGCTTTACACGGATTTAACTGATTTTCTGCATCTTTAATAACACTTATTGAGGAAATGAGTCGAGTGTTGAGTTCTCTTTCGAATATGTATGCAAAAATTTTACATTTGTGTGGAATATTCTTATTATATGGCCAAATGATGTAGATGTGATATAGAATTTTCGAACATGGCTCGGGTTTAACATTAGTCTGTAGTAGGCATATGTGGTGATTGCTTATGTCTTCTGTTCTCCCCTGTATTAATATCATCAGTGCGATAATCATTTGACATACAGTGGGATAATATAGGCCCATATCTTGTTAACCAAATGTATGATGTTTGGGTAAGTATCCCAAACATCTTAACATCGCTTTCCAGCAGAGAACCACACTTGAATACACAACGCCTAAATGTCGACACTTGCACGCCTGCACGCACGACTTTCATTCCAAAATAAATTATTTGACCGTCCCTTTGATCTTTCGAAAACATTCTCCAAATAGACGTATAAAAAATTATCAGTCGAGTTCGATTATGCTTCGATACAACTCAATGAGTGAACCTTTGGAATGCCATTGGAAGTTGTGTTATAAGGCTTAAGAAGGCCAATAACTTAAAATTAGTAGGAACTTTAGTATAATGACATGATTTACATGGTTTCTGGGACATAAGACTATAACAAGCCACCTTAATACTATTGAAGATAATCGTATGCAACTAAATTGGACGCAGCGTCCATAACAGTGAACTCAACGGCCGTTTAATAGTTAATTATCTAATAAATAATTTAAATATCCCGATTTTTTATGCAAATCTTAATACTAATCAGTTTTGGCCCACTTCCGTATAGCCAGTTTGGTTACTTTGCATATGTTTGTTTCCGGTGATAGCTTATTAAGTTGAGGCATCTATTTTTGGTTTGATTACATTAATAAGTACCTAGGTTTATAGTATACTAAAGGTATGAACATGTACTAATGTCCAACTACTGCGTAAAGGCCTCTCATCTCACTGATGATATCAGTACAGTGAGGAGGATTAGGCGTAATCGAGAAACTTGCCTACTGCCGGTTGGTGATAATATAAGTATTAAATACTGGTAATGTTAAAAAACGCAAAGAATATCCGCATAAGTTAAAATAAATCAACAGATTAATAGCTTCCAACGTGAAGAGCCATACTTATTAAAGACATAATTGTCTACAATTAAAACGTTAAGTAAATAATAAAATGGTCCACTTACACCGTGTTAGCAACTACCTACATGATTTCCGAGAAAGTAGCACGGCAGCATCCGACTATTACTCAATAGTTTTAGATCCTGCATCGCCAGTGATTCAGTGCTCATTTTAAACGGTTACTTAGTACGTAAACGAAAATCAGTTCGTGCTCATATCCGCATACAATACACGCAACGTTAGTCTGACGACGATGACTGTTTTAGAAAGCGGACTGCACGGTGGACCGGTCACACAGCGAAAAAAACATCCAAAAAACCACAGCCAAGAAAACTCACTTTAAATTTCAACTTTTGTTATATCCACGCGGATATTTGGGTAGAAAGTTTAACCGCACTCAAGAATAATAACTTATTATCGTTTAATCAGGGCTGATGAAAGTACGCGTTGGGTAAATAGAAGATTAGCCCAAAGTGGGCACAATTACCATTATTTTTTGCAGCAAAACGGATGCATTTCTTTAAACAATTATTTATTTCTTCAACAAAGTAGACGATTTCTAAATGTTGGAAATGACATAAACGAGACATAATACAATAATCGAATAGAAAATAAGTACGGCTGGTGGAGAGAGTCCCCGGCAAGGCGACTCGCACGCATGCAGTAAGTGGATATAAATAAAACGGCCCGGCTGTTCGTACAAGAGGAAAATCGAGGGAAATTTTCGCTTCTCATTTTTCCACGGTGAATTTCCGATGAAAGTATATAGAAGCTGGTTCTCGTAATAGCAGGTCTGAGTCCTCGGTCCGAAATTAGAAAAACATTAACCTTCCAAGGCGCAGGCGCACGCAACCTGCCCTGCTCGCTTTCTCCACCTCCATGTTTGCACTCGCTACAAAGCAGTTCTGCGTTACTAGACAATATAATTATACACCTTATTCTCATGAAAAACATCTTTAAATAATATGAGTCATGCGAAAAAAGTGGCGAAAATTTAAAATTGGCCGTTTTGATACAGTACAATTGACCGTTAATTGTCGGTTTCTTTTCCGCACGATAATCGTCGAGGACGGTACAAACTTACGTTACATTGTTTTAACAAATAAATATTTCTTATTTAATATAAATAACCAACAGTACAAACAGTAAGATAGGTCATATCCTCGAGTATTAGGTGGTGAGATCCGCAAGTAACGAAAGTGTGGTTCCCGCGCATACGACAAGTAGAGACGCAAGCGCAGGTCACTGGGTCAAGGGGTCGTTGCCCCTGGGCGCATTAACTTCATTTCAATACTTATCAGATGAAAGTTGCACTTGGCGTAATTCTAGAGACAGGTGACTAGCAGTTATTACCGGTAAAGTAACTTTACCTGCAGAGTAATAACGTTAAAGGTTCGCATAATAAAATTTGTTAAAAACAAGCTCGTAAAAAACATAGTTAATTTATGTATTAATACGACTTTGAACAGTAAAAACGTGCAAACATAATATTTCCGAAACAAACAAATGTAATCGTTATAAAACAAATAGATATTACGCTTAAATAGACACAGACTTCCCGCTTTCTCTTCAACGATTTGCAACATTCGCAAAACACGCATATGAAGGCACACAAGAACATGAATGCAATAAAATAAATTTCGGAAACGTGGTTACATAAAATGTAGTTGTTTGTTGACAATGCATACATAAAACATGAAGTGTATGCGATGTAATTTCTCTTCAGAGAATCTCGATTCGAGTCGAGACGCGCAGAATTCGCATTCTGTTCAACTGATTTTAAAACGCAACGTATCTATTATTGCAGTATCGAATTAAAACGGCAAATGCATTTGTTCTAGCTCTTTAATCAATGTTCTTTTTTACTCAAAATCTAACCTTAAAATGTACCTTGTTAAAAGTAACCTTTAAGGTTAGGTTAAAATTAACCAAAAAATTGGCGTTAAAATTCGTACTTCAAATAATTATTTATGGTAGATATAATTCCAGTAAAAATGAACGGTCCAAACGCTTTCTGTACAATTCTGTTTACATTCATAAAAACGTGAAACTGTTTTCGTCGAAGCATACTATTCGAAGCACTACGATAATTTATCGAAGCACTGTCGAACTTCCGTCGCATTCCAAACAGGTGTAACAAAGTTGTAACATCCATTACAATCGACATTTTATCGGTCAAAGAAAGTGGACCGCGATGACATCGTGACCGTTTAAAATTTACGTCAATTTATATAACTAACGCCTGATTATGGTATGTGGAAGTGTCAATCGAAACAGTTAGAAAGACCGGGTCACCTGCAAACTGGTGGTTATATGCTTAAGAATGCGTAACACTTAAGAACCAACCTAGGAAAAGTAGTTGATGCTAATCTGTGCAAACAGCACTTCAAGTTAGTCGAGTACAAAGTAGTACTATTATATGGGTAGGCGATAAATTTTCATTACGCCTAAAGCTTTTAAAGCACAACAAACGTGAGTAGTCACAAAGTGAATGCACATCCTATATTTATCGCAGCATCCTCTTAAAAATACGTCTGTATGAACACGAAAGGCTACTTTCTAAGCAACTCCGAGTCGAGCGATCGATTCACGAGAATCACTCATCAGAACACTTTCTAATTGACGACACGTCCATTGCGCGAGAGCACAATTAAATTAAAGAAAGTTTATTACTTAATTTTACTTCTTACCTTCGCTTTTTGAGCGTTTTTGAGTAAACTTACGTTGTTATTGTTCCAGGATGCATCAAAGAGTTACCGGGTGGGCGCTGCTGGCCCTTATCAGCTCGTCGGCGATACTGCACACCCTCGCGTACCCTCAGCACGTGCCCTTAGTGTCACAGGTGAGATAATAGACCATCATAATACTTACCAGGAACCAGAGATTATGAGGATATGTCAGTAATGGGAGAGTTTATGATTAAATGCTGTTGGTGTATTGACGTATCTCAATGTTATGCTTTAAGTTATTAATTATATGATGTGACTTTTTTCAGGTAACGAGTAATGTCAGAACACACCACTCAGAGTACTACAGCAACTCAGCGCCTTTGTCAGAAGATAGACAAATCGCTGAAGAAAGGAAATTCGCCGAAAAGCCAAACGCATTGAAGAAGGTGGCGGCACTCGATGACATCGACGAGATCCAGAACAATTCCATCTCGGACGGTTTCTCTTGGTCCAACATGCTGGGTAAGTTTTGGAATAATATATTGTTCTTCCGTGTTTCATATTCTAAAAATTAATGGCAGCTGTCGTTCCAGGTATGATTATGCAGATGATCTTCAACGGGGGGCAGGCGACGGGTCCCAACAAGAGCGACAACCTGGACACTGACGCCGTGGCGCCCTCTCCCTGGGCCAACCTCATCTCGATGGGCCTCAAGATCCTCACCGCTTTCCTCGGCGGCGGCATGGCCAACGACGGCATCGACAAAGTAGACAACGGGTCCTCGCCCATGCAGGTACTGAATAATACATTCTGCTCAGTCACACGGCACCGAGACGCAAACGAGGGAAATCATGACCGACATTATATTAATAACTTTGTATAATACATTAAAAACGATACATTTCATATCCATACTGATCTACTAACATAGTTACTGTAGATATTCAGCGTATTTAGAAAGTTTAAGTCACACCGAGTGTAAAGCACCGTGCTATATAAGACCCTCACTTATCGCAGGTATCATCCATTTTGTAGCAAATAGATACCTTTATTCACAATAATAACTACGTACCTCACGATTTGGGATACCTCACGGAAATAATAACTCTTGGTTTTCGATTTAACATTTGAATGTAGAGCGAGTAATACGCATGCAAGATGATTTTCATTGAGGTTTCCCTTCGAGAACAATGTAAATAGTAAAGTCTGGTTACGGAAACGGTGTCGCTTCTCGCTTGCTTCAGAGTATATTGGCTGCGGTTCTGTCGACGGTGCTCGGTGCTAAAGACCCCGACCAAGTCGCCTCCATGGCCAAGCAGGCAGGAGAGGTATGCTGCCCATCCTTCCTTTCCCTTTATATTTATATATCACACAGAAATATTTAAGTAATTTTATATCACACTTCTAAACTTTACCGCTTTGTAAGATCAGAACTTCTTGTAACATTAGCACTTCGTTGCATCAAGTTTTCTTGATATCTAAATAGTATTTTTTATTTTCTCAGTTCATCAACATCGTAGTGAATCTTCTGGACGCGTTGAAGACTTCGTTCTCTCATAGATCTTTGGCCGCTCGGTCGATGGGTCGTAAGGACTCCGTGAGCGATGCTGCCCTGGCCGGCATTACGATGCTGAAGGTGTACCCGAGGTCTTTTGGCACGTCGAACGACAAGTGCCTGCAGAAGTATGTGTGTGAAGCGAACAGGGAGTGCTCTGCCGATATTGGACCTAAAAGCATCTTCTGTCAACTTGGAACGTAAGTATCTGGGAAATCTTTTTCAGAAATATCTAGTGGTGAGCGTTTAATGAACGAACAGTTTTCATAGACTGTTTCTTTGGCGTGAACGGATAAACAGTCTACCGTTCTCTGATAAACTAGTTTATGAATGAACTACAAGCAACGCGTTGCGCTTTGGTCGAGCGACAGTTCACATAGTTCACAACGCGACGATACTCCTATAACCTACGTCGTCGTCGAGTGAAATACGAAAGTAGCCGAATATTACCGAAGTAGTGTTCGCCGAGATTGGTCGTAATTATGATAATTTAAAATAGACTCTTAATGTTTTCTATTTAGGTACATTTTGCTTTATCATTGATTTAAATTTTGTTTGTTTACAATAAATTCGTAATATTCGTTATTTTGTTTTATTTATTGTTCAGTCTTGATTGAATTGTTGCCTACGTAATGTGATGTGCGTAAGTCAAGGGTGAAGGAGTGCAATTCATTCAAAGCTCGAACTTTAATTGATATTAAAGTGAATATGTGTACCTAGTTTTATAGGTAGTTTGTGTAAATAATTCTCGTAATTTCAAACTTTCTTGTAAAAAACACTTTTAAAAACATAAAATTTTACATACAAATAAACCTGCCAGTCCTAAGCCTGGAAAAGTATGAAGGGGAGTTCAGTTTATTTTATTTTAAATAGTTTTGTAATAATCGCCGTAGCGTAGTACAACTGCTCACATTCAGTCTAAGAAGTAAACTAGTCGAAAATTGGACTGTTTTTTAAACTAGTTTATCGTTTACCATAAACGGTCTCGTTGCGTCGACGGAAAATACGTCAACGACCCACCGCTAGAAATATCCGTTGTAATTATATTCTGATAATAATCGTCCTATGTTTACATGTTGAAACAAAATGTACCTTTTTCTGTGATTCTATATTTTTATCTACTCTCTATATCACCTTTAACCAAGGCGAAAGCTCTCAGCATCTGTAATTATTGTTTCCTCTTTGGATTTTTTCCCTAGAAATGTTTTAAATTTTTCTCCTTTTTCCACAGTTACGCAGCCAGTTTCGTGCTAGAACGGCAGTCCGGCGGCACCTTCGGAGAGTACTTCGAGGCCGGTCGCAGAGGCCGCTCCGGCATCGACTGTCGCCAGCTCTACCTGGAGTGCAACGAAGTCTAAACCAACCGCCAAAAACATCCTAAACTAGTGATATGAACAATCATCGGCAGTACCCTTCAAGATTTAAAAAATCCGTCCATTTCCGAATAGTCAACGTGTATCGCTTAATCAAATTGTGCCGTAATCCAATTGGCATAATATTATACAATAATATGCTCAAATTCCGCGTAACGTGTCAGGTGTATGTTCTATTAATTTATTAAATTATTTATTTATTTAAATTATTAACTTATTTTAGAAGTTAATAGTAGAGGAGTAGACGTGTTGAGAGAAAATGTAATATTAGTAATTGCTTCATAATTGACCAGTAAACGATGTGTGGTGTAGTTTATATACAAAATAATAAAAACAACAATAAATCGGTTAACATCAAAAGCTACAATAGATATTGATTCCGCCAAATTATCGACAAATAACGACTGATGTAAAAAGTAAATTCTATGTGATATATATTTATATCACCTAATAGTTAGTATTTATGTATATTTGTGTGTCTGTGTGATTGAGGACGTCCTTGTGTGTTTGTGTTTGTAAATTAATAAAAAAAAATAAGTAAACACCTTCTTTTATTTCCAACCTGTTAAAATAAGAATCTAGAAATCTGCTAAGTGCAGATACAGTTATGGTAAAGACATGTGTATGAATTAGAGCGTATTAAGGCACCCATGTGCGCCGGCGCATCTCGTCTCTTCAGTCAAACCTTGACGTTCACGTGCGATACAAGTGACACAACAAAAGATGACATTAGAAAATATAATGTCACAAATGGGGATGGGGAACAAACAGCTGACTGAAAGGTGAGCTTTAATTTTCTTAATCGACTTCTAATGTTCAAAATCCAGGGTTTGAAAGATTTCCATAGGTGCGTCCGTTTGTTAATCAATTCTGGATAGATTTGGTATGGAGGTAAATGCATGACCTTACCACAGTAGAGTAGATAATGCTACTTAATCACAAGGGTGCTTATGTTATATTTATATCCTTTGTATGCACCATCAAGCTGTATGCATGTAATTGAAATTTAGGTCCTGATGTATCGTTGACGAAACATGTGTAAGCAAAAACTATAAGGGTTCCGTTTCTTGCCATTTTGCTACGAAACCCTAAAAAACTCTTTTAAGTGTATTTTTTATTTGTAAAGCCCAATGGTCTTCCAAATTGAACGTTTTTATTTTGGGAACAGGTTTTCGGAGCATTCAGGACCCATGCATGATCAGCATATTTACTACGCGTATGAAGCCACACAACCTTCTCACGGATCTCTTGCGACTTCCAAACAGTAAGTGCTCATTTTATAATAAACAAAGCGAAAATATAACGCGTTTTAACTATAACGTACCCGATGTTTCGAGTGGATTACACCACTCTAGGTCACGGGATGACATGATGAAAAAGTAAGTTAGTATTCATGATTTAGTAAATATGTAGTCACAAAAAAGGATAAAGAAAAATAATTCGATGGGGGGGGGGGGAACATTTGGACGTCAGTGGACACGATAGGTTAATAAAAAAGGAAAACCTAATATTTAGGATGGGATTAGAAACATAGGTCATTGATCCCAATTATAAGATAGAGATGCATGAATGGATGCAGGAAAGACTTTTGCCCATCATTGGGAAACAAATGGCTTACAATAATAAATAAATAATTAAATAAAATTTCGGGATAAAAACCGCCTTATCTTTAAAAATGTCTATAAAAGAAGTTTGAAAGAATATCACTTCGTCATTTTATTTTTTAGTCTTCCACTATGATGACTGGTCCTACCTTTTTACAGTACCCACATCCACGGAAGCGGTCTCAAGAGCAATGCGTCAATGTCAGCATTAACTTTGCTGGCATTCCTCTTCTTTCTACACATTCTGCAACAGTGCATCAAAGACCACATGACCGATATGTCCACCCCACCACTAGTGGTCATGTCAAGTAGAGAAACTGACGACGAGCTACCAACATCAGTGAAGAAAATAGACAAAGCAGGTTTTAATGACGATACGAACGACAACAGTGATGCCAACATGATGAAAATAAAACCGATCGAATATAAAAAGGACGATTATGAATATACGAAAACTTTTAAAAGTTATGTTAATGCTATGGATGAGGATGACTGATATTCGACTTTGTTGGGACTAGAAATGGGGCTTCAGTGAGCGTTTTTAGTACTTACATTGAGACTTATTTTTTTAGTTTCTTGGTGTTAGTGGTGAAAACGACTCTCCTTTTTCATGGTGATATAAAACGCATGGTAGGTACATATAATTATTTCGGATACTTCACAAAAAAAAAGAAATAAGGGGACTTTTTGGTGTGCGTTTTTAGTACATTGGGACTTATTAAGTTAAGTTTTCGGGTGTTTTGTAGTTAAAACAACTCTTCCATTTCCATAGTGATAAAAATCCATACTTTATAATTTTTTTTAATACTTCACTAAGTTAAAGCTCACGGTGGATGTATTAAGTATATGGTGTTTTAAATTATGGTGAAAAATTATGGTAATAAAAATACAATTTATGTCATGAAATATAATATTTATTCCATAGAATTATACAATAAAGTGTCACCCTTAACCAGACATAGTTTTATTCAGTATGCCGTAAGTAAACCTATTTTATTGAGAATAGATAAAGTCTAGGTTCGACTAACATTTTCTCAACTGAAGAATTTTACTATCTACTTTTTATTAACTAGACTACAATTAAAGAGTACTAACTGTATTAATCTCTTTAAGGATATAAAATGCAAAAATTAAGATTTAAATTGACAGACTTAAAAAAGGAACTTTACAAAATACTTTCACAAATAAATTAAGAAACCGTTGACTGCTGAGGGAATTATTAATAGTTAAACATAAACAAAAGGCAAACAAAGTATTGAGATATTTATTTTGAAATCAATATTTTACCTTAACGACAAAAGATTTCTTCTGTCTTAGGAAAAGCATGCAACGTACATTTATAAGTATGTATGTATAGCCTTAATCTTTATTATGGTATCGCTTAGTACTCTTTTTATTTCATATGCGATTAGATGTGTATGCGCACTAAAGTGATTTCATTTTAAAACTCAACACAGCACATTATGACTATTTCACTGCATGTCTTAAGACACTTACCCCTACTAATGTCATAAATGCGAAAAGTTTGGTCGAACGACGAACAGAAGATTCGAGTTTTTATTACAATTGAGATACAATTCATGGCTGTTTTATAATATATTTCTTTGTAATATATTTCATGACGTTACACCATTTAGTAATAACCTGAATTCACAAAATTTTTTGTACCGAAATTTTACAAAAATAGATTCAATATAAGGGTAAAACTGCGGTGCAAGTGTCATAAGCTCTTGGCTTTTAGAACCTAATTATTATGAAAAATAAAGAGTTTTTAAACTCCTCTGTTCGCTAATGTTTTTCACAGAAACTTTGGACCCAAATCTGAGTCTATTGGTTACGTCTAACTCGTTCAATATATTTAGTTTGTGTCAAAGCACTGGACCCCATGGTAGGGTCCGTCATTCGATTCCAATCAGTTTGTCCTACAACGAAACCGATAGCGCGCATCTTTTCTTGCTCTCTTCGTTCTTCAATGTCTGCCCAGCGTACCTGTTTTAATGACAACACTATCAAAACTCGATTCGACCGGTTATATATAACAAAACTCACCTCCATCAAACAAAATTAATTTACCATAAAGAATCTTAGTATGTTTTACCATCGAGATTTTTTCTTACTATCGAGAACCAATAGTAATGGTATTTTAATTTTTTTTCGGTTTTTGTTTTAAAGTTGAAATTGGAACGCAATGTGTAATAAACTTTATGTGCATTCGATTTTTTTTCAAAATCGATATAAAACTGAACGAATAATGTGGAATTATTAATAAAATAGGAAATAAAGTTGGTTAGGCTTTATGAGAGACAAACCATGTTGATTAGTCTCTTATTAATACCATTTTAACCGTAGCCAAAGAAGTATACATGCAATTCCAAATGCGCCGTTTTCCAGTCACGTAAAAGTGAATTAAATGTTTTATTTTCGTAACCTTGCTAATCAAATAAGGGCCATATTGAATCCAACTACTTTACCGCCATATTATATCGGTTTCCGTAGTCCAAGTAAATATTTTTTTATTCCGCTTTGGCCCTAAAAAGGCTCTTTTCGAAGGTAGAATATAAGTAATGAAATATTTTTCAACAGAAACCATGGTGTCTATAAGACTAGTAAAAAGAAGCTCGATCCAATATGAGTTATGTGAGCCTTTGAAAGAAATCTTCAAAAAAATACCAATATTATAAAAGATCCGAGGTATTTGTTAGTAAATTTGTATACAAGGTCTAATCTTCAGACCTAGGATACGATTCAAAAAACCATTTTGTAATAGATTGCCAAACAACGAAAGTTATACGCTTTTTATCACATAATTCCGGGAACGGGTAAAGCGCGTGTAAAACGCAGGGTCACCTAGTATATAACAAAAAAAGATATACTTACAGATTTCTTGCCCGGTTTGGCCTTGTTGGGTGTCCACTCGTCTAGCTGAAGGTAGTCTTCCATGGAGTACTGAGACGGTCGGAGCGGCTTGCTCGTTCCGTCCAAGCGGGCTGGAACAAAATACCCCCGGAATTAGAGATATAGAAAGAACAATGGTTGATGTAAGAGAAGGGCTACAACAGACTACAAAATAACATAATCCCCCCCCTCTCTCCCTACAATTAGTGGTAAAAAATTGATGATATAAGAGGCTATAACAAAATACCCTCCCAATCAGAGGGGTAGGAAATATCGATTAACATGTCGATATATCCGGTGTAAAGAGAAACGTTGGATGCGCGAGTAAAATTATCTCAACGATCGATCTAAAAATAAGTTTCAAGTGAAACATAACATACCTAGGTACATAGGTAACCTATAACGCATGCAACCTACAATACATTGGTTCTAAAAATATTTATAAAGTTCGCATCGCATAGTATTTACTTTAAGTTAGGTTTAGGTTTAAACGAGGTTAAACCGCGACAAAGCGAGCGTCCCACACGATAAACTTATCCTTTGTGATCTATTTAGGAATTGCAAGCTTGATAAGTCCTAAAACTATTATTATGACGGTATCGCCAATTTTATAATGACACTGCGAAAAATATGTTAAATTCTCGTCAATGAGTTAACACCCTCGGTGTTGGCATTTACTATTTCGAACATAACGGATCTTACGTCACATTATGTTAAGGTTTTTTTTTTATATTTCTGCAATTGCAGTAGTTGAATATGACATCAGTTTGTTTGTAGAAGCTTTATACTTCTTGCCAATTTGTAAACCTTTCGAAAATAATGTCATGCTATGTATGTATAAACTGTACAAAATCTATACTAATATTATAAAGCTGAAGAGTTTGTTTTGTTTGTTTGTTTGTTTGTTTGTTAGTTTAAACGCGCTAATCTCAGAAACTACTGAACCGATTTGAATAATTCTTTCACTGTTAGATAGTCTATTTATCGAGGTAGGCTATAGGCTACATTTTATCCCGAAATTCCCACGGGAACGGGCACAACGCGGGTAAAACCGCGGGGCGCTGCTAGTGTAGTATACAACTGGGAGATATATCAAAACTGTAACTATATAAAATAATATGAACAACTAACGCATAAATGTAAAGGTATCGGTAATACAAATTGTAAAAAAAACAATTGTGTGAACTCTCAAATGCTTAGTATAAAAAAAGAAACGTAAAATTGAAAACGAGTTGTGTAAATTCAGCCCTGACGTATATACTTCGCATTCTTGTATAACTTTTATAAATAAAGTATAATGATCATATACAACATTCTTGAGTATAAAATTTTAAAGTATAATATACTTGTATAACCAAACAACCTACCTAGTTGCGTTGCGTCGTCCATTTTCTCCCATTTCGAAGTAAAAACGCTTTCAACCTGGTAGGGCACCATCTTACGAATTTAGTTACAATGCTGTGAAAAAATCGATTAGCCTAACCTAACGGGAATAATTTATGTATAAAAATCATGTCAATTTATACTAAAATATGTATATATACACCGGGGTGAACTTTATAAACGAAAATATTATATAATATATGTGTATCTTGAACCGGGACGTATATTAATAATTTATACAAGTATACTCCAATACATAAAGCATCTTCAAAGAATCTCTATGAGTAGAATCTGTAGGAAAAAATCCTCTTAGGAAAAACATGTTAAAAAATATTCATAAACCGGGTTATACAAAATTATACTAAGTATACTTATTTTATACATAGTTTTTATGTATTCCTCTTCTATATCATACCTCTGGTTCGTCCAAAATAGGTTCATTTTCTACATCTTCCATTTGTACGTCGGTTATGGCTGCGTTTTGAAGGAGAGTCGTGGGATCCAATTGTATGTGATGTAAGGGCGTAGGGAAGAACCGCGAACTAATGATTTCGATATCTTCGAGAGAACGATTGTGTATGTTCCTTTTATGACACAACTGTGGATCTAAATCCATAGTACATACGTATACCTATAAAGTTCATAAAACAAATGTTATATTGTACCTATTTTTTCGACATAGTACATACCTACAATGTGTTACACAAAAAAAATTAAAGAAAATATCAACTAAAGTTTCTTAATCTTATAAAAATGTATAGATATTTCTACAATCTTAATTCATTTTTGTTTCTATTCAAATTTTTTTAATACTAAATTAATTACTGCAATCATTTATCGACACTCGCTATTGTAGTAACATCCCTTATGACTGATTTCCTTATACTCCGAAGCCAAGACAGTTTACGAATAAACACAACTATTGTAAAACGCACTGTCACTCTGACGTCAGTAGCGTAAAAAAGATTATTAACAGTTGTAGCTGACGGTTCAAATGATTGACATAATTCACGATAGTTCAAGCTTGCATGAATTCATCTCATTTCTTATTAGAAGTTCAGCAAAAAATATAAACAGTAAAAGTAAAGAAGCGTCAGCGAAGTAAAAACTTCTATTAACCACATCACCCGTACGTCAGTATAAAGAAAATCAGGCCTTTTTAAACTAAAACATACTTGAAACCCGTTCTGTCTTGCGTAGTTCCATATATCAGCGTACGACTTGAGTTGATCATTCATCGCGTCATATATCAGGAATGAGAAATATCCGTCAGTTATAGACCGTTTAAATGCTCTCTTCAGTGACGTAATATACGTATCTTCTAGCGCAGCATCGTATTCATATTTTAATGTTGGTTTTTTTACCTGTAAATAGTTATTAAAACTAAGGTTAAAGAAGTCTCCATTGGCGAAGACTTAATCACACTAAGAGATCACGTGAATGGTTTACCATTTTCTTTGGATATGTCTAGATAAATAACTATAGTACTTATGGTTATTCAATTAGATGGGACTCTAGCACTTTTTTTGGACTAAGTAACAGTACCGATATATTCAGTAGATTTTAACGAGTATTGAAACATTGCAGGCTCATTTCTTAATTATTTAATAAGTAGAGATAAAGTACTTTTTTAACTTGCACGATTTGCACTCATTATACTATGAAACAGGGCTGTATCGCGTTAAAATATACAACTATTATAGGTTATTGGTACTAATGTGTGCAGCAGTTTGGTTTGCATACTGTGTTTTTCATTGCGGGTAAAACCGCAGGGCGCTGCAAGTGTTCAATACTTACAATTTTCCCAGTGACTGGATCCTTCTCCTCAATTTCCCCTTCCTGCATAAAGTAGTCGTCAATTGACATGATTCTGACCGTACCACCCAGTTCGGCCTCTCTGTCCCTTATTAACTTGGCAAGGTATGTTTTGCCGCTGCCAGGCGGACCTGTAATTTGTATTAAAAGTTATCATTTAAACATTACTAAGGGTTTTAAAATTATATTGCTATGGGGGAGTCGGATGATTTTGAAAGGCCTAGCCTTTTAATTGTTGTACATTTTGTATATGTTTTTAGGTAGAGGAAACCACTTTCCATTCCCAACTCTCACTGAAATGTGTACAAGGGTTATACCGCAGGGCGCAGCTACGTTTATATTTGAATGTCTGTCAAGCCCACTAGAGACTTGAAATCGACTTTTTTATATGTTTAAAGGACTCTAACTTTTTAGGGTTTTGTAATAATTAGTTTGCTTACCTCTTAGAATTAAAACAATTTTCTCCGGCCTCATTTCTCTTCCGGGCAGCTCCAACAAATCATCTATCATAACAACATGCTTTTTATCTTGTAACATTGGTGCTTCTTTAGACTTCTTTGCTGAACTATTGCTAATTTCAGACTCCCTACTCACACCTCTTTTCCTACTATCTCTATCTCTACTTCTACTCCTATTTCTGTTATCATCTCTTCTAAAATCTCTGTTTCTATCGCGTAAATAATTAGGTTCATCTCTATCTCTTCTAGAGTAATCTTCTTCTCTGCGTCTATCTCTGAAGTCGTCTCTTTCTCGCCTATCTTTGTCATCTCTATGCCTATCAAAGTCCTCTCTTCTTCTATCATCGTATCTTAGATCTTTACGCCTATCTATATGTTCTTCTCTAGGTCTTTCGCGCCAATGTTCTTCTCTATTTTCGTCTCTAGGGCGATCTCTATATTCTCTCTCTCTTTCCCTATCTCTTCCGCTTCTTCTATCATCTCTATAGAAGAGATCTTTACTATATCTATCTTCATCATCTCTATCAGTCACTCTTTTCGGTTTTCTAGCGAATAATTCTTCAACTTCTTTTTCGAAATCTTTTCTTTTTGTGTCTCCGTCTTTCGATGTGTGATTGTAATCGAATGTATGAACTGGCTCTATGAAGTCGCGAGCTGAAAATAAAAAATATGAATGTTGATTTTTTTCTACAAAAATTAAAATTTACATAAAGTACATATACACTACTCTTCAACTAGCTAAGGCACATAGCAATAATTAAAACGATAATAAGAAAATTTAGTTTCTTCTAAGCAACATTTTGAAAGGATATCAAAACATAGGGACGCTTGTTGGGGGCTACTAAAAGTCTGTACAACCACAATATAAATCGCGAAATGTGGATGTACAAACTCATGTATAATTTTCTATGTATTACCTTTCAATCTTAGAGGTTTGTGTTCGTATTCAACCACAATGGAAGGATTGAACATTGGTTCATGGTCCCATTTTGGACGAGATGGTTGAGATACAACCGGGGCAACATTTTCAGGGGGCATCTCTTGTTCCCCATAGTAATTATTAGTATTCTGTTGACTTGATAAATCTTCTAGAGGAGGTCTATGCACTGGAGTTTGCATCAAAGGTCTCGGACCATTATTATAGAGACCTTGGGGACCAGGGCCACTGGGCCTCATGTTAGGTCCTGGTGGTCTCATAATAGGGCCTGGATGTCTCATATTTTGTGCTCCAGGCCTTATATTAGGGCCTCCTTGTGTCATACGATGGTTTGGACCACCTTGCGGCTTGTGTTGGTTTGAAACACCTTGTTGCATGTGTTGATTTGGACCACTTTGTTGCATGTGTTGGTTAGGACCCCCCTGTTGCATATGTTGATTGGGACCACTATGTTGCATATTATTTTGGTTTGGTCCACCTTGTTGCATATGTTGATTGGAACCACCATGCTGCATATTTTGGTTTGGACCACCATGTCTAGGCCCATTAGGTCCATTTTGTCGAATATTTGGAGCACCAGACCTCACATTAGGTCCTCCTTGAGGCCCACCAGGTCTCATATTGTGTCCCCCTGGCGGACCCCCCGGCCTCATATTATTTCCACCTTGAGGCCCACCAGGCCTTACATTAGATACACCTTGTGGGCCACTGGGCCTAACATTGGGTCCACTATGAGGGCCCATTGGCCTATTTGGACCTCCTTGTCTCAAATCGGAATTGCCTGGACCTAATAAAGATCCATCCGGTCTTGGGCCAAGAATACCCCGGTTCTGATTTCCAAAGTTATTAGGACCGCCATGTTGGGTGTTGGCATCATAGTATTGATCTTGTTGCGCGGAGTATTGTGAATCACCCTGGCCATACTGTGGCTGATTTGGTCCTTGCCTGTTATAGGGAGCATTCTGTCTACCAAAGTTCTGATTATCCTGTATTGGAGGCGCATTCTGATAATTTTGATTACCCTGAAATTGAGCATTCTGCTCCAAAGTAGATCCTACATCTTTCCTGACCATAGACAGAATGTTCATAATTTTTTCATCACCCAAAATGTTTTTGATTCCTTTAGATATAGTTGAATAATCAGGAGCTTGTTTTGATTTTTCATCGTCAGTAATATCCACTACATCTTTAATATTCTTGGATAGCTCGGGAACTAAGTCAAGTCCAGGAATACCTTTTGTTGAAGAACTTGTTGTAAGGAAACTATTATTAGAAGAGTCATTGAAATTTTCCATAAAGCTCTCATTTGGATAGGATTCATATCTGTCTTGTGGATCAATGTTTTTATTATTGCTGTTGCCATAAGAGCTATCAAAGTTTTGGTATTGGGAGTTATTCTGACTCTGTGTTTGTGGCTGTTGTTTGTAAACTGGATTAGCATTTTGAGATGGTGCAGTAACTGGAACTGGTTGGGAAGGAGTCCCCATCAGTTTATCTCTATTCTTCTTCATCTGCTCTCGGCGCTCCAATAACTGAGTGCGACATTGCTCAAACCGCTGCTCATACTCCTTATAAGCCTGTTTATCCGGGTGATTGACATTTTCCTTCCTCCATTTATCTATCTCCTCTTCCCACTTCTTGAACTGAATATCGAACAGCCTCTCCTCCTCCGCCAGCTTCTTCAAGGCCTCGCTATTAACCGAGGGCTGTGATTGATTGGTTGTTGTGTCTGTGTTAGTAGGCCATTGAGTGTTACCTGTGGTTGGGATAGTGTTAGAGTAATTTGTCCTTTGCGGTGGTTGTGAACCGGGCAGATTGTTTCCGTATAGGGGCTGGTTATTCTCGTGGGGCGGCGGGGGCGGCGGCGGCTGGTCCGGTGGCGGCGGCACGGGCGGCGCCGGGCCTCCGGACGGAGGGGGCGGCACGTTGTTCATTGGGAACGTCCCTTGCATTTGAGAATACTGAAAAGTGACCATTTTCGAGCTTTATTACACTGATTGTTAACTAAATTTGTTTAACTATTAGTGAATCTCTTAAACTATTACATCAAGATGTATAAAAGTTTACATGGCTCTACTCTTTAATGTCATGAACCACCAACACGAGATTCTAAAACAATTGCTATAGTATTTAACTAACCTTTGCTCCATACTGGTTTTGCCATTGAGTGTATTGTTGTTGCCACTGTGTCCATTGCTGCCAGTTCTGTTGTTGCATGGCGGCCCACTGTTCAGGGGTATAGGACCCCATGTTCATGTTATTTGGAGGCATACCTGCTATACCAGCGGTCCAAGGAGCCTGGTTAGGCATAGGCCACGACATTTTATGTTAAACTTTACTCCGTTCTAACATTAGTTTCATTAGAACTTATCTCAGATGATCAAATCAGTAAAACTTTAGTACAACCGAACAATCAGAAATATTAATTAACAGTGTATACAAGAGAGAATTAACTTTATAGGTTGGTTGTCTGATGAATGATCGCATTCGTGCCAGCGATGTCGATACCAATATTACCAATTATTTTTACACAACTAAGTACCTATGTACGAATCTCAATCCAGGAACCAGGTACGAATGACGACCATTTTGTTTCTTTCTTTCAGGATTCAATATCAATCAATCAAGCAAAGCAGTCAGTCCACAGGTCAGTCTATCAATCAGACATCCACAAACTGATATACATTGATACCAAATTATCTGTGGTTATGCTAGTGATGTACCATAAATTATTTCTGATCTTCGAAGTTGTTTGCTTCGTATAATATTTGTCGATTATACGTAGAACTTTGTGTTTTATATTTCATTGAGTTTATAAAATTTATTTCCATGTCCATGTCCATATCCATTCAGTGAGATGAAAAGCCTTTATTAAGCCTCGCGTTTTTCTATTATTTTTTTTTAATTGTGTCTATAACCTCATAGCTTCGAAATAAAGTAACTGTGAGTTGTGATGTGACATACGAATGGACGAAAAGTTATAGCAAATGTTTTATATATTAATTAAATATATATTAATTGCAAATGAAATTCCGTTCATTTAAAACTATAATAGTGTTTATTTCATGAAATTGTTTATTATGTAGATGTACCACAAAATTGAAAATAATAACCACACTTCAAAACATTGTGAAGTTGACAATAAAATTACAAATATTGATTGCTATGCTTCCCACCACACCCACATGTGTGGTACAGCACTAGTAAGACGCCATTTTTGCGTTGGTTTGGTTTGATTCCGTTGTGTACCTACTTAGCTCAACATAAATATTTCGTAAATTATTTAGGAAAAGTGCAAGTAATATCTGTAAAATAAATGCAATTGTGGGGTGCTAAATATACACTTCAAGGAAATACACGTTGTAAGTGAATAGGAAGAACAGTTACGGTGATAACGAGTGCGCGGGAAATGTGACCACGTCCAGCAAACAATCAAACTTGGCTTATCGTTTGGTTTATCATTCTGGAGAATAAAACATGATTCCAACTAAATCTCGTGAAAACCGTAGAATGAAAGCATTAAAGCTCCCCAAGAACTTAGAGCGACGATATAAGGAAACGAAATGTCGTGACTGCACTGTGGTGGTTACGCGTATGGACTTTGCAAAAATCCTTGGAAAATTCACAAAAGTGAAGATACAATACGAAACTAATACTTCAACTAGGTCCCGACGGCCTATGAACCAAGTTTCTCCGAACACAAGATCAAGCTCAAACGAGAATGGCATTGTTCAGGTATCAAGACATGCCTACAATACATACCCAGGCAAAAAAACCCCTGGACCAAAGAAACAATATCACAATGAGACGTCCTCGCCTAAAACGAGCAACATCCTCAAAGAAAACAACAGATTAATTAAGAAAACAGACAATGTAAACAACAAGTTCACTAAATCCACGGTCAAACATTACGGCATTATTTTTGAAGATCCTAAAACTGTTGTGAGTGAAGAAGTAAGTTCAATATCACTTGATGACCTTATTCCTAATATATCCAAAAGCATATTGCCTTCAGCAGACTGGTGTATTGATTATGTCCCTAGCAGCAATGAAGTGAAAGATGATAAAATATATGACCGGATAGCAGCCGAGTTAGAAGATTTGATGTACAGTGAGAAGACGAAAAAGGATGGTGGCTCTAAAGATGACAGTAAAACAGATGAATTTCCTTCTATTATGGATATCCTCAATGACAACCCAAAGGAGGAGAGCCCGAATAAACCCGCAGAAGTGAACTCTATTACTTTAGAAACTAATGATGTAGAGGCTATGCTACTTGGTAATTCTGAGCCTAAGCCAACTCCCATGGAGGTAGACAGTACCGATGTCAGTAGTTTCCTTACTGGCATTGAACCCTCAAGTACTTCAGACAGCAATAAAGATGCTGAAAATCCTCCCTCAATAGAAGAAAATCCTGAAAGCCCCTCCATACTTACCGATGAGCTGGCTGAAACACCGAAAATGGATACATCTAAAAAAGACGAGCAAGAAGTACCAAAAGCTGAAGAAGAAATTGAAAAAAATGAAGAGAAACCACCAACAGAAGAAGAATCAGTAGTAATACCAGTTGTAGTCCCAGAGGCTGCAGAACCTGCAAAAACCACAGACAATAATGATGAGAGCACACCTGTCAATGTACCAGTTTTACGAATTGGTGTAACTCAAGTGGTGTTCAAGAAAAACAATAATGGGAATTGTGTTAAAACTGTTACATGTCCAAAGAACTTAAAATACAGCATTTCTGTCACAGATAAGTCTATTGAACTATTAGGAGCCCCTAAAGTTATATCCAGTCTGGAAGACTTGCAAGTACTGTTACAGATTGTTGACGAATGTGAACTAAATAGTTTATATGTTTTACATTAATATTTATCTAATTTTAACCCAGATTTTTATTGAAACTAGATTTATCTCAAAACATGAAATGGTTAAGATCAGCGAGATATTCAGAACTGTGCCTACGAATAGGATTCTAATTGAAAGCTGTATGTCTCTGAGGCAACATGACTGATGTGGTTATGGAATTTATTAAATATGTATGGAAAGTACATAGAATATAATAATAAAATGTATAATATCATGTATTATAATCATTACATACATAATTGTATTTAACATTTTTTTTTGTTTTCAGCATGTAACTTGTGGTACACGATCAATTTTACATAATTGGACAAACATTATTTTCAGAAATAGTATAATAGATAGTGAACAGACTTTAGGTTTTTTGTTTTTGTTATGGTTGCAACATTGGTATTGCCAGTTACACAATAGTAAAATTACAAAGAAAATATAATTTAGTGTCGAACGAGAAATGCTTCTTATTTTATTTGAATATATTTTTCTACCTCAAAATATGAAGGTATGTATCAGAGCGCCATCTGAGTTGATTACTTAAAACTTAAAATAAATATCAATGACCACTATGAAACCCATATAAGCATCAATCATCCATTAAATTAAAAGCGCTCTGTGGTTTCTAGCTTTAATTTTAGAGCTTACTTTGGCTTTAACTTTAAACCATTCGTAATTTACTTCGTAGGTATCTTGTAAAAAATTGAAAAGCCAAAATTATCTTCAATAGAGGCATTTTTAAATTTTTCGAGTGGAACAATTTTTAAATTTTCCAAGATGGCGGATTAAGTTACGTTCACACTATCATTACATTATGTAAAGGGAACAAAACATTTTCAAATTGTTTTATTTTAGAATTTAACTACATAATCTTAGGTGTTTACTTACACGACTATTGGTTTTACTTAGATTTGTCTAGTAAAACAAAATACATCGTTTATCTTATTATATTAATTTGTAGTGCTAATTAGCAGGCAATGTAACCACATTGTATCACACATTTTTAAGACCCTACCAAAGCTTACTGTGTGATTTAATAGTAGAGAATAATCTTTTTTGGGTTCAAATGTTTGGCAACACTGCTCCACTCAGCGTGGCGGTAGCTACTCAGACGAGACGAATACGCATTTTCTTAGCGTTAAACTAGGACTACAATTTTAAACTATTCACATTTAACGCACTTTATCGTGCGTTGCAATTTCATCCCAAAGACACTTAGATAAAGTTAAATCAAAAGCAAAAAAAAAACAATTAATACTTGTCTTGCCAGTAAAGAAATGTGATTAATATATATTTTTTTATTTAATGTCATTGTCAATCACGGTATTATGTCAATTGTCAGGGTTGCCAGACCAGATGTTCTCAAAAATACACACTAAAATATTTTATTCCTAGCTAGGTAAGTATAGTTATTGTATCTTTGCATAGATATAGTTACCTATGCTATGGCTGAATAAATATTAGGAATAAGTAATGTTTAAAACTATGTTCTTTTATCTGATGTAGTAGTTAGTATTAATTATTAAGCTACTTCATTTAGTTAAATACAAACAGTTAAAATGAGTTAGATTTAAATTTAAATGTTTGAATGTCTAAATAAAACACCTTATTTGTGCAAAACTGTTTAATGTTCAGAAATAAAAGTTGAGTACATTTCGCTTGCAATTAGTTGTTTTATTTTGTTACTATAGATTAATATACTTGTATTCCTTATTGAATACGTCGATGTATGACGGGTAACTTGTTTGCGTTCCCTCCTTGGTTACAGAAATAGAAGCTACATGACATGAAGCTCCTATGATTTGATGGAGTGGGTAACTTTTGTGCGATATTAAGAATGTTGCCAGTGCTCCAACAAAAGCATCTCCAGCACCCTAAAATTAAATAAGTAGGTATTGGATAAATAAAAAAATACCTTTTGATTTATTACGGTAGATCAAGAAATATCGTTTAGGATCACACTTATCTTCTATGACAATGGGTAGTTGGACTAACGAATAGGATTGGAAAAGTTAAGAGGATACCAATCACTTACCGTCGTATCTATAGGAACAACAGTTTGATCGCAGGGAACATGAATTGGAGTTTTACTGTCTTTAGATGAATATACGGCACCATCTGCTCCCAACGTAATAATAACTGTTTCGCATCCAGTTTCCAATAAACGCGATAAAGCTTTAGCGGCATTTCTATAAACAAAAAATATTAAAACTAGGTAGGTACGTATCAAATTGTTATTGGTTTTAAACTCGTTTAAAGTAATTGATTGAAAAGCTCACGCAATCGTAACGTCTTCATCGATTAGCAGAGATGCTTCAGATTCATTTACGCAAAGTATTGTGCAGTAAGGAAGTATTTTTTCAATATCTTTTCTGGCTGGCGCTGCATTGAGTAATTTTATCTAAAAGGAATATTTACGAATTAACTATTATTTACACAATTTAAAGTCCCTTATTAAGTTAGCATTCCTCAAGCGATTGAAATTTATCTGTCCAGAGTTGCTGGTTAGCAATTTGCATATCAATTGTAGGTACCTAACGAAAATTCTTGCTCCACTCTTGTTCGCGGCTAAAGGAAGAACTCAATACGAATATGGCAATAAGCATCTTTTTATATGTACTTATTAAAATATTATGTGAGATTAATATTATTGTATAACATACACCAGTATTCAGTTTAAATGCTTCCAACGTAGTTTCGAAAGGCGTTTCTAGTTGTCCAATTAAGACATCAGCAGTCTTGATCAGTGCTTGGGAATCCTCAACATCTTTGACACTTAGAAGCCCATTAGCACCAGGAACAATCACAATTTGGTTCTCTCCATTATCGGCCACAGATATTTGAGCAATCCCCGATGACGTGTTAGAAGTAATTTTAACAAATTCAACATTAACTCCTTCGTTTTTAAGATGTGATTTGTACTGGTCACCCCATTGGTCGTCACCAAGCTAAAATATGCGAGATAAAAATAAATATCTTGAATTTTTACGGATGAACATAATAATGAATAATTATGCTAAAATCATACTCGGCATATCATATACGTATTTCCACCCAATTTAGCCGCAGCGACACATTGGTTTGCTCCTTTTCCCCCATAGCTAGTTGTAAATTTTGTTCCATGAAGCGTTTCACCGGGCTTAGGAAGTCTTGGAGCATATCTAAAAATGTATCTCTTGTCAGACCTTTACCTTTACCTTTACGTACAAATTATTATCATTTTAATTTTTCCCTATATAGCTATATATACTTATAAGTAAGTACTTTACTTATTATAAAAAAAATTGTAGGTATAAACATGTACAAATTGTAATAGCAAAAAAATATTATTTGTAGACTAGCAGCGCCCCGCGGTTTTACCCGCGTTGTGCCCGTTCCCGTGGGAATTTCGGGATAAAATGTAGCCTATAGCCTTCCTCGATAAATAGACTATCTAACAGTGAAAGAATTATTCAAATCGGTTCAGTAGTTTCTGAGATTAGCGCGTTTAAACAAACAAACAAACAAACAAACAAACAAAACAAACTCTTCAGCTTTATAATATTAGTATAGATAAGTATAATAATACATATTAGTAGTTAATATTAATTAAACTTAAATTATTAGATTACTTAGATATTTTTTCTTAAATAAATTATACTTACGTTGTAAAGTCAACACTGCAAGACCCGATAACTACAATTTTTGAAGATATTGATTCCATATTAAACTTCTAAGTAACCGAGTTAACTTTTACACGTAATGTTAAAAAATCTACAGGCTGTAAAAAGACGTCAGAGTTATGGACTAAATGAAGTAATACGATGATATAAGTTTATCTTTAGGGCATGTACCGCAGCTGATAAAATAAATAAGTAAAACATACTTACTGATAATACTTAACTAGTGTGCGCCTTATCTTAATTGAATTGAGTTGGAGATGAAAGAATTTAATGGAATGAAATTAGAGTGGAAAGAATGTAAACAAACGTCAAGGGCAAGAATCACAAGAATGCGTGCGAACGAACTGGAACGAACTCATTCACTCAGTGACTGATACCTACATAATGTATGTACAGTCCCACCATCTGAAAAGTTGGATTGGAGATTGGACGGTGGCACTGTAATGAGATTTGATTTGATTACCAAAACATATTAAAATGTGTACTTCCGGTTGGCTGAAATTTAAAATAAAAAAAAGCGGCCAAGTGCGAGTCGGACTCGCCCATGAAGGGTTCCGTAGCAGCGAGTAACATAATAAAGAAGTTCTTGAAATAAATGTTTTTTTATTTACATTTGAGTTATTGAATGAATAATCAGTATTTTTTTGCGGTTTACGATTTATGTCGTAAAAAAAAAACTACTAACTAGACCTCGTTCAAACCAATTTTCGGTGTTAGATTACATTGTTATGTACATCATATATTTTTTTTAGTTTTATCATTCTCTTATTTTAGAAGTTACAGGGGGGGGGACACACATTTTACCACTTTGGAAGAGTCTCTCGCGCAAACTATTCAGTTTAGAAAAAAATGATATTAGAAACCTCAATACCATTTTTGAAGACCTATCCATAGATACCCCACACGTATGGGTTTGATGAAAAAAAAAATATTTTTTTCATTTCTAAGTATGGGAGACCCCCCTAAAATTTTATTTTTTTTCTATTTTAGTGTGAAAATATTAATGCGGTTCACAGAATACATCTACACACTAAGTTTCAACAACATAGCTCTTATAGTTTCGGAGAAAAAAGGCTGTGACATACGGACAGACGGACGGACAGACAGACAGACATGACGAATCTATAAGGGTTCCGTTTTTGCCATTTGGCTACGGAACCCTAAAAAGCGGCCAAGTGCGAGTCGGACTCGCCCATGAAGGGTTCCGTAGCAGCGAGTAACATAATAAAGAAGTTCTTGAAATAAATGTTTTTTTATTTACATTTGAGTTATTGAATGAATAATCAGTATTTTTTTGCGGTTTACGATTTATGTCGTAAAAAAAAACTACTAACTAGACCTCGTTCAAACCAATTTTCGGTGTTAGATTACATTGTTATGTACATCATAATATATTTTTTTTAGTTTTATCATTCTCTTATTTTAGAAGTTACAGGGGGGGGGGACACACATTTTACCACTTTGGAAGAGTCTCTCGCGCAAACTATTCAGTTTAGAAAAAAATGATATTAGAAACCTCAATACCATTTTTGAAGACCTATCCATAGATACCCCACACGTATGGGTTTGATGAAAAAAAAATATTTTTTTCATTTCTAAGTATGGGAGACCCCCCTAAAATTTTATTTTTTTTCTATTTTAGTGTGAAAATATTAATGCGGTTCACAGAATACATCTACACACTAAGTTTCAACAACATAGCTCTTATAGTTTCGGAGAAAAAAGGCTGTGACATACGGACAGACAGACAGACAGACAGACGGACGGACAGACAGACAGACAGACATGACGAATCTATAAGGGTTCCGTTTTTGCCATTTGGCTACGGAACCCTAAAAAATATCAATAACTTTGTTTAGATATTTCTTTATTATTTAATGAAAGAACTATTTCTCAACTCAGAACATAATAATATCTGACGAAAAATACGCTGCGTATTTTCGACCGGAACAGGCCAAAGAAGCTCATGCGATCTCATTTATTTATTTAAGCGAAGTCAATGGAACGTTATGCCCGGGATACACGAGGCTAGTTTTTCAAGCCAGGATAGCAAGCTAGTTCTCTTCTAAACTGTCTTGGCTAGCTGACCTGGCTTGGAATATGCTAGTTCTGTTTACATGAGGCTATATTATTATAAGCTAGTATTAACACGTGTCGCGGAGAAAAACAAACAAAACGCAACGAGTCAACTTTAAACTAGCTAGCTTCGCCGGCCACATGAAGCTAGTACACAAGCCAGGATAGTAAAATCAGTGGTGGGGGGCGCTACTAGCTTAAAAAATAGAACTCCATCCTATTAAAAACTGTCCTGGCTTGTCAACTACCTTACTAGTTTACTAGCTTAGAAATGAAGCTAGTTTTGTCTACACGAAGCCAGAAGTACTAGCTTGCTAGCTTACTGACACTAGCTTGCTATCCTGGCTTGAAAAACTAGCCTCGTGTATCCCGGGCATTAGCCATAGTGGGATGCGCTCTTACTCAGTATTAGCTACCTACTTAATTCTTTGTTTCGTGGTCAACATGTAAAAAATGTAAAAATAGAGATAATAAAACTTGGTAAGTACTTAACACGTCTATGGACCGATCATCACGTCTATCTATATAGCTGTCCAACCGCTTTGTCGCGGTTTTATTCCAATCCAAGCGCGTCAAGCCGTTGGCCGTTTAGGCTAAGTTCAGATGACCGCGCGGAGCCGCGCGTCGTCACGCGGCAACAGGAGCATTCACATGACGGGATACGGACTCGCGGCAGTCTGGCATCAACATTGCATAGGTATCTTACTGTTCATTTTTTCCTGAATCAATCAACTGAACTGAACAGGTAAACACAGGTTTGTAGAACCGCGCGGTACCGCGCGCGCGGCTACTCGCGGTTCAGGAACTAGCGCGCGGGTCGCAGCGCGGCGCGCGGTACCTCGTGTAGACGACACTGTGTTTGCTGCCATCTATTACCGCGCGGTCATATGAACTCAGCCTTAATGAACCGCCTTGGTGGCTGGCACCTGGCACTAATTTACACGAGTAACACGGTGCGTGTAAACCTCATGAAGTAAATCTTCCTTCCTGATTATTCTTCATCAATGATTTAACTGATTTTAAGCAATAAATGGGAGTAATAATTAAGCAGGTCATAGAGTCAACAGATGGGCTAATTAATCCTGTTACTTAGCTTAGTACTGACTGAGTTATATGTACTAACGTACGTACATATAACTCAATGTTACTTAGGTATTTTGTCTTGTACGTATATTTTGAACTAGCAGCGCCCGCGGTTTGCCCTTCCCATGGGAACTTCGGGATAAAATTATCCTATGTAAAAATAATTATTTGAATCAGATTAGTGGTTTCTGAGATTACATTACAAACATTCAAAATTATAAACTTTACCTCTTTATATTAGTACTTATATAAATTAATTGTGTAATTTTTTGACAACTCATAGCTGCTTTTTGTCCCAAAATCTCTGCAAGAATGAGTACAAATACTGCAAAAACCATAAGGCACTTCTGCTATCAATCAATGAAACTTAAAATATTTTACTACATAATGGTTTATTGAATAAAATCAATAAATACAAGTAAATGAAGACAGGTAGTTTATTTTTATTATCTAAAATCTAAAACTTAAAATAAAACAACATAAATTAGGTAAATTAGCTTTCTACTTTTTTATCGGAAGGGATCTCTTCGGGTGTGGAACTTTCGTGTTTACTTTCACTCAAAGGGTTACTTTCCTTATTCAGTGAGGTTTCACCAGCAACCATATTATCAGCAATTTCTCTAACTTTGGATTGCCTGTAATCTTGTTTCGCTGCGTCAAGAAGAATATTTTGTATTGAATACTTGTTGTTAGGCGGCTTGTACACCAAGTCAGGGTAGGGGTTCCCTCTCAACTCCAACACAGACTTTTCAAGAATCCTAGCGTACTCTGGCTTTGGAGCCCTGTACATTTTTGTGTAAGAAACATTAGTGTTCTCAAATCTTGGTACAAGTACTTTGAATAGTTTGTGTACAAGATCTTTCTCTAGGAGCCAGTAGTTAGCGATGTCCATTGTAGGTTTATGACAGTCTCCATGTCTGATAGCTTCAGATATTAACTGAAACGAATAAAACATGATATAACTATAAATAAGCGCCTAAGGTTAGTTTAGTAAAACGTTACTTTATGGTTTTTTGCACGTACCCGTTCCGCATATTGCCTCGCCTCATCAGCCCGGTGGTAATTCAACTCGATTCTCTCAAATTTGATTAATCCTGTTACAGTTTTACGCAATTTTTCCATACGACCCTCCAATCCTTTCGGACTCCTTAGTCTCCGGGGTGTATCTTTAACATTGATGCGTAGCTTCGACACTAGCTTAGAAACGTCGGCTTGATTCATTTTGAGTTATTTAATTAACCTTTTAAAACCACCTATATTATCAGAAATTTACTTATATTATTATTTTATATAGGTAAACCTATATTTAGGTTAGGAATTTAGGATTTTTTTTTAAGTTCTTTTTGCTATTGCTATGATTGATATGACATTATTTTGAAGTTGACATTGACACACTGCATTTAATAAGACAGCTAGTCAGAGAGTCAATGTCGATTCTGATAAAATTATCAATATCAGTTTGACAAAGTCAGTTAAACTTCATTACGTTCCATTCAGGTTCCATTCAAATTTCAAGTGAAAAAATCCCATGTTAGTGTTTGTGTAATTTGTTATTGTTTGAAAAATATTAAAAATATTGTTATAAACAGCTTGTTACAGGATCTTCCAAATAATGTGTTATTACTAATAACTATATATGAGAAAAACCAACCATGTTTTCAACTGAAACATCAAACGAAGAAGATGCCGGGGTATTTGGACTTATATCCAAACTCTGCACGATTACGGCGTCCAAATACTGTTGTAGTAACAGAATATCGCAGACAAAACTCGCTTCTAAGATGAGGAGTCTCTCTTACGAAATTATATTGAGGAAAACCAATGAAAACATTCCTACAGAAGGTGATCCGATAGTACATTTGTTGTCAGTTTCCTTCATATCTCATCAGAATGTTAAGAATACAGCTGAGTACAGGCGGAATACAGAATTAAAGGGCCTTATAACTACTCTGATAAATACAGACTTTGGTGATAAGCAAGAAAATGTTAACAATATACTCAAATTTATCTTGGGACTGAAGAACTCAGTGAAAGACGATTTTGGTGATGAATTATTTTTGGTAAGTTGTGAATCTAAATGTCAATATGAGGCCTATTCTTCTTCTTCTCGAGTCGAGATGATTATTTAAATTAAAATATATTTAGACTAAAATTTGGCCCGGTCAATCACATTCGCCATTTGCCCTCCAAAGATCCTATTAAAGCTATAGAGTAGGTAATTTTTACTACAACTTATTCCTACTTATATAACTTATACATGTAACCAAAAGTTACTTATGTACTTACTGCTGCACTCAGACACCTCAGACTTCCATTAAATTGACACTTAACAAATTGATGTTGATGTAATATAAGCACATGCAAGACGTGGTAGCTAGTGGAAGTAGAAGTGGTTGCCATGGCTGAAATCTATTATGGAGGACTATTATTATTTATTATGTCAAAATCACTCATTAAATCTCTACTACGGAAGCATTTGAAGACCGAGTATGGGTGTCAGTAACACAGTTGCACGCAAGTACATAGTACACATGTGTGCATCATTTAATACTATGTACTATGCCCCTAGTACATTTCCATACATTTTGTGTTCTGTATGAGTTATATCTGTTTGCCATCACATAATGGAACCTTGTGTTGATGTTCCACAATCTTGAACAGAGACAATAAAAAAATGTTTTCAATACAATCTGATACAAGTTATAAGAAACCACTAATATCTCCCAATGAATCATAATAAACAGTATTACTGTTTCAGAAACCCTTCACATTTGGTCTTCTTGACAAAATGCTGCCAAGACCTCCTCCGGAACCATTTGGTTCTCCAGATCCATATCCATACTACCCTTCTCACATTTTTAACCTGCCATTCTCGTTGAAGAAGCATGATACATCATACTTGGCTCAGAAGACTTCTCAGTCTTTTACAGAGTATAATGTTGAGACATTTGAGTCAAAATTTTGTAAGTATGATTAATTTTTTAACTGTTTATTTCATAAAATACACCTGCTACTATAATAGTTATGATAGTGAAATTAGTTTAGAACTTGTTAATTATTTGATGTGATGTCATTTTGTGTACTAACTTTTGAATAACTGACTTAATAAATGTGGAGAATTAAACATAATGTTTAATTTAACTTAGTCCTACATTTACAGAAAATTAAATGGCTAATCACTACATAGTAAAAAACAAAGTCGCTTTCTGCTGTCTGTCCCTATGTATGCTTAGATCTTAAACACTACGCTAAGAATTTTGATGCGGATTTTTTAAATAGGTAGAGTGATTCAAGAGGAAGGTTTATATGTATAAAAAATCTCGAAATTCCCACGGGAACGGGCACAACGCGGGTAAAACCGCGGGGCGCTGTTTATTTTTTTATAATTCTGAAGTAAATTGTTTAAATTTATTATTCCAGTAACATCAACTGAGAAGCCTATAGAAGTCAAATCCTACCTCAGTCCGATGTCATTGCAGTCCATCACGTCCACAACAACCCCTTTAATAGATTTCTCTATATTCAACTATCCAAAGCTGACTGGACCAAGAGACTTGCAGATACCTAGCGAAATACAAAGCGTAGCTAGTAATGTGAAGGTATTTATAATATATATCTGATTTTAATAAAGCTAAACAGTTTGTTTGAACGCGGTATTCTCGGAAACTAAAAATCAGAATTAAATGATTCTTGTTGTAATGAATAACTGCTCATTCCAACGAATAGGTAGATTATTTTTGATCGATTTCTATGAAAACCTGTATAATTTGATCGATTTATAAGGAAATCGGTCGATATATCTTCGATCGATTTTCAAGAAAATCGGACTATGTAAGATCGATATATTTTCGATCAATGTCTAAGAAAATCGGTCTATGTAAGATATATTTCGTTCGATTTTTTATAATCGATGTGTAAGAAAAAGTAACTCTTCATCTTTATTATATTATATTGTGCAGGTTTCGCCACCCAGTACTTACGAAGGGGAAGTCGAAGAGGTGTTCCGAGCTCACAGCCAATCCTTTGACATTTGGGAACTAGCAACACAAGTTGATAAGAACATACCGGATGATATATGGGAGACAGTTGGTACGATATAGCTAGTGTAGAAGAGAAATATATAAAAGAATGGTTTAAATACGCGGTCGGTGTATATAAGGAGCTATAAACAAACATATCAAACTTAAATTATCCCACATTGTATGTCGACGGTCTAAAATACTCCTTATTGTATTAATATACCTACTATATATTTCACAGCGAAACTCCCTCTAATGACTGAACGGCAACTGATCGCATCATCGCCTAGAGAAATGAGGCTCTGGAGAGAAATGTACAGACAGCAGATGAATGACTTCAAAGTCATATCGGAGAGACGATTTATTAGGCATATCAAGTATTTGTGCAGTAAGTATTATCGTTAAATATTGAAAAGTAGGTTCGATTAGGTTAGCGGCAAGTCCTGGTGTCGGAATTTTTTGACCGCCTTAAAGCCTCCGACATGGTCTATCGATTGAAACAATCGGAGGACAACAGTTCGATTCATAATTTCAAACACATATTTTGACAGTTGAATACTGAAAACCATTACTTCTTCTTAATCGGATGGATGGTCAACCTGTTATTGAACCGCCAAAGGCCTCTGACATGGCTCATGTAACGACTACTATCCGTAGAAAGTAACCGGGACCGACGGCTTAACGTGCCCTCCGAAGCACGGAATTGTCTTACTTTTCAGGCAATCAGGTGATTCAGCCTGCAATGCCCTAACCAAACTGAGGGCAGTCTCACAAAGAGATTTTTGTGAGATATTGTTCCCACAGGGAATCGAACCCGAAACCTCCGGATCGTGAGCCGAGCGTTCAACCCATAAGACCACGGAGGATGTTACTACTAATTTATCTATACAACCATTATTACTAATTTATCAAACAATTTCAGTTGGAGTAGAAACCAATTCCTTCCCGTTCAACAAAGAGTTAAACAGTTTCTACATGGCTGAAGATCTTATACTGGAAGGAATCTCAAGGAACTGTTTACGCGGCTATATGGTCGACTTGTTGATTACGGGTACTTATTACAAGAGGCTGTTCAATTTCGCGTTTAATCAGAACTCGGAAGACCATTTTGAGGGTCATGGCCTTGTTTATGAGGTAAGGAGTAAGATGTTTCCTTTTTGACTAGTTTTATGACGTAATTGTTTTTTTGTTTTATTAATACATACTTAGATACTGTTGTATGAGTTTTGTATTTTTATTTTACAAGAAGTAAGGTATTTGCGATGGAGGTTTTTAATGTTTTTTATTTAATTTTTTGACTAAATATGCTCTTATGAATTACTTTATTTATTATACATAAACTGTAATATCGCTTTACAATGCTATCGAATTAAGATTTACAAATGTCTTCACATATTGTTGACTCCGGGTAGGAATCTAACCCGGAATCCCCGACACAGTAAGCGGGCTCACTGCCGCTGTGCTATGTATATTACACAGCATTTATTTGCAGTTACATGTTCGATAATACAAATAATATTTACTAATATTCACATATCTATCTTACTTACTAAACTAACAATCAATTACTTATATTCCCAGGCTGCGAGAGAAGTTATAAGGCGTTACCTGCTAGAATTTCGTCTGAAAGCTACCGCAATATATGAAGAGTATTGTAAAAATAGTGACAATGGTGTCACTTGCATGCCGACACTGTTACAAATATTGTCACACATGGAACCGCTCAAACGGGAGATCGAAACTATTGCGTCCATTTTCAAGATGATTGACGCAGGCAAGGATACTTGAATTATTATGACAGTTGTCATTTTTATTACTTATACTATTGTCTATCTATACTTATATTTATAAAGCTAAAATTTGTAATTTAGTTTGTTTATATGTATCTTTGGGCTAATCTCCGGAATTACCGGTCGAAATATCGATTCTAATAATTATTTTTGTAATGGATAGTTTTGTAGGACATTCAACAAGAAAGATATAGGATTTATATAAGAAAACTAGCTGCGCCCCGCGGTTTCACCCGCGTTGTACCCGTTCCCGCGGGAATTTCGGGATAAAAAAATAGACATTGTCCGATTCTCAGGCCTACCCGATATGTACACAAAATTTCATGAGAATCGGTCGAGCCGTTTCAGAGGAGTTCAATTACGCACAATATGACACGAGAATTTTATATATTAGATAAGTAATAAAAATCTTGACATTCCCACAAAAATGGCGTCGCTGCGGGTGAAAGCGCAGGGTACAGCTAGTATTATATATGTATATATTTGAAGCGACCCCACTTTTGGGGATAAACAATAATTGTCTACTTATTTTTGATAATAACATTTTTTTCAGACGAGTGCTCTCTCCCGTACGGCGCGGATCTAATGTCGTATCTGTTCAACGAGATATCATTAGTGACACATCACAGCACAGCAGCGGTGATGTTCAACTCACTATACTCTATTTGCCAAGTCTATTTCAAGTGAGTACCAAAATACCTGGTGACATGTAACGTAGGTATACTATACCTATCTCAGGCATCAGCGTCTCACTGAGGGCATGTAAAAAAATGTAAAGTAAGTAGCCTGTAATGTCCCACAGCTGGGCAAAGGCCTTTCATCTCACTGAAGATATCAGTACAGTGTATATATTAATAAAGTTTCAATCGTTTCTCTGTTTGTATTCTCTCATAGTCTGAATCGCTTTGAATATATTTCAATCTTTCATTGAATTCCTAGACTCTTATTCATAAACGCTTACTACCATTTTAGTTATTAAACGGTTTGTCTCTTTCTGACATACGCTATCCGAAGAGCAAAAGAGACAAAAGACTTCATAGCAGTGTTTTCTACACTAATATTATAAAGAGGAAAACTTTGTTTGGTTGTAATGAATAGGCTCAAAAACTACTGGACCGTTTTAAAAAATTCTTTCACCATTCGAAAGCTACATTATCCACGAGTAACATAGGCTATTTTTCATCCCGAAATTCCCACAGGAATGGACACAACGTGGGTAAAACCGCGGGGCGCTGCTAGTAGTTAATATTTTAAAGTTCTTTTTCAACTCTGTTTACATTAAATCCACCATACAATTTAATCACTTACTTTAATTCTCTCTTCACACAGGTTCATAGAAAAATTCATATTCGAAGGTGAACTAGAAGACGCCTACAACGAATTCTTCATCCGTAAAGACTCACAATACGTAAACCTCAGATCCAAAAGATATTGGGATAAAGGATACCATATCGCTCAGAGTGTTTCCGTCCCAGAGTTTCTGAGATCACTCGCCAAGTTCATACTGCTGTGTGGTAAATCGTTGCGGTTGTTGAAGATGTGTAATCCTAGTGTAAGTATATGTCTATCGCCATATTCATAAACGTTTTATAGCTAAAACAGCGTAAAAAAGTGTTTTGTCGCTTTTGCTCTTTGGAAAATAGCGTATGTCGGAACAGGACAAAGCATTTGATAGTTAAATGATGTTGATAAACTTTTATGAATAAGGTTTTAATCTTTATCTTGTTAACGTAGTATAGTGTAAGTATGGGAGTATTTTTAAAACCCTTTTTGACCCCTGACGCAAATGAGGGGTTATAACTCCCCTTTTGCGTCAAAAAGAGGGGTTATAACACCCCTTTTTTGAGTAAATTTGAGGTCGATGTCTGTATGTGTGTGTGTTTGTCTTGATCTGTAGCATTCGATTCTGATTCGATTCGATTCTGTAGCACCGATTTCGATGCGGTTTTTTCATTTGAAAGCCAGTTTACTTGCGCTGGTTCTTAACTATGTTTGGTAAGTGTAGGGCCACATCTGCGGAACGTACGGCGCCGAACCTTCCGCTAAATACGCTCGTAGTGTATTTCAAGTTATCTATGACACAACAGTACGCGGCGTAATTTCGACTGATGTGTCATAGAGCGGAAGGTTCGGCGCCGTACGTTCCGCAGATGTGGCCCTACACTTTAAATAGGTCCGGCCGTTTTTGTGCTGTGCGGTTTTTTAATTCTTTAGTTAGTACGAAGTATTTTTTGAATAAAATTAATAAAGTGTACTACTGTTCAAGTATTCATTTTCACTTATTAAAAAAGCTTTTCATCATTTCAGGACCCGCTAGTCCACTTAATCTCATCAGACCATCCATCAGTGAAATGCTGCGCCAGTTTTGAAGAGCTAGAACATCAACAAGAGCTTCTCAACGTGTACAGAACTAGATGCATGTTCGTGACGGGCGAGCTGGTGACCTTCGATCAGATACTGTTGAAGCGGGAGGCTGAGAGAAAAGCCTTTACCGAAATGGCCACTTTGAAACAAGCTGAAACTTTGGAGAAGATTGTTGGTAAGTTTCAGTCCACACAAATGACGAAAGAAAGTTGCAAATAGTATTTTTCAAGCGATTTGTCCACATTATTTACGTACTAGTAGCGCCCCCACGGTTTTACCCGCGTTGTGCCGGTTCCCGTAGGAATTTCGAGATGAAAAATAGCCTATACTAATATTATAAAGCTGCAGAGCTGTTTGTTTGTTTGTTTGTCCGAACGCGCTAATTTCAGAAACTACCATTTCGATTCGACTCATTATTTTTGTAATGGATAGCCAGGTTCAACGGGAAGGTTATAGGCTATTTTTCATCCCGAAATTCCCACGGGAACGGGCACAACGTGGGTAGAACTGCAGGACGCGTCTAGTTACTCAATAAATTGATTGAGCTGGATGCGGGAAGATCTCAATTTTGTAAATTACATATTTTGTTGCAGCTGAAAGAAAGCGCTTAGCCCAATTAATAATAGCTGAAAAGCAACATTCACTACGCGTGTTAGAAGCGGCCATGGCCGAGGCAAAAGCAGCAAAATTACAATCGAAAATGAGAGAGAGAAAACGATTCGAATTGGAAGAGAGGGGAGACAGGGCGACGGAGGAAGTGGACTCGCTGATTAGGGATGATGAGAAGTAAGATGTGCAACCCTTAATACCATAGGGGTGGTAGAAGTTGACACTTTGAAATGTTTGTTTGATTTTTCGAATTAGTGTAGCTTTTTGACTCATTTTCTTTTTCTTCTTCGTGTATTTAACAATAGCATTTACTAAAATTCTAACCGCCTTATTCATTAACGATATTTAACTTAAACAGTGTTTTAAAGTGTTTTGTCCCTTTCGGTCTTTGGCAAATAGCGTATGTCGGAAAGGGACAAACCATTTGATAGCTAAAGTGCTGTTACTAAGCGTTTATGACCCTATAAGGCCCTTAATTTTTACTGTAAGGAGATTGTTATAAACTGTATGCACGATTTCCTAGAAAGGTCACATTTTAAGTTCACATGGTTATTATATACATTTTTCAAAATGGTCTGTCATGAAATATTATTCCAAAAATAAATGATCTTGCATATTCACAGACACAAAATAATGGAATACTATTCCAAGCTCAACATGGAGGTAGAAAAGAAACAACAACACACGGAATGGAAAATAAAACGTTTGCAACTTGACGAGTGTCGAATGCAACTGTTATCAACCGAGGAGAGGAATCTCAAACGGGAGAAATTAGAGCTAGAACATAAGAGAAATGAAGGAAATCCCTCAGAAATGAGTACAAGAGATGAAACAAGGGCAAATAATGAGAGCGAAAGAGATGGAATGATTCCTAATACGGATGAAAAAGTTATTGATGATGTTAGTGATGCAGGAAAAGTCGTTAGATTCCATGGAAAAGTTCGATATGAAAATAAAGACGATATTGATTTAAGTAAAGTTGATGGTAATACTGATCAGAATGTCCCAAATGAAGTGAAATCAGATCCAATGACGGAATCAACTAATTCAGTTGTAATGTTAGATGTGGAAGAGAATAGAGAAACACAAGTCAAAGATAATAAAAAACATGCACAGTCGTCTCGCGATACATTTATAAATATCTGTCAAGTAGCTAAAAACTTTTTCGGATCAAAAAAAGGTGACAAATCCTGTGATAATGTCAAACAGTTAGACGCTCAAGGGAATATAATAAATGAAGAAGAAAATTCTAATACCAAAACTGAAGTTTCAAGTACAAGTAAAGTATCCAGTGATGTAATAGGAGGCCATTTAACAAGCTTTGACAGCGGACAATTCCTCAGATTGAAACTAGAAGCTGTACAGAACAAAATGAAGGTAATGCACAACGAATTTGGTGGAGATATTGATAACAATAAAAAACCAAACACAACTAGCGTTGATAACGACAATAATCTGGAATGGTCACCATTCGAAGAGGCTAGGAAGAATAAACTCAAAGTTCTAGGCGACGAATTTGGACTTTTACCTCAAGTTAAAGTGATTCGCGAGCCTGTAACAGACGCTCACAAGGAAGCGTTGGTTAATAAACAGAGGGTTTTGGGAGTTGAATATAATATGCCTATTGAAGTTTTTAGAAAGGAACCTGCGAATATAGCGCAAGAAGAAGCGATAAGGAATAAAAAGAAAATGATGGCGGCTGATTGTGAGACCATTACGTCACCGAAGAGAGCACTTTTGACTTTGAATCTCAAATCTTGTGAGGTAGACATTTTTAAACAGTATCCGTCGAACCCTGTAACGCCTGGTGAATTGTTTACTGCGGTAAGTATTAGTTTTTAAAGTATTAACAATATTGTTTAGATTGTGAAGATGACAGATTTTTTGTTTACCTGCATTGTGCCCGTTCCCGTGGGAATTTCGGGATGAAAAATGACTTATAAACTTCCCGTTCAATGTGGCTAGCTATTACTTGAAAAATAATTAATGAAATAAGATTAGTAGTTTCTGAGATTTAAGCTTTCAAACAAACTAAAAATAAAATCCTTCAACTTTATTGTATTAAAAAAAAGGCTTTAGTAAATTGTCGTTACTAAAGTTTTAACAGTAGTTGCTGAGTAATGGTAATAGTAAGTCGGTATGTCAACAAATAATGCTTTTATTAATTAAAAATCTCAGGTTATTGTCACAATCTGTAGTTAATTTTAAAAAAGGAAGTCTTCATCATCTATCCATAGATAACAATAGTAAAAATAAACCATATCCTTTGCTTTTTTCAGCTTGACTTAGAAACGCCGACAACAGCGGATGTACCTTTAGATGGGGCAGTTACCAGTGTATTCACTCCTAGAAGCGACTACAGCAAGGATGAGGTGTTACCGAAATCCAAGGAATATCTATCAGCGGAGGGTTTTAATTTCCCACTAATACCCGACGTTGCCTACTCAGAAGCAGCTAGCGACGGCCAAACCGACGTCTCCCCCGAAAGTTCACCTTCAAAATTAGATATGAGAAGCTCCAAATCCAAACTAAATTACTCCTTCTTCAATCTTCTAGATGGCACTTATTCGTTGGACGAATTCGACCCCTTCGGAGTAAGACAGCTAGGATCATATTCCGGAAACTATTTCAGCAGTAAAATGGACTTAGACATGTCAAATGCTTCTTATACGCATCCCGCAGTGATTATGGATGAGGTGAAAAAAGCACCTTATACTAATATATTTACGGGTCATTATGAAAATGAAGATAGGGATGCTAAAATTAATTGTTACAATATTGCGACTTTGACGGCTTGTTTACAAAGGTCCGTTATGTTGCCTTTGACTTACCAATTAGAAGTTGTCAACAATTCGATTTTAACGTACTTTTTAGTCAATCTTGACATGTACGAACATTTAAGAAGTTTGAAGGACTATTTCTTTCTAATGGACGGAGAGTTTTCTAGAAGTATTTGTCACAATCTGTTCACTAAGTTGACAAAGACACTGAACCCTCAAGAACTGTTGAATTTCGCTACGTTACATAATATTTTGGATAAGGCACTTGGATCTTCTATATCACGTAAGTAAAATTTTTGTTATAGATACATCCACACGGGTAATAAATTCCCGCAGGAACGGGTACACCGCGGGGCCCGGGTAGTATACTACACCATATTTTCTCATTTCAGACGTGCACAAGTTCTCCGAAAACCTCTCGTTTACGATAGCTGATACACCGCTTAGCTTCCAGCACAGTTCGCCCGACGTACTGCAGTGTCTGTCCTTAACTTACTCAGTGGACTGGCCGCTCAATATCATACTGTCACAAGAAGCCTTGCTGAGATACGCTAAGGTTTTCCAGTTCCTTGTCAAAATGAGAAGGATTTTCTGGGTTTTGGGAGAGGATTTCGAGGTCAGTTTTCAGTCAAAAAGAAGTTAATTGTCAGTCCCGGTTGTTTCAATTAGACTTACATGCCGGAGGCCTTTAGGTAGTCTAACATTTCGAGACTAGTTTTGGTTACTAACTTATACGAACTTGCTTATTGAAAGTAAGCCTGAAAGTTGAGATTGAAAGTAAGATTAATGATAGTAAACTTACCTTACTTTAGTTTTATTGTGTGCCTATAGCTGCAGACTAATTATTGTAGATCATTGAGTCTAATGTGAAAGAGTTTCCTATAAAGCAACTGAGACACAAAAGCCTTCTTTACCTCAAAAATAATTCAATCAATTAATTATCTTACAGAACCTGAAACTAGCAGCTAAGCTCTCAAAGCACCATTCCCGCAAACTACTCCGTTCGCCTCAATACATATCCGTACAAATATACCGACACATCATGGCTTCAATGATTCGAGCCCTAGACAACTACATAGTTACTACCTGTATTCTATCTTCATGGACGGAATTTGAAACGGATTTGAAAAAGGCGAGAACACTAGATGATCTGTACGAGTGTCACGTGGTGTATATAAAGAAGGTTTTGTTCAGATGCCTTTTGAATAATAGATCTACGCCTGTTATGAAGTTACTGAACGATATTTTTACGGTGATTCTGAAGTTTAGCAGGGTTTTGAAGGCTGGGTGAGTTTAATGTTAAATTATCATGTTATATTATTTCCTCATGTCTTTGGGTGTGGCAATTTCTATACTAATATAGTAACGCTGAAGATTTTTTGTTTGTTTGTTTGTTTGTTTGAACGCGTTAATCACAGAAACTAGCAATCCGAGTTGCATAGTTCTATTTGTAATGGATAACATTCAACGGGAAGGTTATTGCCTGTTCTATCCCGAAATCCGGCACAACATGGGTAAAACCGTGGACCTTGCTAGTTTAACAATAAGTGTTAAAAAACGTCGCTGAACCGAAACTCTACAAACATGTCTAAACAACTCGATAACATGTTGCTTCAACAATGTTTGAAAACAAACGTTTTCAGTGAAGTACATTCACATTTTTTTGAATTACTTTTCCTATTTTTCAGAGAATGGCACCAAAAACAACCGAACGGCAAATTCACGCACACCAGCTTCTCTCAACTACAAGAACTGTACTATCTTTTCGAGAAGTTGGCTAAGTACCTACACAAGGTTGTCACAAAACTCATGGAATGCGGATACCAAAGACATCTTGTAGAACTCTTGACTATGGTCAATTTGAATAAATACTATGACGTCGAAAAACCTAAGGAGAAGGAGGACCAAAATAATAGTTTAGTTGGTAAATGATAGGGTGATGTTAAGCTACGTTGGTCTCAATTGTAATGTGATGGGTGATCGCAATAAGTTTAAGCTAGGGGGCCGTTGGATGTAAAGAAAAATGATCTTTACATTACATTTTTAAGTAATATCCATACCATATGAATGTTCAGATCATAAGAAGTTTTTGAGCCAAACCGACTTCGAACTAGAGTTTCTATTTATTTCATACCTTTTCATATACCGAAAGTATTTTCGACATCCGTTCAGAAGCCTAAATGGTAACAAATATACGAATAAAAACATTCTTAGGAATCAAGAACCTCGTAAGGTTTGCAGTACGTCTACGTTAAGACATAACCTAGGTTTATAAATAAACCAAGTACTCATCTAAATATTTCCTAACAGCAAATATCCATCAAACACTTCGCATTTATAATATCGAATATTTTGTTAGTATTATTTGAAGCAATCGTGAAGGTAGAAACGCTAACCAAAACCGTTATTAATATGTAGTTTTAACACTCAGTTGAGTAGTGTAAATAGTTAAAAGTTGTTTGTTATCCAACTTGAAGTTAGTGAATAATATTTAGACCTTTCTTCATAGACTCTAGGTCTATTTAAATCTTATATTATCCAAGTATATGTATCTTTATAGCCAAAATAAGTTTGTCTAATCTCCATTAGTGTCAAAAAATTCTAAACTTTGTCAATGTAAATGAATCGAATCATTTGTGACTGAAAGATAGAGAGACTGCCTTATTCATAAACGCTTTTTGAAATGAAATGAAATGAAATGTTTATTATTGCTTTAAATAAAACACTGTTAAATAATGTTTTATCTCTTTTACTCTTTGGAAAATAGCTTATAGTCGGAAAAGGAGAAACCATTTGATAGTTAAAATGCCGTTAATAAGCGTATTATGAATAAAGCCCTGAGAATATTTGAATAATCTAACATATTCCGAATCTTGTAATCTCTTTCTCTTGAAACCACTGAGAATCTCTTTATTTTTTATATAAAACTAGCAGCGCCCCGCGGTTTTACCCGCGTTGTACCCGTTCCCGTAGGAATTTCGGGATGAAAAATAGCCTATAACCTTCCCGTTGAATGTGGCTATCTATTACAAAAAGAATTATTCAAAACGGTTCAGTAGTTTCTGAGATTAGCGCGTTTAAACAAACAAACAAACAAACAAACAAAACAAACTCTTCAGCTTTATAATATTAGTATAGATAATTGAGAATCTTTAGTACTTATTATTCCATGACACAAATTAAAGTGATAAAAATCTTCCCACCTTAATCATGTGATAATATTAAAATATGTTACTTATACACTTATGTTACTTATAACTATTACTTATCATGTTAACTTAAATGTTACTTGTTTTCTGGTTAGTGATGATTGCTAGTTGTTAACAAATTCTAATTTTATGCTCTTTCAATATTATTGTCCATTATAATCATTCATATCGTTAGATCTAATATTTTTTACATTATTACGCATTTTAAACCTGCAGTAATTGTTACTCACTGTACAAAAACATTAGGATAATTACCTTGCTAAGTTAGTGAAACGTTTTATTTATACTGAAGTAATTGTTATATTTAGTTCCTTGTTAGATATAAACTGTAATAAATTATTAACTTTTAACTGTGTTTTATTTCACTAAAGATCTATATTGCTATCCCTGTCTATATCCTAACAGATACCCATTTTTATTAACTAGGAAGTTTCTGTCTCACCTCGCGGTTTTACCCGCTTTGTACCCGTTCCCGTGGGAATTTCGGGATTTTTTATACATATTAACCTTCCTCTTGAATCACTCGTGTAATAAAAAAACCGCATCAAATTCCGTTGCGTAGTTTTAAAGATCTAAGCACACATAAGGACAGACAGACAGCCGAAAGTGACTTTGTGACATCCTAACTAATATTATAAATGCGAAAGTAAATCTGACTGTCTGTATGTCTGTCTGTTACACTTTCACGCCAAAATTATTGAACCGATTTGAATGAAATTTGGTACAGTTAGTCCAGAGACCGAGAAAAGACATAGGGTACTTTTTATCGCGAAATTCCTGTGGGAACGGGTACAACGCGGGTGAAACCGCGGGGCGCTGATAGTAGTCTAATATAAAGTGAAGTCATAAAGTTACAATAGCAAATGTGTCGCCTTTGTGTAAGTATGCTACATACGATCATTAAGTACGTAGTGGCGCTTTCCATGTGTAATACAACTTTCTTTTATTATATTAATTATGGGTATAGTAATTAGAAAGTCAGGTAGGGTTATAAGAGCTAACTATTTTTTAGGATGAACCTTTCAATATTTAATTAAAATCAAGGCACGAAGTGCGTTAAATCATTGTCCTGTCTATACGCCACTTTATAACGCGTAATAATCGAGAATATGAGCAATTTGAATCTTATACTTAAGTGGCACCATCATGTGATTTTTCTATGAAATGTTTAGTAAAATGTGTGACGTGGAATTTTATAGAGGATGCTGGTATGTGATGTTCCGATGTTAAACAAGATGGCGCCGAATATTATATGTTAAAGAATAGCGACATCTAGTGATGAGTAGCGGAACAAAAATGATCCACGTTACCAGTGTCACGACCACTCCTAATTTAACTTTATTTATTTATTAGATGTGACTTTGTGACTCATTTGTATTTATTGGCGTACTCATTAAATTGTTATCATTGTAATCACTGATTACGTCTAGCATATCTTGATAAAAACCAGACGTCATCTAAAAACTACGCATCAAGTCGACATTAGCTACTGATACTGGACATAAAGTTTCCAATTTTTTTCGCATCGACAGTGGCGCCAGTGTTTTCCTTATAATCAGGGTGTGTTTTCACGAATACTTCATTCCACCGCAAATCGTCCAAGGGTGAACATCCTAACTAATCGGTCCAAGAAGTGATATCAAAGCAATCATTTCCTCACAAACCCGGAAAAGTCAACAATCGACCTTTTTCCATCAACAAAAGATACAAATTCGGTTAGCTCAGTTCTCATCGAAACGGAGACTCCTCGGAGGTTCAGTGCGAGAGATGGCGTTCATGATGCCTGTTGTGAAGAACGATTGGGACATTTACAACGCGCGGCGAGGGGAAGGCGAGCAGAAAGGCCGCGCGCGAAAGGTGTCCGAGTGCACGCGCGAGGTGTCAAGACCTACGCTCAGCCCGCACCGCTCCGCGCCTGCTATGCGGTCGCTGTCTTATTCTTCTTACACGGCAGCGGCGCGGCCCCCGGCGTCCCGAGCTTCGTTACGTCAACAGCCGCCAGTAGAGCACAAGAAAGAAGAGAACTTCCATTCAAGGTTGGTGGAGAAGTTGAAACGCGCGCTCGGCCGGGCTGAGACCAACCCGCGCCGCTCGTGATCCTCCTGTGTGCAGGGCCTGGTGCCTGTGTCTGCCGCTGTGACGCGCGCCGGCTCTCGGACTACAAGACTGCGTTAGCCCTCCGGCTCCTAGCATCGCCGAGGGTATCTGTGATTTGTTACGAGTAAGATACAAGGGCGCGTATTCCTGAAGATAAGGGGGTCATTCGAAATATAAAAAAATATTTTAGACATGATGTCCAAAATAGTTGAATCTATTGGATTTTTTATTAATTTTATGTTCATAGTTAACCCTCTGATTGACCCCCTGATTGTCTGAATCCGCGCTCGTTTCTATGTGATGTTATTTATTTTAGTTCCGACAGAGCTCGATTTATGTTGTTGTTTGAGCGAGTTGTAATAAAATTCATGTTCCTCCCGAATGAGACCTAACGGGGAGATTCATCTAAATATACTTATGATGTAGGCATAATGAAAATTGTACCTTAATTAGTTGTGTTAAGGAAACGTTTACAATGCAAATCGCTGTTATTATTTAAGCGGTTTGTTTGAGTCTTAGCCAGTATTACATGAAGAAGGAGCTATTAGGTATACAGTTTTGTTAGAAATTTTGCTTAATTTTATGTAATGTTAATAAAAGGACTGTGAGAACGGACCAGGTTTGTGAAGCAGTATTCTTGTGTCAGTTTAACTGAATTAATTTTAAAATAGTTTATGTAAGTTAAAGCATAAATGTATTAGTGAGAAAATTCTAAATTAGGCATATTTGGGGGCTAGATGATGGAAAATTGGACTTTTTGGTTATGTTTTTAAAGTTCCTTTTTGACTGCCATGCTAGGTAGTTCACAGCATTGATTGTACCTAAATAGTGGATAGTATAGATTTTGTATGTTTTAAGTATTCATGTACCTAACATAAGTTCATTTCACGACATATTCTAATGCATGTATGACAGTGAAAAGTTGATCTGAAGTTGAATTAAATACAAAGCTTATCATAAAGTTTTATCTTTTATTGAATTTACACCCTTTACATTAATTAACCTATCACTAAGTTATTTTACTCACACACACATGAATGCTGTTTGAAAATGATTTTCATTTTGAAAATAACAGTCTTTTTGAGGCGTGGTTTTGATGCATGGTATTATTTAAAATAAGATATTAAACGAAAACCTTTCGACGTACAAAATTTTCATAACAAATCTCTACTTAATAATTTTCCCATACACTACAGTACAGTATTAGCCTGTAATATCCCACTTGTTGGGCAAAGGCCTCTCGTCTCACTGAAGATATCAGTACAGTGGGGAGGTTTCAGGCGTAATCACCACGCTTGCCTAATGCGGGTTGGTTTCCCGTAGAAAAGAATTTCAGACTACCTACTACATAAAGCATGTAGAAGAAAAAATCTAATAAAACTAGAACTATAGACTATTAATTACGATTTATCTTGTAAAAATCTCCGAGTTAAGAAGTAGAGTTTTTGGTAGAGTTCTCTTTCAAGGCTCGATATTGTTAAGTTTGAACAACAATAAAGAAAACTAAGTCTACTTTTGTAAATATTTTTTTACTTGTCTTTAATTTACAAAGAAACGAAAACTAAGTACGTTATTATATGCCAACACAATAAGTTAAGTAGGTACACTTTCTCCAAAATATAAAACCCAAAAACCAGGAATTGGTATATAAATCAGCCTGGAAAGTCTACTATGATAATTGTTCTTAGTATAATAAGGTACCATTTATAGCATAAGTTTTTCTTTAAAAGAAGTAGGGCTTTAACTAAAGTAGACAAATAATTAAATTGTTAAAATAAATATGGCCTTATTCCTAAACGCTTATTATCAGCACTTTAGCTATCAAATGGTTTGTCATTTTTCCGACTCTATTTGCCAAATAGCGAAAGAGACAAAACACTTGAAAACTTAAACAGTTTAAGTTAAATATCGTTTACTAGCCCCGCCCCGCGGTTTTACCCGCGTTGTGTCCATTCCTGTCGGAATTTCGGGATGAAAAATAGCCTATGTTACTCGTGGATAATGTAGCTTTCGAATGGTGAAAGAATTTTTAAAAACGGCCCAGTAGTTTTTGAGCCTATTCATTACAACCAAACAAAGTTTTCCTCTTTATAATATTAGTGTAGAAGTGTAGATGAATAAGGTGGATGAAGTACAAACTAGACTAGAAGTATGACTAGACCACCAATAGCCCATAAAAGGCACCAGACCATCAAATCTAATATAACTCTCTAATACTACCGAACAGCGTGTCCACGTACTACAATCGTGATGCACAGAATTTGGCACTAAAATTAACCAAATTCCTATCGACCAAGCCAAATTGATTTCTCTTACGATGTAAAGTGTAAACACTGTGTGATAAACACAAAATAGATTCCACCTTTAAGTAGTGAATTGGTGTATAAAACTATTAACAGCGCCCCGCGGTTTTACCCGCGTTGTGCCGATTCCCGTGGGAATTTCGGGAATTTTTATTCGTATAAACCTTCCTCTTGAATCACTCTATCTATATAAAAAACGCGTCAAAATTCGTGAGGTATTATGTATTTGAGTTTATCGCGAACAGACAGACAGACGCGGCCGGGGACTTTTCCATGATTTTGGAATGAAAATTAGCATAAGATTTCTACGAAATGGTATCGAAATCTGGATCAAAATCTTCAAAATCAGTTCAGCGGTTTCAGCGTGAAAACGACAGATAAACACAGGTACTGCTATATTTCTTAACTACTTATAGAGCAACAGTATTCCAACTTCTGCACGAATGTACTTGGAATACTGTCGTTCGGCTAGTCTCCTAGGCCCATGTTTTAGTCGTGTTTAAGTGGCCCATGTTTTAGTCGCCCGAGCGACCGAGTCGCCGGCGACTAGTCGACAGTGCGTAATAGCTCATAAGCTTACTGATATGTATTTGTATGGAAGACTGGATAATACTAACTACTACCCCATCTAGAATATAAATAACAAAGGAATATCACCGTTATAGCTTTCCACGTATGGTCGAAAATGGTCTGCAAATATGTATGTTATGGTATAGCAAAATCAACAATACTAACTATTAACTCATCTATGGCAAAATATAAATTACAAGCGAAAATAACCTTTATATATTTCAAGGTCTGGTCCAGAATGGTTTGCAAATATCAGTATTGATTTTTAGCCTGTGACGTCAGGGGATTCGTAGATTGCACTGCGTTCGTATCTCTAGAACGTTCTTGCATTCGATCGTGTAAAGTAATAAGGGACGATAAATGAGTTGTCAACTCCCTTGGCTGTTGGTTGATGAAGTTTAAATTGGAGAGTATACTCTATCTATACTACGTGTACTGAGTAGGTAGAGTAGGTACTGTGTTATTAAAGGGTTTTAAGTTAATTGTGTTTTACTATTAACTATTAGTTTGTAGTGAGGGGCTTATGTTATGTCAAATTAGTTGGCTATTTTTAATTAAATTAAAATAAGGGGGAAGTTCCTCAATTCAATCGTATATATGCTTTTTTATGAACAACTAGCAGCGCCCCGCGGTCTTACCCGCGTTGTGTCCATTCCTGTGGGAATTTCGGGATGAAAAATAGCCTATGTTACTCGTGGATAATGTGACTTTCGAATGGTGAAAGAATTTTTAAAAACGGTAAAGTAGTTTTTGAGCCTATTCATTACAACCAAACAAACAAAGTTTTCCTCTTTATAATATTAGTGTAGACTAGCAGCGCCCCGTGGTTTTACCCGCGTTAAATAATAAATAATAAACGGCTAACCGTAATTCATAAACTCTTTAAGTAAAACACTGTTATATATAGTGTTTTGTCTCTGCGGAAAATAGCGTATGTCAGCAAGAAAAGTCATTTGATAGCTAAAATGCTGTTAATACATTTATGAAAAGGCCCTAAGACAAGCGCATACGAGTATCTCGAAATTCACTAATAAAATCGAAGTAAAACTCGCGTATAAAACGCCTGGTCTAAATCCACCCTAAGCACGGTAATAGAAGATCCTATTACCGTGCCCTAAAGATCTATCTATAGCCACGAAAACTCTTTCAACCCTACTTATTTCGGTCTCATTAAAGACCTTTTTTCAAGCTTTTGATACATAAAGTTATACGAGTATTATCATGTATTTGCGTACATTTTTATTAATAGAAGTGTATTGCTTTGAACGTGAACTTCAGATGTGCGACGCGGCTATCAGTGCCAAATGTTAATGTCGGTATGCAGCGATGTAAAGATGTACTTAGTAAATATTCGGCTAAGTGGTAAATAAAATACCGAATACGATACCTATACCAACACCTATCTATAGTCTAATACGTACTTTACCTCTATATACTCAGACACGACTAAAAGCGAGGAAAACTCTGACCTCATAGAGTCACGGAAGAGCAAAGTAGATACATACTTCTCTCATCTTAAATATTCTGAAATTCTGAAATAACATTAAATCTCTTCTATTCATAGAGTACTAACCGGGCCCCGCGGTGCTACCCGCGTTGTACCCGTTCCCGCAGGAACTTCGGGATAAAATGTATCCCATGTGTTATTCTGATGTTATAAGTTATAACCTATCCTACTGTAAATTTTCGAGATAAAAAGTAGCCTATGCCCTTTCTCAGGCTCTGGACTAACTGTGTACCAAATTTCATTCAAATCGGTTCAGAAGTTTTGGCATGAAAGCCAGACAGACAGAGTAACTTTGACATTTATAATATTAGTTATTTATAGAGTATTTTTCCCATTTCTGCGTAAAACCATATAAGCATTGATTTACATCATAACACCGTGACACGTACGTGTTTATGCGCTCAATCTCTGTCGGAATCCATCACCATTAATATATGATTTTGGGGAGAAAACCAAGTCCTCTTGATGTGTTTAACTTTCCAAGTAACAGTTGAGAAACAAAGCGGTGTCTCGGTGTATATATATAGTGTAATAACAATATTTATTACTAACTAGCTGTGCCCTGCGGTTTTACCCGCATTTATTCAGTCAATGCTTACCGTTTAAACCTTCCCTGGACCTTCATGAATATTTCAAGACCAAAATTAGCCAAATCGGTTCAGCCGTTCTCGAGTTTTAAGCACTAACGAACAGCAATTCATTTTTATTTATATAGATTATATCGCGTGGGTTTTTTCATCATTGTAATTGTACTTAATTGAAAGTAAAGTATTGGCTTTTAAAGGCAAAGGCATCTCATCTCTCTCTCTCTCTCTCATTTTGCTTTCATTTTAATTGTTGGATAAAAAAAAGTAAAAGTATTAGCCTGTAATGTCCCACAGCTGAGCAAAGGCTTCATCTTACTGAAGATATCAGTATTGTGAGGAGGATTAGGCATAAACACCACGCTTGCCAAATGCGGGTTGGTGATTTCAAACTCGAGCCATGTTTTAAAAGAAGGTTACATGTTGTTGCTCGACGCGGGAATCGAATCCGGGACCTCAGTTGGACAGAAAAAATAAAATATGCAAGCTTAAAATATTATGCGTTTCGAAAATAGTCTAAATAATTAACCTGCTAATTAAAAAATACCTATGCTAAAAGACATTAATCTTCGTATGTAATTAGTTAATTACATACAAGTTTATACATGACTGTATGTATATTGTATAACTATTGTTTCTCTAGGTATCTTTATGTACATACAATCATACTACTTATACATAAGCACGTATCTCATACGCTTATTTAAAAATACTGCGCAGAATAACGTAATAATCTAATAATGTCAAAGTAAGGTGAAATATGTGTACCTAATTTAGTACATTATAATTTAATGTATGTACATACCTCATTCTATTTATAAATCCTACTAATATTATAAATGCGAAAGTTTATATAGTATGTATGTTTGTTACTCTTTCACGCAAAAACTATTGAACGGATTTTTATAAAACTTTGCAGTAATATAGGTTATACATCAGAATACACATTGAGGATACATTTTATCCCGAAATTCCCGGGGGAAAGGGTACATAGCGGGTGAAACTGCGGGGTGCGGTAGTTAATATTATAAATGCGAGAGCGTGTAAGCATGGATGGATGGATGTATGTTTGTTACTCGTTCACCCAAAAACTACTGAACGGATTTGGTTGAAACTTTACAGTAAAATAGGTTATACAGTAGAATAGCACATGAAATACATTTTATACCGAAATTCCCGTGGGAACAGCAGGTAGCACCACGAGGCTATACTAGTAATTTAGTTCTAATATATTTTATGAGTTTCATGATACACAGCAAAAGGAAGTTATTTTCGTATAAATGGTTTATTTATAGACTCACGAGCAATATAAACCCTGACCATAAACCTAGATTCCTGGACATAGACAACGCATTTAAGGGGATGACGGACCTCTGACCTTTGATATATAAAACATAAAATGGAATGGGTACTGTCTACTCTGGGGTGGCTCAAATAGTATAAACTAGCAGCGATCTGCGGTTTTACCCGCGTTGTACCCGTCCCCGTCAATCTATTCGACCAGAAAACAAAAAAGTTCTCTTGAAAAATAATGTAGTATTACTCTAACACTACATTTTGAATTGAAGCTACCTTTAAGGATACATTTTACTTTTTCTTCAGTTAAAATCCTAACTAATATTATAAATGCGAAAGTAACTCTGTCTGTACCTCTGTCACGCTTTCACGCAAAAACAACTGAATCGATTTGAATGAAATTTGGTACACAGTTAGTCCAGAGGTTAAGAAAGGACATAGGATAGTTTTTATCGAGAAATTCCCGCAGGAATGGGTACAACGCGGGGCGCGGCAAGTGTTAAATAAAACCGTATTTAGATATAAATGTATTCGTAAACGTAGTTTCAAGTCAAAATGGAGTATAAATTAAAACTGACCTACAGTAAGGTCAAATATTTTTTGAATAAGTTTCAGCATCTGTGGCCCTTTGACCAGTGGAGGGACAATAAGGAGCCGACACTGCGTTAAGCGTGCGCACGCCACGGTTCCATACAAAAGTGAACCATCGCGGGCGCCCGCGGCGTGCGCCCGCCCCGTGTAACTTCATACAAAAGTGACCCGTGCGCACGCTTAATGCAGTGTTGACACTGTTGACCCTAAAGGTTGAAGAAAATTAGGTTACATACTGGTTTCTTAAGTTTAAAAAAAGCGAAGTGTATTCCGTAAACGTTGTTTCAATTCAAAAATAGGTTACTTTTCTGAAATATTAATTTGCTACGGAATCCTTAAACAGAAAAAAGAAGTACCTAAACTGAACGTCGAAGTAACATTTTGTATGGTTTCTCTGTCCTCCATACAAACTGTAATATAATTAAGTTATAATAATGGTATTATATCGTTTTAAAATAAACAACGCCATTAAAACTACCTATGTATGTATTTAATATAATGGTATTTATATTTATATTATATACTAGCAGCGCCCCGCGGTTTTACCCGCGTTGTGCCCGTTCCCGTGGGAATTTCGGGATAAAATGTAGCCTATAGCCTTCCTCGATAAATAGACTATCTAATAGTGAAAGAATTATTCAAATCGGTTCAGTAGTTTCTGAGATTAGCGCGTTTAAACAAACAAACAAACAAACAAACAAACAAAACAAACTCTTCAGCTTTATAATATTAGTATAGATTTATACCTATGTATTTAATATAATAGTAGGTACTTCGATATATGGTACCACTTTTAGGTTACGTTACCGTATCTGTATACAATTTGGATTGAAACTACGTTTACGGATACACTTCGCTTTTATTTTACACTAGCAGCGCCCCGCGGCTTTGCCCGCGTTGAGCCCGTTCCCGTACGAATTTTAGAAAATCCTTTCTTTGCACACTAAGAACACACGTCACTTGAAGAATCTTTCTGCCAAATTTCATGTTTCTAGGTGTAGCGGTTGAGGCTGTGCGTTGATTATCAGTAAGTCAGTCAGGACTTTGAATTTTATATATATAGATTTTTATCTGACGTTTCGGCCCCTTTACGGGAACTATGGTCACAGAAGACTGACTGCTTAAACTTAAGAAATCAGTATGTATCTGTATACGTTAATAATACTTTTGGGAGTCGAAAATTAGAAGGCTTATGTCCAACATTGGGATTATACTGCCTTTACATCTGACTTCTGTGATGCTACGATCGGTATTTTATTGAAAAAAAGGATTGATGCAGTTCTTCTTAGGTCTAAAATCGATGACATTCCTAAGAAAAGATTTTCGTATCTCTTGCGGTTTCAGAATTATCCGTACTGTATATCTACCCTGTATATCTACCTCATAGCTATCTACTATACATATATAGCTCGTAACAGTCATCTAACTAATCTCCTTACGTCTTTACATAAGCAGTGATACCTGTAGTTACATACTGTAATCGAACCTTTTCCTTTAAGATATACAATACTTAATCTATCACTGGGAATTACTTAGAAAATTACACATAACTCAGATAATTACGCACTTGGAATTACCCAGGCAATTCAGGTGAACTGAGTTTCCGAGTTAAACCTTGTTTTCCGTCATTATTTGTTCTTAAGTAGATTAAGTAAGTAAGCAGGTTCTTGTAGGTTTGTGGCCAACCCTGATGTCGAAGTTTTTAGACCGCCTAAAGGCCTCCGACATGGTCTAACGATTGCATCAACTGGGGTCGACAATTTGTGCCCTCCGAAGCACGATAGCGTTCGGATAGTAATGCCAGTATCAACCACCCATCCAAGTAGGCTCGAGCTACACTGGTAGGTTAAGTGAATAAGTAAGTTCGTGAAGGACGTTTTAGACCACCTAAAGACCTCCGACTTGGTCATGTAAAGGAATAAAGCGAGGGTGTGTCTAGTTGGTATAAATATTTCCGTATTATATCAGACAAGTAATCCAACCAACTTACTTGCACTTAACATATACCGAAGCAGTTAACACTATGTCTTTTATAAAACTCATAAGACGCGGTTGATCTTATGAGTTTACTCCCACACTTTCTCATGATAAGTTCGGGATGAAAATTAGTCTATAACGTTTCTCTTGAAAGTGGGAATCATAATACAAAAGTATATATTAAGCCTGTAATGTCCTTCTGCAGGGCAAAGGCCTCTCATCTTACTGAAGATCAGTACAATGAGGAGGATTAGGCGTAATCACCACGCTTGCCTAATGCGGGTTGGTGAACTAGTGGTATGTGTGCTCGTCTGCCAAGACTGAGGTCTCGGGTTCATTTCCAGGGTCGACAGAATCTTATTTAAAAATAATAGTTTGCAACTTTTCTGTCACTTCTCAGAGAGTTTAAAGGATGTTGAAACAAACGAACAAATAAACAAATCTTTCAGCTATAGAATAATTTACTTTACCCATAGAATAGATAGATTAACATACTCGTACATATTTGCAAAGGGGCGTGTCCATTACGCTAACTGTTACACAAATACACGTAAGTATGACGCGGCCGTCTAATGAGTTTGTTTTGCTCCTATCCAGACATAACCTGCTTCTTATTATACTTACTGATTGCTATTTATAGGCCGACGTCATTGGAGAAACAATTGAAGATCTATTTGTATTGATTTAAATTGATTTTTATGTTCAAAAGGTTGCACGATTATATGTATAATGAAGAGAAATATCAATAACATTGGTACCTATTTAAATAAATAAGTAATGTAAACTTAATTTTAAACCTAGATGAGGTAACGAGCTAGTACGTTGCCTAATAGATAGATGAAACCTAAGTTAATAGTAAGAATGTGGTAAGTTAATAGTAAAAGTAAAGTAAAGTATTAGCCTGTAATGTCCCACCGCTGGGCAAAAGCCTCTCAACTCACTGAAGATATCAGTACAGTGGGTTAATAGTAAGAATGGAAATTTAGCTTGAAAAACGTGAAAACATAAAATACTGTTTTTTTACGTTTACATGTGAAACTCTGGAAAATATTGAAAAAAGTTTGGAAATTTCTGAGTTACCTATCGAATTCGAAAATTTGCGAGTTTCAGTGTAACTGGGTCTACTGGTATAAAAGTATATATATATAATATATATTCTCGTTTAAAAAACAAAAATCTGCAGACTGATAAAAAAACAATGTTCACAGTTCCTTCCTACGCGTATGCATCTATCCAGCTAAAAGTATCCATCTAATCTACTCACAATTTCAAACAAAATCTAAGAACAAACGACAATTATAAAATCACATGCTTTATTAGTGGACTGTCTGCAGACATCCACCATGTTTCAATAACAAGATCCGGTTTTAACCGGCGTGAGATCACTCGGTTTCAATTTGTTTCACTTATAAATGACGCTTGGAAGTACAAGTGTTTGAAAAGTATGAATTGTGTTAGTTACGTTAGTTAAGTATTGTATTATATAATGTATGTAAACAATGTACTCGTATATAGAGACCGTAGAGACCTTTGGAAGAATTGAGGTTGTCAAAACGTTTATTATTTTTTGGAACGAAGTTCCTTATCGCGGGTTGCGAAAGGGGGCTTGACGGAAAATGGTAACGACATTTTTTAGGCCAGAACGGGACAGACAGAGAAACTTGCGCACGCCAGAGAGAGACAGATAGAGAAACAAGCGCGAGAGAGACAGACAGAGAAACTTGCGCACGCCAGAAAGAGACAGACGCGCATGATTCTCTCTCTGTCTCTCTCTGGCGTCCACATGATTCTCTGTCTGTCTCTCTCTCTCTTATAGAAAGCAAGCTAGATATTTTCGTTTCGTCTTTCTATTTCGCATTGAACAGTGTGGTGTCGCGACGATTATTTTTGTTGATAATAAATAAACTTCGTTCCATCCGGGTGTCCCTTGACACCTCTCAAGTTTTTTGTTTTACAAGCGTGGTGATTACACCAAATCCTCCTCAATGTACCTGATATCTTTGGTGAGATGAGAAGCCTTGATCCTTTTTTACTTTAAGTACTTGTTTTATTAACTAGCTGTGTCCCATCGTTGTGTCTATATTGAACCTGGGGCATATACAAACCTTACCTTACTCTACGAATATTTTGATACAAAAATTAGCGCTATCGGCCCTGACGTTTTCGAGTTTCAGCGTGAATAACGCAAAGTCGCAATGCATTTTTACTCATATCCTACCGGTGGGATTGGATTGATAGTTCATCATCTAATTTTTAGCTAAACTAACAGACGTTAAGCAGTCGGTCCCGGTTGTTTCAATCGTCAGACCATGTTCGGAGGCTTTAAGGCTAGGCGGTCCGAAAACTCCGGCAGCACAATTACCCACTAACTTACTCAAAATGAATGAAGCTAACCGAACCACATGTACATACATAGTCTCCTATGTATTTATGTCCATGTAAATAACATATTATGACCAAACCGCAGTGATGCGCGAAGGGCGACATGGATCCATTCAAGATCTATTTATATCTGAACGTGATTGTAAATGGATACTCCAGTTATTGCATTATAATACACAACCGTTCACGTTGAAAGATAACTGTGGAACACATTGAAGTGAACATCTGTTGTGTTGAATCGGTGTGATACACTTGACTGTATACAGGTACAGATGCTGTGACATTGTAAAGGATTGAGTATAAATGATGAAGAGTTGGGTACGGTGGGTTTGAGGTAATTGTGGATCCAAAATTAGTGTGACACCTTTTCAAAGGGAAATTGTCAAACTGCAGCAATAACGCTATGTGTTTTATTGTGTGTTGTCTGTTAGGCTGCAGCCAATTAGATCTATGTGTTGCGTGCTGCTGTCAGGAGGCAACCAATCAGCGGTTTGGTGCCGCAAACACGAGTCGCTACAGTGTATCCCATGACGAATACACAGTTTTACTGGTGCCAAGGCTCCTCTCCTCTCCTCCAAACAAGAATCCTCTACCCTCCTAAGGATCAAGGCTTTGTAACCACAAACGTAGCTATCCACGTTACACGGGGTTGTTCAGTCAGACCTCTCGTCTCTTAGTCTCTCCGCCTCTCCGTCTCTAGCCTCTCTTAGTGTGCGTTTCCATCGAAGCAGACCGGGGCTGTGCGGAGCTCAACTGACCAATCACAACGCATAACGAAAAGATTTTGACAATGTCAATGCGTTGTTTGACAATCGCAATGCGCTGTGATTGGTAAAATGGGCTCGGCTCCGCTTCAGTGGGAATGCACCCATCAGGGCACGTTCGAGAAGATATTTGAAACGGTTATCAAATGTTTTATTGGATTAAAAAACTTTGATCACCTGAAAAGATTAATTAATATGATTAAGATATCTAAACCTACTTAGTTTGTTATAAAGAAACAACCTTGAGATATAAAAGATTCGGCACTTATTTAGTTCAAACGTAATCGAAATAGACAAGACATGAATCAACCTCGATTTCAATTTGTGGAAAGTTCCTCGCATTTCGTTTCTTATCTTAGAACAACAATGAGGAATCCTACATAAATTCAGTGGTCAGAGCAAACGTAATTAATCACAAAGGTGTTGAGATAAGCTTTGATCAGATTACTGACTGATAACAGGCTATGATTGGGATAGTGTTAATTAATTGCCCACTACACGATGTGTGTAAACTGTTTCACTCTTGGTTTCGCTCGCAGCAGCGTTCCTGTGGCTATTTCGGGATAAAAAGTAGCCTATGTTCAACTCAAAGAATTGATCTATGTCTCTACCAAGTATCATCAAAATCGGTTCAGTGATTAAGGCGAAATCGTAACATATAGATACAGTTACTTTCGCATTTGAAGAACATAGGACTTATAGAGCAATTCCAATATTTCCATCCAAAATTTTCTATAAACAAGGTCGTGTTTTGACGTTTGTCCATAAAATGAAAGGATAGGGTCGCTGGTACATTCAGAACAAAGAAATTATGAACTACTAGCAGCGCCTCACGGTTATACCCATAATGTACCAGTTCCTGTGGGAATTCCAGGATGATAAATGTCTAAAACCTTCCCATTGAATGTGGCTATCAATTAAAAAAAGAATTATTAAAATCGGATTTGTAGTTTCTGAAATTAGCCCTTACAAACAAAGTTAGAAACTTTCCTCTTTATAATATTAGTATAGACTAGCTATTGTTGTGGTTTCACCCACGATTGAATAGATGGAAACATTTATTTCTTTTAGTGAGAGAATTGTATAGATCGGGTTTACGTTTTTCCCCTGATGTTGTGGGGTCGCGCCCATACATTTTTTGCAGCAGGAAAAATCTTCCTCTTAATTAATTAGTTTAGGAAATATATTACTTATTGATAGATTTTCTGTTGTTGCCTCAATAATAGAACCATAAAGATATCACAATTATTTATAGACAGGTACTTATAAAATACCTCACTCAATATCACTACATATTATAATACAAAGTCCCCGGCCGCGTCTTTCTGTCTGTGTGTTCGCGATAAACTCAAATACTACAGCACGGATTTTGACACGGTTTTTTAAAATAGATAGAGTGATTCAAGAGGAAGGTTTATATGTGTAAAAAATCCCGAAATTCTTACGGGAACGGGTACAACGGGGGTAAAACCGCGGGGTGCTGCTAGTAAAGTATAACGCTCAGATATGTAGATACTTATTTAGTTTCTGAATGTGCTACTCATTCTGAATGTGATTAGATTATGCAATCTTATGAAATATCTGTTTTTGGAGGCTTGACTGAGGTTTCTTCCGTTAAGTGAACCTGTCCCAGCGTAATTTTTGCGTAGTCTCACTGTTATCTCTCTAAGCTGAAACTCATCACAATCGGTTTAGCAGTTAGGCCGAGAAAACCTAAACTGATATTAAGTAGTAAGAGTATTGGACAGTCAACTAAAATCGTGATTGACCATCCAATGAATTTCGAATCGTTCCACGTTCGAACATTGAATTCGAAAATGAATTAGTCTTAACTCTGTGAAGACCAAGTACTAAGCAATCCAATAGTACCAAAGTTGTATTATTATAAGACATTCTTACATAAAGGAATTTAATGTTTAATTTCATTATGTAAATAGTAAATTATAACCGGTTCTGCTATTGTTACGGCCAGTTTTAACACCGGACATGATACTTACCTTTTAATAAAAGTAAGTAAGACTTGGTTTTAACTGGTTTTTTATCGTCACATGTGCACTCAGTTTATAGAAATGTTAAGTAAATTAATACTTGGCTTTAAAGCATAATCTATACAAATATTATAAAGCTGCAGAGTTTGTTTGTTTGTTTGAACGCGCTAATCTCAGGAACTACAGGACCAATTTGAAAAATTCTTTCAGTGTTGGATAGTCCACTTATCGAGGAAGGTTACACTTATGTGCATAAACTTATTTGTCGTGGACTATTGTTGGGGAAAAATCTTGGAAAAATAATATACTAGGAGTGCCTTGCAGTTTGACCGCATTGCGCCCGTTCCGGTGGGAGTTAAGGGATGAAAAATAAAACTTCTTGTTGAATGTGGCTTGCATAACAGAAATAATTATTGAAATCGCAACAAGCAAAAAACCCATAAATCTAACTCTAAATCTTTATTATATTATTACTAGCAGCGCCCCGCGGTTTTACCCGAGTTGTGCCCGTTCCCGTAGGAATTCCGGGATAAAAAATACCACATAACCTTTCCGTTGAACGTGGCTAACCATTACAAAAAGAATTATTCGAATCCGATAGGTGGTTTCTGATATTAGCGTGTTCAAACAAACAAAAAATCTAACTATTCAGCTTTATTATATTAGTGAAGATAAGAGGGTTGCACACAAGGGTTAATCAAACCAAACAATCTTTGAAATAAGTATCACCCATTCAAGATAGTTATTATGGGATAGCACCACTGGAAAATCAAGTTATAAAGAGTGAATAACAACTTATTTCATGCGATATGTGATTCACATTCGTTACTGCCCATTGTCCTTCTGTAGTTTTCACTGTAGAATTTTCCACTGTGAACCATGTCCAAGTAGATATACAAATTATACACATACTAGCAGCGCCCGCGGTTTTACCCGCGTTGTGCCCGTTCCCGTAGGAATTTTGAGATGAAAAATAGCCTTCCTGAAATTAGCGCGTTCAAACAAACAAACTCTGCAGCTTTATAATATTAGTATAGATATTCACCTAACGACTGAGTATGTACTAGTTGAAACAAGTCATAATTCTAGCTTGTAATCTAGGTATTAAGGTTTCAGGCACTGCTTAAAACCGCCCTTGAACCTATGTTATGAAATATCACACAAAGTAAATTGGTGACGTTGCTATTGTATAAGGTTATTATGACTATATAGGACATAGTTACTTCAACTAAAGAAAAGGGGATTTTCAAGAAATCGCCTTACTTGGTAGGGCCTTAATTTCATACATGTAACACATATTTTTCCATCCAATAAATAAATACTTATAACAAAGTCACGATAATTAAATTAGAGTTTTCGACAAAAACAATTGAATTAGAATCCATTAAACCTTTTCAGTGTGATAACTTGTAACTAACGGAAAATTAATGTTTAGTATAACATCTCATGACAGTAATTTGATTGTCATATCAAATTATTGCTAATACAGAGTGTGTTATTAGCGATGGTTCGCGACTTGCGGCTAACTCCGTTGTTAGACTAATAACAATAACTTACTGTTACTCTGTTATACCTAATTTACAATAATAACTAATGTCTTCATATGACGCCGTATAGAACCAGAGTTATCCATATACTAGCAGCGCCCCGCGGTTTTACCCGCGTTGTGCCCGTTCCCGTGGGAATTTCGGGATAAAATGTAGCCTATAGCCTTCCTCGATAAATAGACTATCTAACAGTGAAAGAATTATTCAAATCGGTTCAGTAGTTTCTGAGATTAGCGCGTTTAAACAAACAAACAAACAAACAAACAAAACAAACTCTTCAGCTTTATAATATTAGTATAGATTAGTACAGATTATGTTAATATTATTAGCTTGTATTGTTCCATTGCTGGGCCTCTCATCTCATATGTATAAAAATTACTGAAATTCGCTCAGGACCGTTACACGGACCGGGTAAAACCGCGGGGCGATGCTAGTGATAAGGTACATATCGCAATGTTACATACTAAAAGTATGCAGGTGGCGAGCAGCCCCGCCTTGTAGCGCACGTCCAGCTCCTCCGGGAAGGCCACCTCGAACCGGAGTTAATGAAGTACCATAAGAACTCTCCTACATAATACGATAAATACAAATCTTATCATTGCTTTACTTTTAATCTGACTTTAGTCATGTTTACAAATATCAGTTATGTCGAAATGAGTATCATTAAATTATATTTTTGATAAATTATCTTTTCGTGTAATTTCCAGTTCCAGGTAATGTGTAAATAAATAAATAAATAAATAAAACTAGGCTATATGGGTTAATGAGTATGCACAACCGTCTTGATTAAATGTTATTGAGTGTAGTACAAATTTGCACATTCAAATGTGTGCTATTTAAAGTCATTGCTACTTAGTGACTGGGAACGATTTTTGCCAGAAATAAGCTTTGACTATACTCAATAAAATATAGAACTCGTCTCACTGTACTGATATCTTCAGTGAGACGAGAGGCCTTTGCCCAACAGTGGGACATTACAGGCTAATACTACTACTACTCAATAAACAAACTCGGTGCTCTACATTGAGTTATAATTATGTACTAACGTTAGTGCTATAATAATAACTCAATGGTGCTATACAATATATTTGAAAAAATAATGATATTAAAAACGTGCATCTTATTTCTGTCTTTACGTACACAGTGTTTGAACTGAACATTTTCGAAAACATGGCCAAATTTTCAATTTCTGTTTGAAGGTATCATGTTTTTCCATACTGTTACCTCTTCCCCGTTGATACTGATATCAAAAGGGAGATAGTTCATAATAAAATGCATAATATGATGTACTTTGAAACTTTTTATCGCTTTCATAAAAATAACTAATATACACTTTCGTTAAGCCATCCGTAAATTGATATTGCATGATATAAAAGTATTTAACACCCATCGTAAAGTGCAGTACAGTATATGACGCTCGTATTTTATAGTGCTATGACGTCAAAGCATTTGACACGTGACGTCACTATGGCAGATTATTTACAGCATCAATTAAGCCCGTCACAGACTTAGCTACGAGTATAATATATATTAATATACCGTACTATAATATATATTATAGCAAGCTACCACACACTGAGAAATATATATTTTGCCAAAACTACTGAACCGATTTAAATGTAATTTGGTACACAGTTAGTCCAGAAACTCATAAAGGACATAGGCTACTTTTTATACCGAAATTCCCGCGGGAACGGGTATAACCAGGGTGAAACCGCGGGGCGCGGCTAGTAATAATATAGTTTTAGTGAACACTCATTATTCATTAATTACTTGTTAAGTATGACACGTTTTTCTTTTGTTACTAATAAACCTTAATTATGAGACATGTGACTGTACTAGGTAGGTATGTTGCTTACTAATGCGGTCGCTTACTAATTCAATCCTACAAATAGGCAAATTAAGTAGGTACTTAGTTAACCTCTTCCCTTCTTCTCCTTTTGAAAATCGGTCAAAAGAAGATGCTACTAATATTAAATGCGAATGTTTGTGAGGATGGATGGAAGTATGGATGTATGTTTGATGCTCTTTCACGAAAAAACTACTGAACGGATTGGGATGAAACTTAACAGTATTATAGGTCATACATCAGAATAACACATGGGATACGTTTTATCCCGAAATTCCCGCAGGAACGGGTACAACGCGGGTAGCACTGCGGGGCGCGGCTAGTATTACATATATACGTTTGATCACAATCATTACGGTAAAGCCTCAGTCTTAACTATTAAGCCTTACTAAAGCCTTCAAAATTTCGATTCTCTTGGCACCGTTTAAAACGATTCAATTCTCTTTAGAGTAAGGAACCCTAATAAGCTTTCCATCAGCTGTTCTCAGCGTGTGACGTCACCCGGTGTCATTGAACTTACGGACCTGCGCAATGCAAACTTACTCCTGGAAAAATACTGAACATTACAACTTAGATTTCGTACGTGAGTCAGATCGAATAGATATTCGCCACTGATTAGGTATATAGACTTGTGACGAAATTATATTACGTAGATTAATCTATAGTGTTGATTGAAAGACGGAACTTTGAGTTTGAATGTAAGCAAACCATTAGCCTCATTAGCCTGTAATATCCCACTGCTGGGCAAAGGCCTCTCATCTCACAGAAGATATTATCATAACAGTGTGATGGATTAAGTATCATTACCACGCTTGTCTAATGCGGGTCAAAAAGTTTTAGCCTGTAATCTATCCCACAGGTGGGCAAATCTCTCATCTCTTAGATATTAGTACAGTAAGGAGGATTAGGCGTAATCACCACGCTTGACTACTGCGGGTTGGTGATGATACTGATGATGTATGCAGGATGTAATCTTCGAAAATATTAATTCGATGTATATTTTATGTTTTATAATCTTCTTCATCGAGTGGATGGCCAACCTGACCAATCCTGGTGTCAGAGTTATTGAGCCGCCAAAGGCCTCTGACATGGCTCATGTAACGACTACTATCCGTAGAAAGTAACCGGGACCGACGTCTTAACGTGCCCTCCGAAGCACGGAATCATCTTACTTTTCGAGCTATCAGGTGATTCAGCCTGCAATGCCCTAACCAAACTGAGGAGAGTCTCACAAAGAGATTTTTGTGTGATATCCCCACCGGGAATCGAACCCGGTACCACTTATGTTTTATAATACAAGCTATAGATTTTCAGGGTGAGGGTATGCTATACGAATCGAGGGCGAAACATTGTTTGTTTAAGTTATCTAACATTTGATGTAATGTAGATATTGGTTTCTATTGTCCGTGACTAACAGTCAAATCCGCTAAATAAAAGTATCAAAACAGAATGTATTAAAAAAGTAATGTTGCTTATTAGCTATGAATAAGTAAGTATTAGCCTGTTATGTCCCACAGCTGGGCAAAGGCCTCTCGTCTCACCGAAGATATAAGTAAAGTAAGTTAAAACAAGTACGGTAATAAGTAGCAGAGACCAGTAGAGAGTAAGATCTCTAGTATTTGTTTAATATTAAAAACCTAGTTGACATTTGTAGATTAACCATAGAGTACAAATTAAACTACTAACTCTACCATAGACCATAACCGTAGAGTACTAAGTTTTTCACCAAACTCTATAAATAACTAAGTAAGGACAGATTGCACAAAAACTTTTAAGTCTAATTAAAAGCTGTTTATTCTAAATCGTTCTTTGTCTTGCACCAAATAGAACGAACGTCATTTGTTTTTAAAACATGTTTAGGCGTTTGTGCAATCGGTCCTAAGACATGCTACCTTACTTAAATATACTGGAACATACCAACCACAAAAGGACGGTATGATTCCACGGTAGACCACCGTACTTGGGTAAACTACGCAAGCAAAACCAATACATTTTTAACGTGGAAAATTTTGTTCTGATTACCTTTATTATGACGAAGGATGCCTATTTCATACCAATGATTCACACCTCTGTGTCAGAAACTAAGGTAAATTAATTACATGGAAATAACTAAAAGGAACAAACCACTTGTGGGTAATAGATAGAGAATGACTTAGCTTTTGTGACAAGATGTACCTATGATAAAATACTGCATGCTGATTGGTGGAAAACTTAAGATTGGAATTTTCCACTTACCCTTGGATATTTGATACTTAGAATTGTTTAAAATCGATTCCTAATTATTAAACGTCATTAACAATAGCGAGTATACAACGCTATCCTTGTCTAGAAGCACTTGCAATTTGGATGACGTGTTGGCGTGTCACCTTGATGCCACAGAGGAGTCCATAATTTTGGTGTCCTTCGTTTTTTCGATAATTGCAATTTATTTTCATCTTCTAAACCACGAGGAGGACGCTACAAAGTTTAAACTTCCGTGGGAAATATCCTAAGGACCTTCACAAATACTTATTAAGAGCATTTTAGGTATCAAATAGTTTGTCCTTTTCCAACATACGCTATTTTCAAAGAGCGAAAGAGACAGAACACTTTATATGTGTTTTAATTAAAGATAACAAAACAATAATGTATTGAACCTCCTTCCGAATTCGGCTCAATACGAGCATTCCACATTCAAAAACAAACAAATACACGAGTCACTGAATCTATTATCAAATCCTGATAACATGTATCTTATCTCCAGACTTCCTGATATAGTTGGCGGCTATCCAGTTGAACCAAGGTCGGACTCAAGGACCCTTCGAAGTAGGCCATGGGGTCACGGGCGGACGTGCCACCTGCCACGTAGGGCTTTTACGAAGGACGTTTTTAGGGTAGGAAGTAATTATAGGACCGTTTATATAAATATACTTATGAAGCGGTGGATGACATTGAGAATTTTATTTTGGTTGGCGAAATTGTTTTATTGCCGTTTGTCCTTTACTGAGAAATGGCGGATTCTAAAGACAAATGGAAAGACATGGGTGACGCTTGCTTTGTATTAGCTTGTAGGTATTCTCGCTCAATGTAAATGATGTATTAGTATACATATATGTATTTGGTTTGTTCCGTTCTAACGTTCTGTACCATTGAAAGGACCACGGAAGAGTGAAGTGGTTACTATTCACTATTTCATGGGAAGGACTATTATGGGTCAAAACGGAAAAGTTGCCTTATGTGCTATACCTAGGCTGATGCACTGGTTACAAATTGGATTTTCATGCCTGGGAGCCCAAAAATAGCATAAATATATAATAGACAAATAAAAAGATTTAATTTAATTCATTATTTATAAAACAACAATTAACCCTATTTCAAAAACATTACACACGACTGTAAATAAAACCTATAAATCTGCTACAAAGAATTTAAAACAAATATGAAAGAAGCGTACGAAAACGTAAAAATAACATCTCGGGATATTCGCATACATTTCAGGGGCGTACCTCTCACCAGTATATCTTGGTCTCTATTCCAAACAACAATTTATAACATTACATAGTTTTCAAGGGTCAAGGAGTTTTGGTAATGGTTTATTATGATGCTTTGGCCATTTGGCAGTATATTGGAATTAGCTAATGCAGAATCTTATATTTAGATATCAACTAAGCATAGATGAGAATAGGCAGGTGACCTATTTTGTTTACTGAAATTGGTGATTTTGAGGCTTGGAGAATGTTAAATGTTATAATATGGTGTTTACAAATCCAGAAATATCGGGGTATTGGTCATGCCCAAAGAATATGCATGTGATTCATTGCATCACTTTGCTTAAAAGACTCCCCACTTTAGACATTTTAATTTCCACATATTTTTGCGCTTACTCTTTGGTGGTCTAGTGGTATGTGTTATCTATAGAATTGGGACTAAACTCACGTAGCATAAGATATCACTACATATTCTTTCTTTCTTATCGAGTGGATGGTCAACTTGACCAATCCTGGTGTCAGAGTTATAGAGCCGCCAAAGGCCTCTGACATGGCTCATGTAACGACTACTATCCGTAGAAAGTAACCGGGACCGACGGCTTAACGTGCCCTCCGAAGCACGGAATCATCTTACTTTTCGGGCAATCAGGTGATTCAGCCTGCAATGCCCTAACCAAACTGAGGACAGACTCACTACATATTATACTAGTAAAACAAAGTCCCCGGCCGCATCTGTCTGTCTATCTGTTCGCGAAACTACGGCACGGATTTTGACGCGGTTTTTTTTTAAGTAGATAGAGTGATTCAAGAGGAAGGTTTATATGAATAAAAATTCCTGAAATTACCACGGGAACGGGCACAACGCGGGTAAATCTGCGGGGCCCTGCTAGTTAGAAGTAAAATGATTCCATTCTCTATATACTTCTATCACAGTATTACAATCTAAATTGTGTTTGATGCATAAACAACTGCAATCATCTCCATAACCACAAAGCTCTACCAATATAGACGAACCAAAGACAATACACACAAAGGAAAATCGATATTAAACCGATTTGGAGTAATCGTAAAACATTAATACGGCAGCTTCAGGTCATTGGGACAAGGACTACCTATGCATGTAGACTATCAGCTTTTCAATAATGTAACCGCTGAGGTATTGTGAACGAATATAGGTACTCTTACAAGGATGTCATTGGACGTTCATTAATATTGCAAGGACCACGGAGGTTCAAGTTGTTTAAAAAAGAAGGTTCTTTTTTTAAAGAGGCATTTGGCATTATTTTATGTATTTTAAATAAAGGAATAATAATGTTGATTATCAGATTCATTGATTCATTTCGAGTAGATTAGTGGCCAACCCTAGTGTCAGAGCTTAGACCGCCTAATGGCCTCCGATGTGGGCTAACGATTGGAACAACCGGATGATGATGTAACTCCTACTGTGGGTAAAGGCAAAGGCAAGTTCTTCAAAGTCCCCGCAATATGTGACAGTCTTTTAGGTTTAGTGTGACAGTCATAATAGACAAAACATTTTGTCGAGTTTTTACAGAACATAATATTTTTGTTAACTAAGTAAAGAGACATTGATATAAACCTAACAAACAGACACCCACGCAAATCCCTGCAAACTTTCCGATGATGGATGAATGAAAGCTTGTTTTTCTTCCACATTAATGCGAGGATTTTCATTCATATACATCTTTGTTCTTAAGTTTAAACAGTTCTACAGTATAAACAGAACAAATAACTAATTAAATACAACCAAATTGAGAACCTCTGTCTTTGAATCTTGGAGTTGGTAAATGTAATCAGTATTATTGGTTCTAAAACTGGTTAAAATTAAATCAAACCGGGCGCTGACAACAGACGAAACAATCATTTGAATCGCTTACAGCTAAGGAAGGTTTATGCCCGCTATCCCCGGACACCGTGTCCCCGTGGACGGGGACAGCGGGCATAAACCGGAAAATAGCGAATGTTGGAAAAGGTTTGATAGCTAAAATGCTGGTAATAAGTGTTTATGAATAGAGCCCCTAAAAATACAAACCATTGTCCCCTTGCCAATTAAATAGAATCCATTTCTGGCGTGTTGTGGCTACAGTTCTAACCTAACCTAGCCATTACTAGTCAATTGGTCACTGCTACATAGGGAACGGGGATAACAAGAAGTAATTTTAAATATGGAGTTAAATTACCGCTGTCCCCGTGGACCCGTCATTCCCGCTGTCCCCGTGGTCCCGTCATTCCCGCTGTCCCCGTAGCCCCGTCCTCGTGGTCGCGGTGTATGGGACAGCGGGCATACACTCAAAAGCATTTGCTTAAACAATCAAGAAAATATTCACAAGACATCGTCAACAAAGTGAAGAAACTGGCTCGCTCTTGTAAAAACGAATTTTTACTGGCATTCATTAACTCGGCCGTTGTTTATCACCTGCGTCACACAATAAACCAATTTACAATGACCTGAAAGATTTCATACTTTCAAACAACGTATAAGTATTCTGTTTTACAGGCGGAGGTCTTCGTTATTTGGTTGTTTTTTTATTGGCGCTCCAATGCACGAACATTACAGCTGGTAAGATCTTAATTGAGAGTTATGACCACCTGATATTTTTAATCATGCTTTCGATTTAAACAGTTTGTTTTTGACAGTACCTACCTAAAATACTTCAGTTAACTAAATATACTCTAACTAACGCCTACATAAGTTTATAAATAAAATATTTAATTCTGTTTTACTAAATTTTGAATACGCACTGATAAATTGGGCAGTCACGTGGTACTTTTTTTAACTCTAACGTAAAGACAGCGTTTATTTACCAGCATTCTACCAAAATGTAATAGCGTTTTTTTCCTGTAATACCGACATTTTTCTGGGCATATTTTTGGACACATTTGTTCAAAAATTAGCAGATGTCAGTCTAATTTTTATTCATGACTTAAAAAATGTTTGGAATAATAAATTTGATTATGTTTTTATGACTTCAAAGAATAGAAATGATAGGTTTACTCAGGAAAAATACTCCTTATCGGAATATCATTGAGTTTCTGACCTCTACTTAATAAATAACAAAATTTTGCAAAACTGATTTTACTGAAGCGCCATTATTTTATTTAAACGACACTGACCAAAATCGGAACTTTAAAAACCTCTAGACAGAACTGAGACAAACCATTTACATAACCTATAAAATACTTGCACTAAAAGAGCATAAACAACACAACTATGACAATCGAACTTCATTTTTATACCTCTATGTCTATGGTTCTTTATTATACTGTTTTAAACATTTCAACTTAGGATTTGATTTGGTAATTTTACTTTTATTGCTTAGCAAATATGGTTGATTTTGCCTTTTATTTGGATGGGTATAGAAGTTATTCGACCTTGCTACCACGTGCTTGGTTCGTGTGCGCTTTTTTTGCTGAATTTTGTTTGTGGTCTTGTTCGGACAGGTTTTGAATGTTGGCTAAAGATGTGAATGGCCGAACTTCCGAATTTCGAATGGTAAATCGTGGGGTCGATTTGGCCTTGGATTTTTGTTTTCTATTTCAAAGGGTTTGAGGGACGAAGGGATGGTTTGAATATGTGGGGCAAAGCAAGGCCACCTGGATGGAAAGTTCTCGAAAAAATGGAGATAGTATTTAAATCAATAAAATATTTATTTTTTTTTAGAAGGAAATACAAATTAAAGTACAACTTATGATTAATTAGTTTAAATATACCTAATAGAGTTAGTTAGAGCTTAAATTATTAGTAAGTACAGGTGGATTTCAATCACTGCTCTACTAACTAGATATGGGATTGGTAGAGCCATTTAAATTACTCTATTCTCCCTATCTACTCGTACCTATACTAATATTATAAAGCTGCAGAGTTTGTTTGTTTGAACGCGCTAATCTCAGGAACTACTGGTTCGATTTGAAAAAATATTTTCGTAATGGATAGCCACATTCAACAGGAAGGTTTATAGGCTACTTTTCATCCTGCAATTCCCACGGGAACGGGTACAACGCGGGTAAAACCGCGGGCACTGCTATTATAAATAAATACGTTATACCTACCTATGTTCTAACGTAATATAACTTAGTCCCGTTTCATTTAATATAATGAATGAGTGCAAATCGTGTGTGTTTAAAAAATATGCATGCAAAAATTTAACTTAGGTATGACTGAAATAAAATTCAAAGAAATGATAACAACTTTACTTTACTTTGAAAGGGTGAGTTGTCTATGCCATCCCTTACGTAAAGGGTGAAAGGACTTACACAACATTTTTATGCGATTATGACATGACAAGTCGGGTTGTCTCTTATCGATTCCCTACAAGGCCTATTTGACCTTCAATTATCGTGCTTATCAACATGAAACAGTGGTTTGATTTAGAAGCGTATAAATAACTAGCAGCGCCCCGCGATTTTACCCGCGTTGTGCCCGTTCCCGTAGAAATTTCGGGAATTTTTATACATATAAACCTTCCTCTTGAATCAGTCTACTTATCTATTTAAAAAAACCGCGTCAAAATCCGTTGCGTAGTTTTGAAGATCTAAGCATAGGTACATAGGGAGAGATAGACAGACATACAGCGGAAATTGACTTTGTTTTATCTATGTAGTGACTATGTGGTGATAGTGAAAAAGTTCAATTTACTTTATCTACGCACTTTTTGACAGCTGCGTTGTTTAAACCATTTTAAGTATAGTAGATGGTAAGTAGATAGCAAACTGGATTTTGAATTGAAAAGTTTTTGCAAAATAATAAAGTGAAAATTGAATCATTGTGATAACATAAGTAAGTATAGGTAAGTATAATCTGTAATGTCCCACAGCTGGTCAAAAGCCTGTCATCTCACTGAAGATATCAGTACAGTAAGGAGTAATATACAAAATCGGTTCATAAACTAGGTAGGTATAGAGATTTTTTATGTCTACTACCTACCATCTTCGGGGCAACGACAGAAGAAAAACACGAATTGAGAACCTCCTCTCTTTCAAGTCGGTTCAACATTACATCAATTGCGTTCAATTTTATTAGCCCCTTAATGCCTTTCCCTGGCAGAGCTATGCTATGTTATAATATCTAGTCTAACTAAACTTAGTATAGCAATCATTCTATATGGTAAGTAAATTACTTCACAATTCTTACATTACCCATTTTTGATTAAGCCTCTTTACTTGAAAGCTTCACCTCACACTCTTCGTCCATTTTGATTGAGACTATTGTTATTTCATCCAAAGATTCGTATTGGCACGTGAAAAAGAAAGCAATAGCTAGTGTTTGGGCAGGTCAATGACTTGTGTGCCGTTGTGTATCAACGTTCGCAGACATACTTTATGGGTAGTGGAATTTTTAGCTGCTCTGACATAATTTTAGGAATTTGCTAGTTGCGGAAGTTTTTCAACTTTTTTTGATTTTGGAGTATTTTGATTAAACTAGTTTGTTAACTTTCGTTTGTTTGGCTTTGTATGCAAAGAATATTTACCAAATTTTACAATTTATTGGTACTTTAGGTACCTACGTTCTTCTCAATGTTCTTTTCTTGTATGGCTATCTATTAATACACTCACGACAAATGTTTATAAAATAAATTATTAGGTAGGTACTTATTTTTATTCTTATACAAATTACTACTAGATATCAGAAATGGTAAAATACTAGTTAAAAGTATTCGATATTATGTTGGATAGGTATATATGTATATTTATTAAAATGTTTGTTCATTGCGTATTAATACCAAAATAACGAGTAGGTATTCTCTGAAAAATATTTTCCATGAAAATTACCTAAGAAAACTCTCTTATCATTAAGTAGGGCCTTCCTACGAGTTTCCCTACATCAAAACAAGTGTGGGCGTGACGATATCACATGAAAATGATCAAACATTTTATTCACAAAGGTAACTTACATTATTACCTGTTACCCAGACTAATGTGGGTGGTTCGCATTCGGTAAGTTAATAAGTAAACAGGTTAGTAGGTACTATTAGTAAAAATGAGGGACTGTTTTTTGCAATTTGGATATATGTATACTTAAATTTTCAAAACCGGTGATCTAGTGGTATGTGCAATGTGCATTCGCCTGCCAAGACTGAGGTCCCGGTTTCAATTCCCGGGTCGAGCCATCACAATTTTCAAATTATGGCTCCGGTTTGAGATCGCCAACCCGCATTTGGCAAGCGTGGAGATTACGCCTAATCCTCCTTACTGTACTGATATCTTCAGTGAGATAAGAACTTAAGAAGCCTTTTCCTAGCTTTGGGACATTACAGGCTAATTTTACATTACTTTAAGGGAGCAAAATAATTTTACAGGAAATAATTTTTACTTTTGACTTATCAATTCTGCTTTCAATTGGTTACATATCTCTAATTATTGATTACTTTAAGAAGTCTTCGCTTCTTAAAGTAAAATTTCTCGAACCCGTTACGACAGTGTCATTCCAATTCCAACACAATTTCAAGCAAATTAAATTGAACAAGTAAAACTTATAAATATCATTACAAAATTATTTCGTTGAAGTTTATGTAAAATTGGTTAATGCCATCTTGTGCTTCTATACTAAAGTCGGTAAATAAAGTAGGTAGCTATTTATTAAACAACTTTTTTCGAAAAAAAGGTATATTTTTCTTTAACATTTTCGTTCCGAATAGCGAGTGGGCGTTGCGAACAAAATTTAACGACAATAAATAGAAAGTCGTCGTAACGAGGCCTTCGCAGACCGTCTGATCTTGAACGTCTCGCAAAACGGGACCTTGGACCAAAATAGGGCTTCATCAATAGGTGAGCAAAATATTAGGTAGAAAACTTTTTAAAGCATTTTTTCCCTGAAAAAGGGCAGTATCAATAGGCTTCCAAAGTTAATAAAAAAGTACGCACGTATCTGTGAGAAAAGTTTATATTTATTACGGAAAAACTTCTTAAAAAAACGAATCAAACGAAAACTTTTCATGAAAAACTTTTCGCAAGACAAAGAAGCTACTTTCCTCCTTTGCATTTTCCATTGAGTCACGCAAAAACATTCCGGGTGGATAGATAGATAAATGTGTGGTTCTTTTCAACCAAAAATACTGAACGGATTTTGATTAAATTTGGCTTTTTGGTTACTTATAAGTAGTAAAGCCATATCACATAAAGCTTCTTTTTATTTAGGATAAAACTATCACAGAACTGGTAAAACTGTGGACAACTAGTATTTTATAATACATCAACAATACTCGTGTTATACTTCTTAACTGGATGGTTGCGTAATACATAATAACAGGTTTGTTTGAATAATAAACATATCACGTGATTATAATTATAAATAATTGACCTGTTACTGGATAAAGTATTTTAAAATTGGAGTAATTATGTATGGGACTAGCAGCGCCCCACGGCTTTGCTCGCGTTGAGCCCGTTCCCGTAGGAATTTTCGAAAATCCTTAGTGTGCACTTACGTCACTTGAAGAACCTTTCTGCCAAATTTCATGTTTCTAGGTGTAGCGGTTGAGGGTGTGCGTGGATTATCAGTCAGACAGTCAGGACTTTGAATTTTATATCACTACCTACATTGTATAAAACAAAGTCGCGTCTGTTTGTCTGTTTGTCTGTATGCTTAAATCTTTAAAATTACGCAACGGATTTTGATGCGGTTTTTTTTTTGTAATAGTGATTCAAGATGAAGGTTTTTATGTAAAAAATTCCCGAAATTCCCACGGGAACGGGCACAACGCGGGTAAAACCACGGGGCGCTGCTAGTTTTATATATATAGATAAGTATAACTAAGTATACATATTCTATTTTTCTTACGAGACTTAATATTCAATCTATTGTAGGATTTTTAAACCAGACAACTTTTTTCATTGAAAGGTTCAGTGGTTAACCACTAACCGACTCGAACTTACTAATAGGGTAGGAATGGAATGAAAACATTAAACTTTATTCCTCTACAGAAGGAATAGTTTTTGAGAAGAAAATCGACCACAGCAAGCGTGGTGCTTACGCAAGCGTGGTGCTTACGCAAGCGTGGTGCTTACGCCTATTCCTCCTCACTGTACTGATATCTTCGGTGAGACGAGAGGCCTTTGGCCTTTTGGCAGAGGGACATTACAGGCTACAAGTACTAAAGTACTAAAAATAGATATTTTATTAATAGTACAAACATAACTTCAGGTATTTAAGATAGATATTTTATTTAGGTATAGTTCCTAGGTACTTACATACTGCACTTTAGGTAAATAACTCTGGCATAAAGTAAATAAACGTTTTCCTTGTTTTAACAAGACTTAGCTCTATAAATAGTAATCATTTACATAATGATAAGGAACATAGGTATGTGTGCATTAGATTTACTTTATGTGTAAAGAACTTAACTCACTTCTTTGCGGTAGGTTATTTGCACATGATTCATTATTGGTAGGTACCTAGTTTATCTTTGTTCTCACGTGATTTTATTTGTATAAACATGTGTTTTTTTGTATACAATAGACAATAATTGCTTTTGTTTATTCCTAGATGCATGTCAGAAGTTGAGAAAATAATATTATTATCCGTAAACGTAATTTCAATTCAAAGTAGTAGGAGTAGTACCTATAGGGTAATATTTCATCAAACTGTATTAAATAAGTCAAATAAGTTCTATTTGTGAGACTTCTTACTCTTTCCTAGCTAAATTTAAGTTAAAGTTCATATTTATTATTACTCAAAATATATTTTATTGAGTTTTACGGTAGGACTTTATAGATGAAACATATTCTCACCTGGGCCACAAAATATAGAACATATTTACCTATATTTTATACCTAGGTTTGGATTTAATTTTATCAAGGCTGAGAGACTTAATCTGCATAGAGATTTTATAGTGGATTTCATATTAAGTTTTTTTTTAAAGCATAGGCAAGTAGAGTCAAATAGATTTTTTATTATTCCATAAAATGCCCTACGATAATAAAATACCAGTTTGTATTTAAATTGAAAAGTAGAGAAAGCATTCCAATTAAAAATGTATTTAAAATTATGTAATGCTTAATTATAATTCCAATTTTAAAATGTGCATTGGCTTAGTTAGGTATAGACTAGAATAGACCATTAAAAAAACTACTGAATTTAACTACGTCATAAAAATATGAAGGACCAAAAATAAAGACGGAATAATTTAATTGCTTAAATTTTAATTTAAACGTCTCGATTTTTATAGGTGCCTAGATAAGAATCTCGTTAGAAATAAGCAAGACGGCTGTAATAATTATGCAAGCTATGTGTTCCATTGCACGTTGTTGAGGTAGAGCCGCGACCGCGCGAACGAGGGCTCTGCCGCTAGGGATGGGCCGCTTCGAGGTCACACGGACTCGATATCGACAAAAAAAAGTCGATATGACTTTAAAAAAATATACGGATATTGTTTTTGATGTGATTTTTTTAATGTGCTAAGTTAATGGTCGAAGATAGTAGGTATGGTAAAATACTAATACAATTTGTAAATATTTTTTTAATTTGCTTTGATCATTTCAGAAGAACATACAGAATGTGGTTTTAAATTATGATTTTTTTCCACAATTAATGAAATTTATAACTTTTTTACTTGCCTCTGTGATATATTATTACAAAACTTAAATAAAAGTTACAAAAATACAGTAATGTACACTAAATGTGTATTCTAAATTGACTGAAATATACAATTTGTTCTCTGTGAATATTTTATGAATTCTCATGTACAAAATATCAATCCTGAATTAAATTTCTGTCGATAAGTAATAAATTCCACTTCACTAAGCGTCGAATATGTTCAAGTTTCAATTGTCTGCAGTGGAAATTTCCACGATAAAACATGCAACCTTCGAGTGTACTGCTCTCTCTTTGCAGACAAGGCGTATTCGCCTCTCTCTCGCACACAATCAACGCAGGCGCTCTGACCTAACAGTTTCGTACTGCTCTCACAAAGGTGCTTACCCATCAGGCCTTCTCTTTCACTTCTGACAACTTATCGTTCTATTTTACGAATAGCTCTGTGCTATGTATACTTCTCGGTCGTCGGCCAAATGATTTTTGTTACCTGTCTTTCTCTAGTGCTTGAATGAGGCAAATTTTGTTGTCTTGGTGCAGAGCTACAGCTTCAAATCCAACAAAATACGATACTATGACCACGTGCTGGTGAGGTTAACGACTGATAGTGTAGATAACATTGAAAATAAATAAACATTAATTATGTCATGTCTGGTTAGAACGGGCGGGCGGAAAAATGCGATTTATTCGATGTTTTTTCTAGAAAGATGCGTGGAAAATTTATGGAGTCATGTTGGTAGAATGTTGTATTGGTTTGGTTTGTCTAAATGAAAAGTCTTGCTGGCCTGTGGTATTAAATTGAAAGTACCTACGAGAGTTAACGAGGCACATGGATGTCTAGCTCTCTACGTGCGCACTTTGGTCTGCCACGTACAAACATTTCATAAATTAATAAACTCTTCTCCTTTTGACAAACAGTTGACCTCAATAAATACTTACTGTTTCAGCCTTGGTCAGTTTGTTCTCACTATTTTGAGAAAATTGTAGACATTTCAACTTCCGACATTCCTTACTGTAATAATATTGCTGGTTCTATTTCCTTATCTAAATCTAGACATTTGTTTAAAACATAGGTTCTTGTCGCGTTTAAATTTATACAAATTTGAATAGAAGTCGCCAGTATTTTTATTCAAATCATTCAAGCATTCAATTCTGAAGACCAAATGTAGGTATTTGAAGCAATAATACCTATTTGTGTTGAAATAACGAGTTTAATTTTCTTTTTGTAGCCTAATTCCCTTTTAAGGTATTTCTTTACGTATGTTCAAATAAGTTTGTTTTCCATGTCAAAAATCAATCAAAGTTGCTCCAGAAACTATTATTAAATGTTTCGGTATGGTATACGAGTTTATGTGGGAAAAACATATAAGTTCGTGTTTTTGTTGTTCGAAAGTCGCTGAATATTGGCCAAAACGCTCGTGACATTGGTGACGTCACAGGCGTCGACGAGACGAGATGTTTAAAATTATTTGCTCCGGAATTTGACATCGGTATTGTAACGTGTCCACAATTGTGGACGGCACGATGATTTATTTGCGTCTAAAATAAGAAGTTTTATTTTCAGATTTTGGCGTACATTTTCGGAGACTTCGAAAACATCGATAAATATCCGAGTTTCACGTTACTACGTCATGCACGTAAAACCTTCTTAGAATTACGAATTTGATTTTAAAAAAATCTGTTTAACGATAAAACCTTCATAGGTTGGAAATCAAATACGATCCCTTTTATAAGATAATTAAATAACTTACCTTTTTTAAAATAATTAAATAAAAAATAATATTTATTTTCATAGTACAATGGACATGATCCCGTTTGCAGTGTGACGTGTGCGGTAACGAAAATGTTGGCACGCTCTTTGTTTACCCGTGACTCCTCAACCGGGTTCATTGCTAGCTATCACCGCTACTATAACTAGACATAAACATAAATCATGCTATAAATACCCTTTTTTAATCACCTCTTCATATTATTCAACCTTTTTGGCACCCTGCCTCTAAAAGAGTTCCTATTAGGTGCTGTAAGTTTTTTATTAAAACCTTTTTGGATAAAGTTGCTTAGAGTTTCATTTTCACGTTTTAAATAGTAAAGCGATTTTTTTATTTATGGTTTTGGAGCATTTCTCATCTCATTAGTGCCTAATCAGACCTTAATCATCTTATCATTAATTAAATAATTAATCGATTCTACGTAACACTTAATAATGAAATATAAGTACAAACGTATAAACACTCCTTTGTAAAAGCATCATTTAAACAGCTGACTATTGATATCGAAGCATTGATTCCATTGATTCCATCATGATGATGATATCTAGAATATTCTCGAGTCCATAATATTAATAAAGCATCAGGGTCGTTCGTTTTACTCTTTAAAGTATCCAAGTGGTCCTTTTAATAATTGAAGCATTTGTACAGAGAAAATACTGTTATCTTTTAGTTTTTTCATAAACTTACTTTAAAATAATAGTGTTAATAGAATGCTAATTAACTTTACCATGCTCTACCTAACTTTAATAATGTGAATCTACAACTAGGAAATGATAGTAGGCCTTTTTTTTCAATAAACAGCATAGTTTTTATTTAAAATTGTGTTTGAGGTTTATCTTCGTGGCCTTGAAAAGGTTTTATCATTTTTTTTATCCTAATAAGTACTTATTATGTAAGTTATTAAGCTTATCCAAGTATCTACGAGATATAAGACTGATAAAAGTAAGAAAATACCGCGAAATAAGTAGATTAGTATCTTTAGGTATTGTGAACAAACTTATTTTATAATAAATAAATAAATATATCTTGTTCATCCCATACGTACTTAGGTAGATGCTATAAAAAACATAAGTAATTTCCTATTTTAATTTAAAACCGAGCGAAAACCGAATGGTTTTTTAACGATGTCATAAAACTATCGACATATTGCCAAGATATTTTCACCATGTTTTAAAGCAGTTATTCTGTGAATACTATTGTAATGTATGTGTTTGTGCAATATGCACAACATTAAAATGAAATATTTTGGGATTAAAATACATCTTACGCCATCTGTTGAGGAATAGAAGAACTAGTTAGTAATAGCGCCATCTATTGTAAATAGATATAACTAAGTGAAACTAAAAAATTGTTTTGCTACTCACCGCTAGATGTCAATCACACTGTGTCTGTTTTAGGAAGAAGGTTTGTGACTAAAAGTTATTAATTGTTTTTAAGGACCAATAATAGATGGCGGTTAGATTGCAAATCTCAAAAGCATAAGGAAAGTCTGCTAGTTTAGTCCATTGGATTTTGTTCCGTTGCGTTTTGCCATTTGGCTACGGGAACCAGGTTTTATTTAAATTAATTCTTCAAAGTACAGTTACGAAATTCTAATTTATTTAAAAAAATAAAAATAAACCTCGACTTATTGGGTTTTATTGAAATCTGTTTTCTCGCCTTAGTTATAATTGACCGTTTGCAAAGTACGGGTGTATTTATTATTATTTATGTAAAACCCGTATCTATCCTCCAATCAGACCAACGTAACAAATGTCCAAGCGCTCAACAAAATTAAATTTAGTTCTGATCATAGACCAATTCGGGCCACCATTAGATTGAATCACAAAATTAATAGACTTAAACTAATCAACAATAACATCAAGAAAATATCGAAAGAAACCTTAATAGTTTGTAAGAACGAATTTAATACTGTACTTAAAAATAGTTTTGATTTATTAAAAATAGATGAGGAAAATTCACAGGAGGAATTTAATATAATAGAAAAGTGTATTAGAAAAGCAAGTAGTAAAATTAAAGAAACAAAAGCCAAACATAGAAAACTAACTGAATCGACAAAAAAATTACTTGATTCTCGACTAAATACTGAAATAAATAGCGAAGAATATAGACAAATAGATAAACAAGTGAAAAGAAGCATAAGAAAAGATACAAGGAACTTCGAAACCCAACTTTTTCATGTAGCTTTACAAAACAATAAATCATTAAAAATAGCAAAGCAAGGAACATCTGTCGGAAAATCTTGGATAACACACTTAAAGGACGAATCAGGTAAAATACACCGAGATAGGGACAAAATACTAGACATTTGCACCAATTATTATAAATCGCTGTATTCCGATCCACATCGCTCAACTGCTACAATTCCTTATTCTTGTCCTGACACCATCCCTCTAATAACCGGTCTCGAGGTCCACAACGCTCTCGCTCATCTGAAGTATAATAGGTCACCAGGAGAGGATGGAATAACTACCGAAGCTTTGAAAGTGGGAGAACCATCGCACCTGCCACATATAACCAAATTATTCAACACCATTTTAAAAACCGGTATATTTCCTGATAAATTTTGCCACTCTAACATTATACTCATCCACAAAAAAGGAGATAAGTCAAATATAAGTAATTACCGCCCAATCAGCCTAGTCTCCCACTTGTACAAATTATTTATAAAAATTATAGAAAATCGCATATCCAAACAATTAGATTCTGCACAACCGCCGGAACAAGCCGGTTTTCGTCGAGGACTATCTACCACTGACCACCTCCAAACTCTCAACGAAATATTTCAAAAATTTAATGAATATAATCTACCATTATACGTCGCATTTGTAGATTATACGAAAGCGTTCGATAGTCTATACCACTCCGCCATGTTTGAAGCCCTGCAGGAACAGCAAATAGATGAAACCTACATAAATCTACTCCGAATTATCTACAACAATAGTACAGCCTCGATGAAACTTCAATCTTCCGGACAAACCTTCAAGATAGAGAAAGGGGTAAAGCAGGGGGACCCACTTTCACCCAAACTTTTCACCAGCACCCTCGAAAATATTTTCAAAAAGTTAGCGGCTAAATGGAATAATAAAGGCATTATTATCGGCGGCAGAAGATTGACAAATCTTCGCTTCGCCGATGACATCGTCCTTTTTGCCTCATCGCCCGAAGAGCTACAATCAATGCTTCAAGACCTCAGCATGGCAAGCTTGGAGATTGGACTTGGCATGAACAGGGATAAGACCAAACTAATGACCAATCGCGCTGAGACCAGTGTAACGGTGGATGGAGAACATCTTGCATACGTCCGAGAGTATGTTTACCTGGGCCAAATAGTCTCCTTTAAAGATAGGCAAGACAAAGAAGTCACAAGACGATCTGAAAATGCCTGGAAGACTTTTTGGTCCATGGGCGATATTATGAAAGGAAAGCTCCCCTTGTCCCTTAAACGGAAGCTAATGGACGTATGCATCCTCCCCGTTCTCACGTATGGTGCGCAGACTTGGTCACTTACCCAGGTTCAAAAGTCTAAACTCCAAGTTTGTCAACGTGCGATGGAGCGTAGCATCCTGGGTGTGAAGCGTACGGACAGGATACGCAACACCGAACTGCGCTCCAGGACACGGATCATTGATGTAGCTCACAAAGCCGCTAAACTTAAATGGGACTGGGCCGGCCACGTCTGCCGCATGCCAGAAGAGCTGTGGGCCAGAACAGCCACTGAGTGGCAGCCAGATCCAGCGAGCAGGCGACGCGGCAGACCTAGGCGCAGGTGGCGGGACGATCTCGACGCATACCAGACCAACTGGAGAGAAGTGGCCCAGAACAGGGATACATGGAAGGAATGGGGAGAGGCCTTTGCCCAGCATTGGGACACAAATGGCTGATAATAATAATGTAAAACCCAAATTAGACTCGAAAAAAATAATCGAATAATCGATCACCAATCAAATCACCAAAACAAACAACTTAATAAAAGCGTGTTAAAAAACAATATACTTCTCTAGTTTTACTCATTCTTGTCATTCGACAAAAGTTCTCGAAACCTTCAATCACTTAGCAAAAACTCTCACCAAATGTCCCTACTCCTGTAATGTCCATCCAAGCGTGTGAACACCCGCCCCTCATTGGATATCAATTACAAGCTTATTACGAGGCATCAGGCCCATGATTTCCCTCGGTGACAATCACCCATCCATCTAATCAACACGTGACTTGTCACCGTGTTCGCGGCATCCACAACAATAAGTGAATTAGTTGAATAATGTGTTAACGACTTGGGCGCTTTTGAATTCGGAATCAGCAGTTACCATTGTCCAATAGAGCTAATGGAATATTTGACTAGGTAGGATTGTATGAAGTTTTTTAATTTCTACTTGACTACATTCGATTAGTATTATGGACCCTTTTTGAGTAAAACATAAAAAAGTGAATGATAATGATGACCTATCCGAGTTGGTATCATTAGATAGGTAATCCTAATAAAAATACTAAAAATCACTATTTTATTTTATATACCTAAGTACAAACTTAATATGGAATTATTTACTAGTAGCATAAACGCCTAGCAAATGGTTGTCCCTTTCCGTCATACGCTATGTTCCAAAGAGCAAAAGAGATAAAAGACTCAATAACAGTGTTTTAGTAAAAAAAACGTTTATGAATGAGGCGTTATTTCTATAATAAATTAGAAATTAATTAACCTAATTGGCATTGAAATCGAATTCAACTAGCCACTTGCTACGACGTAGAAGAATACTTCGTAGCAGGGACCTAGGCGTAGAGGACGTGCTACGCCCGTAGTCCTGATGCTACGTTATAAATTAAACGATGTTTTACAAAAAGTTTCATAGCTTGTTAAAAACAAGCAATTAACTTATCCCATACAATTTCCGATTTGTGTGATCATTGTAATTGGTGTCATTGGTGGCAAACGATATTGCATAAACTGAGACGATTTTTTATCAATACTTCATATTAACCAAGGTTTTTTTTGTTACACTTCAAGAAAGTAAAACAAACCAACACGTCCGCAGATTATTGGCTCATAATAAATGTATTTGAATTATCGGGAGCGAGGGTGGTTGAGAAGGGACCGCTCCCGAGGGAACGCATGTGTCGGGACTCGAGGCATTCACCACCTGAGGACAACACTTACACAGTTTTATTAGCTGGGTACTACCGACAAGCTTCTAACAAATATATTAATATAGTACTTACTTACAGTACTTAGTATGTACTTACACCACATACCTATTATAATTAGAAAGTAATAAAATAATGTATTGCCATTATGTAGATACAATACCTGCATAATATTATATTTGCAGACCAGCAGAACATTATATCAAAACCGCATAAAATTTGATTTTGAAATACTATTTAAAAATTAAATCTCTATTATCATAATAAACACTTATCACGATAAGAATTATGAAAGCACAAACGATACGTAATGAAAAAACATATGATATATCTTGCACCTGCGTTAATTTCTGATACCTTATCAAATTCACTAGCTAGATTAATTCGGTCGTTTGTCCAATATCTCTCATTTTCGAGTCATCGGGAGGCCATTTCGGTGGCTCCTATAATGCAGTGAATATTTTGTTGTGGAAAAATAAGTTATTTAAAATGAAGTTTATTTATGCACTTGTGTTCCTGTGCTTGTCGAGCAGTGTTCATGCAAGATGCAAGATGCGGGCGAACTGCGCGTTCGTGGGCGGGTTCCAGATGCCCTGCGCCGTCGACATGGAGGCCGCGCCCTTCACCGACCACCTCTCACCTGAAGAAGCGCAAGAAGCAGCTGATATATTCACTAACATTTGTCCCGACCAAGCGTTGGACGAGAACGGAAACCCAAGGCCTCCCAGCGACATCCTCACGTGCTGCGACTACGAACAAATCGTGAGTTTGAGGGACAACTTCCTGTTAGCCGAGGGGGTACTCGGAAGATGTCCCGCGTGCATGAGGAACTTCGCGAGACAGGTCTGCGAGATGAACTGCTCTCCCGACCAGTCGAGATTCGTCGACGTCTACACAGAAGTTTCGGCCGACGGGAGTGTTTACGTTGACGAGATCGACTACAGAATCCTTGGCAGTTATTTGGATGACGCGTTTGCTTCGTGTGCGGGCGTTATCATGCCCCAGACCGGGCTGCCCGCGGTGAACATGATGTGTGGAAACGCGGCCGTCTGTGACGCCGACGCGTTCTTCGGCTTCACCGGGGACACGTCCCAGAACCCCATGGTGCCTGTGCAAGTGAACTTCCTGAGATCGAACGACAGTGAGCAGGCGATGAGTCTCCGGGCGCCGTCCTGCAACGAAGCATTGGAAGGAGACATCCCGTGCAGCTGTGTCGACTGTTTCGCCATGTGCCCGCTGGGCACTGAACCCGTGCCACCGCAGATGTGCACCATTGGGTCAATTAACTGTATCAGTTTCTCTGTAGCCATCACTGTTTTTGTAATTTCTGTAACTATATTTATACTGTTAACTCTAAGAGAGTATAGAAATTTGCGTCAAGGACATAAGGAACGGCCTACACCGTCGGCTTCTCCTGAAGTGAACAAATTGACGGGCTCTTTTCAACTCCTCTTCTCTAAGATTGGTTTGTTTTCAGCAAACAATCCTGCTCTTATAATAATGATAACGTCTTGGTTGGGATTTGCTTTATTCTTCGGAGTTCTAAATATTGACATAACTTATAATCCTATCGAGTTGTGGTCGTCGCCAGAATCTCGGAGTCGTCAAGAGTTGAATTATTTCAATTCAAGATTCGGTCCTTTCTATCGCGCTTCGCAGGTATTTATGGTTATAGATCTGGAACCGTTTCAATTTAACAATTATACGTACGGGCCAGCTTACAGAGTAGAAGCGTTGACAGAGTTGGTCCAATTAGAAGACAGAATATTCAACGTAGGAAGAGAAGAAGGGATCCCCTTTGAAAGCGTTTGTTACGCCCCCAACCGTCTCCCCGGCGACCCTCAGCTGCTGACTGACTGCGTATACATGTCTCCCTCCATATATCTAGGAAATCAAAGAAACAATATAAACAACGAGACATACATGAACAATGTCCAGAATTGTTTGAACAACTTTTACGGTTTCTCTTGTATTGCTGACTGGGGAGGTGGCTCAGACCCTGAACTCACGATGGGAGGCTTCACTGAAAATATTCAAGACGCTACAGCTCTAATTATGAGTTTCCCTCTGGCCAATCATTTGTTGCAAGCAAACCTCGAGCCGGCATTGGAATGGGAAACGATGTTTTTAGATATGATGCACGATTACGAGCATAATCGGAAATCTGATTTTGTTAGTGTTTCTTTCTTTGCGGAGAGATCCGTTGAAGATGAACTGATTCGGGTGTCCGTCGCCGAAGCGGTACCCATCATCGTCAGTTATATTGTCATGTTTGTTTATGTCATCATTGCATTAGGCAACATGCGTAGTTACAAAACTTGGCTCATTGATAGCAAGATCACGTTAGCAGTAGGCAGTTTCATTGTTGTCATCTTTGCTATATTCTGCGCTACGGGAGTCATGGGCTACGCTGGTGTTACTATCACGCTATTATCTCTGAACGTGATTCCATTCTTCATCCTCTCAGTCGGTATTGATAACGTGTTCCTGATGGTGAATACGATCCAAGATATCCAAAACAATTTAAAGCACTTCGAAGACTATACGGATGATATGGACAACACCAGTAAAAGAGACTTTATTTTCGGTAAAATGTTGGCGAGAGTCGGTCCCTCAATGTTTGTCTCCTCTGTAACTCAGATAACATGTTTTGCTATCGGCACTCTTAGTAACTTTCCCGCTGTAAGATCGTTTGCGGTATTCTGTAGTATATCTTTAACTTTCCTGTTTCTATTCCAAATAACTACAGTTGTAGCTCTAATATCAATTGATTTCAAGCGAGCCTCTAAGAATAGATTTGATGTTCTCTGTTGCATTCGTAAGAAGGTATTAGATGATGAAGATCCTTTGAATTCCGATGCCCCTTACAAGAGTTTAATACATAGGTTGATGGTGCCTTATTCCGAATTTATTCTCAATTGGAAGGTAAAAATTTGTGTGATGATCATATTCTTTACCATGTTAAGTGTGAGCATTATGTTTATTCCTGGGATAGAAGTGGGCTTAGACCAAGAAATGGCTCTTCCCCAAGATTCTTACGTTTATAAATACCTGCAAACAATGGCAGTAAACATGAATTTAGGACCCCCCGTCTATTTTGTGCTAAAAAGTGGATTGAACTTTACTGATATAAATCATCAGAACGCTATTTGCGGTGGTCAAATGTGCCATGAAAAATCTCTAGTGACTCAAATTTTCTTAGCATCTAGATACAGTGATGTGACCTATATAAGTCGCAGCTCCAACTCTTGGTTAGATGATTTCATCGATTGGACAGGTTTGACGGGTGCCTGTTGTCAGTACAACACGACTGAGTTTGGATTCTGTTCTAGTTCTGAGAACTCGGTGGATTGCGCGTATTGTCAGATAGATAGGAAAGAATGGAGTAATGGTCTGCGGCCGACTCCCAAGGCCTTTGAGACTTACATACCATTCTTCCTTCTCGACGAGCCGACTGATATCTGCAGTAAGGGAGGGTTGGCCAGCTACGGCAGTGGTGTCAACTACCTACTGGACTCTGAAGGCCGCGCTACTGTCACTGACAGCAACTTCATGGCCTACCATTCTTCTTTGGTCACATCTCAGGACTACATCAAGGCTGTCACGTATGGTTATGAAATCAGTGAGAATATCACCAGATCTATCAGAGAACTGACTGGTGTAGATGTCGAGGTGTTCCCTTATTCTGTGTTTTACGTGTTCTTCGAGCAGTATCTTACAATGTGGCGGGATACCTTCGTTTCTTTGGGTTACTGTTTTATTGGCGCTATGATCTTTAACCTGTTGGCGTCTGGTTTCTTCATCATCAGCACTTTCACTGTGATGTTCACCTCTATGATGATTGTAGTTGATATGATGGGCATTATGTACTTCTGGAACATTCCTCTGAACCCCATTTCTAACATTAATCTGATCGTGTCTATCGGCATTGCTGTTGAGTTCTGCAGTCATTTGGCGTATGCTTTTGATATAAGTAATAAACAAGGCGATGAGAAAGTTAAAGCCGCGATCCAGAGCGTTGGGGCTACTATTATAACTGGTATTACGTTTACGAACATTCCAATCATTGTTTTGGCGTTCTCCTACACTGAGGTTATCGAGGTATTCTTCTTCAGAATGCTTTTTAGTTTGGTTATCCTAGGTTTTCTGCACGGAATGATATTTTATCCGGTGTTCTTGAGCTACATGAATAATTTAAAGTCAAAGTCAAAGTAGGAATGTGATAAAGTGGTTAAATTCTATGGAAATATACTGTTGTTGTTTGCAATGCAAACAGGAATTGGTCAGTCAGTGTTTTAAGGGTGGCTTGTGCGTCTTCTAACTTAATTTTGTGCCATAATAATAATATGACGTTAATTTTAATACTTATGTTTGGTTTTGCTCAAAATATTTTAAGATAGTTTTTGTTGTTGAACAAACTAACTTCTTCGTAACATTTGTTATATCAAGCCACCACGAAAATGTAATTATGATGGAACTATATTAACTAAAAGTTTTTAATTAGTTCATAATTTATTTATTGTAGTAACAAATAAGGTATATTATACATCTAAGCTCAGCTTGCATAGGAAGTAAATGGTATTTAGAACTAAGGCTCTTTTAAACATTATTCTAAATTTTATATTAAAATGTACAGGGAAGCGAGCGTTTGGGGGAGACCTTTGCCCAACAGTGGGACAATATAGGATAAAGAAAAAAAATCAAATGTACGAAACTCAATTTATATCGACTATCATAATTTCTTATACTCTTATATTAATAATATTGATAGGTTATGCAAGCTGAACTAAATGCTTAGTAATTATTAATTAATATCATTTTATAAGGACTAGAATCTAATAGGTGAAATTCCAAGTCCACCTTTATCTGTACAATATGTAAAACGATTATGTTATCCGAGATTACTATATCTGCATATTTCATGCTAATTATAATTATAATTAGTAATTAGTGTAGTACTTTAATTTAAACGATAGATATAAGAGTTGTTGCCATGTAAATATTATAATTATAAGTTTCAACATGAATTAACACAATGTTTTTTAATCTACCTTTAATGATAACTTATTTACAAAAATAGGAAGACACGAATGACTAGATATGTTACATTTAAAAGCGTAGTACAGTAAAACTAATACAAGTAGAAAGGTACTGAATTCACACGTTTTTTAAAACATTTTTGATTTATGAATCAGAGTAAAGTTTACATATCATCGAATGACTGACACAGAAAGTGCTACCAACTTAAGGTATATACACGTATAGTAGTTTTATTATTTATCCCACGAGCACCCCTGGGCCATATTTGTGTAAGTGGATTATTTGTACATGCACATTGTCTTAGCATGCATCATAGTCCGCAATATCTATCATGTAGGAGGCCTTTAGGCGGTCTAAAATCCGTCACCAGGGTTGGCTGCAAACCTATTCGAAATGAATGAAATACCTATCTCACTGCCATGCCATTATACTATCAGTGAAATCGGCCTTTGTCCTTTTGGTCTTTCAAATTTACCTTCCTATGCCGAACCGTTTGTTTGACGGCACGATCATGTTTATTATCTCTAAGTAAGTAGATTAGGTTTTTACGACCACAATATAAAAGATTATGCCTATAAAACAACGATATCGCATACATAATGGTTTGTAAAAGCTTTTGTTTTTCATCGTTAACTAAAGTTTTGCATAATCATTTTGGTGGAATAAAAGTTTTTGTCCTGTAGGGAAACCATGGAGTTTACAGACCAATATGAATAAAGAATGACAACAAAATACTAGAGTATACACTTAGACAGGACCATAGACAGACAGAGAAGACAAAAAAACTTATATAGTAATATTACCTAAGAGCTTCAATATGAGATCGACATCGACATCTTAAAAAGTAATTTAAATAGCTATTCAACAGATAACTAATGACTCAAGAGCTAAGCATCAAGAACATGATTCAAATAAGCTATATAACAGATAGCTAGTCTCAAAATCTCTATTTTAGACAGCTTCTTATCTGGAGGTAGGGTTGGGAGTAGCCTTCGTAGTGACGCGAACGCTGCGTTGAAAGCTTCCACTCTGATTCGTTCTCTGGTGGCGTGCGCTGTTCTGTACTTGAGGGTAGCTCGGCGGCGTCTTCTGCGTTCCTCTCGGGAGAGTCCGGCGCAGGGAGACTCAGCGCTGCTTGAGAGGTACGCGTCTTCAGAGAGCGCGCACGGTTCGAGAGTTCTGTCTCTGAAAAGGAAATTATATTATGAGTTGGTTGTTTCAACGGTTGGTTAACGTAATAAACGTTAGTTAAAAAGTTCGTTGTTTTATAATTTAAATGACAGTCTGTTAAGATTTAATTCAAAAGCGCTATAATTCAAACTAAGCTAACACCTAGAGCTAACAATGATGAGAAGGCAGGCGGCGGCCGGCAGTGCGGGGAGAGACGCTGTCGCTCTCGCTTCACCTACCTCCTGATGATGGCCACCGGACGTGATCGAAACGTGTTGAGGGACACTCAACAGTAACCTCCGTCGTACGTAAGTTCCCGTTTGAACAAATAATAATTACCTACAATAGTTCTTACTATATTTTTAAATAAGTAGACAGACACATAACTACAGTATTCATGTAAACATGACTAATAGATATCGTTGATAAATATTACCACAGGTGTAGACAAGCAACACTATAATTATTGCGAGCGATTAAACACCTGAGTTTTATTCTGATAATACTCTTATCAAATAATAATAGTAGGGCAATGACTTTGAACATTCTTTGAAGACTTTGTACTCTTGTAGGTATGAAAAGGGATATTGGCGTTAGGTTACAGGTTTTAAAAAGAGATTATATAAAATACTAGCTGTGCCCGTGGGAACTGAGATTTTTATTCCTTATTTTTCTTATATAAAAACCTTGTCCTGACAATAAGGAACACATTTAAAAAAGAATCATCCAATTTGGTGCTTTATTGACTGACTGACAAAACTGTAGAACTCAGACATTAGAGTGATTTGGCTAGGTATTCAAAGGAGAGATGGAGCTACGAGTATATCTGTGGATTTCCACTTGACGTTACATTGTGCGATATATGTTTAAACAAGTTTATTTCTCAAAAAGCCTTATCCTTCTTATATGTATATAAAAAACTCATAAACCTCAAGTACTAGGAGCCTAAAATTTTTAATGGAGATTCCTGTTAGAACGTAGATACTCACTAACAAGAATTTTGTGAAATTCAACCCCTTACAGGACGAAAGGACCACCCCTATTCACCCGAAGCGAAGTGAGGAAAAGTTGCTTGTTAACGAGTAAAGTCTTCGTGATTCGCTCTGTGAAAACGATTATTTTAAGCTAAGCTGTTTATTAAACGTACCTCTTCCTCGGCGCCAGGTTCTCTCTTCCAGTGATGGGCAGCAGAGCCTCCCGGGGCTCCATGAGACACGACAGCGAGTCGTCCATGCTATTGGTGGACTCCAGCCAGCTCTTCATGATGCTGTTCAGGAAGGAAGGAGGACATTAACATAGAAGAAGAAGAAGAAGAGGATTACTATGATCCCAAGAGGTTTCATTTATAAGTACCGTAATGTTATTACGAGTATATAGAACATTAGCCGTGCCCCGCAGTTTTACCCGCGTTGTGCCCGTTCCGATGGGAATTCCGGGATGAAAGGTAGCTTATAACCTTCCTGTTGAATGTGGCTATCTATTACAAAAATCATTATTCAAATAGGTAATTCCCGAGATTAGCTCGAACATACAAACAAACAAACTTACAAATTTTACCTCTATAATATTAGTATTGATTTACATCTGTTAGAAGTTACAACCATCTTTAGATGAAGAAAAATAAATTATTAACACGCAACCCTTTCTAAGTAAAGTCACGTATGTTTTGATTTCCTATAAAATCAAATTTACTGGCCACAAGGGCAAAGGAAACAGCCTAAAGGGTATCTTTATAAATAATGTATCTGCCGTTCACACTTCACACTAAGCGATGTCTATTGGGATTAATAAATCCGTATTTATTCTTTTTGCACCCCCTTTCAACCCTTGTAATCGAATTGTGTTCGGTTACCGTATCGAATCGATTCTCTAGTTTCGTCTTAATATAGTTTAAGTGGTCTCTTTTATTGTGTAATGAACATGAAATTGAACAGACTGATAGTTTTCAGCAGCCGGTTCCGTAGAATATATATAATTAGCCGAGCCCCGCGGTTTTACCCGCGTTGTACCCGTTCTCGTGGGAATTTCGTGATGAAAAATAGCCTATAACCTTCCCGTTGAATGTGGCTATCTATTACAAAAACAATTATTCAAATCGGACTGATAATTCCTGAGATTACCTCGAACATACAAAATACAAAAACTTTACTCAAAATACAAACAAACAAACTTACAAATTTTACCTCTTTATAATATTACTATAGAATTAGATAGATAGAGTGGAAACGCTAAGTAATATCCCTCGATTATTTAAAAAATATTCACGAAATTGAAAAATTGATTACTGGTCCTGAAAGTGCTTTAGGAGATGTATTCAATGGTATCAATTTAAGTTAAAACATTAAAGGACCTATCAGAAATATTTCTTATTATAATAGGATAATAAATAAGTTATAAAAAATCGAAATTCCTACGGGAACAGGTGCGCTGTGGGTGATGCCAGAAGCCGCGGGGCACAGCTAGTGATAAAAAATAGAGATTAGGCACTTTATAAATGCTATAGCGGTTTTAAATTTTACTGACACGATTAGAGGTAAGTATGTGTTAGTACGTATATAATTTGCAGGTGTTAATCTACACCTGTAGGTGTAAACTAATCATAGTGGGTTATTATGTATTATCTATTTTTTTGGAGACGTGTGTAAGTATAGCTAAGAATTAAATTGTTATTTGTATACTTGAAATTAGGTGTTACCATTTATTAGTCTACTCAAGAGATCAATCTACTGATATATTATTGTTAATGATTGAGATAACCAAACCAGGACCGTAATGTAAAGTATTTAGACATAACCTATCAAGTGAATTGACCATTGCATGTATGTGAGCAAGATAAAGACGCCACAAGCGGCTATTCATCTAGTTAGTGTTCATGTTGGCCGTCGCTTAACATTACTATGTACCCTTGCTACTTCAAAATAATCCAATAGGTATTGGAATCTTTCTTTTTCTGAACAATGCATTATCATTGCTCCTTAAAATTAAATCATTTATCTTGTTTTTAAATAACCAAACTATGCAACGATGGCTTTTTATCTCTTTTGACGATATAAACTTAATTACCAAAAATTATAAGTATAGCACTAAGAATATAAAATAACTTACCAAAAATTATAAGTAGGTTCGTCACTAAGTATTGGTCACACACCCATCTGTCCCAATCCTAGCACAATGCACAACAGACGAACACCCCGACACTGACTATTAGAGAGCACAGCATCCCTCTTTATATTGAGCTTTGAAGGGGATGGACCAACCCTCTGAGAGGGCGGAGTTAAATCGAGAGGACTAAGGATGGATGTAGCTTATTTTTGTGTTTGAATTTAAGGTTTTGATTTCGGATTAGTGTTTTGGTTTTGGAAAGTTGGTAACCTTCTATAATCGATTAAATATTGATTTATAACTAGCCGCGCCCCGCGGTTTCATCCACGTTGTACCCCTTCCCGCGGGAATTTCAGGATAAAATGTATCTCATGTGTTATTCTGATTTGTAACCTATATTATTGTAAAGTTTCATCCAAATCCGTTCAGTAGTTTTTGCGTGAAAGAGAAACAAACTTAAGTACATCCATACTAATTACATCCATCCTCACAAACTTTCGCGTCCATTCGCTGTCATTCACGTCCCAGCATCTCCCGGCCCCGCCCACTCCATCCCTCCAATCCCGCAAGTCCCGCCTATCGATCCGGTCCCAGGTGCTCCCGGGTAATTGACAGGACTCCTCGGGATAGCTTTCTGTCTTTGAACATCTGCGCCCGATCCCATTCAGTATTAAACGCTTGCTGTAAAAATACTGTAAAAACGTAGAGGTTGTTGGAAAGGTAAGAAGGGAAAAAGGATTTGGATAATGTAAATTTTATTGTAATAATGATTAATAATGAATATCTAGGTATATCCGAGTAAGTATGAGTACACAGCTGGGTTACCTATACCTACACTATTTAAAAGGACCCTAATTAGATGTTATAGTGATATACACCCTTGACGATAGATAATGTCTCTTAGCGTACTATACTTTGAATCACTTACTTCATTGTGCACTAGTATAATACATAGACATACTTATTATACTAAATGAAACGGGTCTGTATCGCGCCGTTTCGAGCGAATTACACCGCTCGTGGTCACGGGATAACTGGAGTAGTCATCCCGATACAGACCCGTTTCATTTAGTATAATGAGTGCAGATCGTGTGAGTTTAAAAAGTATGATAGACTTACCTATCTGTTAGATAAAGTTATCTATTAGTTAATTAAGATATTCCTAATAACCATGCCTATAATATATACAGATACAGAAATAGAATCGCTTTGTCTTTGCTCGCATTTCTTTCGTTAGTTCTACAGACAATTTTGGGAAAAATTACCTAAAGAACATTTTTACTGATTAATGAATGATAAATACATTATAATCTTATCATTTCCCACGTGAACGATCGATTTGTAATGTAAATATCTTCACAACATTGTATTCAAATACTTGTGATAATAATGACATTGTAATCGTTTTGAAAGAACGCCTTTAACCAACAGATACTTGCAGATATTGTTTAATGTTTGTGAAGTGAAATTATGAAGTGTTCACATAAATTTATCACCGCTTGTGCTGATAATATAAAGCTTAAAGATCTAATGCGAAGTCTAGTGATGGTCCCTACGTTCGTTATTTTATAAATATAGTTCAAATTAAATAAATATACCCGGACAAATTCACTCACGGTTAATCCAACCCAAACTAAGCTCTAAGCTTGTAATATTGAATCTAAGTAACTGAAATAATAATGTCTATTAATTAGGTAAAGAAAATTAAGAGACTCTAACTACTCACCTAACTTTGATATGCATCAAAAGGAATTTAGTAAACTTATTTATGTTCGGAAGTTATATTTTCCTACTCTTCAAATTTTTTAATCCATGTTTCGGTTTCTAGATAGGTATTTGATATTCAAAACAGGATGTGAAGTGTTTGTTTAATAAATATACATTCGAAAATATATGAATTATTTGACATTTATATCTACAAAATGCATTTATAATAATATTAATCAGTGCAGCCCACTGATAAAGTGATAAAGAATTTTTTATAAAAACTGTTACCAACTAATTGATTGAATCCAAACATTGCTAATTTATACCTACTAAGTCGGTGGTTGAAAGCTCTTCAATAACTTTAAGAAAATATAATTTATGCAATATATAATTGAAAATATGTCTTAAATTATGGCTCTAACAATCACCTACATGAAATAAACTAAATCAAAATTGGTTTATTACCAACAATATCAATGGACGTAAATTGTAACAAGTTTGGCGACCGCTTAAGGCGAACGCAGAAGTGTAATTGACACATAAAGAACCAGCCAGCCATACATTAAATTTCATTACAACCGTGGACCAACATACAAGGTTACACCCTCATTTTACGTTAAACTAAAAAAAGACTTCACAATTTGAAGATCACAAAAGCTCATTTACAATCAGGAAGCTTTTACTATAAACGATCAAGTATTTACTACAGGCAACTCGAATCTGAATTCAGTATTCGAGTACTAATAAATCGTGTGATTCGATTTAAAATCGTTCAGTACCGTGCCGTCACAACTCGCTGAATTGATTTACTTGGTCACAAACTATGATAATTTATGTAAAGAATCGTGTACCGCTTGGAGACGTCGGCTAATGCGACTTACTCTGATTTCATTATATACATCTTTACTGATTAGATACAATTTTTCTTGATAATTAGCTGTTACTTTCAAGGTAAACTGTATCAATCAACCAGTAATAGGTTGGAAATTCTTTAGCTAACTGCAAAAGAAGGAGTTTCTCATTTAGGGTCTGCAATAGATTGATTTCATCGTTCAATTTGATGTTTGACGATGTTCGCTCATTGCGTTTGTAAGGCAACGTAAAACTCAGCCACTACTTGAATGGGTGGTCGATAGATCCACTTTTATTTAAGCGCTACCGTGCTTAGAGGAATTGTTTTCCTTCAATTGTCGGTCCCGGTTATTTAAATCGTTTTAGTTACTCAGAGAATAATCTACTTGGGATTTACTTATTATGTTATTTTAAAAAGGGTTTTCCTCAAAATAAATTTATATTAGGTAAACGAGGAAAGTATATCATAGGATCAACATGGCTGAAAAAGGTAGAGTAATAATTATGATTCCATACTTTTAATAATAAGCATGGAAGATTTTCCATACGTTTAATATAAAGTATGGAACAATTTCAAACCAAAAGAAAATGAATTACACAATGCTAGTAAAATTAATCAAAGCTAAGTCAGAAAGTTTAAACTTTATGTAAATACAACTTTGATCAGATTAACTGCCTTAATTGTCTCATCAAACATGCGACAACCCTATTATGTTATTACGGATCCCTTTCCTTCTTATATCTATATCTAATGAAGGGTATTTATCCACGTATCTATTTGTACTCGTACCAGCTAAGGTCACGGCAAACGCTAATTTTCCATAATCCGTTGTAACAAAGCACGCAATGTAAATAAAGCAATTTTTTCATGATCATTATGCTAATAATTTACCATTGTTTATGTACTTTCATTATGTAATTTTAATGATAAATTGTTGGCATTTTATTCTAGATTTCAGATTTATTCGTCGATTGCGTTTTTCATTAATCATAAAACTATTTCGATTTGACTACCTACCTATTGAATTATAAAGGGTTCTTTCTAGACTAATAATGATTTATTTATATTGTTTCGTTCATATAAGTACGGTACCTAGAACATTATTTACACAAACAAATTAATTTTATTGTATAAATTATGCCTCAAGCACTAGGTATACCTTTATTAGGACGAAATAGATATGTAATAGGTAGTTAAGTACGAAAGAGATATGTCGATATAAACATATACAATTCCCTAAAGCACTTATTTTTCCTTGCTTGCCCGTAATTTCATCCATTTCCTGCTGAAGCGTGGTCGGTAACGATTAAGTAACTCCATTTTATTGGTAACCAGGCGCGATCCTTCCAGGAAGGTGTTCGGGGAAACTAAAGGATATTCAGGAAGCCGTCGCCATGGCAACCGTCTAGTTGGGCCGATAGCCTTTCCCATTTCCCGACACACTACAAACCTTTTTGATACAGTATTTAACAAAATGTAAGAAATTAAAAATATTAGTTTTTTGACAGTGCTCAACAATACTGTGATAATTTCAGATTCAAGTTTACATATTTGCTAGTGAATTTAATAATTTTATAGTGAAAATGGCGTTTTCTTTCGATAGTGGACAGGTGGGTGTAGTTTTATTGTAGTAGCATTTACTTTAGTTTAAAAGGATCCGAGCATTGCGATTATTTTGCTTCCGGGTTACTTTTAAGTTACATTGCATACCCTTTTTCATAGCTAGATAGTTGTTTGGTGATTAATGTAGTTAAACATTTATACTAAGAAAAACATACTCTGATCAAAGGCAGTCACTTGAGTTAGATCATCAAATTGATGAAGTAAGTCCTTGTCAAAACACTTAAGTTCAGCTGGTAACAATGTTTAAAAATTCTCAAAATTCTCACGGGAACGGGCACAACGCGAGTAACACCGCGGGGCGCTGCTAGTCATTATCTATACTAATATTATATAAAGAGGTAAAATTTGTAAGTTTGTTTGTTTGTATGTTCGAGGTAATCTCGTGAATTATCAGTCCGATTTGAATAATTATTTTTGTAATAGATAGCCACATTCAACAGAAAGGTTTTTGATTAATATTCATCCCGAAATTCCCACGGGAACCGCCATAACGCAGGTAAAAGCGCGGGACGCTGCTAGTTATTTTATATTTTTCAAAAAAGTATATGTAAGAATCTAACTTAAGAATTGGTGTTTATTTTAGGGAACCTACCATCCTACTTCCTACTAATATTATAAATGCGAAAGTTTGTGAGGATGGATGAATGTATGTATAGATGGATGTATGGATGTATGTTTGTTGCTCTTTCACGCAAAAACTACCGAACGGATTTGGATGAAACTTTACAGTAATTTAGGTTAAACATCAGAATAAAACATAAGCTAGATTTCATCCCAAAATTCCCGCGGGAACCGATACAACGCGGGTAACACCGCGGGGCGCGGCTAGTGTATTTATTAATTTATTAAGTGACACAACAATAAAATGTCAGATACTCAGTTCGCCGACCTAGATAAGGTAACTTCATACCAAATGTTCTAAATGATAACTCAGTTTGCACAAAACACTTGTACAGTCAAACCAGCATTTACAAACACCTGCACACTGACCCTACCAACAGTTTTTTACATTACATACAAATTGTAATTCCTTTAATCCAACTTAGATTCATCCAATTACTCCTCAAATAGAGAATCACATGTTTGCTTTACAAAATTCAACACTATTACAAACAGAATAGGGTGTAATTTGAAAAGTTTCGATGAGGTCAGTACTGAGGGGTGGTTTTTTATTTGCACGACAATTTTTTATGGCATTGTATGGATTGTTAATCCGTGTTTGACACATAGATCTAGTGGTGTTTAGTTAATAGCACTTGTGTATCTGTTAAATTATTTTTGTTGTTGTTTTGATAAAAAATATATATTGTTTGGAGCTCTCAGATTAGAGGTGATGGATGATGGGTCTTATGTTAGCTTTTTGTTGTTTTTACAATATTTTGTTAGGCGATTTTTATTTGAGCACGTGGAACCTTAACATGAGCAGTAACTAAAAAACCTTCGAAAGTACTGATACAAAAATACCGATATTACGTACCACATATCCATATACTAATATTATAAAGAGGTAAAACTTTTAAGTTTTTTTGTTTGTATGTTCGGGCTAATCTCGGAAATTACCAGTCCGATTTGAATAATTCTTTTTGTAATATATAGCCACATTCAACGGGAAGGTTATAGGCTATTTTTCATCCCGGAATTCCCACGAGAACGGGCACAACGCGGGTAAAACTGCGGGGCACGGCTAGTATCTAGTTAAGTTGGTACCACAGTCACAAAAACATCCAAGTAATGCTGCCAGACTTTCTTTGGCTCGGGGTTAAGAAGATGCACCTTATTTTTCTTAATAAAAATTTACTTCGACCTACCGTAACGTCTCGCACCCTTCGTCGAAACCATTTGCAAACTTTGACTGTTTACAAATTATTTATTCTTCATTCACCAATCGAAACTTCCATAAACAAATACGCGAAGCTTTCCCGATGGAAAAATACGACCGTCCATAAAATATTACGAAATTTGACCTACATTACAATATAGTAAGTAATACAGAAGACAACTAAAGAAAAACTTTTGGCAAGTGCGTGTCGCCGATCGCAAACGACAGTTAAACAAAAGGAGTGCTCAATCTCTACCGCTGAAACAAGCGACCTTGCAGTTTACAACTTTAAATGTCGAGCTATTTTTATAGCTGTATAAAGTACAAGTAATAAAAATTAAATGCATGCTGTATAACTATCGGGAGTCGTAAACAACGGGCTCTATAAGTATTCCTGAAGATGCTTTACATAATCAAATTAATGTTGACAATTTGCAGTTGAAAACTTTAGTTTGTAGGTAAAAATGCAAATATTTCTGCTGATTGTTATCTATTTTAAAGCTTGGCTTTGTTTGAGGTTGAAAAACATTCAGTAAAATTTTAGTCGTAAGATTCAGAGTAATAATTCGCCTGACTAACTAGCTACCTATCAAACACTTAGCTAGGAAAAAATAGACTAGGGACAAAGCATCTAAAGATATTCAATCGACTAGCGAAATGCCTAATTGTAAGCTAGATAAAATGTATTCAAATTTTTTATATAACCGGTTGACGACAAAAGGTATACAGCTCCATATTATGAGGACAATAGCGTGTGACTTGAAGTTTTACATCAAATCGCCTAGCACCAAATAGTATATAATATAGTTAAAGTAGGTTTATTTCTTAATAGGTAGCTCTAAAAATAGCTTGTGACGTAGTTGATGACGTGTGTTAGATTGCGATTTGAGCATTTGGGTTTGACTAATTGTATTTGAGTGTTGTGGCCTACTTCAGGGCAAAAGCTATTACATACTCTGCTAAAAGTATGTATTGTACTGTACTTATGGGCTGGCTCGCGTTTGCTGCGCAGGTTGGTCGATAGGTCTCTAGTCAGTGATTAGTGTTATGGATATGCTGTGTATTTTCCTACGAGGAACTTTCTTACTCCATACCAATCAAATATACAAAATGTAATTTGACCAAAAATATAACGTGTCCCATTGGGCGTTGGTGACAAATATGACAAGATAATTCTAAATTATTGCCGGTTTATAATTTAGTCAAATGGGCGCGTGATGTATGGGGTAAATAACAATTTGCAACCCTTTGTTAAGGGATGATTATTGTTGGTCCGAGGGTGACACCCGATTGTGTTCGGGTGTTACAGTTTGAATACATTTTTTATTAATTGCAGTGGCCATTGTTTACGGTTCGACGCGTTTAATATGATTTGATTTTTTCTAGAGCAAGTGAAGTATAATAATATGAATAAAATCCACTCTTTTTAAAGTATCGCTTTGTGTCCAGTTGAATAACGCATCAGTTAGGTAGGTACGGAATAGCTTAGATAGATACGTAGGTACATTACTATGCAAGAATTTATAAATGCCATCTAAAACTAGATGTGATGTATGTAAGTAAGTTATATAAATAATGTGTACTGGTCCGAATGGGTGGTACGTTCAACAGAATCTCTTTGGGGTGAAAACTGCCAAAAATATTTGACTTTGATTTTGTACTGTAATGAATGTATTTCCTCTAAAATAATGGATTTTAACATTCGTCATAACCACTGAAGAACATACTACTTATATTACTTAAAAGTACTAAGAAGATACCTACTGTTTATAAAGTAGGTTATGAATATTACTATAAGTATTAGCTTGTAATGTCCCACCGCTGGGCAAAGGCCTCTCATCTCACTGAAGATATCAGTACAGTGAGGAGAATTAGGCATAATCACCACGCTTGCCAAATGCGGGTTGGTGATCTGAAACTCGAACCATGTTTGAAAAGTAGGAAACATGTTTTCCAACCTCCTCCCTATCACTTTTGTAATTACAAACAAAACCATCGTGTATTCTTTCATCGTATTGCAAATTGAAAATATGAACGGTTGTTATTTTAAATATTTTATAAACTTTAACGACACGTGCCGATGCCACAGACACGTGCTGACTTTGATCAAGTCACCAATTATTTGTAACTAGCAGCGCCCTACGGTTTTACCCGCGTTATAACCTATCTATACTAATATTATAAAGAGGTAAAATTTGTAAGTTTGTTTGTTTGTTTGTTTGTATGTATAGATGTGTTAGATTTTCAATAGACTAAAAACCAGAAGGGTTTTGAAATTCTTAGTGTAGGAGGTGGGTTTTTTAAGCTCCAATGCAAACAGGGTGTTAAAAACATGAAGAGAGTCTTCTTCTTCTTTATCGAGTGGATGGTCAACCTGACCAATCCTGGTGTCAGAGTTATTGAGCCGCCAAAGGACTTTGACATGTAGAGAGTAATGTTAGAAGATCGTGTGAGAATCTTAGCCTGTACATTCCCGAACGAAAACTTAACGAAAACAAAACGAAAGTTTAGTCATCTGTTAGTTGACCGAATGAACTTTTGTTTGTATTTGTGTGAACTGTAATGTACTCATAGATTACACGAAGACCCTCTTCACATAATTTGGGATTAGATAGGATCAATGTATTTAAGGTAACATTCAGATTGACACATTCACCCGATAAAAACTATTTTAAGAACGAAAAGTATTAAGCTATCTTGATACACCAACACAAAGCGATAGCGGATCGTTAGTAATGTTAAGAAATGCTTCAGATTCCTGAAGCATTTCTTTTCGGTATGTGTTTATTTACCTAAGCTATTCAATTAGCTACCCAATTAAAATTATCTGGAAATTCTTTACAGTCTGTGGCCAGTGTAATCTTAGCCATTGTTCTAATTTGACGTCTCTCCTAGGCATTAGGATATACTCCAGGTACTAAAATGATACCGTGATAACCTATAAGAGTATCATATATAGAACGTAACAAGTTGGGCGCCAATTAAATATACTGACAATTCTAGACCAATATAAACCAAGAAACTTACCTTCATATTTTTCTGTATAACCAAATAAAGGTACTAATCTTCCTATTTTATGGTATAGTTCAACAGGGAATCAACCCCTAAGCGCCTGGGCAACTGGCAGGTGCCACGTTGGGCACCAAGTAGAGCCCGCCCCGAAGAGATGCGGCCGAATCCCAAGCCCCTGTGCGATTCGAACGGGCACTTCCTGCCCGGGGCGCCGAGGGGCACGTCGCGCTGCTTCGGACACTTCACCGGCACCTGGGACTTGCCCAGGAAAATCACCAGGAAAGTAGGTCAGTAACCGCTAATACACCTCGTCCATACATCAACTGTTTCATTAACATTATAAGTACGTAAGAACTCAGATTGGGTTATTGAATTATTGCCAATACCATTTCAGTTTCTGTCTGCATCAATAACTTAATGCGTATTGCCCTATGAAAATTGCGTTCTATCGCAAATTGTTACATTACAGTACGTCCTTGGTTTGAGCAATAAAATCCATCCTTTATTTGTCAACATACACGCGAAACACTTCCTGCTCAACATAATATCGTGTTACGAAGTAGTTTGATTGTCGTCTACGTATATCGCATTGAATTTGTGGTATAAAGATAACGTATTCGGATCGGTGACCTATTAATGCATTTGCACGCGAATATGACAGTCCGTGTGGTGATTGCAGTTTTGTTTGTTCTGTTTGACAGCTGAGGAGTTGGCTCAGGAGCCGCCGGCGGGGAGGTTTCCAGATTGGACGAACTTGCGTGTTCAGAGACCGAAGGCGGCGGCGGCGCGCCGGCGCGGGAAGCGCGGCAAAGGCAAGCCGGAGGAGCCAGAAGCCTTGGACCCGCAGACCTTCCAAGTGAGTCGGCACGAACACACGCGATCGCGAACCTCAGTATTTGCGCGCGAAACCGTGATATTCAATTCAGAATTCAAAGTTTACCGGTATCACCTTGAAACTAAGTTGAATAGATAAAGTTCACCTGGTTATTGTTGCTTACAAATTAATTGTGTTCAAAATAGAATTCTAATTACAGTTCAAAGTTTTTTATAGATGGATCACAGTAGTTTTGCAATGTAGTTATATATTTTTGCATAAGTTATATTTTTCTTACTTTGTCACTTGAAACGCCCAAGATAGCATGCATATTTGTTATTTATTTATATTATGATTTATAAAGACACTGTACTTTAATAACTGAGTTAATGTTAACCCAGTGCTTTACTTTCTTTTCAGACACTTGAATGTCCGTACCACACGCACAATCGTAAAAAGGACAAAAAGATTGTCAAAATGCCGGTGTAATTAGAAGTAATAGTATCAATGCACTTATTTATTGTCTAGCTTACCAAAAATTAATAATAAAATTACTATATTTTTAAGTCAAGTGTAATTCTAAATTTTACATGTCTGACCGAAGGATACGGATAAAAATTGTGAGGAAAGTCCTCAATCAGGAAAGCAAGTTAAAGCTGAAGAGAAAGAGGATCCTTTGGAAGTGCACGTTAAGAAAGAGCCAGTGGACAGCGACGGGCACGGGCCTTACATACCGGGGTCACTGACCGAGCCGGAGAAGCGGCACGACAACTACGACATCCTGGTCAAAGACGCAGTGGAACAACTGCACGGACCGCAAGAGAACGACGCCGACAAATTCTGGCGTAAAGTAGCGGAAAACGCGAAACATGACCAGTCAAGTGAAGATATGAAATACGCGAAGAAAAGCACCACACCGAAACTACCGCAAGTTAACGTGTCGTCAAACTTCCAGTTCGCCAAAAAGATGCATGTCGGAAATCTGGAGCATCAGCCACTGCCTGATACTTTAGGATACCGCAACATGACCAAGATCGCCGAGCACAGGGACTCCGATATTGTGGTCAAACCGTACGCTATCGGATGGAAAGGGTTCGGCGCCTCGGGGCCGACTTGTTGCACTAAAATGCGGGTTCACAGACCGAAAACTTGTGACCCAAAGAAAACAGAAGGTGAGAAAGATGACAAACTACGGCCTTCCACTTCAGCGCCCAACTTAGGAGCACAGTACAAGAAACCGATGTCGCTTATGGATCTTGCTATATGCTGGGATTTCAGAGCTGATGATCCCAAACAGGAGCCAAAACCTCCTAAGCATATAGATGGATCTAATGGGTCCAAGGCGCCCGCTGTATTCACAATGGTGCACACACCAAAAGAGACAGTCGAAGAGACTATAAGTCATTCTAATCCGATTTTCAATCAAAATCGTATACTAGAAGACGTGGGCCACCATCCTGTGCCATATTTCGAGAAGGACATGACTAAGGAAAGACGTAAAGACTCATGTGAAGTTCAGTATTGTCCGCAGCACGCGGCCGCTAATGACAAGAGCAGCAAGTCTGGGTCGAGTAGGAAGAGCTCTGCATCTGATAAGAAAGGACAATGTGACGGCATCCATGGATGTGGCACTCCCAGTGACGGGAACACGCGAAGGTCCAGTCGAGACTCAAGACCTGATAAACTGCATGCAGTGAAAGATGCGTGGGGCGCTCCAAAGAGTAAGAACAATCATGGATACGACGTGAACCGCAACCGTCACAGCCTTGAATCGTACGATAAAACTGCTCTAGCCCAAGGTAAGCTGCACCACAGTTCCCCGAACGATTCCTTCTCACGTCCATCCAAAGACAGTGACTCCCAAGGCAACGGGAAGCATAAGAACTGTCTCCCATGCAACAGATCGAAATCCCCTCAGGATATGAAGCAGAAAGAGCATTACAAGTTGGCTTTTAAAGCTGGGAACCCGAATTCTGTGCAGAGCGTGAGTTCCACTGATTCTAAAGGGATAAAGATCCCTAAAATGCGACATCCTTATACGAAGAAATCGTACACTATTCCTACTTTGGCACCGCCGTTCAGTATTTGGCGGGATGCTAACGCGAGCGGGTACCCGGAGCATTGGCGGCTCGCCAGTGTTTACCAACACGCTTACAAGCCACCCGAGCAACGACGCCGACCGCTCATCGAAAGCGTCTATCAATAAAACTGCTTTTTAATCAAACACATTGTTTATTGGGTCCATAATGCAACTTATATACAATGTTTTAATTATAATAAATATTTCACGAATATTTTGGTTGTTTATTTTTATACAACTTGAGCAGTGAGAATCCGTGATAAAATTACTAAGATATCAAAACGTAAGCCTGGCTTCCACCGCGAGGGGTGAGTACTCATAATAACTCTAAAAACGGGATGGAATCAACCGGAATTAATAAAGTATCTGCTACGCTCGCAGTGGAAATCGGGTTTAAACGTCCCAATCATTTATCATGGAACAGATAAACTTAACATTCATTATACAACTTAAGTTAGTTAGGACAAAAATTACAACTTCACCCACTTTCCAAGACCGTACTATTAAAACAGTAGTACGATTGCACATACTCCTCTGGTCATGGCAGGAACCTCTCATATTCCATGAAGAAGGTACACTTTCTGATGGTCTCCCAAGCTTTGTTGCAGAAGTGGAACCATCCTTTTTCCGACAGGTTGGCGACGTTAGTGATCTGATGTCTGTTGATGCCGAGGATCATCCACCGGAGACGTTGGGCGAGCTGCTCGAATGGCGGGTGACCGCGGTATATGTCTCGGTTTGCTGTGGAAGATAGATGAAAAACCAAAGTTAATAATTTGAACCATTTGACTCATTTTGTATTCTTTAAATGTAAGCGTAGGTTGTCTCAGCTCTCAACACAGTTTTACTATTCCCAACTCTTTCAAACAAAAAAAACGTAAAGTTAATCATGTTAATGATTTTTTCACATTTGACTAACTTTATACTCCTTAAATGCGAGCTAAGGTGTCTCAAACCATCTATAGTTACTCCCAATGTCATGTCTTCAAATTTTGTTTTAGTAAGATCCTACTACACAAGTGACCCACTTATAAATCAGGTTTTGAGACAAACAGTTCAATAATATACGTTCTCATTCATACCAACTGGCGTGTCTTAGCACGATATCAAGATCCGCCGTATGCTTGTGCCATGTGAGTTTACATGTACAGTCAATAGCATAACTTCTTTAGAAGACAGACTCAACATGGAACTAACTTTTCTTGCACCACTATCTGCTTCGGAGAGCACGTTAAATTGTCGAACCCGGCTGTTTCAACCGTTAGACCATGTCTTAAGGCGGTCTTATATCTCCGACACCAGGGTTGACCTCCAACACTCGGATAAGATATGTCACTATCGGCCACCCACACGAGTAGGGGCCGAGTTGCACGTTGAGAAATAATTATCATACACAGAAAAAACAATCAAATTGCAATTTAATCACATAACGTACACTCCGCAAGGGTTTAGCAAAACTACGAATAGGTACTTATGAACTATGTTTTTACAAAAGAATAGGTCAAATAGTGCCCAGGATTATGGCCTAATTAAGACGCTTGGACACCTTTCCCCAGGAATGGGAAAATATTGCTGATAAAAAACGAATCTTCAATTTTATTCATTTGTACAGCCCATTTTACTTCTGTCAGTGTCTGTACGTACGAGTATATAGAGTTGTTACAAGTCATGCGAGAGATAAAATTGGATACAAACAGTTACTATTTTTGGGTATTTTCCGCAACATTTCGCAAGTGTACGTTTGTACTCATATTTTTTATAGTCCGAATCCGCTAGTGGAAACGTTTGTTTTGGGTACACACCTAAACTAATGGATTGATTTTAGGGCTCTTTCAAATAAAGAGTTTTGTATGAAAAACAAAATAATATCCGTGAGCGTGGGTAACTGTGCGTGCACTACTGTGGCGCGTAACCAGAGAATTAACAACGTTTAAATTAAAAAAGGCATTAATGATTTTGTGACGGTCCATAATGATGAGAAACACTTGGTGCACTTACTAAAGTCGTCATAGATCTCGGGCAGCAGGAACACGTTGAGCGGCGCGCCGCACGCCCGCACGGAGTAGGCGGGCAGCACGGAGTCCACGTTGAGGCTGTTCTGGTTCGAGTCGCCGTACATGAACATGCCCGACGTCAGCTGCAGGTTCGAGCGTTGGAACGCTTGTCTGGAAACAAAATTACAGTCATTCATCATTCATTTCAACTAGGTTAGTGGCCAACCCTGGTTTTTAGACCGCCTAAAGGCCTCCGACATAGTCTGACGATTGAAACAACCGGGACCGACAGCTTAACGTGCCCTCCGAAGCACGGTAGCGCTCAGATAGAAATGCCACTGTAGGCAAGATTTTTTAAATCCTACTTATAAAGCCAAGCGTGGTTATTACGCTTAATCCTCCTCACTGTACTATACTTCGGAGAGATGAGAGGCCTTTGCCCAGCTGTGGACATTACAGGCTAATACTTTATTTTAATTTACCTATACAGCATCTGCATAGTCTTCACCGACTCCGGATGAAAGTCCTCCAGCTGGCACCGGTTATGTAACAGCAGTAGATGAGGGTTGTTCTCCCCGCTGTCTGTTGATTCAGACCCCTCTTGCGTCGTAGGGTTGTTTGAGTTTAGAGAAGGCTTCAGCATTTCAGCTGCTTGGATGTATCTGAAAATTCATTTAAGAGTGAATTTAAAATAAAAAAATGTAAGTAGGTATTATGTTTTCTAAGTCCTAAGCTGTAATATTTGACATTTGCAACTGTTGTAGTTTCGTGCACGATGAGGGAAATAGTTAAAAAATGCAAAAAAAATACGAAAAGTCAAAAACAGTACGCGAAAAAAAAAACACACCAACACACCTCTCTCTTTCTTTTTCTATATGAAAAGAAGAAACAAGAGAACATTGCTTTGGTGTACACCCTAGTATACTCCAAAAGCTTTGTTATCCCAACATTCCTACGAGAATGTTAGTGAACAATCTAAAGAGGTTAAAAAGTTATTACCTTAAAAAGTTGTAATCAGTAAACCAATCTTGCACTGCAATCAGTACATGACAAATGGCCATCAAATACGATGCTATTTGTAAACAATCCACTGTGACGATGTTGGCACTCCTAGCTGTAATTGGGTTGGTTAGCGTCTCCTCTATGAGCGATGCTGACCACAGAGCTTGACAGTCTAGCAGGATCACTCTGTCATTTGTCACATACATGTCTATGCCTGTAACAAAAAACAAATTATACTTTAATTATTTTTTTATGATAATCTGCAGTTTACGCCATGGTAACACTAAAAGTTTCATAGCAACATTATGGTAACATTTTGAACTTATTTGCATAGGAATCTCAGGATAAAACTCCTATAAGTTAGAGAAAATCTGTAGATTATCTAAAACAATGACTAGCCTTTAATAATTAATGGAGGCTAAAAATAAATGTAGGCTATCGGTCTGTAGTTATGTACTATCAAATCACTAATTGTCTAAACATAATTATGTAGGAGATTATTCAAATTCAACCCTGATGTCGGAGGTTTTCGACCACCTCAAGGCCTGTGGCGTGGTAAGACAAGAACAGGTATAATTATATATAAAACTGTGGGGAATTTCTAGTTGACAATAAACTATATACATTTTCCAGTTATGTTACCTTTCGTGCAATGCACTCCCTTTTCAATCTGTTCCATATCTTGCATTTTGAATTTGAATAAGTTATTTTTCTCACTATCCTTGGGTATTGAGGAAGAATGAAAATTGAGTGATTCAATTTGATTTTCAATGTTGGCAACATCTTCTGCTTCAAATTCTTCCTCTGTTTTCTTAACATCATGTGAGTTGAGGATTTGAGTACAGAGTTCTTGATCATGCACATTGGTTTCTATTAGATTCATTATCATAGATTTACCTACACCTTGTGTACCTGAAATGTAAGCATAATTTTCTAGATCAGCTACAATCAGCATCAACATATCTTCATCTTTTTTTGAGGTGTGGGAAAAAAAGCAGCCAAGAGCAGCAATATAATCATTCAAATGGCAGAAGTCATTTTATCAATTTTATCAATTTCTATCAATAATTTTATTCTTAAATATGAAACATTAGTAACTTGATAGAATTTGTATACTTATAATTTTGCCTGAATGTGCCATTCAAGTGTGTATCGAAATATATTCATTCAAAATGTATAATGCTTCAATATAAAGTCAAAGGAAGTATTTTAAGTTGTATACGCTAAATTAGGACCAATCAATCATTTTAAAGGGATTCTATACAGTAGTATTCAGAAAGTACGACCCCATCATCCTACTGTATAATTAACCTATATGGCATCTTAAGATACCCACCAATAATCCCAACAACTAAGTAATTGGTGCTTGAATCATGTAGGAACTCTAGAGCAGAGTTGTTGAACTCCAAGTTCTCATCTAGTAATTTCACTGGCTCTGTCATGTACTTCAGTGGCGGCAGCGGCTTTGGTTCTGTGAACATAAAGAGCATAAACATTCTTTGAACATGTTTAACATATTCAACATAGGGTGTTATGTCCCACTGCCAGGCACAGGTTTCTTGGCTCATTCATTGTCCTGATATTACAACTAATCCTCCTTCCTATACTGATATATTCAGTGAGATGAGCCTTTGCAGTAGGTCATTATAGGTAAATATTATTTTAAAGTTGAAGTTGCTGATTATACATGAGAAAACAAAGTTTTAAAAACAGTAAGGACTATTTACCTGTAAATTTCTTCTCTTTATATTCATTTTGCGCTATTTTACAAGGAGCTGGACTGTCGTCTGCTTTCACCGCTTTAGGGCTCAAAGGCCGGTCGTCTTTGGTGGCACTTTGTTCACGACTTTTCAATATTATTGTTGGTTGTTTCTCTTTCTCCTGTTTCTTCTCAGACTCCTTGGTATCTCTATCAGATTTCAGGATAACCGGCCTTCTTGGTGTCGAGGACTCCTTTACATTAATAGAATTAAATTAAAGTTAGGTAGGTATATGGTTGAATAGGAATATGGATAAGCTGTTTATTTACATTAAATTATCTTCTAAGTACCTTAGTTGAAAGAAAAGTCTTTTTCTTTTTGTCAGCCATTGGGATTGTTTACATCACTCTTCCTAATAATTCGGTAGTACAGTTTAGATTAGGTTTAGAAAAGAAAAAATAATTAAATCGAATCTTAACCACAATAAACATTTATCCACTGATCCACAAATCGAACACACAGAAAAACAGACAGGCAGGACAGTACAACAGAATTAAGGAAGGACATTGACAAATGACAATATTGACATTGACATGTTGGTTGCACAGGGCCATCACAGGCACAGGGAATCAATCAAAGGAAGTCGGTTCAATTTGTTTGTGGTTTTGCTTGGGTTGAACTGGCCTTGACTTTTTTTAAAGCTGTCGTTTGTCAATGTCTGTCAGCTGTCATCTGTCTGACTATGCATTTATGATCAAACAAACAAAAAGTCAATCATCTCAGCAAAATTACGAATTTCGTTAGATCTTCTCAACGTCTGAAAAAATGGAATATTTAGCTAAATCTGGATTTATTTTGCTATTTCTTTTTAACGTTGTGCTGTTCAGTAATGGAGACGTGTGCGTGAAGAAAGGGCCGTGTACTTGCCAATTTCCAAATGGTACCGGGATCGATTTGACTCCAACTGATATATCTACGTTTTATACAGCTCAAAGTTATGTGTCGCTGAAGGGAGGAAACCAAGTAGAATTACAAACGTTTTACTATCATCCTTGTTCCGATGCTTTAGCGCCAGTCAACAAAACATTGACGAATGATACATGTACAAATCAGCCACTTTCGGTAAGTCGAATGAACATTCTCATAAAACACTTTTTGAATTTAACATTCAGCTTCATGCTGCATTATTGTGATGTAGATACAGTAGAGTAAATATTCTGCAATGAACAACAAAGAAATTATTTTTACACATGGTTAAGTTGAAGTAAATTCGCTCTTTATTAAAAGTAGTAAACTGGTTTGACTTGTTTTTTTTTGGCATAATAATTAGTTAACCAATATCTATAACTGGAACTGTGTAACTATTCTTTATTCTGTGTCTTAATCACACATTATATTAACTCTTCAATCCATATTCATACTAAAATGATTCTTATATTTAACTAGCTGCGCTCCGCGGTTTCACCCGCGTTGTACCCGTTCCCGCGGGAATTTCGGGATGAAAAATAGATGTTGGCCGATTCTCAGACCTACCCGATATGCACACAAAATTTCATGAGAATCGGTCAAGCCGTTTCGGAGGAGTATGGGAACGAACACTGTGACACGAGAATTTTATATATAAGATGATATCTATCATTTGAATCTATTGAGTTGGAATTAGCATCTGGGTTATACAATTGGGCAGGGCTAAGGTCCCTGCTTGTAAATATATTATCACTTATTAAAATAAAGTCAATCTATAAACTATTTCATCAATGATACATGCCTGATTGTTGTTGAATTGTGATTGAAGAGACTTTACATTATCATGTCCCTGCATAATGATAAATCTGCATGTCTGCTACAAATGCAATAGACTTGGCAATTTAAACTTTATCAACGCAATTACTGAGGCGATATAATATATTATTGTAGTTGGTGGCATTTGGCCAGTTTGTCCGCCGACTGTAACCACAGTTGGTTCATGAACATTGTCGGTGCAGTCTGTGATTATTCCTTAAAATGTTTTCTCTTAAAATTTAGACTTAATTCCTTATCAAATAAGACCTGACTGCAAAAAGTATAATACTGTCAAATTAGAGAAAGAATATTTTGATAAAAGTTTGAATACACATTAACATAAAGCTCATCACAACCTAACCATGTTAAATGAACCACAAGCTGTTACTTGTTTGAAATTTAGAAAATGGTACATTGGTTTTACAGATATGCCGTACAATATACACACTCGATGCTGTGACTATAGTCAATCAAACAAGTGTCTTCAAAATGGACACAGGCGCCAATAACTTTATGGCTAGTGTGAATCAATCCACATTCAGTGCCAATGGGGACTCTATAATCTACGATAATACACCTTCGTGAGTTTTTTATGTTATTTTTTTAATTGAAATTAATATACTAGATGCACCCCCGTGCCTGTGGGCATTGTACTTGTAAATTCTTGAAAAATGTAAAACCGTTTATTACATACCAGTCAGCTCCCCGCAATTTTGCCCATTCCTGTTGAGATTTCGGGATAAAAAATGGATACAGGATTAGGTTAAAGAAGATATGATTAATATATAGAATATATATTATATTTAATTTCAGAAAGACAATTGTTTTACTCAACTGTGCTGAGTCTGATGATAAGTTCCATGTCTCATCGTTGTCTGAGCCTAACAGTGTGGTAAGTGATGTCATGATGCCACATGTCATAGCTTTCAGCATTTTAGCTATCAAATGGTTTGTCCCTTTCTGACATACACTATTTTCCAAAGAGCAAAAGAGACAAAACACTCACTAACAGTGATTTAGTTAGAGAGTGTTTATGAATAAGGCAGTTAATGTCTAATAATGTAGTTCTTAACAATAATACACAAAATGGTTTGTCAGTTAGGGAACCTCTTAAAGTCCAGTATAAAAAGAAAGTTGTTTTCCTCAAATCATATTTTGTTAAACAAGTCAACGTGATAATTATAGCATAGCTCTGGTGAAGGCATTAAAAGGATGGTATTAAATGCCAAATAATTATTTTTGTCTAATTGTCATTTTACTGATATCTTTGCTGAGATGAGAGGCCTTTGCCTAGCAGTGGGGCATTACAGGCTAATCCATTATTATTTTCCTTTTATTATATTGTGCTGTTAGTTGTCCCAGTTGTTTCAACCAGACCATTGCGGAGGCCTTGAGGCGGTCTAAAAACTATGATAGAAGGGGCCACCACTACCACCTACTTGAACTTACTTACTTTAGTTGTTACTTACACATTCTCATTGCTGTTATCTGTTCATAATTGACATGCCCTTTGGCACAGTGGCACAGAGCGCTTACTCTGTTGGTTGTGGGTTATTCCCGATCAATGATATGTGAATAGTTGTTAGCGACATCTGGGTGTCAATTTATTTATTCTTATAAAGCATTTGTATATGTACATGTAGTAGTATCAGTGAGTTAGATTCCATAATACAAATTTAGAGCTTACTTTGGTTCTATTTTACCGTGCGTGAGTTTGTGCAGGTATGTATTATATTATAATTTGCAGGTGCTGTCTTTCTACTCAAGGTCCGCCTGCCTGCGAGTCATCGGCGAGCCTGACAGTGGAAGGTCCCTCGGCTCCACTCTCCTGATCATATTCTTCTCATTCCTCATCTTCTACTTGGTGCTCGGAGTATGTGTGAAGAGGTTCCTAATGGGCGCCACCGGTATTGAAGTCATACCCAATCTCGGATTCTGGAGTGACCTGCCTAATCTTGTTAAGGTAAATGAATATAAATATAAACTTTTCCAATATAAATAATAATAGTACTTGAAATTCAGACTGAACTGTCAAATAAAAAAAAAACCATTTCGTTTTAGTGGTTCAATTTCGATTTCCTTCAATTATTTAATTTGGAAAATGAATGTATATGTGGGTCAATCAACTTTTAAGTGTACATCATTGAAAAACTTTAGTTTTTTAATTTTATTCGTTTTTTTAAATATTTTAACTTTTATGCTGTAGATAATTTTATATATTTTAAGAATTCACATAGAGCAGAACGGTTTATTTAAATAAAATAGTAAATTTGACTCTGAAACCTACATGACTCTAGTTAAGATAGTCCCTTGGACAACCAACTAAATAGACTTCTAAACCATTTGAAATTCAGTCAAATTGTAAACCGTCACTTTATTCTCACTTAATATAGGATGGATTTTAATTTGTCATCCATAAATAAATGACGCGACTTTTAATTTATGAGTTATTCCCAATAATATTGTCTCCTGGACAACGACAACTTTAAATGTAACGAACTTTTCATTTAACTTGTAAAATAATAAATAATACGTGATATAAAACTCTTTATGAATTTACTTTTAATTGTTACATTCATATTTGAAAAATGTGTAAACCTTACTGTTTTTTTAAAGAGTAAAAATGACGATAATGTGTCTTTAGGAGACAGGGACAAAATGGTTGTCCAGTGGACATAAACGGTTGTCCATAGGACACACTCGGGATTCCAAAGGAGATACTAGGATTGAAATCGCCTGTATTTTTGTTTTTATGTAAAAAAAAAAACAACCAGTCCTGGAAACAACAGTTACATACCGGTGGCCTAGTGTTGAGTGTTGCAAAAACCCAGTTCCTGACTTTTAAAGACCTAGATCCAAGTAACAATAGTCCAATTTCCATCGAAGGATAAATAGTCACAAGGTGCGACGAATACAAGTATCTGGGAAGTACGATGCACAATTCTGGGAATGTGGAATCTAACATTCAGCACCGCATAGCTGCAGCGTGGCTAAAATGGCGAGAAGTAACTGGAGTGACATGCGACAAAAAGATGCCGATCAAACTGAAAGGTTTGATTTACAAGACCATTATCAGATGTCTGATGTAACAATTTAATAAATAAATCAGACCAGTCCTGATGTACAGCAGTGAGACGTGGGCGGTCACTGAGAAAAACGTCCATGCCATCCAAGTGGCCGAGATGAAGAAGCTGAGGTGGATGTGCGGTGTCACCAGGCTCGACAAGATCCATAACGAGTACGTGCGAGGCAGTCTGGGCGTTCGCGACATCGCCGACAAACTGCAAGAGAGTAGGCTGAGGTGGTATGGCCACGTGAAGAGAAGACCGCTGGACTACGTGGGGAACCTGGCGCTACAACTCTCCATCCCCGGTCGAAGATCCAGAGGCAGACCCAAGACAAGGTGGACGGATGGTAGTGTCCAAGGATATGGCTGAGTGCAAGATTTCCGATGAGTACGTCGACGAAAGAGCGAAGTGGAGGAGTGAAATAAGGAAGGCTGACCCCACCACCATGTGGGACACATAGCCAGGAAGAGAGAAAGTCTCAGGGTCCGGAGGTCCCTGGTTCGATTCTCGGGAAAGGAACACATAAAGTTAATATTTTTCAATTTATCACTTTGTAAGATTGTACCCAGTTTGGTTAGGACATAGTAAGCTAAACCACCTGATTGTTCATAACAAAGATGGTTACGTGCTTCGGAGGCCATGTTAAGCCGTTGGTCCCGGTTGCTATGATTACTTAGATAGCAGTCGTTACACAACCACGTCAGAGGCATGATCATCGGATCGTTCCTCGACTCGATGTTCCACACGTCAAGAAGTAGAAAGTTGAAATATCAATCTCAGTTATTTTAAACAATAATAAATGCTCTAGCCCTTGTAAGAGGCTATTTAGTGACTAATTATTGAAAGAAAAAGTATTGTTTTATGCTGATTCTATCAATATTGTCCTATGGACAACCAAAATGTCCCACGGACAACGGTTTTTGGTTGTCCAAGTGACTGGTTGTCCTAGTGACATTTATCAGTCTTTGCGCTTCCTGGTTTAAATAATGATATTTTGAATTAGGTCTTACGCGCAGTGAAAAATATAGATTAAATAGAATATATTTCACTTTAATTTACTACGATATATCCAATATTTACGTTTTTGTGTTGGTTGTCCGGTAGAAACACATTAAAGCCACCCACTTTCTCAGAACGCACTCGGCCGACTGACGCCGCGGCAAAGATGAAATGAAAATAGCGGCTGGATGAGTGTTGTCACCAAATAAATCGACTTGTTCTCAAGGCACTGATCACTCCATCTATGTTTTGATTTCGGCACTTTTTTACCGTTGTCCGGTGGAAGTCAAGATTATAAAATATTTTAGGGACCAAAATGAACATGCAAAAACTCGTTAAAATTATGAAGCTAACAAAAATCTATATGCTAGCATCATAGTAGACATTGTATTGAATAATTATGTACAAGCGTAATTAATTGCCATTATAGAAATTTTTTGTATAAAGTAATGTTACATTGTACTAAGCTGCTGGGGGACAAACAAAAAAACACTACATCAGATGTTTTGTCACCGGGACAACCATTAAAATTCCAGTTTAATAGTGATTTATTTAAAATAATTTACTCGTATGTTTGCTTAATATTAAGATAAATGCGACATATGCCAAAAAACCGCTTAATTTTCTTTAGAACTGCGATTATTGGTCAGGGACCAATCATAGTACTGACAGGACAAATAAAAGTTGATTGACCCATGTAATAAACAATGAATGTCTATCATAAGAGATCCCTATATTACAGATTGTTTATTTCCAAACTGTTTTTACAGGACGGTTGGGCCTTTTCTCTCAATGGCTTCAAGCTGCCAGTCCGCGGCTCTGGGCCCGTCTTGTCTCCCGACCCCAACAGCTATGACAGCATATAACATCAGGACTCCGCGCCCATTGCTGATGGACAACTCATACTCGTCGAGTAAACGTCCTGTAAGCCCTAGAATACTTATACTGGTCGACTAAACGCACCGTAACCCGTAGAAATTTCACACTTGTCGAGTAAATGTACTGTAATCTTTTAAAATTATATAGGGGCGAGTATACGTCCTGTACGCCGTAGAAAATGTATACTGGTCGAATAAAACAGTTTAAGCCGTAGAAAATGTATTCTGGTCGAGTAAATGTTAGTAAGCTGTAGAAACATCCTTTGTAGTGTAGAAAACGTTTATACTGGTTTAGTAAATGCACTAAATAATATAAACTTAAGACCATGTTCTGTTAGTCTTCTTTTCACCGTAGCCTGACTTGTTTAGAAGCTGTGTCAACCCAGTACAATTTTAATCAAACAAGTGAATATTGTACAGAAGTGGCCGTAAGAAGTACGAGTATAAAGTCATTTGGGCATTCCATTCAGTAATATTAATAAGTCAAGAATTCTTCTATAATGCCCGTATTGTAAAGATACCATTTACTCGATATACTGGTATGTATATATTACGATCAAAAATGACCTTTATAAACTTAATAAAACAGACCATTATGCTTTACACTTTATTACAAATGCAGCTTTGTTTTTAAACAAACGATAGTTGTCCTTAAGTAGTTAGCTGCGGCTATTTTTGTGATAGAATTTCAAACCTTAATACGAATATATAAAGATTACATCTCACCAAACTTGCTTGAAATATTTATCGTATTTTGAGAGTATAGTTTGTAATAAAACTGCTTATTATATTATGCTACGATTACTTGTAAAATGTTAACTTCGCTTTGTTAAACTTTGTATGCTGACTGTACATAATCATAGTAATAAAATACCAAATATAAAAGTAATAAAATGTTAATGAACTTTGTATGAAAGGAAAATATAATATTAAAAGCCTAAATATAAAATATATCACATTTTAAGGTGCATATTTTTAAAAATATTGCTTTTATAAAGGTACCTAAATATTTTTGAATTTCGAAATTGAGATATCAAGGACTTAGTTGTAAATGACTTAAAATATTATTCAAATTGATCGAATTATTACAACCGTTTGGACCAATCCCATTCGTCAGTTTTTAGACGAATCAGGTATCGTAAATAGCATAAATTCATTTGATTGGCTCGTTTCAGTTGTACTTCAGCCAATGGTAAAGTTTTGTAACGAATCTCTTGCGTGTATGAGAATGTATGAGTTTTATAATTAAGTCACTAGTCCCATTAAAATATTAATTCATTCAAAGTTGTTATTTTCATTTGTTTAACCGGAATGTATACATTACACATTAAATATGTATCATACATACATATAAAACCTCTTTATAACGTTTACCTTTTTCGACTATTTATCTACTCTATAATGTTAAAAATTATTCTTATATTAGACTGTATATGCTTAGACAAACAAAAGAGCCCTGAATATACCATATCTATAAACTGTTTCTATCTTCTGATAAATACATAAATTAGTATATTTCACATTCACTCAGTAAACCTTCATTTGTTACTAGACTAATATAAAATAAATTACACTAATTTCAGGGTTCGTGGCATGTTCACCCTTTAATTTTATAATAACGGGTATTTTGGGACACTGTATACGAGTACCTGTATACCTTCATGTTTTTTTCACTAAATATTGGACATATTGTTATGTTCTAAGCACATATTATCATCATGTCACTTAATTCATATTATGTCACACATAAATAAATAAATTGTGTTTTCGTTGTTAAGTATTCTTCATCTCATATAGGTAGGGACGTCACTTTAAAATGTATAGTCTCCTAACAAATTGTATTGTTTATCAAAATGTGTCAAATATATAAAAGTTATAGTAAAAACGTATTAGGTATAAGATATATAGGATAATATCCATAGATATATATAGAATAATATCCAGAATTGTGTCAGTTATTTTTTTTACTACCAATTACTTATTTTCATTAGTTCTTCCATCTCTCAATCTTATTTAATTAAAGTTATATAGAATATCTTATATATAAAATTCGCGTGTCACAGTGTTCGTTCGCGTACTCCTCCGAAACGGCTCGACCGATTCTCATGAAATTTTGTGAGCATATTGAGTAGGTCTGAGAATCGGCCAACATCTATTTTTCATCCCGAAATTCCCGCGGGAACGGGTACAACGCGGGTGAAACCGCGGGGCGCAGCTAGTATAATATAAATTCCTAATATGTCAGGCCTGATTTATTATGTATATTTTTGTATCTTCATATTTGGAAGACCCTTATCCCGTTGGATCAAGGATGTGTTTGGCCTGAAATAACTTATGCGGGTACTGTAATATCCAGCTGTTGACAATTTTTTTAATATTATGACATACAATATGTAGTAAGCAATTTGCTGTCATCACTGAATACTATAAATCAAAGAAGTAGTTTCATTTTTTGAATGATGCTTTCGTTCATTTCATTCCTTGATATGTTCCGCTCATTCTATTTTTTTATTCGTTCGTTCATTGTTCTATAATTTGTTTTGATATAGTGTTTAGTCATGACAGTGAATGTGAAATTGTATGTATAATATATTTGTATAACCTTGATTATATTTTGTATATCAAATATATTTTCTATTTAAATAGAAGTTATTGTAGGTAGTGTTTTCTATAAATAAAATAATTTTGATCATAATATTGATAAGTATTTTATTTTTTGCTTAGTATAATATTTTGTATAATTTACCATGTGGAGTTTTGGTGTCTTGTCAATTAAAGCTGTATCTTCAATGCAGGAATCCAAACTATAAAAATACATTTAAATATATTTAGTACTATTTTATAATCATGTATAGTCCATCGAGTTAGGTATCATATATTTTTTTTGTGAATATTTTGATAAATTGAGTGATAAATGTTTTAAAACATCTATATTTTCTATTGAGCCAAATAGGGACAAATGTATAATAAAACGTTCTAGTTTAAAATCACTACATATCTCGTTAAAGGCCTCAGTCACGAAGTTAGCGGGTTAAGCGCCGATGGCGGAAAATTTAGCCAATCGCAGTGCTTCAAACGATTATGACACAATTTCAAGCACTGTGATTGGCCTATTCATGGTCTGCGCCGCTCCGCTCTCACTAATTTTATGATTGAGGACTTAAAGACAAATGTTTAAGGTCGATTTTACCACGTCTGTATTATAAATGGATCATCTTACACTTTTCGCGTTATCCGTTAGACATTTGGCCATCAAGAACGCTCTGTCGCAACCTTTTTCACCGTCGCTCACCGTTTCATCGTTTACTGAAATAATAGGTAATTAGGTATTATAATAAATAAAATTGACATCACTACATATAATATCAAACAAAGTCGCTTTCTACTGTCTGTCCCTATGTATGCTTAGATCTTTAAACTATGCAACGGATTTTAATGCGGTTTTTTAAAATATGTAAAGTGATTTAAGAGGAAGGTTTAAATGTATAAAAATCGCGAAGTTTATATGTAAACAACGCGGATAAAACCGCGGGGTGTTGCTAGTGTTCTATAATACAAAGTCAAATGAGTAAAGATCAGTATAGCGAGTAAGATTAAGAGTAAAAATAACCGCACCTACTGCGGGTTGGTCATCTCAAACCCGAGACATGTTTGAAAAGCAACATGTTCAAGTTTTTGTTTGAAAGAATATATGTACTATATGTACTATCAAGACAAAATAATGTTAGTTACCAGATTTGCAATTGTTGAATACAGTTTTGGCGTCCTCTTTTTTCTTCTCATCGGCGGTATATTCGGTTTCAAGCCACTCCAATGCTTTGTTCAGATCGTACAGGCCAGCGTCGTCTAGCTGTTATCATTAATTCTATTTAATGTTATACTTCTTCGTGTGTTTCATAATAATATAAAAAGTAGTTGTACAAGGAACATAGTACTTTAATAGGTATATATTTGAGAGATTAAATTCAAAATAAATAAAAAACTGTTGACACCTTAGGGTACGTTTCCATTGAAAGCGAGTGGAGTCGTGCGGAGTGCGATTTACCAATCACAGTACATTGTGATTGTCAAACGACGCATTGACATTGTCAAAATCTTTTCGTAATGCATTGTGATTGGTCAGTTGAGCTCCGCACAGCTCCGTTCCGCTTCAATAGAGACGTACCCTTAACCTCATGTTGGATCCAGCTTGTTACAGTTACGGGCGGTAAAGACGGGAAGGGACGATTCAAGGCGGTAAATAAATACTATTACCTACATATACAATAGTACATAACGTGGTACATATAATATAAAAGTATATTAAACTAGCTGCGCCCCGCGTAGTACCCGTTCCCGCGGGCATTTCGGGATAAAATGTATCCCATGTGTTATTCTGGTGTGTCACCTATATTACTGTAAAGTTTCATCTAAATCCATTCAATAGTTTTTGCGTGAAAGAGCAACAAACATACATCCATACATCCATCCATAGACATACATCCATCCTCACAAACTTTCGCATTTATAATATTATGTAGTAGGATAGGATATTAAAGGATTCCGGTCGAAATTGGTTAAACTATCTTAAGTCGCATCTATACCAAAATACCAAAGAACATAAGTTAATTCGGGACCTAATAATACCGATATTAAGCCAATGTATAATCGGTAATAGGTACGAAGTAATAAATAGATACCTTACCCAATTAGTTTTCCTAAAGACACAAGCGCACAGACACTTGGACTTGTCCGTTTCAGCCACTTTATGGTCCTTCATCATGAGCAGCTCCTCAGGGGTGATGGGGTAGTCTTTGCTGCACTCCACCACTTGCGAGAAGAACCAAGACTTTATCTCCATCTCAGTTTTTTGCTGCAACATTCGAATGTACCTACCTAATAGTGTTACTTTCGGTACTTAACCAATAGATGGCGCTACGATGCAAGATGCTACGACTCTCCGATGCTACGATGCTACGACGCTAGGTGGGTCACTTAGAAAACTACGAACCTCATTCGCTTTTGAAAGGATTACATAGATTTATCATTATTATCATTGTTTTGGGTCTTAAACTAGAGGCAATTTAATGAAGTTAATTTTGGATACAATTGGCATGGTTCCACACTGAATGGAAGCAATTACACCGTAGTCTTCTCATCGTAATGATACCTTCAGTGAGTATAGAAGTCATTGCGGACATTACAGGCTGATAGATACTTTTTAAGTATCAAGGCCCATGTCTGAATTTATTTATTGTTCTGTTTTTTGGTAACTTTATGAAAGACTAGCCGCATCCTGCGGTGTTACCCGCGTTGTACCCGTTCCCGCGGGAATTTTGGGATAAAACGTATCCCATGTGTTATCCTATATTACTGTAAATTTTCATCCAAATCCGTCCAGTAGTAGTTTCGTGAAAGAGTAACAAACATACATACATGCACACAGGGATAGGATGTGATTGGAATTATGTCCCTTTTGTTTTCACTCCCAAACATTAAACAAATTTAGATGAATTTTGGCATAGAGATAATTATAGAAAACTCTTCAGAAGAACAACCGTTATTTTCCCAAAGTCGCCTTCGCTTGCCAAAATAAAGTATTATTTTCAACTTACGATAGATAATCCAACAAGCCCAAAAACGAATACAAGTTGAAATAACATTGTTGTATTATATCTGTTTCCAATATAAAATTTGACTGACGACATTATCAGATAACACAACTTTATATAGACTTTTTTGTACAATTTTGGAAAATAATTTACTGGACATTTTTTTGTTTTATCCTAAAATCTTGATCGGACGATAAGTTAAGCTTAATTTGTTTTAAATTGGTTTGTGCCATTAGCATTACATTTGTCTAGTATTTGAATTTGGATAAACACCACGAGTAGGTAATAGCTGTATATAATTTGTTTACGTTTTGGTAATCCCCCTGGATTAGTCACTAGGGGTTATCTAGGGGTGCAGGCCTCCCAAAATCAAGTTTATTTTTAGCAAACTTACCATTACTTTTTTTTACCCTGACACCAGGATTGGTCAGGTTAACCATTCACTCGATGAAGAAGAAGTAGACCAAACTTACCATCTACCATATACCTGAGTAAGGATGCGTTTCCAGTGAAGCGGGCGGAGCAGTGCGGAGCTCAACTGACCAATCACAACGCATTACGAAAAGATTTTGACACTGTCAATGTGTTGCTTGACAATCGCAATGCGCTGTGATTGGCGAATCGGGCTCCGCATCGCTTTAATGGATACGCTCAATTTAGCCCTCCCCCTGAAACTAAAGTTCTCTAATCTCACCAGAGTCAATCCCGAAGTCATCCCGCAATCATAATCCTGGAGCCAACACTACTTAACTACTAAGTATGTATGATATCAACTTAACTAGTTAATACAATAATGTATTCTTAAGACCTCTATGACTGATTGGTTTAATAGGAGTACACTCAGGATATACATTGATTAGTAGCTCCCCGTGGTTTTCTGTGCGTTCTTCCCGTTGAATGTGGCTATCCATTACAAAAATAAGTATTCAAATCGGTTTAGTAGTTTCTGAGATTAAGGCGTTCAAACCAACAATAAAAAAATCAATCGGCTTTATTATATTAGTATCGTATTTATAGGTAATAAACAATCATACAATGTTGTAACCTATAGGTCTATAATTTTCCCTAAGATTACCTACCCGCTAACAAGATGCAAAGTAACAATTCAATTCAACTAGGAATGTAGTTGAAGGTACATAGTAAGGATTCATACAAAAGTATGTATCTACTAAAGATCACCGGACATGTAACCACCCGGTTTGTGTTACTCTTTAAGTCGAGTCGTAACATCTCACTATTCGGCAGTCGAGCCGTATCGCCCTGATTAGAGTCTGTCCGTTGAAGCGAGATGCGAGGCTGCTGAACGAAGAAACGGAGAAAATATAAAATCTCCGCTCTATGCAATCCTATTGGTTAATATTTCTCCGTTTCTCCGCACCACAGTCTCGCTACGCTTAAAAGGACAGGAAGCCTTAAATAATTATGTGTAAAGCATTCTGTAGGTACTTAATGTTGTCACTTATCAACTTAACACTCACCCTGCACTGCCTCAAGGTGTGACATCAATACATGGATAGTGGACCAAGAGCCCGCGAACCCCAGACCTTCGTTATTTTATAAAAGCTGAAAGTTTGTCAGCGCATGCTCCCACACACAGGTAAGAACGATGGACTATTATGAAGTTTGGGTTATAGTGGCTTTGGCAGGTATACGGTACTAAATGTCAATGGTCGAAAACACCAAGTTGGCCATCGATTTCGATATCACCGTCAAAGGGTGACTTGTACAACTCCTCAAGAGCTTTCAAATGACATAGGTCATGTCACTGTTGAGCATTAGGATCAGCGTCCATGGCATAGGCCAACTCCAATCTTCGGTGGTCGAAAACACCAAGTTGGCCGTCGATTTCGATGTCACCGTCAAAGGGTGACTTGTACAACTTGTCAAGAGCTTTCAAATGACATAGGTCATGTCACTTAGGATCAGCGTCCATAGCATAGGTCAACTCCAATCTTCAATGGTCGAAAACACCAAGTTGGCCGTCGATTTCGATATCACCGTCAAAGGGTGACTTGTACAACTTGTCAAGAGCTTTCAAATGATATAGGTCATGTCACTGTTGAGCATTAGGATCAGCGTCCATAGCATAGGTCAACTCCAATCTTCAATGGTCGAAAACACCAAGTTGGCCGTCGATTTCGATATCACCGTCAAAGGGTGACTTGTACAACTCTTCAAGAGCTTTCAAATGACATATGTCATGTCACAAATCACACTTAATTATTTGATGAATTTAGATCGGTATTTTACACACCTTTAGTACCGTTTATCTGCCAAAGCCACTATAACCCAAACTTCATAATAGTCCATCGTTCTTACCTGTGTGTGGGAGCATGCGCTGACAAACTTTCAGCTTTTATAAAATGACGAAAGTCTGGGGTTCACGGGCTCTAGGTCTATAGTGAAAGTCGAGTGCAGATGGTGAGGCGAGACGCGAATTCGGCGTACTCGCCGGGTACCGAATGGTTAAATGAACGACAACTTTAACGAACATCGTAAAAATTGCCGGTTATAAAAAACAGTACAACTAGTCTTTTTTAAACTTACACGATTTGAACACATAGTTTTAACGTACTCACACGGGTTTTTTCGTGTTAGAAAACTTAATAAAGCAAGTAATAACTTACTTTTTATTTCCCGACGTTTCGAGGGGATTGCACCTCTCGTGGTCGCGGGTGAACTGAAGACATTGGAGTTACCGCTGTGATGGGAGGGTAGACGTTCCAAGTGTTGGAAGTACCCTCACATGGTCAATATTAGAGTTTAAAGGTGCGTTCACATTAGACTGACACACAACACTGACAGTATCCTGGCACTTGGTCTTTTGAGCACGTCTCGAACACTTATAAGTTATTACCGGATTCCAAGCCGCAGAGAGTTTAAAACCGTCTTCACGATTGAAATTCGGATATTTCCTTATTTCAATCGCTTCCCGAATGATCCTCTTGTAGTAGTGCGGCTCGTTTGCAATAACTTTAGGGTCATGTAACTCGATCCAGTGATTGAGACCCGAGTCAACTAAATGTTCGGCTATAGCAGACTTGTTTATTTGACGGTTCTTCACAGCCGCTATGTGCTCCTTAACGCGTTCGGCGATCGTCCTCTTGGTCTGACCTATATATGAATGACCACAGCTACAGTCAACTTTGTAAACACCCGGCATCTGTAAGGGTATTACATCCTTCGGTGTTCGCAGCTGTTTGGCCATTCTCGTGAGCGGGGTGTAAATCGATTTTATTGAAAGACGTCTGAGTAGGTTTCCAATTTTATCCGTCACTCCTTTCACATAAGGTAAAAACGCCGGTTGTCGAGTCGCCTCAGCGTGTTTCAGCCTAGTGCGTTTCGTCTGCGGTCTGCCAGTCCTGTAGCCATTACGTTTCAGTACCTCCTGAACATGCTGTAGTTCGCTCTGTAAATGTTCAGGGTCACAGAGGTCATGGGCTCTGCGCGTCAGTGTGGTGACTACAGACTGCAGATGAGCGGGATGGTGGTGTGATGCCGCATTCAAATACCTGTCAGTGTGTGTTGGTTTTCGGTACACAGTGTGAGACAACGTACCGTCAGGCCTCGCCATTATTTTGATGTCTAAAAATGCTAACGTCCTGTTCTCCTCCAACTCGTACGTGAACTTGATCCTCGGATGAACGGAGTTGAGGTACGCGGTCACCTCGTCAACACCTCTGATTCTTCTGTCCAGAATGCAGAAAACGTCATCAACGTAGCGCTTCCATAATTTTATACCACAAGCTGTCCAATCGATCAGTTGCTCAAAATGCTCCATCCAGATGTTGGCAAGTGCCGGGGCCACTGGACTACCCATGGCGACACCATCAATCTGCAGGTAATACTGACCTTGGTATAAAAAGAAGTTCCCGTCCAGACAATTTTCTAGAAGAACCACATATTGGTCGGGTAACTCGTGGCCGTTTAGCATTCGTCTGACCACATTAAGGCAATCCTTTAACGGAACATTGGTGAATAATGACTCGACGTCAAAACTCACCATTATGTCATACGGTTCCAACTTCATGTCCTTAATAATCGATACAAAATGGCGAGAATCCTTGACAAAAGATGGCGTTCTTCCTATGTAGGGTTGTAATATACCAGCGACATGTTTAGCCAGTCTGTACGTTGGCGAATCTATTTGACTCACAATGGGCCGTAAAGGGACATCGACTTTGTGAATCTTAGGCAACCCGTACAGTTTTGGTGGCTGAACTATAGCCGGTCTATGCAACCGTTCGAACACATCCTCTGGAAACAGATCCTGACAGTCGTGTATAACAGCCCTTATGCGTCTTGTTACTCTGGCCGTGGGATTATACGATACCGGCTTATACACCATAGTGTCACTCAACAATACACGTATCTTATTATCGTAGTCTTCAGTGTACATGACCACAGTGGCGTTTCCTTTATCGGCCTTAAGAACTAATAGGTCCTGGTTCTCCCGTAAGTTCCTAAGTGCTAGGCGCTCACCCGCGGTCACGTTCGGCTTCGGAGGACGACAATTACGCAAAACTCTCGAAACATCTTGTCTCAGCGATTCCGCGTCCGTAGGTGGTATTTTATTGCGTATAATTGTCTCCTCTACACTGCTGATAACGTCCTCATACGGTATTTGTTTTGGTGTGAGAGCAAAGTCCAACCCTTTCTCGAGAACGCTTTGTGTGTCGTCATCCAAACTCGAGTTGGTTAAATTAATGACCGTGGCCGTATTTTTGTTCCGTTTACTGTTGTTCCTCAACAGTACTCCGTTTCGCCCCGTCCCGACACGAGACAACAATCTCTGGAACTTATTTTCATGTTGCTCGGTACAGAAATTAAAATTACGACGCGCTTGAAAATACGTTACACGGTCACACAATTCAAAATCACTCACTGACAACACAACACTGCATTCCAAATGAAGGTCATAAAGGTCACACTGCACTTTGTCTAAACTGCACCGATTGTTTCTAATTGTTTGTCGTAGCAGGCGGACACTCGCGTTTCTTAGAATTTTCTCCGAATGTTGTATATCACTACGCGGTTTAATTCGACAACACGTAGGTATGATGTCCCAATCCCTACATTTCGTTAAAAACGTAATGGATGTTTCCAGACGAACAACTTTATTCCGAAGAAATTCTAGATGACACAGTTTGTTTACTATTTCCGGCCCGTACCGGTTAGCAATAGTCTTTTTTAAACTTACACGATTTGAACACATAGTTTTAACGTACTCACACGGGTTTTTTCGTGTTAGAAAACTTAATAAAGCAAGTAATAACTTACTTTTTATTTCCCGACGTTTCGAGGGGATTGCACCTCTCGTGGTCGCGGGTGAACTGAAGACATTGGAGTTACCGCTGTGATGGGAGGGTAGACGTTCCAAGTGTTGGAAGTACCCTCACATGGTCAATATTAGAGTTTAAAGGTGCGTTCACATTAGACTGACACACAACACTGACAGTATCCTGGCACTTGGTCTTTTGAGCACGTCTCGAACACTTATAAGTTATTACCGGATTCCAAGCCGCAGAGAGTTTAAAACCGTCTTCACGATTGAAATTCGGATATTTCCTTATTTCAATCGCTTCCCGAATGATCCTCTTGTAGTAGTGCGGCTCGTTTGCAATAACTTTAGGGTCATGTAACTCGATCCAGTGATTGAGACCCGAGTCAACTAAATGTTCGGCTATAGCAGACTTGTTTATTTGACGGTTCTTCACAGCCGCTATGTGCTCCTTAACGCGTTCGGCGATCGTCCTCTTGGTCTGACCTATATATGAATGACCACAGCTACAGTCAACTTTGTAAACACCCGGCATCTGTAAGGGTATTACATCCTTCGGTGTTCGCAGCTGTTTGGCCATTCTCGTGAGCGGGGTGTAAATCGATTTTATTGAAAGACGTCTGAGTAGGTTTCCAATTTTATCCGTCACTCCTTTCACATAAGGTAAAAACGCCGGTTGTCGAGTCGCCTCAGCGTGTTTCAGCCTAGTGCGTTTCGTCTGCGGTCTGCCAGTCCTGTAGCCATTACGTTTCAGTACCTCCTGAACATGCTGTAGTTCGCTCTGTAAATGTTCAGGGTCACAGAGGTCATGGGCTCTGCGCGTCAGTGTGGTGACTACAGACTGCAGATGAGCGGGATGGTGGTGTGATGCCGCATTCAAATACCTGTCAGTGTGTGTTGGTTTTCGGTACACAGTGTGAGACAACGTACCGTCAGGCCTCGCCATTATTTTGATGTCTAAAAATGCTAACGTCCTGTTCTCCTCCAACTCGTACGTGAACTTGAATCCGGTAATAACTTATAAGTGTTCGAGACGTGCTCAAAAGACCAAGTGCCAGGATACTGTCAGTGTTGTGTGTCAGTCTAATGTGAACGCACCTTTAAACTCTAATATTGACCATGTGAGGGTACTTCCAACACTTGGAACGTCTACCCTCCCATCACAGCGGTAACTCCAATGTCTTCAGTTCACCCGCGACCACGAGAGGTGCAATCCCCTCGAAACGTCGGGAAATAAAAAGTAAGTTATTACTTGCTTTATTAAGTTTTCTAACACGAAAAAACCCGTGTGAGTACGTTAAAACTATGTGTTCAAATCGTGTAAGTTTAAAAAAGACTATTGCTAACCGGTACGGGCCGGAAATAGTAAACAAACTGTGTCATCTAGAATTTCTTCGGAATAAAGTTGTTCGTCTGGAAACATCCATTACGTTTTTAACGAAATGTAGGGATTGGGACATCATACCTACGTGTTGTCGAATTAAACCGCGTAGTGATATACAACATTCGGAGAAAATTCTAAGAAACGCGAGTGTCCGCCTGCTACGACAAACAATTAGAAACAATCGGTGCAGTTTAGACAAAGTGCAGTGTGACCTTTATGACCTTCATTTGGAATGCAGTGTTGTGTTGTCAGTGAGTGATTTTGAATTGTGTGACCGTGTAACGTATTTTCAAGCGCGTCGTAATTTTAATTTCTGTACCGAGCAACATGAAAATAAGTTCCAGAGATTGTTGTCTCGTGTCGGGACGGGGCGAAACGGAGTACTGTTGAGGAACAACAGTAAACGGAACAAAAATACGGCCACGGTCATTAATTTAACCAACTCGAGTTTGGATGACGACACACAAAGCGTTCTCGAGAAAGGGTTGGACTTTGCTCTCACACCAAAACAAATACCGTATGAGGACGTTATCAGCAGTGTAGAGGAGACAATTATACGCAATAAAATACCACCTACGGACGCGGAATCGCTGAGACAAGATGTTTCGAGAGTTTTGCGTAATTGTCGTCCTCCGAAGCCGAACGTGACCGCGGGTGAGCGCCTAGCACTTAGGAACTTACGGGAGAACCAGGACCTATTAGTTCTTAAGGCCGATAAAGGAAACGCCACTGTGGTCATGTACACTGAAGACTACGATAATAAGATACGTGTATTGTTGAGTGACACTATGGTGTATAAGCCGGTATCGTATAATCCCACGGCCAGAGTAACAAGACGCATAAGGGCTGTTATACACGACTGTCAGGATCTGTTTCCAGAGGATGTGTTCGAACGGTTGCATAGACCGGCTATAGTTCAGCCACCAAAACTGTACGGGTTGCCTAAGATTCACAAAGTCGATGTCCCTTTACGGCCCATTGTGAGTCAAATAGATTCGCCAACGTACAGACTGGCTAAACATGTCGCTGGTATATTACAACCCTACATAGGAAGAACGCCATCTTTTGTCAAGGATTCTCGCCATTTTGTATCGATTATTAAGGACATGAAGTTGGAACCGTATGACATAATGGTGAGTTTTGACGTCGAGTCATTATTCACCAATGTTCCGTTAAAGGATTGCCTTAATGTGGTCAGACGAATGCTAAACGGCCACGAGTTACCCGACCAATATGTGGTTCTTCTAGAAAATTGTCTGGACGGGAACTTCTTTTTATACCAAGGTCAGTATTACCTGCAGATTGATGGTGTCGCCATGGGTAGTCCAGTGGCCCCGGCACTTGCCAACATCTGGATGGAGCATTTTGAGCAACTGATCGATTGGACAGCTTGTGGTATAAAATTATGGAAGCGCTACGTTGATGACGTTTTCTGCATTCTGGACAGAAGAATCAGAGGTGTTGACGAGGTGACCGCGTACCTCAACTCCGTTCATCCGAGGATCAAGTTCACGTACGAGTTGGAGGAGAACAGGACGTTAGCATTTTTAGACATCAAAATAATGGCGAGGCCTGACGGTACGTTGTCTCACACTGTGTACCGAAAACCAACACACACTGACAGGTATTTGAATGCGGCATCACACCACCATCCCGCTCATCTGCAGTCTGTAGTCACCACACTGACGCGCAGAGCCCATGACCTCTGTGACCCTGAACATTTACAGAGCGAACTACAGCATGTTCAGGAGGTACTGAAACGTAATGGCTACAGGACTGGCAGACCGCAGACGAAACGCACTAGGCTGAAACACGCTGAGGCGACTCGACAACCGGCGTTTTTACCTTATGTGAAAGGAGTGACGGATAAAATTGGAAACCTACTCAGACGTCTTTCAATAAAATCGATTTACACCCCGCTCACGAGAATGGCCAAACAGCTGCGAACACCGAAGGATGTAATACCCTTACAGATGCCGGGTGTTTACAAAGTTGACTGTAGCTGTGGTCATTCATATATAGGTCAGACCAAGAGGACGATCGCCGAACGCGTTAAGGAGCACATAGCGGCTGTGAAGAACCGTCAAATAAACAAGTCTGCTATAGCCGAACATTTAGTTGACTCGGGTCTCAATCACTGGATCGAGTTACATGACCCTAAAGTTATTGCAAACGAGCCGCACTACTACAAGAGGATCATTCGGGAAGCGATTGAAATAAGGAAATATCCGAATTTCAATCGTGAAGACGGTTTTAAACTCTCTGCGGCTTGGAATCCGGTAATAACTTATAAGTGTTCGAGACGTGCTCAAAAGACCAAGTGCCAGGATACTGTCAGTGTTGTGTGTCAGTCTAATGTGAACGCACCTTTAAACTCTAATATTGACCATGTGAGGGTACTTCCAACACTTGGAACGTCTACCCTCCCATCACAGCGGTAACTCCAATGTCTTCAGTTCACCCGCGACCACGAGAGGTGCAATCCCCTCGAAACGTCGGGAAATAAAAAGTAAGTTATTACTTGCTTTATTAAGTTTTCTAACACGAAAAAACCCGTGTGAGTACGTTAAAACTATGTGTTCAAATCGTGTAAGTTTAAAAAAGACTATTGCTAACCGGTACGGGCCGGAAATAGTAAACAAACTGTGTCATCTAGAATTTCTTCGGAATAAAGTTGTTCGTCTGGAAACATCCATTACGTTTTTAACGAAATGTAGGGATTGGGACATCATACCTACGTGTTGTCGAATTAAACCGCGTAGTGATATACAACATTCGGAGAAAATTCTAAGAAACGCGAGTGTCCGCCTGCTACGACAAACAATTAGAAACAATCGGTGCAGTTTAGACAAAGTGCAGTGTGACCTTTATGACCTTCATTTGGAATGCAGTGTTGTGTTGTCAGTGAGTGATTTTGAATTGTGTGACCGTGTAACGTATTTTCAAGCGCGTCGTAATTTTAATTTCTGTACCGAGCAACATGAAAATAAGTTCCAGAGATTGTTGTCTCGTGTCGGGACGGGGCGAAACGGAGTACTGTTGAGGAACAACAGTAAACGGAACAAAAATACGGCCACGGTCATTAATTTAACCAACTCGAGTTTGGATGACGACACACAAAGCGTTCTCGAGAAAGGGTTGGACTTTGCTCTCACACCAAAACAAATACCGTATGAGGACGTTATCAGCAGTGTAGAGGAGACAATTATACGCAATAAAATACCACCTACGGACGCGGAATCGCTGAGACAAGATGTTTCGAGAGTTTTGCGTAATTGTCGTCCTCCGAAGCCGAACGTGACCGCGGGTGAGCGCCTAGCACTTAGGAACTTACGGGAGAACCAGGACCTATTAGTTCTTAAGGCCGATAAAGGAAACGCCACTGTGGTCATGTACACTGAAGACTACGATAATAAGATACGTGTATTGTTGAGTGACACTATGGTGTATAAGCCGGTATCGTATAATCCCACGGCCAGAGTAACAAGACGCATAAGGGCTGTTATACACGACTGTCAGGATCTGTTTCCAGAGGATGTGTTCGAACGGTTGCATAGACCGGCTATAGTTCAGCCACCAAAACTGTACGGGTTGCCTAAGATTCACAAAGTCGATGTCCCTTTACGGCCCATTGTGAGTCAAATAGATTCGCCAACGTACAGACTGGCTAAACATGTCGCTGGTATATTACAACCCTACATAGGAAGAACGCCATCTTTTGTCAAGGATTCTCGCCATTTTGTAGGTATCGATTATTAAGGACATGAAGTTGGAACCGTATGACATAATGGTGAGTTTTGACGTCGAGTCATTATTCACCAATGTTCCGTTAAAGGATTGCCTTAATGTGGTCAGACGAATGCTAAACGGCCACGAGTTACCCGACCAATATGTGGTTCTTCTAGAAAATTGTCTGGACGGGAACTTCTTTTTATACCAAGGTCAGTATTACCTGCAGATTGATGGTGTCGCCATGGGTAGTCCAGTGGCCCCGGCACTTGCCAACATCTGGATGGAGCATTTTGAGCAACTGATCGATTGGACAGCTTGTGGTATAAAATTATGGAAGCGCTACGTTGATGACGTTTTCTGCATTCTGGACAGAAGAATCAGAGGTGTTGACGAGGTGACCGCGTACCTCAACTCCGTTCATCCGAGGATCAAGTTCACGTACGAGTTGGAGGAGAACAGGACGTTAGCATTTTTAGACATCAAAATAATGGCGAGGCCTGACGGTACGTTGTCTCACACTGTGTACCGAAAACCAACACACACTGACAGGTATTTGAATGCGGCATCACACCACCATCCCGCTCATCTGCAGTCTGTAGTCACCACACTGACGCGCAGAGCCCATGACCTCTGTGACCCTGAACATTTACAGAGCGAACTACAGCATGTTCAGGAGGTACTGAAACGTAATGGCTACAGGACTGGCAGACCGCAGACGAAACGCACTAGGCTGAAACACGCTGAGGCGACTCGACAACCGGCGTTTTTACCTTATGTGAAAGGAGTGACGGATAAAATTGGAAACCTACTCAGACGTCTTTCAATAAAATCGATTTACACCCCGCTCACGAGAATGGCCAAACAGCTGCGAACACCGAAGGATGTAATACCCTTACAGATGCCGGGTGTTTACAAAGTTGACTGTAGCTGTGGTCATTCATATATAGGTCAGACCAAGAGGACGATCGCCGAACGCGTTAAGGAGCACATAGCGGCTGTGAAGAACCGTCAAATAAACAAGTCTGCTATAGCCGAACATTTAGTTGACTCGGGTCTCAATCACTGGATCGAGTTACATGACCCTAAAGTTATTGCAAACGAGCCGCACTACTACAAGAGGATCATTCGGGAAGCGATTGAAATAAGGAAATATCCGAATTTCAATCGTGAAGACGGTTTTAAACTCTCTGCGGCTTGGAATCCGGTAATAACTTATAAGTGTTCGAGACGTGCTCAAAAGACCAAGTGCCAGGATACTGTCAGTGTTGTGTGTCAGTCTAATGTGAACGCACCTTTAAACTCTAATATTGACCATGTGAGGGTACTTCCAACACTTGGAACGTCTACCCTCCCATCACAGCGGTAACTCCAATGTCTTCAGTTCACCCGCGACCACGAGAGGTGCAATCCCCTCGAAACGTCGGGAAATAAAAAGTAAGTTATTACTTGCTTTATTAAGTTTTCTAACACGAAAAAACCCGTGTGAGTACGTTAAAACTATGTGTTCAAATCGTGTAAGTTTAAAAAAGACTATTGCTAACCGGTACGGGCCGGAAATAGTAAACAAACTGTGTCATCTAGAATTTCTTCGGAATAAAGTTGTTCGTCTGGAAACATCCATTACGTTTTTAACGAAATGTAGGGATTGGGACATCATACCTACGTGTTGTCGAATTAAACCGCGTAGTGATATACAACATTCGGAGAAAATTCTAAGAAACGCGAGTGTCCGCCTGCTACGACAAACAATTAGAAACAATCGGTGCAGTTTAGACAAAGTGCAGTGTGACCTTTATGACCTTCATTTGGAATGCAGTGTTGTGTTGTCAGTGAGTGATTTTGAATTGTGTGACCGTGTAACGTATTTTCAAGCGCGTCGTAATTTTAATTTCTGTACCGAGCAACATGAAAATAAGTTCCAGAGATTGTTGTCTCGTGTCGGGACGGGGCGAAACGGAGTACTGTTGAGGAACAACAGTAAACGGAACAAAAATACGGCCACGGTCATTAATTTAACCAACTCGAGTTTGGATGACGACACACAAAGCGTTCTCGAGAAAGGGTTGGACTTTGCTCTCACACCAAAACAAATACCGTATGAGGACGTTATCAGCAGTGTAGAGGAGACAATTATACGCAATAAAATACCACCTACGGACGCGGAATCGCTGAGACAAGATGTTTCGAGAGTTTTGCGTAATTGTCGTCCTCCGAAGCCGAACGTGACCGCGGGTGAGCGCCTAGCACTTAGGAACTTACGGGAGAACCAGGACCTATTAGTTCTTAAGGCCGATAAAGGAAACGCCACTGTGGTCATGTACACTGAAGACTACGATAATAAGATACGTGTATTGTTGAGTGACACTATGGTGTATAAGCCGGTATCGTATAATCCCACGGCCAGAGTAACAAGACGCATAAGGGCTGTTATACACGACTGTCAGGATCTGTTTCCAGAGGATGTGTTCGAACGGTTGCATAGACCGGCTATAGTTCAGCCACCAAAACTGTACGGGTTGCCTAAGATTCACAAAGTCGATGTCCCTTTACGGCCCATTGTGAGTCAAATAGATTCGCCAACGTACAGACTGGCTAAACATGTCGCTGGTATATTACAACCCTACATAGGAAGAACGCCATCTTTTGTCAAGGATTCTCGCCATTTTGTATCGATTATTAAGGACATGAAGTTGGAACCGTATGACATAATGGTGAGTTTTGACGTCGAGTCATTATTCACCAATGTTCCGTTAAAGGATTGCCTTAATGTGGTCAGACGAATGCTAAACGGCCACGAGTTACCCGACCAATATGTGGTTCTTCTAGAAAATTGTCTGGACGGGAACTTCTTTTTATACCAAGGTCAGTATTACCTGCAGATTGATGGTGTCGCCATGGGTAGTCCAGTGGCCCCGGCACTTGCCAACATCTGGATGGAGCATTTTGAGCAACTGATCGATTGGACAGCTTGTGGTATAAAATTATGGAAGCGCTACGTTGATGACGTTTTCTGCATTCTGGACAGAAGAATCAGAGGTGTTGACGAGGTGACCGCGTACCTCAACTCCGTTCATCCGAGGATCAAGTTCACGTACGAGTTGGAGGAGAACAGGACGTTAGCATTTTTAGACATCAAAATAATGGCGAGGCCTGACGGTACGTTGTCTCACACTGTGTACCGAAAACCAACACACACTGACAGGTATTTGAATGCGGCATCACACCACCATCCCGCTCATCTGCAGTCTGTAGTCACCACACTGACGCGCAGAGCCCATGACCTCTGTGACCCTGAACATTTACAGAGCGAACTACAGCATGTTCAGGAGGTACTGAAACGTAATGGCTACAGGACTGGCAGACCGCAGACGAAACGCACTAGGCTGAAACACGCTGAGGCGACTCGACAACCGGCGTTTTTACCTTATGTGAAAGGAGTGACGGATAAAATTGGAAACCTACTCAGACGTCTTTCAATAAAATCGATTTACACCCCGCTCACGAGAATGGCCAAACAGCTGCGAACACCGAAGGATGTAATACCCTTACAGATGCCGGGTGTTTACAAAGTTGACTGTAGCTGTGGTCATTCATATATAGGTCAGACCAAGAGGACGATCGCCGAACGCGTTAAGGAGCACATAGCGGCTGTGAAGAACCGTCAAATAAACAAGTCTGCTATAGCCGAACATTTAGTTGACTCGGGTCTCAATCACTGGATCGAGTTACATGACCCTAAAGTTATTGCAAACGAGCCGCACTACTACAAGAGGATCATTCGGGAAGCGATTGAAATAAGGAAATATCCGAATTTCAATCGTGAAGACGGTTTTAAACTCTCTGCGGCTTGGAATCCGGTAATAACTTATAAGTGTTCGAGACGTGCTCAAAAGACCAAGTGCCAGGATACTGTCAGTGTTGTGTGTCAGTCTAATGTGAACGCACCTTTAAACTCTAATATTGACCATGTGAGGGTACTTCCAACACTTGGAACGTCTACCCTCCCATCACAGCGGTAACTCCAATGTCTTCAGTTCACCCGCGACCACGAGAGGTGCAATCCCCTCGAAACGTCGGGAAATAAAAAGTAAGTTATTACTTGCTTTATTAAGTTTTCTAACACGAAAAAACCCGTGTGAGTACGTTAACAGTACAACTAGCTAATGAGCGTCGGAAAAATTGCAAGCGAATGGATTATTATCTCAAAAATGAACTGTTATTACACCACGCGGAAATTGATGTTTATCAACCGACAATCTTGGTGTATTATGATTGTATGCCTGTTCTGTTTCAGTGAAAATGATTTATTGTTTTCTTTGTACTGATACTATCGGTGAGAAAGAAAGAGAAAGAAAATGTGATTGGTCCTGCAGTGAGGTTTTTGAGCCCGGTTCTTAATTAAGTATTTAGTACTTTTTAATTGGTTCTTAAATAAACTTTACACCTACATATGGTTGCCAAAGATAATATTAAAAAAGTATCCAGAATCAAGAGAAGGTTGTAGACTAGTTTTTATCCCGAAATTACCATGGGAACTGGCACAATGCGGGTGAAACCGCGAGCCGCTGCTAGTTATAGATAAATTTAACGGTTGTAATATAACTGTTGTTGTAATAAGACAAAGTAAGCACCTAAATAGATACTTATTTTAAGAGTCCTATACGCTGTGACACTAGGTATAAGTATTTATAAATAGGTGATGCCTAACCTTTCCAAACCTGTCATGAGGTGTTTCTTGATAAAAATAATGAAACAAAAATAATATTATTCCAAGAGTTTATTACGGAAAGAAGAAAACCTCAGGGTTGTGGTTGTACATACATTTGGAGACGTGGAACGCAGCGTCGCAAATGTCCTTATAGGAATCCGCTGGAAAACAAACATTTATTAACTCCGTTTCTTCCATTGATAGCCGGCCCTAATAACTCTTAATCCTATCTCTAATAACTCACAATCCTATCTCTAATAGCTCTTGATCCTATCTCTATCGACAATCCTAGATTGTCTGCTCCTTGTCTGAACCTTGATCTCAAGATATGACAGCTAAATGTATTTTAAATGAAGGATTTTTTATCCGTTGTATTCCGTAAGTTTATAATCTGTTCATACGTAAGTATCAAACCGTAAAATTGTGAAGGAAGCGACAAAAATTATCACCGTATCAAATAAATGACAATCTAAGGTACTTCTTCAATCAAGCACTGGTTGATTATACTCTATATTTTCAAGAACATTTTAGCTATCAAATGATTTTGTCACTTTCTGACATACGCAATTTTCCGAAGAGCAAAAGAGACAAAACATTTTATAACTGCTATGAGTTCTCACCAACTTTTCTGCAAGCAGTAATGGCTGCTTTGGCTGGTTCTTTTATCTCGTCGGGCAACAGCATGTCAGCCTGTTTCATCGCTGCGTCGTAGTTTATTTTTCCATTCTTAAACTGTAGAAAAGAAAAGTAATTCTATTTGTTGAGATTTACAAAAAATAATTTTAATTAGGTAAATGATGAACTGAACTGTGAACAGACTACGACTATGTACGACTTAACAGTCTTAGATAAGTCGTAAGTAGTCGTAGTCTGTTAAGTCGGTTTATTGGTTAGTCAGCCAGTCAGTCACGTGACCACAGTTATATAATTTTTTATTTCAAGGGCACATATTACGTGCCAACGTAGGTACTAGAATATTATTTGTATGTTATTGTAGCTAACACAAAAATAACTTAAAATTACTAACGTGACGCAAGTTACTTAATTCAAATGTCTATTTAAGGACAGATAAACAAACTTGTTCTTCATAAACAAAGTTTTTTTAGAAAGAATATGATTTATGAATATTCTTTAGCATAATGTATTTGTTTTTCTTGTTTTGATGTAGGTACAGTCACGAGCTTTAATATGGGACCCATTTCCATTAAATGTTGTTAGAACATTCATACTGCAATAAGGTCGAAACTTTAATTTGATAGAAACGTTAAGTTATCGGTGGTAAACAATATGACATTGATATAGCGATAAAATATTAGCTCTAAATAGCGTAAGTTTGCTACACGATATTCAACCTTAGGTGGGTCCCAAATAAAAGGTCGTGACTGTACCTTCTTTTCCTATAATAAAAAAAGCATCAGTCTCATCTCACCGAAGATATTAATAAATAATACCTTGAAAATATTTTTATTCAAGTTTGGCAGTTTTGTTTGGCTTTTGAACGTACTAATGATAATGTAAATACTCATACTTACGGTATTAGCCATTTTCATGATGCAAGCCATGTAACATTTCACTTCCTTTTCATCTAGAAACACGCCGTCACTAATTGGGTCTATCTTCTCTGTAATTAAAAAGTATGAGGATATATGTATGTATGTATATGTTTGTTACTTTTTCACGCAAAAACTACGGAACGGATTTGGATGAAACTTTACAGTAATATAGGTTTTACATCACAATAACACATAGGATACATTTTATCCCGAAATTCCCGCGGGTACGGATACAACACGGCTAACACCGCGGGGCGCGGTTAGTAAGATCATATAAATAGTTACGTTACCATTAGCGCCCCGCGGTTATACCCACGTTATGTTATAATTACGGGAATTTTTAAATATATAAACCTTCCTCTTAAATCACTCTATCTATTAAAAAAAATCGCGTCATAATCTGTTGCGTAGTTTTAAAGATCTAAGCATACGTAGAGACGGACAGACAGCGGAAAGCGACTTTGTTTTACGAGTATACTATGTAGTGATATTGTTTTTAGTAACTTACCGTCTTCCACATTGTTCTTAGGTTGACAAGTTTTCCTCATCATTTTCCCCGTATTTTTTATTTGTTTCATTGTCATCTGAAATTAGTTACGTACACAGTTTTAGAAATTAGCAGCCAACTTAAGACAAAAACTTAGGATGCCTTTTCATTAGAGCTATGCTATTTTATGTTTGATGATGATGCAACATAGGATATCAAACATAGCATGGCAACTTTAGTATGAGATTAATTTTAAAAAACTATGTAAGTTAGTACGAAAAACTCACTGCATCACAAAGTGTCAGAAAAACTAGGAACTTCACTATTCTTAATAAATTCATTTTACTGGTTTTCTCGTCAGACTTACGGAGGATGTCATGGTCTCGAATTTTGTGCGATTTTTGAAATCAGATGCATGTTTTATCATGTATCGCGATTATTAATTGAATGATCATCAAATGCAGTGCTCATTATGCATTTGTGCTTAATTTGTGTATGAATGTAGAGGGACATTCTATATAGTACTATTGAGGATATTTTTTTAAACAATTGTCAAAATCTTAACATGTTATCGGTCACACAAAAATATAATGCTTTAGTAGCTTCCACAGTACTGTGGTATGAGACAAGGTATTGAGTAATCGACTGCCTAAAGTAAGTTCTATCTTCTAATGCAGTGTTAAACATGGTTTGTGTAAGATGGTCACATTCACTATTTGTTTAGTATTCTTCACCGTCTCTTTAATATAATTTCCTAAAACACACACACACACACACACACAGAGAGAGAGAGAGAGAGAGAGAGAGGGTCTTTCTCCTTACTCGTAATTGAGGAAATCTCACACTTTACTACACATTTTTATACTAATTGTATCACACAATTCCCATAAAAACAAGATGATGGTGTCACTGTTTCACACACTTTTCAACCTTTTAATCATTTAGCGTAATTGCCGGTTCAATTACTGCTAGTTAACTACTCGATTACACCTTTTGCTCTGATTGAAGTTATCTGCAACAATGTTAAAATTAACTAAGCACGAGTTGAAATTAAATGTTCTAGTTGGTAGGTAGGTAATTAAGTTAAGTAGAGTAAGTGAACATTAATACTGGTTTCTTAAGTTCAAGCGAACTCTATTCACTTTGAATTGAAACCATGTTTAAGGATACGGTCTTCTGTGACCACGGTTCCTGTAAAGGGGATCCGAAACGTTAGATAAAAATATATAATATAATAAAAGCGAAGTGTATCCGTAATCGTAGTTTCAATTCAAAATTATGGTAGTTTAGCTGAAAGATATATGGTCTATAATTTTTTTTATCTACACTAATGTTGTAACATTCTACTTATGTTTCCAATACTTGACTTATAATTACTACTGTTATAGCGCAGACAACAAAACAATCAATTTAAGCAATTTCACATGATGGTATAATATCCTAAAACATCGATATCGATATCGTAAAATCTCATTATAACATCAATAAAACGCGACCAATTAACCTGGCGAGCCTTATGTCAAAATCCTCATACAAGTTGTATCACATTTTGATATTAGGCTGGCTTTTGAAAACAGTTGGGTTATACGTGAAAACTTCGTCGAAACTACATACACAAAACTCTTTGGTAAGATCTCGCTCGCTCCTGATTGGCCCTACGCGCAGCAGCGCTCTCATTGGTTAGATTTTAATGGCGGCAAGTTCACTGTGACAATACACGTACGCGTGAATTTAATGTTTCGCAATGTGTTTTGTTTTTAAAATTTTGTTTGATTAATTGCATTAAATAGTGAAGATAAAGTAGTGTATGCAACTGCATATAACACGGGTATTAAAACACTCGTTACTATTATGAAACTCGCTGCGCTCGTTTCATAAACTCACACTCGTGTTTTGATACCCTTCTTTATATGACAGTTGCATAAACTACTATTTTGTTTATCCAAAAGTTTTATAATCGCCTAGGAAATTGGAGGTAAGATTTTTTATGTGTTTTTGGTGAAAGAAAGACTGTCATATAGTCGATGCTATCGTGATTGGTGCATTTTGTGACAGTTGATAAAGGTATGGTATGGTATGGATACCTCACAAAAATCACTTTGTGAGACTGTCCTCAGTTTGGTTAGGGCATTGCAGGCTGAATCACCTGATTGCCCGAAAAGTAAGATGATTCCGTGCTTCGGAGGGCACGTTAAGCCGTCGGTCCCGGTTACTTCCTAAGGACAGTAGTCGTTACATGAGCCATGTCAGAGGCCTTTGGCGGCTCAATAACTCTGACACCAGGATTGGTCTGGTTGACCATCCACTCGATAAGAAGAAGAAGGTATGGTGGAAGTGGGTACAATATTGAGTTATCCTGCTGCGATATACATATGTGGGTATATTATATAGTATGATATATTTAGTATTAGCCTGTAATGTCCCACCGCTGGGCAAAGGCCTCTCATCTCACTGGAGATATCAGGGTATATTATTACAAATATCTACTTATAGTTATAAACTTACGTAGAGCTAATCATGGTAAGAATTGGCCAGGTAAAGGTAGCCTAACGAACAAAGGGTAGTAAAGAAAAAAGATGTATAAGTCATTGAGTTATATGTACTAACGTAGTACATATAACTCAATGGTATAAGTTAGGTGTGTCATCTTAGTAAAAACAGAAACGAATTAAGTACAGAGTCAATAATAAAAAACACCAACAATTTAACTAAGTAGTATTAATGTGTAGTTAATGTTATATTTTCTCGTCTCATGGTGGAAAAATGAGATAGTTTTGACAAGAAGATTATTAGATAAACGTTTTCAAACCTTCCTGTAATCATTTTGAGTTCATATAAATGTGTACAGTGAAAAAATACGTGGCATTTTATTCGATTTAGTGGCTATCAATATGGTTATTCTTAAGTTTTATTTTGTGGCGGTTTTTGCTATTATTTTCTTGTGTTTTTCTAATATTTGTGATGCGGTAAGAATAATTTTGCATACTTGTTTTTATCTTGCTAGAGATATGTTTCGAGTTCCAAAAGTTTATAAAATTTTCAATTTTCTTAGATGACAAGACAGCAGTTGAAAAACTCAGGGAAATTAATGAAAAAGAGTTGCATGCCTAAAAATGATGTTACGGAAGGTGAGTTGAGTACTGATCTTTTTTGCTAACACAGTCAAAGGAAGTTTATTTTTATACAAGTTACAGAAGCCTGCTGATTTATCCGTTCTATGACCGTCTGTATAGCAAATGTAGTCTAATACTTAAGTACTCCTTAAATTAGTCAGTATCATACATAATATAGACATTCCTCGAATAGCATCGTCTAAAAAACAAACACTTATTATTTGTTAAAACGGGAACTTACGTACGTACGACTGAGGTTACTGTTGACTGTCCCTCAACACGTTTCGGTCACATTCGGTGACCTTCATCAGGAGGTGGGTGAAGCGCTCGCGACAGCGTCTCTTCCCGCACTGTACTCACCCGTTTTAACAAATAATAGTGATATCAACGTACGTTTCAATTAATAGTAAAACAAACACTTTCTTAAGCTTTGTAGTATACATATTGAAGGTGGTTTTAGCCAAAAGTGGCGGAATTGCTGAATATATCACCTGTAGCCATTGGATACTTACTCTTTATATTATTTTCAGAGGAAATAGGTGAAATAGAACAAGGGAAGTTCATTGAAGACAAACGAGTAATGTGTTACGTTGCATGCGTTTATACTATGACGCAAGTTGTAAGTACTTTACATCTATCGTACAATATTTATCTTCTTACAAGTCCTGAAATGTAACATATACTGGTAACCAAAATAATTCTTACTGTAAAAGAAGGTTTAGTGAGTTTATTCCATTCTCACGACTCACTATATTAATTTAAACGTACTCACACGGGATTTTTCGCGTTGGAAAGTTTAGCAAGTAAATAACTTACTTTTTATTTCCCGACGTGGTCGCGGGTGAACTGAGAGTTCACCCGCGACCACGAGAGGTGCAATCCCCTCGAAACGTCGGGAAATAAAAAGTAAGTTATTTACTTGCTAAACTTTCCAACGCGAAAAATCCCGTGTGAGTACGTTTAAATTATGTGTTCAAATCGTGTAAGTTTAAAAAAGACTATGACTATATTAATATTGTATTCCTTTAAATGAGTAGAAGTATCTTATAATCTTTGATTAGAAAATCAGCTCATTATAGTATACATTTCCGAACTCGTAGGATATGGATTGTAGGAAACAAAAACGAACCGAATATTCAATTTTTAAATCAATTTGGCTCAATGCCACTTAAGTCAGGACTGGATAATTGTAGTCCAAGTTTAGTAGCTTAATTTAAAAGCTTATATGCTAAATTTTCAAGTAAATCGGTTTCAGGTGAAGAACAACAAGTTGAACTACGACGCCATCATCAAACAAGTGGACATGATGTTTCCTCCCGACATGAAGGACGCTGTCAAAGCTTCGGCTGCGCATTGCAAGGATGTGGGTGAGTTAATGACGTCACTGATAAACAATAGACACTCCCCTCGTATCAACTCATGCCGTAGTTAGCTAAGCGATGTTAACTCATTGATATTGTTAAGTAATGTGCAACGCAACTCCTACTTGGATGGGTGAACGTTAGTGAAATTTCTTTCTGAGCGCTGCCATGCGTCGGAGGGCACGTTAAATTGTCGGTCCTGTTTGTTTCAATAAATAAACTATGTCAGAGTCTTTGAGGCGGTCTTCTTCTTCATCGAGTCGATGGTCAACCTGACCAATCCTGGTGTCAGAGTTATTGAGCCGCCAAAGGCCTCTGACGTGGCTCATGTAACGACTACTATCCGTAGAAAGTAACCGGGACCGAGAGGCGGTCTAAAAAACTCAGACACTAGGGTTAGGTACTAACCTATTTGAACTTATTTTTCTATGCTGCAACATCTAGATTCTAGACTTGTAAAACGTTGTTTTCTTTCAGCTAAGAAGTACAAAGACATCTGTGAAGCTTCGTATTGGACCGCGAAGTGTATGTACGACTTTGATCCAGCAAGCTTCATGTTCCCTTGAATTGTTCATTTGTTTTCTCATAATAAAAATATCTACTGTTTTATAGCACCTGATCCATTCGTGATATTTTCCCAATTAAAAACGTTTACGGTCATCGATCGTTAACAGTTTAATATGCAGTGGTTAACTCTGCAACACGCTTGTGAGCATCAAAATGTTGCTGCAACTTCACTACATAGTATACTACAAAGTCGCTTTCCGCTGTTTGTCTGTCCCTATGTATGCTTAGATCTCTAAAACTACGTAACGATTTGATGCGGTTTTTAAATAGGTAAAGTGATTTAAGAGGAAGGTTTAAATGTAAAAACATCCCGCAATTCGGGAATTCCGCAATTCCCGCGAACGGGCAAAACGCGGGTAACCGCGGGGTGCTGCTAGTGGTTAATAAACAAATGTTTATATGAGCCGCGAATATAAGCTTTAAGATAACAACTAGAGTCCTTTGTTATTAACAATTGACTTCAATCAATATTTTTCAATTCATACATACACAAACCATTCATAAATCTACTTTTCTAGACTTTACTATACTGCGTATTTTTAAATCAGTGTCCCCCACACAGGTTTTTTTTAAACAAATAATTGAATGCAAGCAACGGAGTGGAAAATTATCGTGAACTCATCATTAAATGTTTCCAAATATTTAATTAAGCTATTAAGTTTTTTGGAAAAATATACGTTGTGCGTTCATAAGTACATGTTTTTGGAGATAAGTTTCACTTAAATGGATATCTGGTGAGGCTTCAGTTTTAGTGTGTTTTCAGTATTTTGATGAAGTGGTGTTTTTAAAATGAAGTTACTGATAGTTTTCCTATGGATTGCTCTTATAGGATGTTCTATGGGGGTGAGTTTTTCTATGTATGGCTACTTTAGCTATATCGCTCGAGGCGTAGTTTGACTGAGCAGTGTTAACTCATTGCGATTGTTAAGCAACGTGCAGCTCGGATGGGTGGCCGACAGTGACATTTCTATCTGAGCGCTACCGTGCTTCGGAGCATGTTAAATTGACGGTCCCGGTTGTATCAATCGTCAGACCATGTCGGAGGCCTTTAGGCGGTCTAAAACTCTGACACTAGGGTTGGCCACTAATCTATTTGAAATTACTTGCCAAGTACATTTTATTATCAACGTTAATAAATCAGATACAAGTCATGTACTGAAATCATCAGTAGAGATGAAAAGCCTTTGCGCTGTTGTATGCATATTGGCTTGTCTAATACATTTTTAATTTATACTTTTAAAAAAATATTTTAATTTGTACAGATGACAAGACCTCAACTGAAGAAAACAATGGCAATAATGAAAAACCAGTGCATACCTAAAGTAGGTGTTGAAGAAAGTAAGTTGATTAAAATATATTTTACGTTTTGTCTTCACTATTCGCCTTGTAGTGGAACATTATGGAATAAAACTTCATTTTGGTCTTATTACTGACCCAATCTAGATTTTCTTAATATGATTAAAACCCTATTTTTAGGTAAAGTCGCTAAGATTGAACAAGGTGAATTCAACGCAGAAAAGGAAGTAATGTGTTACATTGCGTGCATCTACAAAACAACTCAAGTTGTAAGTTGACTTAACCAACTTTCTTTTGTAATAGTTGATCCATGATTTTACTACAACTATAATACTGGTATCTTAAAACCTCGCCGCCTTCGTAAACGCTCTTTACTAAAACACTGTTATGAAGTGTTTTGTCCCTTTTGTACTGTAAGAAATAGCGTATGTCGGAAAGAGACAAACCCTTTGACAGGTAATATGCTGTTATTAAGCGTGTATGTATAAGGCCCCTTCCCCTTCCCTAAGTCTCCTTAGTCTTCTGTGACCGCGGTTCCTGTAAAGGAGCCGAAGTGTCATAAAAATGTAAAATAAAAGTGAAGAGTATCCGTAAACGTAGTTTCAATTTCAAATAACTATAGTACTTATGCATTTTCATTTCAGGTAAAAAACAATAAACTCGACGCTGGTTTAATTTCTAAGCAAATAGACATTCTTTATCCTCCTGAACTTAAAGAACCGGTCAAGAAAGGAATAGCACTTTGTATGCCAATCCGTGAGTAGTATAAGAATAATATTTTTATACAACTTAAATCTATTCTGTTTATATAAAACTAGCAGCGCTTCGCGGTTTTGCCCGCGTTGTGCCCGTTCCGTTTGAATGTGGCTGTCCGTTACAAAAATAATTATTCAAATCGGACTGGTATTTTCTGAGATTAGCCTTTACAAACAAACAAACATACAAACAAATTAAGAAACTTTTAACCTCTTCATAAAATTAATACAGATTTAAACAGGCTATTTTGACCAAGCTTGAGATGAGATTAGAGATGACTCCTCAAACTGGTTGTAAGTTTAAAATACATTGCATTTTAATCATTTGACGGCAAGTGTCCAACAGTTCATGCATAAGTTTGAACTTTAAACCAAACCAAACATTAAACCAAATGGTTTACGTATACTTTTATGGTCCGAGTATTATATGAGACAATTTTTTTCAGAGGAAAAATACACCGACATGTGTGAAGGAATCTTCTACGCAGCGAAATGTCTCTACGAGTATGATCCATCTATATTCATATTCCCTTAGAAACTTGAATCACCACCTTGCGTTAGCTGAGCTGAGCTTAAGCTATAAGTAGTAGTAAGTTAAGTAATAAGTGTAGATATATATGAAATTAAGATGTTCTGCGTAATACAATATTAGATATTAGTAAAGAAGTTGTTTCATTAAAGTTATCTTTGTTTTATCAAAGTATAAAGTTGCTTCAGGTAAATTAAACATCGCCAAAAAAAGGTGGTATAATTGTTATTTGAGTCTTCTTTGAATCGTTCTATTATAGGAAAGGCATATCAGAAATAACCAATTATTCAAATTGATCAAAATGGTAGAGAGGGCAAGACAAGACGGACAATGACAGCTAACCCCAGATAGGACAAGACTAAGTAGAAGAAGAAGAAGAAGAAGATCAAAATGGTAGTTTGTAATTGAGACATTTACAGTAAGGGGCATTTGCAGACGCGCAAGTCTAGTACACGTGCATACCAGTTCTTTGCAAGTATAGGTGGGCAGGTGTAACAGCCTTTACCTATCGGTTTTAATTACATTCCTGTCAAACTGTTATGAATAGATGTCAAAATAAATAACAAGTTAATTAATAGATATATACAACAATTATGTGTTTAATTGCTCTATATATAACACCTTAACTTGTCGTTTGGTTACAATTTGAACGGTTGAGATATTGAAGTAGCGCCAAAGATAAGCGAAATAAATCAGACATGGATTTGAAAATCTTTTTCTTTGTGTTAATTCAAAGCTGTTGTGTTTTTTCGGTAAGTATGATTTGAATTATTTACTTTTTTTCAATCTATATCAATTTAGGGACTTTTGCATAAGCAAAGTATGACAGTTCATCATGCTTTAAATACTCCTTTACTTTAAGACGAGGTTTAATCCATATCTATAAAACTTATAGATGACAAGACAGCAAATGAAGAACTCCGGAAAATTGCTGAAAAAGACTTGTATGCCCAAAAATGACGTCACCGAAGGTAACATTAAAACAATTACCACGTTTTTAAAATTATCACCAGATCAATCCTAAATAAGATCCCACGTACATTTGCAGAACAAATAGGAGACATAGACAAAGGAAAGTTTCTTGAAGAGAAAAATGTGATGTGTTATATAGCTTGCGTGTATAGTATGAGCCAAGTGGTAAGTTCAGTTCAGTTTCTTAGACTGGAATTCTTCTGTTACTGACGCCGTGGTCGGTGGCGTAGCACGTTGACCAATGAAAGCGTCCGTAGCCCATACTACGTGCCGCTGAGGTCAGCGTATGCTGTTATAGTAACGCAACGTGTTTTCGTTCGAACGTTCAGAATGCGACCTATTGTGCCATGGATATTAATAAAAACTAAGAAAAAGTTAAGTATATGTCTGTAATTGTCCCACAAAAACGAAGAAGATAAAAGTATCTATTAATAATCTAACTAGACTCCAGTGGTTACTTCTTTCCTTTTCCTAAGAGTTAACATTTTTAGGTTAAAAATAACAAGATAAACCTTGACGCCATGGTGAAGCAAGTTGACATGATGTTTCCCCCGGAGATGAAGGGTCCTGTTAAGTCTTCTATTGACAGCTGCAGGGGAGTCGGTGAGCATTCCTAAGATCTCAATAGTTATTTTGTTCCGTTGTGTAAATTAAATCTAAAGATCAGAACAATTGGTCTGATTTTTTTCTCCACTGACGTTGGTCGTGTAGAAAAATATATAATACTAAGCTGACGAGAGTGGCATGCACTGTCCGTAGCGCTCGTGTCGTAGTTTTTTTCAGTGATATTTACTCATTGCTATTGTTAAGCAACGTCCATCTCGGCCCCTTCTCGGATGGGTAGCCTCTGGTAGCCATTTCTATCTGAGTGGTCTAAAAACTCCTACACCAGGATTGACCATTAGCCTACATGAACTTACTTACTGTCCTGTCAGTTGAGAATAATGACAAGCAACCTCTCCTAACCTTTGACGTCAGTGGCGGTTATTAGTATAGTTCTATTAGGTCCATTAGGTTCCATTAGGTCGCTCCCCGACTGACGTCAGCATAATAAAAATGTCTCTTGTTCTACTGTAAAGCTTAATTGTAGAGAAAATTAGTGGTAAAACTTTCTCTCTTTCAGCAAAGAAGTACTCGGATATCTGTGAGGCATCGTTTTGGACAGCAAAATGCATGTATGATTACGACCCGACTATGTTTGTATTTGCTTAAACACCTTATAAGTATTGAAAACCATTGACCAAAATATTGAAACACCATGAAGTTGAACCTAGTAATTATGATACTTTAATTAAATCGAGTTTCACTCAATTCGAATAAGTATTTGGAGGTTATGAATAAAAGTAGAACTTAATAGTTATTGTTTTCTTTAAGCAACCTCAAACCTTTACAAGCTTCATACAAAATGTTCTACCATTGGAACGTCCGTTTTAAATCCGGGCCCGAAAGCCGACGGTTGGAAACGGGTGTTATGTTACTTATCTTTGTTTTACCATTTTGATAATCCATCGATTCATATATAAAATCAAAATGCAACATTTCCTAGCATTCCTAACTATGTAGTAAGTACTTGAATACTAATAGGCTGACTAAGTATTACCTAAATAGCTGCCTCAATACATGTGTTTTATCCAAGAACATGGAATCAAGACCCGCCTTTTGCCATAATTATGAAAACTGTACCTTTATAACGTTTGTTTGTTTGTGATCTCGGTCAGTGTTTGTTTTGATATCATGGATCGAAGAAAGGTGTGCTTTTTAATCGTTGCAGTGGTGTTAATAGCCGGATGTGATGCAGTAAGTAAAGAATGTTTAGTATAAAGTAGAATTGTGTCTAAAATAAAAGAGAATTGATGTTAATAAGCAAATTAAATGGTATTTCATAATTATCTACTAACTAGCAGCGCCCCGCGGTTTTACCCGCGTTGTGCCCGTTCCCGTGGGAATTTCGGGATAAAATGTAGCCTATAGCTTTCCTCGATAAATAGACTATCTAACAGTGAAAGAATTATTCAAATCGGTTCAGTAGTTTCTGAGATTAGCGCGTTTAAACAAACAAACAAACAAACAAACAAACAAACAAACAAACAAACAAACAAACAAACAAACAAAACAAACTCTTCAGCTTTATAATATTAGTATAGATAGTATAGATTACAGTTTTCACTAGATTGCAGTTTATAAGTTTTTGCAGTAAAAAATATGATTAAAACATTAGACTAAAGTTCGAGTAGTGACCAACTCTGGTGTCGGAGTTATAAGACCGCCTTATATTTATCTAATAATCAAATAATTGGTCACTTAAATAATATTCATGAAATTTATACGGTCAGGGAAACTGGCAGGAAGTTTAAGGTCAAAATTGCTTACACATCAGATACCATTGTGTATGTAGTGTTTATGAAATCACTCGCTGAAATTGAAACAACATTCACCTACAAATACATAATCTTGTTTTTTTTGCAGATGTCAAAACAGCAACTGAAAAGTTCAGGAAAAGTCTTGAAAAAGCAATGTATGGCCAAGAATGGAGTTACTGAAGGTGCGTAAAGTCAACGTATTCATCTAAGTATTGATGTATTGAGAGGAAAAGTATAATTTGTTTTGAATGTAAGGAGATGAAATTCAAAAATTAAGTTTGCTAAAAAATATGATTCATTTCAGATCAAATCGGACAGATAGAAAAGGGAAAATTCATCGAAGAAAAAGACGTGATGTGTTATATTGCATGCGTTTATCAAATGATGCAACTTGTAAGTCAATCTCTAAAGATATCTTTCCACTAGTAATAGACATTGAAGTTGTCTCGGATAAACTACTTCTAACATGTAAATGCTGGCGTCAGTTGACATTTCTTCTTGAAGTGGTTTTTGTTACGGAACTTGTTTTCAGTGGGTTAAGGAATAGCATTCAATGATCAAAAATACCGTGCATAAAACATTGCACTAAGTCGAAGTCTTCGTGGGTCTGTCTGGACTTAGACCCCAAATCATGTTTGGCAAGAAAAATCGAAGTTAGATAAAAGCGAAGTGTATCCTTAAACATAGTTCAATTAAAAATTGCCGATATTAACGTTAACGACACGACAACGTTAAAACTTAACGACACGATTCTTTTGGAAAAACAGACATTGTTAACTGCAGGCCTACTATCAACTTTTAGAAAACGATTCAAATTCAGAGCAGTTTATTTTAGGTTCCTAAACAAAATCGCTCACATTCGTACCATCACCTTAATAGAACAGCACCTCAATTGAATCGTTAGAGATGCGAAAAGAACGAATGAAATCGTTAAAAAATAAATACATTTGTCTCTGAACCGCAACGCCAAGGTCGAAGTAGGAAAGAGACAACGCTATACGAATATTATACTGTTTCTCTTGATTCGAATGTTGCGTTCTAAAACTTTATTTTTACTAATAATAACTTTTTACTTCTTCTTATCACTGTATACTGTTGGTTTTATTTTATAAATTCTAATGAAATAGTGAAACAAATTTTCTAATGATCATATTGTGAAAAAAAATATTTACAATTATCTACTTCAAATAATGTATTTGTTGTATCAGAAACAATATTTTATCAAGTTTTCGAACGTGCGTTGTGCCTAGTGTGACAGTTCGTGACGTGAGTGTGGTGGCGGCCGCTTCGAAATTTTGTTTGTAAACAAAAGTGCCTACTTTTTGTTGTGGTTTTTTGTTTAAAAAGTACTCAGGGTTTTAAATATGTAATGGCGTAAGTTATTAAAATACACCACCCGCCCCCCGCGGACAGTCTCCACCCCCCGGCGCCGGAGGGTGCGTGCGGAGCCACCTGTGACTCAGCAAGCAGCTCGTCGGCAGCTTGTGCAAATAGCGAATAGACGAGCTGAAATGGAGGAGCGCAGCAGGAACACCTTACTGGAGCTATTGGTGCAGGAGCTCAGAGAAATAAAAGAAGTTTTGCGATCACGGTAATACATATTTACTATTGTTAAGTTTAGAGAAAATAAAATCCGGTATTTAATACACTCTATAAACATTTGAAAACTAAAACTATATAAATAAATACACCTAAATAAAAACTATATTTAAAAATAAATTAAAATTTCATATTTTTCAGATACGGCGAGCTTCCCACAACCGAAGAATTAACTGGTTCCTCGTAGAAACTCCTTGTTGAAGTGCCTGGTTGTTGGTATTTGGCTGATCTTCAAATGCCACACCTAATTGCATCTGTGATTCCTGCATTATTTCTCTACTACGTCCACACTTGGAATTTGCATATCTGCATCACAAATCTGTAATTCAAACTAAAATACTAAATTAAAGGTTTTTATTAAATCAACAGACTATTGAATGTGTAAAGATGTATCTCTACAACACTGATGAACTAATACTATCTATACTAATATTATAAAGCTGAAGAGTTTGTTTTGTTTGTTTGTTTGTTTAAACGCGCTAATCTCAGAAACTACTGAACCTATTTGAATAATTCTTTCACTGTTAGATAGTCTATTTATCGAGGAAGGCTATAGGCTACATTTTATCCCGAAATTCCCACGGGAACGGGCACAACGCGGGTAAAACCGCGGGGCGCTGCTAGTTAAATGTAAATGTGAAAGTGTGTATAATTGTATGCTGTTTCTATGTGCCTGTGTAAGATTTTTTAAGTAGCAAATTGTTTTTCTAATTGATAATTTGACTGATTGATCTGAAATTAATATTAGTTTTGTTATACAAAGTATTATTATAGAATAGATATAAGTGAAATTGATGATGTTTTATTGTTGTTATTGTTGTTGTATAATATGTTGAAACTAAACTAGGTGAGATAGTTTTTTCATAGAATATAAGACATAAGTAAGTAAATATAAGATTAAGTAAATGTTATTGTAATGTATGTATATAATGTACATACATTCAGTACATACATTACATTATGTGTATGTTGTTATTGTATTGTAGTTCTTGTTATTTTATTTAAGGTACTAATATGAAACAAAATATTTTATGAAGAACATGGTATTACTTACAAGTTGGACATTTAGGGAATGATAGTGTTTCCTACAAAAATAACGCTCCTCATTTCTATTTGGCCTGACTATTGCTATTAGTCAATGCATCCCACAACACCCGGTATGCTAAATTTTTTATAAAACCTGTAAAATATGTTAGTTAATTTAAAATGTTATATTTAAAATGTTATAAATGTCTTATTTCGTAAAATGTGTATTTATTTACTCACCTTGCTCTAATTTTGTTCCTTTCGTCATTGCTCTTTGGGAAAGTGATGTATTTTCTTCGCATTTCAATGGAATCTATACATGCAGTCACTTGAGCTATCACTGATGAAACAGTCTGTTGTGCCATTGAGTGTGCACTTATATCTCCTACGGGTCTTTGGTAGGAGCCGGTTGTATAGAATGATAACGCTGTTAAAACCTGAAAAAAAATAGTACTTACTGGTTTATAGATATTACATAATATCAAGTTATTATGTATCAAAGTAAGAAAAAGGAAGCATTTAAAGCAACTAATTGTGTGACATACATATTGCATATTTGAGTCCTTACCTTTGTTTCTACAGATATATCTGTGGACCTCCTTGGTGCATTCATCGCCGTTCTTATATGGTCGCACAATCCGACTACCAATTCCTTGGAAAGACGATAACGTTTTATGAACTCATTATCTTCCAAATCGAATGGGTCCAATTGTGCTCGAGCTTCCAGTCTCCTTCTCCTCAAGGAGTTTTCCTCACTATCGGCTTCCGTGAACTCAAAAAGCATCAATTCGTCGTCACACATCCTACGAATAATACTGCACTTAATTTTTTTTGTGGAACTATCGAAATCAATGCTATTTAGATACCAATTAATGTTTTACCTCGCAACACTTAAATTCACAGCTATTTCTGACTTTACCAAGTAAAAATTAAAAAATTAATGACAAAAGATTCAAAATCGGCAACAAATTTACTAACTTATTTTGAATCGCTAGTTTTGACAGTTGAGCGATTTTGTTTAGGCTCGCACGTCAGTTAAAGTAAGGTGATGGTACGGATTTACCTCTAAAAAGAGTGAACTATATTAGAATGCGATTATTTTTAGGTGTCGACCGAAATTGATTCGTAAAACGAAGTTGATGGTACGAAATAACAAAGCGATTCAGTTTAGGTCCTAAATTGAATCGTTTTAAGCGTTGATAGTAGGCCTGCTGGTATCTCAAACATTTCAGATAAAAGGCGGCAAGCTAAGCTACGAAGCGTCAATCAAACAAGTAGATTTGATGTATCCCCCGGAAATGAAGGAACCGACTAAAGAAGCTATAGAACACTGCAAAGACGTGTGTAAGTATTAAAGTAGGTGCCAGATGTGAAGAAATGAAATGAAATAAAATGTATTTGGTTAAAAAAAAGTACAACAGAAATAGGACAAACAGAAGTACAAACAGCTTGATGTTCTTCTTACTACCTTCATAAGTTCTTATCATTAGGACATAATGATGACAAAAAAGAGACCGTTATCTACCATATAAGTACAGTAAACTACAAAAGTTGATGAAGATTTTCAATGGAACGAGACACTTCAGCACTAAGATTACTTAAATAAGTGTGTTCAGGTGCTTTGTAATAGTGAATGTGTTCATCGATTTTTGTACTTGACTGTTCGTTGAATTTAAAGGTGTATAGAAGGGAAGCGATCTCGTTGACGTTCTGGGTGTTTCTATTTTATGTTACTAATATGTTTATCTCAGTTACACAATCAAACTATAAGTCGTATCGTCTGTATCATTGCATCGCCTAAATAATTGTTTTTAATATGTCTGTTGCAAACGTCTTGCATCTATCGAGACTATTATTAGCTTCTTCTTCTTCTTCATCTAGTGGATGGTCAGTCTGACCAATCCTGGTGTCAGAGTTATTGAGCCGCCAAAGGCCTCTCACATGGCTCATGTAACGACTACTATCCGTAGAAAGTAACCGGGACCGACGGCTTAACGTGCCCTCCGAAGCACGGATCTTAGCTGTAAGAGGTATTCACATCAGGCTTATAATTTATTTTTTTATATTTCAGCCAAGAAATATAAAGACATCTGTGAAGCTTCCTACTGGACTGCCAAGTGTCTGTACGATTTCAATCCCAAGGAATACTTCTTTCCCTAAGTTTGGAAATAAAACTGGCTCTGGAATTGGTGTTTCATTTTATTTCCTTTTCTTCTTCTTCATCATCTGAATTAGTATTACTTCTAAAAGATGACTAAAATGATTTACAATAGAATGTGTACTTTACTATAGACATTATAGACAGTTTATTATGCCTCCTTCTCCATCCTTTGATTTATCGCCATAAGATGCAGTACCTAGATTATCTTTGGCAATTTTATGGGAATCACTCGATATTTTACTATCTCAACTATTACACAAAAGTAGTTTAGCATTTAGCTCCAATATCATGAAGTAAATACAACAGGTTGTTATTCATTATTTTATAGGCTTTATTAAAAGGGTCTTAACATTAACAAATCATAAGTATAAAATAGGATAATAATCGAAAAAGCGCAGCTAACAAGTATGCGCGTGCCCAATATACTAACTATTTTAACATAAACCGAATTTGTTAACTGATTTAGGCAAGTGTCGCCCTCACACGTGGCCTAACTTATCTGTCAGGCATGTCTAACCGCTATATCAAACCCAGCGATCCATGATATATTAAAATCACGTTAAGCCAAGTCATCGTTACGATTGCAATGATAACACGATTCAACACACAATTACACCTGAATACATTTAATAACCAACCATTGTGCACCGCAGTAATTACACCGTATAAATAATAATCAGGACTCAAGACTTTTTGCTGGCACTTAGTAAAACAATTTGATGTTCTATCTTTCCATGATCTTGGAAAACATAATTTTTATCGAATATTTTTTTGTTTCGGTTACATAAAGTAGTTTTTGTTTATTAATCTACTAGCAGCGCCCCGCGGTTTTACCCGCGTTGTGCCCGTTCCCGTGGGAATTTCGGAATTTTTTACATAAAAACCTTCCTCTTGAATCACTCTACCTATTACAAAAAACCGCATCAAAATCCGTTAATCCGTAATTTTAAAGATTTAAGCATACAGACAAACAGACAAACAGACGCGACTTTGTTTTATACTATGTAGTGATTACCTTTATTGATGTGATTCGTAAGATTGTTCTGGTTTTCCCGAAGTTATTGTGTAACACTTTTTGTATCTTTTCTGAGTAATGGTGCATTTAGTATGGGCAGGTCAGGTCAGTTAGATGCACACAAGAAACTGTACTTACGTACATATTGTTAGTATTAGCTAAGTTTACCAATGAAAATGGTCACTGCCAAGCAACCTTGTGAATTATGTCTTTTGCAGGTAGTTTTATTTTAAGCATTTTCAAAATGTGTGTGAGAGAGAGAGGATATTTTTTCAAGTTTTCAGGCTTAAGGGTACCTATGCCACACTAAAGTAAGTAAGGTCATGTAGGTTAGTGCCACACGCGCGCACGCTTAATGCAGTGTTGGCCGTTAATCAACCTATGCTGTACCACTTTGTTATGCTATGATGCGATTGATGGATACCAAACCTACTTACTACCAAAGGTCTGATAAGTGGCACTCTTACAGTAGGAGATGTGGGCCCCGTATTTTGTAAAAAGTCACATATTTGTATAGTTTGATAACGATAACATGACATAAAACTTACATTACATATTAGGTACATCACTTTAAAAGAAATGGTAGGATTGTAATTTTATTAGGCTGGTCCCAGTACGTGGCTGGCGATAAATTTCCTCATCATATGCTGATATCGGACGTAAGTTGCGAATATATAAAGGCTGTGAGAGTCGCGCCGCGTCTGTGAATTGCATCCGCTAGTATGTTTTCAGCTTAATTCTACAGCAGAACATGTAGAGTTGTTATACATTCGTACAATTTGACAACAATGCATCTGAAGGTCAAAACTGTGGGAAACAAATTGAAAATCATGTTTGTATTTATCAATTTGTTTGAAAATTTGTTTGAAAATTACATCCAGTAATTTTCAATTAGTTTAGTTTATATTAGGTACATAATACATGTAAGTATTTTACGTCAAATTGACAATAGTCCATTTTTGGGCGAATGTTTGAAAAAGTAAAAAAGTTAGCCTGTAATGTCCCACTGTTGGGCAAAGGCCTCTCATCTCATCAATGTTATAAGAGCCTATGAGAAATGCAAGTGTTATTTAATTTCTTTTAGGAGTGAAACTTCTTTAAAGCTACTTTAAATGCTACCATAACCTATCAATTCACATTCTAAAAATGATTACCTCAAGAACTAGTTCCTACAGTAAGTGCCATGAAACAGTCACATCAAATAGAGATATATGTATACAAGAAAGTCGTGTTAGTATAACTCGAGAACCATTTATAGCTCGAGAACGACTGGATCAACTTTAATGATTCTCTTTTTATTTTATCAACATGTTCAGAAGTAAGAAATAAGTAATAAAAATCCCGAATTTCCCGCGGGAACGGATGCGCTGTGGGTGTAACTGCGAGGCACAGCTAGTAAACTATAATTACACGAATACCGCTTAAAAGTCATCCATCAATTTTGTTGATCATACATTACATAGATTAGGGATAGATACATCGACCATGGTTTGTTAGTTTTGTGTATACCTACACACACTTAGTGTTCTAAATTAGTCACACTTGGTTTATCCGAAACAAATCTTTACGCGCAATCATTTTAATTGTGTAAATTGGCTTTGTAATAACACAGTCTATATAAATAAGTTCTCTGTGAGTAGGTGGACTATTCATTTGTGGTGGGTCCTGAGATATAGGTAGCAAAGTTGAACATGTTTCGTTATATAGTTTTGTTTCTTTGGATTGCTGTTAGTGTACAGGTAAGATTTAAGATTTGAGATTTGTGTAAGATTGGTTTTGAAGTCTTATTTCTTAATTAGGGGGAAGAGCTTAAATTTGTATCAGGAGGTATCTAAGTTCTTTCAGTTTCCTGAAAGAAGTGATTAGTGGTTAGGGTAGTAGCCTGTTCCCGTAGGAGAGTTACAAAGTGTGTTGATCAAGTTGTGGACAGTGAGTCCTCGTGCCATTCTCAATTTAAAATTATAATATCGAAGTATTTATTAAGGTTATAAGATTACTTATGATCTTTCTTCCTATCTTCTTCTTCTTCTTCTTGAAGAGAGTGGATCTTTCAGAAGGATCAACAACGGAAGAGCGTAGTACTTAATGCTTCTTCTCTTTTTCGAGGGATCAACCCTTCATTTCAAAAAAGGTTATATTCACCAAAGAAAATATAATCACTACGTGAGTTTCTCAACTTATCCCCTTTACTTACCCTTCCAGGGAGATACTCTCAGTGAAGATGAAAAAAAGGAGTTCATGTTATTCATCCAACCGGTCGCTGAGAAGTGTATGGAAGAGTACAAGTTAACCAAGGATGACCTGAAGAAGAACAAAGAGACCAAGAACATTGAAGGCGTCGACCCTTGCTTCTTCGCATGCACCTTGAAAGGTCATCAAATTGTAAGCGTTTATTTAATGACTACTGCTTTATTTCTGGCCTTTTAGAACATTTTGGGTGCCTTAATCAAATGTATTATATGTTCCTGTTACAAATAAAGTTTATAAAGTCAATCCTAAAGCCACGTATTCACTGAGCAACAATTGTTTATAAACTCTGTTTCAGAAATAAAATCTACGTGTTTCTGAAACAAATGATTTTGTATCAGAAACATTTCATTTTGTTTCTGTAAACACTACGTGTTTATCGGACGTTTCGGTGCTCCCCACTTGCGGCGGACAACACAGAAACAAATCAGTTGCACAACAGGTGTATGCGAGTGTGGACACGTCTTACATTTGTTTATAAACATGGCTGTAGTGTGGGACGACGAAACTATCTTTAAATTGATAGAACTGTTTGAGAAAAAACGAAATGGACTTATGCAAAAAAATGTAGGCACCACATAACAACACTACTTCCTCGGGCGACATGACCTAAGCAACTGACTGTGTGGACGGCAGAGTTTCCGAAACATTGTTTCTGGAAACATTTACGTGATGTTTCAGAAACTGTGTATCCGAAACATTGTTGCTCAGTGAATACATGGCTATATTCTTACGAAAGTTAAAATTCAAACCATCATGACTGATTTTCAACCAAAGATAACTTCTTCCATTGAGGTAAAGGGTTTTTGATGGAGTTAGACAGTGGGAAGGGGTAAGAGATATGCGAGAGCGCTTACTGTGTCGGGGGTTGCGGGTTCGATTCCCGTCCAGAGTCAAAAATACGAGTATGTGCAGACATAAATGTTAGCGACGACGTCTAGATGTCAATTAATTATTCTTATAAAGTATTTATGTGTGTATTATGTAATAGTATCAGTAACTTAGAATTCATGGTACAAGCTAAGAGCTTAGTTTGGGTCTAATTAGACGTGTGTCAATTAGTCCGGGTGTATTTTCTTATTTTTAGCTATGGTGGTATCCACTAATCATGTCCAACAGTACACATACCAAACCCTTAAATCCAAGTTTTTTTTAGATTGATGATGAAGGCATGTACACACCACATGAGGCTTATTCTATCATCGACAAGCTTGTCCAGAATGAAGAGGTCCGCAACAAAATCAAGGAAGTCGGAGACATTTGTTTAGCAGGTACGTTCATTGCGATTGTTAAGCAACGTGCACAGCAGCCCCTACTTGGATGGGTGGCCGATAGTGGCATTTCTATCTGAGCGCTACCGTGCTTCGGAGGGCATGTTCAACTGTCGGTCCCAGTTGTTTCAATCGTTAGATCATGTCGGTGGCCTTTAAGTGGTCTAAAAACTCCGACCTCATGGCTGATCTATAATCTACTCGACCTTAAGCACTTCTATCTAATAAATAAAATGACTGGTCTGTTCTTACTGTTCTTACAGTGAATAGAATTCACTTAGTTTCTAGCTGTATGTATTATTATACTAGCAGTGCCCAGCGGTTTTACCCGCGTTGTGCCCGTTCCCGTGGGAATTTCGGGATAAAATGTAGCCTATAGCCTTCCTCGATAAATAGACTATCTAACAGTGAAAGAATTATTCAAATCGGTTCAGTAGTTTCTGAGATTAGCGCGTTTAAACAAACAAACAAACAAACAAACAAACAAAACAAACTCTTCAGCTTTATAATATTAGTCTATATTATATTTTACTCTTCTTAGAATGCAACAATCTACGCCTTTTTAAATAGGATTGTACTATCAAAATAAGACTTTATCTTCACATGTCATCGTCTAGAATCTCAACCTAGAAGTCTAGATTTTAGATTACTAGATTTTGAGCGACAAGCAAGGTTGGTGAATTTTAGAAACAATAAGTATGACGCACTTCAAACTCTCAGATGTATAAACATACCTATAAATGTATCGTATAAATAAAAAGAAGATTATTCTACGAATATCAGAATCTCGTGTTTTGTACAATTGGTAGGCCTCTTCAAATCGAAGGGTCCTTGACAAATATATATTTTTAGATTAACAATTAGTAAACAAATATTAAGTAATTAATATGAATAATTTATTTTCAGTTAACGACAAAGACGTTGGTGATGGCAACAAAGGATGTGAAAGGGCATTACTACTTGTCAAATGCTTTATGGAAAACAAGATGGAGTGAATAATTGAACAGTTTTTTCAACTTGGATTGTTAAAAAGAAGAATACGAAGATATTTTGCGTTATTTTTGTAAAAACTAGATTTGTTTAGTGATTAAATATTTTCAAGCGTTACTCTTTTGTTTTAATCAAATCCAGGTAAGCTGAAATTTATTTTTATTGAAAGATGTCTCTCTATACTCTACAACAGTTAATAGTGTCAAGTTATTAGTTAAAATACGATTAGTTTTTCTTCCATTTCACTTTTTATTTTGGAATGACTTAAAATGACATGAATATATTAACTAATTGTATTCATCTAAATATCAACCGACATTAGGTATTTTAAGATTAGCCTTTAAAAGCGATACAGGCAGACTTTTAAAATACGTATAACTACGAGTATAGATAACACAATAAAACAAAGGAGCATATAAATAATAAACTTTATATACTTACCTATAAAAAAATAAGTTATTTTTTACAAATGCACTTTGTTCAATGTCAACCAGTATTGATGTAAATTACACCTAATATAAGTTGTATCACTACATAATTGGTGAATCATATAAAAACACGTTATAACTTTATAACAACTTGAAATAATGCGTTGTTTAGATATAAGGATTCCGTATTATTCAAATATCAATGTAGTTTCTTTAACACTAATCATTTTTACTATAGATTGAAAAATACGTTATGGACATATCAATAACACTTAAGATTTTCATGATTACGTTATCAAATAGTCTTCTGCAATGCAAAACTAATAATTATCATCTTTTCAACCTTAAAGTGAATAAAACATTAATAAAACCCAGATCACAATTTGTAAAACTGCACACGTAATACATAGCGTATGTACATACTTTTAATCTAGAAGAATTAAGGCAAGTTTCCTGTCCTGTCATTAGAAACGCAAAGAAAAACGAAAATTGGCAACAAACACCATGGCATAGATTACATAATAGTAGCTATGGGACGTAATCCTAAAAAAACGCGGAAAATTCGCCAACCACCGAACGCATCTTCACGGTATAACCGAATATCCGGCTCGATCGAAGGCCATGGTTACCCAAATGATTGCCACCGGCTAATTCTGGTATTAGTATATAAACAATGGAAGAATATATTTATTCTATACACAGAGTCTCTTTGGGCAGGTTGCGAAACACTTCCTATTATTAAAAATGAATAAAGTAGGTTTTGTGTGTCTTTTTGTGGCGGTGGTGTGTGTGGCGAAACTTAACGCTGCGGCCGCGGTAAGTCGTTTCGAATATCTTCTAGGATAAAGTGTGGCAAATATACCTAGTCTGACTCCAGTCCATTAAAATCCCTTCGCCTATAGTAGCTAAAGCTTGTGCTGCAAAAGTTGGACTCTATTTTTAGAAAGTCTTGAATTTTAAAAACACATAGATTATTATAATCCTTCAAGCAGAACTAATGCTCCATCAGATTTTTTACACCCTATCTTCATGCTACGCACCATAAAACAACTTCAACAAAAACCAAATATTATCTTTTACAGGCATTTTCCGAAGGTCAGAAAGTCCAAATCCAGACCAAACTCCTCCAAACCGGTCTGGAGTGTATGGGAGACTACCCGCTGAAGCTGGATCACATCACAACCTTCAGGAAGCGTCAGCTCCCTGATGATGAAGGGGCGAAGTGTTTCGTCGCATGCATGTATAAGAAACTTGGATTAGTAAGTAGCATTGGACATTTTTAGGATTTCAATTTGTTCTGCCAATGTAAAGGAATCTTGCAAGTGGCAGATTAAGTTCTTTGGAGCATCATTTAGGTTTGTAGGATAATATTGCATAAAAGTAAATTTTTAAAAGTGCTTCAAAGGGTTTTTTGTCTTTTTACAAATAGTTGATATATTGAAACGTCTTGAAAGTCTTAGAACTACATATATAGTTGTTCTTCTGCATTTATTAATTTATTTTATCTTATATCATCAATGAAATGAGAGGCCTTTGCTCAGCAGTGAGCCATTTCAGACTAATACTCACTCACTCACTCTATCTATTGCAAGGTCTTCAAAGTGTCTACTTTTGGATGTTTCCAACCTAACAGAACTTCGTTGATCGTATTATGGTAAATATTGAATATATATTTTTTTTCAGATGAACAGTCACGGCAAGCTTTCCGAAAAGGGAGCCAAGAAAAGCGCGAAACAGCTGTTCAAGGAAGGCGATGAGATTATGGGAAAGATTGACGACTTGTTCGCTAAATGTATTCATGGTAAGAAGAACTTTGAATTATATCTGAGTAACAGCGTCCCGTGGTTTTACCCGCGTTGTTCCCGTGGGAATTTCGGGAATTTTAATACATATCATATACCTTCCTTTTGAATCACTCTATCTATTTAAAAAACTGCATCAAAATCCGTTGCGTAGTTTTAAAGATCTAAGCATTCATAGGGACAGACAGCGGAAAGCGACTTTGTTTTATACTATGTAGTGATAGCCATGGTAGTGGTAATTCATGACCTAAGTACAGAGGCACTTCAATGAGATGATTCGTGCACAAAATGGCGATCAAACCTGGCGTAGGGGACACCGCGATAAGTAGTGCTACTGAGTCGATGAAGAGTAATTTAGAACCAAAATCAATATAATCTTTTTGAATTGAAGCTACGTTTACGTATACACTTCGCTTTTATTTTACATTTTTATCTGACGTTTCGGCCTCTTTACGTACGACAGAAGACGTCTTCTGTGACCACGGTTCCTGTAAATGGTTTAAATTCAAAATGAGTAGTGTTCGCTTATACGAAAGAAACTAGTCAATATAATCTTTTAGTATTTTAAGTAAATTACATAAGACCTTTGCGTAATAAACAAAAGTTCAGTAACTGTGTGAATTTGTCCTATATTATTAGAATATGGCTGAATTCACTAACTCGTCGTTTGCTAACAAGCTGAATCTAGACAATATCTTAAATATAACTATTTTTTATAACTAGCACAAACCGTTGTTAACGACTCAATCAGCATCTGCCTTCATCGGTTTGTAAAAAGTGTTAGTTTGTGCGTCATAGAATTTAGATACAGTTTAGTTCATTATAAGGTATAATGAAATTGATGAGTTTTTTACTTGAATGTTCTAACTTCTGTCTATTGAGTGGAGATGCACAAAAAACATTTGTGATAGCTTCATTATTACAACTATTTAGTCAGTCAGCTAAATAAGGGTACCTTTTTATTGAGGCGGGTCTGGCCGGCGCTAAGCGGGGCGTTGACCATTTTGTCCAATGACTATGCATTCTTATTGGTAAATTGAACACCGCTTTCCTTAGTTTCATTGGAAGATTTTCAACCAAATCTTTTCCCTTGTATATTAAAAAATATGCAAGCGTGGTGATTATGCCTAATCCTCCTCACTGTGCTGATATCTTCAGTGAGATGAGAGGCCTTTCCCCAGCAGTGGGACATTAGATTAATTTACTTTTTACTTTATTTAAAAAAATGTATGACACTGTATGTTAATTTAGTAGGGGGCGTCTGAAAACCAGCGTTCTACTGAGGCCTCGGTCCAGGTCGAACATTAGCTGAGACGCCTCTCATTGCTACACATTTTTTTAGTTTAGTAAAATGTGATTTTTTGTATTTTCCCTATTTTTTTGTGGTAATAAATGTTATTTTATTTTATTTATTTAAGTACTGTCATCATTTTTCAGTGAACGAAGAAGAAACCAGTGACGGTGAGAAAGGTTGCGAGAGGGCAGCACTAGCCTTTAACTGTTTCATTGAACACGCACCATCAGTGAGTATCGGCTTTACCTTTCCGTACCTTATCCCGTGGGAATATCGAGCAATGAAGTAGCCTCTCCTACGAAATACTGAGGGTTCAATTCCCAGGTCGAGCGAAGTAATGCTTCGTACTTTTCAAACATGGCTCGGAATTAAGATCATTAACTCGCAAAGAGGATATTAGTAGGGCATCCATAGTTTTAATCTTCATTGAGTCGACAACATATTACTTTTTACAAAGTCCACTGTTTGCTATATTAGTCCTTATAGTTTGATATTTAAGTCTCGTAGTAAAAAATACAATTTATTGTAATAATTTGCCACTTTACAAAAATAATTACGATACTTGAGATCCACAAGTCACTATTTGTAAATTAATTTGAATATTCTCAGTTAATCTTAGGAACTTATAAAATAAAATAATTACACAGTTTTTATCATATTTTACATAATATTTAATATTTCCAAATATATTTTAAAACAATTTTTTTGTTTCAGCTCGGATTGGACGTCGACTTTTAAAGGAAACCAAAGAAGTTCAATTATTTATTTTTACTTAACGGTACACTCCACATAACTGACTGCACTACAGGGATATTTTATAAATAAACTGGTTTGTTAAGATATTGTGGTTTTTATTTAAAATATTTAAAACATCGGAGACTTACAAAGGGATATCCGCTTAAATTCAGTTGGGTCTATTGTACCTATCCGAAAGAGACCTATCCTCTCGCAAGATTTCACAAACTTGGCTTCAGCCGAATATCGAATAGGCAGTGTTTTATACTCCATTAATCTATGGTATTATGTTACCCAACTTACGTGCTATTGTAGTTGTACTATGAATAAACTTAGAAATTTTAATGACCACGATTGCTTATTTACTTCTTACAGGCGCTTATACATTTTCAGCAGTCTTATGACTATATAAGTACCTATGGGTGGATGCATTGAGTTATATGTACTTGCGTTAGTGCAATGGATGTATCAATATATAAAAATAATAGCAAATATTTAATCCAAGTATTACTCTTGGAGACGAGCCGGCTAACTCATACTTTACCTTTGCTTCTATGTTTAAAACATTTACTACCAGCAGCGCCCACGTTGTGCCAGTTCCCATGGGAATTTGGGGATAAAAAATAGCCTATAATCTTTGGCTTGAATATGGCTATGCATTACAAAAAGAATATTTCGAAATGGACAGGTAACACCAGAAATAAGTCTCAACATAAAAACAAACAAAATTAAAAATACCTTTTGATAATATAAGTATAGATGGTACGGGTGACGAGGACTATGGATTTCACTCAAACAGAATTAACGTAGCTACGAACACATTCCACCAGTAGGTTTCGATCAGGAGTACTCATCGTCGTAAGTGATTTCATAATAACTAGGTTAGATTGGTTAGATAAACAATCCTCCTCACTGTACTGAAATCTTCAGTGAGTTGAGAGGCCTTTGCCCAGACATTACAGGCTATTAATTTTACTTTGAACTAGCAGCGCCCCGCGGTATTACCCGCGTTGTGCCCGTTCCCATGGGAATTTCGGATTGAAAAATAGCCTATAACCTTCCCATTAAATGTGGCTATCTATTACAAAAATAATTATTCAAATCGGACAGGTAATTCCTGAGATTAGCTCGAACATACAAACAAACAAACAAACAGACTTACAAATTTTACCTCTTTATAATATTAGCATAGAAGTATAGATATACAAATATAAGGGAAATTCTTAGTCCTCGCCACTGTAGTAATTATTTTATTCTATTACCGTAGTCACGATTAGATTATGTTTATTTACCTTGCTGATAATGTATAGTAATAAATGTCTTCTTTACTTTATGTTCACTGCCAGTGTGATAGTTTTTGACTGCAAATTAAAATGTAAAATTAACTTAAATATGTAAAACAAGTTATTATAGGGTGAAAGCTTTCGCTGTTTTAAAATTTCAGTACGTAAACTAATAGCATTTCTTCATAGTTAGTTTTTGAATTGTGAAGTAGGTAGGAACCTAGGTAGGTAAGTAGTTAAAGTTGAGTGCTATGTCTATGTAATACTTACAAGCACAGGTGCATCGGCAGCGCAATTTACAAACGCAGATGTCTTTGGACATCCGGGCATGTAGTCGGATCCAGACACCGAGGAATAAGCTGAAAGATACACACACTTGACTTAGCAGTCATACGAATGGCAATAATATTAAACTAGCAGCGCCCCGCGGTTTTACCCGCATTGTGCCTGTTCCCATGGGAATTTCGGGATAAAAAATAGCCTATAACCTTCCCGTTGAATGTGACTATCTATTACAAAAAGAATTATTCAAATCGCACTGATAATTCCTGAGATTACCTCGAACATACAAACAAAGAAACTTACAAATTTTACTTCTTTATAATATTAGTATAGTTGTGAGATATGGAGAGATGTGATAAAATTATAAAAGAAAATCTTAACATAGTTACATAGTGAATGCATTGCAATTAGATTTGAATAACTTTGTATTAGAATGGCGGATTAGGAATAATTATTGCAACCGCTCTATACATTAACACGTTGTTTACACATATACCTACTATGTTCTACAGACATTTTATAAAGAGGACATTTATATCCTGCTTAAATGTATGGGTGTGACACCACTATATCAGTCAAAATAACGTCAGCACGATGTACAAAATTTTCACACTAGCCCCGTGTATGCTAAAATAAAATAAATTTTCACACTAGCATCGTGGATGGAACCACTGCCATATAGTACTTATTATTCTGTGCCACTGCTAAACAGCTAGACTAGTATTATAATATTCATGTACTCGTACATACATTATAGTAGACAGAATATCTGAAATAAAGCTAAAATATATTGAACAATGAAGAAGGAAGTCACTAAACCTCACGAAAACCAAGTTTGGGACCGTGAAATCAGTGTATAATGCGCCAACTTCATGATCATGCACAGACATAATTATTATATTATAGACATACTTTATTTTACCTACATATTGACTAGGCTATTACTACGACTGACTACAACTTAACATTCAGAGTTAAGTAAGATTTAATTTGTAGATCTAAAGAAGGTGACAAAGTGCAGTAACGGCGAAGGCGATTCATAAAACGAATATTGTAATTACATAAGCACCATTACTGAACTTTTCCCTCAATTAAAAATATCGCTAGTCACTGTCGTCGATGCAGCGTAGCACACTCCTATAATTTTAATTTTTAAGCCTTACCGATAGTCAAAATCCTAAATGGGATTTTATCTGGTTTCAATGTTTATTTACTTACTCGTATGTGTATAATATTTTTTCTGAGTTTAATACTACTTTGCTATTTAAAATACTTTGTATGACCTACCTGCAGCACACGACCCTACTTCAGCAGCGATCAAGATTGCGTTGACGATATTGATGGTCGGTATCAGAGACTTGGCTAGTAATAGAGTATACACCGGGTCTATGAACTCTTTCGAACCGAAAGATTTTAGCTGAAAAAAGTTATAAACATTAGCAAAAAATCTTGGGCAAAAGAAACAATATTCTGACGGTAGATGGGTCTTTTGATTTGTGTAAAGCACTTTTTAAACATTTCAAAGACGACTAGCTATTCAGATTACCTACTAAGAAAACATTACTCAGTTCTTCATCCTGATACGTATGGAAGGCCAGTGTGTTGATTATATTTAATACTTCTTAAAGTTCCAATACTGATATCTTCAAAGGGATGCGTGGTCTTTCCTAGCAGTGGAAGAAAATATGCTTTTATTTTATTATTATAGTACTTACAACTCCAATTTCCTTAAAGATACACGTGAAGAAACAAGCGCTAACTGAGTTGATATTCTTAGTCCGGCGTCCCGTGTCGGCCTGTGCTTGGGTGACATTGTTCTGAGCTGCACAACTGAGGAATGTTGGGTTGAATTTTCCGAGGATTTTATCCTTTTGGGCTTGGGTGAATCCCTGAAACATTTGCACTAAGTAAAGAGAGTAATGGAGTTAAGTTTGACGACTAGGCCACTGGTAACTTAGAGGAATGGTTGAAAGTGATATTTCTATATGTGTCTGAACTTTCGTGTACGGATAATTGTCATTTTTGGTTGTTTCAATGGTCAGACTGTGTCGGCGGTTGTTTCCATCGTTAGACCATGCCTTTTGGTATCCTAAAAAGTCCAATTCTACACTCCTTTAAATTAACTTATATTAAATGACCATCACATCTACATAATACATATATAAATGAAATTGAATCACCGAAATATTTGTACACGCATAATTTCCAAACGCCTGCCTCAAATTAGATAAATCTTTATTTTGCGTTTCCCTTATCGTCAGAAGGTTTGTATAAAAAAATAGTAATAAATAAAAGCATTTCTGTATAGCGGTTTCGTATAATCTACTATATAAAAATAAGTCGGGTTTTCCTCCCTGACGCTATAACTCCAGAACACACGAACCGATTTCCACGGTTTTGCATTCGTTGGAAAGGTCTCGGGCTCCGTGAGGTTAAAGCAAAGAAAAAAATTCCCACGGGAAAGGGGGCGCTGCGGGTGAAACCGCGGGGCACAGCTAGTTTAATATAAATTCGTTAAAGGAGTAACAACTACAACGGTACCTATACATTCTAAATAAAACTACAAAAGTATTAAAATAATAATTTAGTATCTTCAAACTAAGCAACTTTTTGTTTCAAGTTTCTTACTTACATTGACAACACATAATCCTGTCAGATTAAAGCATATGAATACGAAGACGTATAAATTACACATGTTATTTAGTTAAATCTCTTGACACGATTCGTTTTAAAAGAAATAACAATGTAATGAAGTCATGTGACTCACAGCATTATTAAAACACAATAAAATTAGTATAATCTTAATGAACATGTCACGACATCGTAGTAATAAAAATATTATTAGTAAAATGCTATATTTTTTTTTATCTCTTAAGTAAACATCACTACATAGTATAAAACAAAGTCGCTATTTTTGTCTGTTTGTTTGTCTGTATGCTTAAATCTTTAAAATTACGCAACAGATTTTGATGCGGTTTTTTTGTAATAGCTAGAGTGATTCAAGAGGAAGGTTTTTATGTATAAAATTCCCGATATTCCCACGGGAACGGGCACAACGCGGGTAAAACCGCGGGGCGCTGCTAGTTTGAAGATAATTATTACATTTAAGTATCAGTCATTTAAGAATCGAGATATAATATCCTTTGGGAAAATAAGGATATTTTATTTTTCTACATATTACTGGTAGTTTTCGGCTGCACGATTTTACGGTTTGCTATGCACAGATTGTGAACGTACGAAAAATTCTTCGTTAAATTGTACTGTTTATAGTCTGTCGACGATTTATAAACTTACAAGTTGGATGATAAACCGACGAATGTTTAGAATATTAGTTAGTCCGATTAGAATAATTCTTTTTGTAATGGATAGCCTCATTCAACGGGAAGGTTATAAGCTATTTTTCATCCCGGAGTTCTAATAGGAACGGACACAACGCGGGTAAAACCGCGGGGCGCTGCTAGTCATTAATATATTTGTAGAGAAACTGATGTTACCACTTATTATAAATGTCCTAACGTTCGTACTAACGTACGTAAATAGGTACTAACGAAAGCATCACTTTAGTAAACTTCCAAAGCCTTACGTCCATAACAAATATTCAAAACAGTTCTAAAAAACTCAAATGGCTTTGCCTTCTAAGAAGCCATGTGTTGTTATTTTAGTCATTTATTTATTTTGCGAGTCATAAGTTTTTGTAACACTTTTAAAATGTTCTTACTCCAATTTTTTGTTGTCTAAGAACGAGTGTATACTACCTCAAATCGCTTATTTTCAACTCGGCGGGATCTCCATATATTCCTCGTTACTCAATATTTAACTTTGAAACGTATGTATGGTAAAGTTCATGATATAATCTATCGATCATATGTTTCGAAAACACGACTCCATGAAATTTTCTCGATAGAAAAAAATCGCAAAGTTATCTCTAAATTTTTACTAAAATCTTAATATCTCAATAAATACAAAAGTTGTTGAATTAAAATAAAGTGTAGTAAATTGAATAGGGTTTACAGAACAATTCATATGTTGCGGTTTTTTCAAATGAGTACCATAATGTTTGTAGGGAGCAAATACCTACAATTCGCGGGCCGAAACACCAAGCGCTCAGGTGTTTCTGTCCCGCTTCGGCTCAGGGGAAAATCTGAATACGCGAACTGAGGTAGTGTACACTCTTAAAGATCTATCGTTTGGTTGAAAGGTGACTTTGGAAGAAAGAACTTAATATTAACCCTCTTATTCATAAAGGCTATTTAACTAAAACACTGCTAAAAAGTGTTTTGTCTCTTTTGCTCTTTTGAAAGTAGCGTATGTCGGAAAGGGACGAACCATTTGATAGCTAAAATGCTCTTGACAAGCTTTTATGAATATGGCCCTGAGACTAAAAAAACTGATTAAAGCACAGGTCACACATAGCGGGTTATCAAAGGTGTCACACTAGCCTTGCCGCATTATATGTGTCTTGAGCTTAAAATGAATTACTACGGGTTAGAAATATTTTTATTAGTAGCTTCCTGCGGTTTTACCACTATTTAACTGGTTCCCGAAAAAACAACAAAACAACAAACAAACAAAAAAAACAAAACCAACATGCAGTTTTCAAAGATTAGTTGCGTTCAAAAACTAATTATTAAGTTGACACTACGAGTAGTATAGATTTATTTGACTTAGGAATTGTTTCATAAACTGAACGTATATACTTATACAATATTACTAAATCAAATTATAATATATCTGAGTAGGGTTCCTACGTGACAGCGAAATACTTCGAAAATTGATACATTGAAAACTTTATACCGATGCTGTTATTCCATACACTTCTAAATTACATTGTGCCCATGGTTCGTATTAAAAAATGTACCATTTTTTACTGACCGCCTAGAGGTCGTTAACATTATGTAATAAACAAAAATATAAGTAATATTTATCAGCTACCAATTTATCAATTCGATCTAGTATTAATAACAGTACTTGATTTGTGTTTAAAACAATTTAAAGGTCGTTGACTTTGTAAGTGTAGCATTTTATTAGCCGACAAATTTTATTAAAGACGAGCACTTTTACTACTTATTTTTTATTATATAAAAACCTTGTCCTGACAATAAGGAACACATTAAAAAAAGAATCATCCAATTTGGTGCAGTCGTTCGGAAGTTATGCGCTTAGCAACACATTCAGTGATTAATTTTTATATAATCGAAAAAGTTCAAAATCCGTTATTTGGCTATTCACTATTTGTATAACGTTTGCCTGTACTTACAGCTGTTTTCCTCGAAACCGTGATTATTTTGTACAAAGTGGTAAATATGCAGTTTAAATGCGATGCAATTCTATTGTTATAATATAATTAAGCTATGAAAAAGTTTGAAACATGAAAATTATGTTTGGATAAAATATGTTTATTTGGATAGCTGGAATACAACTAACACGGAAGATCAAAGTGGAAGTTGATGAGTAATGAATCAAATTATTTCATAGTTGAGGTAATCATTCTGTTATATCTATACTAATAATATTATAAAGCTGAAGAGTTTGTTTTGTTTGTTTGTTTGTTTGTTTGTTTGTTTGTTTGTTTGTTTAAACGCGCTAATCTCAGAAACTACTGAACCGATTTGAATAATTCTTTCACTGTTAGATAGTATATTTATCGAGGAAGGCTATAGGCTACATTTCATCCCGAAATTCCCACGGGAACGGGCACAACGCGGGTAAAACCGCGGGGCGCTGCTAGTACTTAATATAACAAAGCTGAAAAGTTTATTTTTTATTTGTTTGAACTTGCTTATCTCAGCAACTACCAGTCCGATTTGTATAATTCTTTTTGTAACGGATAGCCAAATTCAATAGAAAGGTTAAAAGCTATTTTTCCGAAATTCCCACGGGAACGGGCACAACGCTAACAACATACTATGAAATATTATTGAAATTATTAAGTTACGAAGTTGTTTCTCCACCTTGCTGTTCACTGAAAAAATATTACATTAAACCAAAACAAGATTCTAATTTTAAACATCTTTCAAAAACAAACCACAAACAAACTTACAAAGTTAACAAAATGAACAAAGCTCGACGAATGCTGTTTGCTGTTTTTTGGCCATGTCTAGAATCGATACTAAAGAGAAAAAACCTAAATTAATCGCCATCAGATTGACTGTTCCGTCCGTATATAAATACGAGTAGGATCTTCGAATGCTCATACACAGTTTGGCTAAGGACCCAGAGCAGACAAGCGAAGTTTAATTTCCAAAATGAAAATCTTTGTTGCTTTTGTTGTTGCTGTCACCGTAGGACTGGCTTCGGTAAGCTTGATTGTATTAGAAGGTTGCACTGTCGTGTCGAGGCTTTTAGACAGCATAAAATCCGATTTCAAGTATAGATTAGATGATATTGGTCGTTTTCAAAGTAGGCCTCCTTCTGTATTTAAAAAAAATTCACAATTCTATTTAATTTGGTTTTTTGATTTTATAAACATAGCTTTCAATATACTGATCCCTAGTCGTTTTTAAACTTACGAGATTTGTACACATAGTAAACGTACTCACACGAGTTTTTTCGCGACCATAGTATCAACTAGGTATATCTTAAGTGAGATGAAAAGTCTTTGCCCAGTAGTGGGCTAATACTTATATTTTCTTTAATTCAATATCTTTTGCTGTAGTTTCTTTTGGGCTTATCTTTATGATGATTCTTAAAACATAACAACTTTAGTAGTTTAGCCCTGATAGCCTAACAATTATCAAAATAATCCTTAAGATTGGCTTTGTTTGTCTCCAGGCTGTAACTAAGGAAGAACTGGAAAAGATCAGGGATGCTGCTCAGCCATTCATGCTCAGCTGTGGAGAAGAGTTCGGCATCACCAAGGACGACATCCTGAAGGCTAAACAAGACAAGGACATTAATGCCCTGGACTCTTGTTTCTACGCCTGTTTCTTCAAGAAGACTGGACTGGTAAGGATATAATGAGTTATATCAGTAATATTAAGTACTGATATCTGCAGTGAGACGAGAGGCCTTTGCCCAACAGTGGGACATTACAGGCTAATACTTACTTACTTACTTAAGTTTACATACCTAGAATTCCTAGTGGTGCCTAGTGCATTGGTACAGAACTTTTGAAAATTTACGTGACTTCGCCGATGATACTTAGATCAATTTTGGATGGCGAATACTTAGGTTACCTACTGCGTCTGTAAAAAGCTTCAGCAGGGCAAAAACCACACCCCCAGTCTAGTAGGCGAGATTAACATGATATTTTCGAGTCAGTTTCATCTACTTTCTTAGATTTTTGAACTTCCTTAAACAGAAAAGGTTTTGTATTAATTTCGTGTTATCTTCATCAGATCAACGATGCCGGAGTGTTCGTCCCCGAAGTGTTCGTGGAGAAGAACAAGAAGCATATCTCCGACCCCACCAGCATCGAGGAGTTCACTAAAGTCGGCAACACTTGCGCTCAAGGTAGAGAAACATAATTGTATTAAAATTCTAAGGGCGGATTGCATAAGAACTTTGAAACCTAATTAGTATCCAAATATCAGTATAGAAAGAAAAGATGTACTTACAAAATAGCGTTTTATTTTGTGCAAAATAAAACACATTTTAAAATGAACTTCATTTGTTAAATATTTAAAGTGAAATCCATCTAAATATGGAAAATTAAATCTATTCCAAGCAAAGTTCAAATAGAGCCTACAGAAGACTTCTTAAGTAAAACCAGTGCCGAAATTAACTCTAGAGACACGATACAAACAGTTTTTCGTTTTTCACAGACGTTTTTGTCAGACTAAATAATTGAACAGTGACTGGCTAATGAATGGAGGGAAGCATGTGTAACTCAGTGACACTTGTGAGTCCAATTACTGAAACTTATTTATATTTTCAGTGAACGACGAATCTGTGTCTGACGGTGAGAAGGGATGTGAACGCGCCAAGCTGCTCGCTGCCTGCCTGTCCAAGGAGAAGGCAAAAGTAAGTTAAACAGTTAATTATCAATACAAATCAAATGTTAATTATACTAGTGCACAGTAACCTACCTACATTTTAAAGGATTCTTTCTAGAAGAATAATTCTTGAACTCTTGAAACTTGAATTCTTGGCTCGAACTGTATTTGGTGTAAATAGATCTTAGTTAACATTAACAATCAGTAAACTAATATTAAATAGTTAAATTTAAGTTAAATTCATAGCGCCTATCCCTGTTTATGTTTAATAAATACTTACTTATTTTGACACTTACTTGCATTAAATTAGCTGAAACACTACAATACTCTCGTATTAAAAAAAATATAGTTTATATGTATCGCTCGCTGCAGTTGCAACGTCGACAATGCTACATTGACTAAATTGGTTTAATGTTTTTTTCGAGCTTCGTTTAGACTTTTTTCCTTTTCAGTACGCCCCATTCGCTGCCTAAGTGAAATGACGTCCAAATCCTGAACTCAACCTGTACTGTACTCAAAATTAGAAATTGGAATATGATTCTCGGCATTATTTGGCTCAAACGATTCTGGAAATAAATTATTAGTTTTTCACAAACCACGTTGTTTTATCTAAATAAAACCCTCACAATTTATCCGTTGAAAACGAAATATTAGGCATAACTTGAGAAATGTAACATTTTACAAAGCTATATACTCGTAGTATTTTCTCTTACACGAGTAAAAAATCTTAACTGATATTCCAATCGAAGACAACTTCTTCCATTGATGGGGTGGGAAGGGAATGGTCACTCAACCTTTTTCTTCTTCAGAACGAATGTTAGGCTTAAAAAAAACGAATAATATGAAAATCGACCATATTTGTTCACATTTCGCAAATAGAGTAGTTTTTTAAAATAGTTTTTTTGTTTGACGAACAAAATGTCGTCGACAAGTTCACTTTAAAATGATAACGGTGTATTAATTAGCTTTTATGCTATATCATATTCATGAAATCATAATTTTACCGCGTCCCGGCCAAAGTAACCGTAACCCAAACTTTATAATGTGCCATCGTTCTTACCTGTGTTAGGAGCATGTGCTGACAAACTTTCATCTATATACTAATAATAGTTGCGCCCCGCGGTTTCACCCGCTTTGTACCCGTTCCCGCGGGAATTTCGGGATGAAAAATAGATGTTGTCCGATTCTCAGACCTACCCGATATGCACACAAAATTTCATGAGAATCGGTTGAGCCGTTTCAGAGGAGTTCAACCACGCACCCCGTGACACGAGAATTTTATACATTAGAAGATTATAAAGAGGTATAATTTGTAAGTTTATTTGTTTGTTTGTATGTATGTTCGAGCTAATCTCGGGTATCACCAGTCCGATTTAAATAATTATTTTTGTAATAGATAGCCACATTCAGCGGGAAGGTTATAGGTTCTTTTTCATCCCGGAATTCCCACGGGAACGGGCACAACGCGGGTAAAACAGCGGCACTGCTAGACTTTTATAAAATGACGAAGGTCTGGAGCTCACGGGCTCTTGGGTTGAACCTTTGGGTCTGTTGGTAATTAATATAAATGTTATCCAATTTACTTTTAAAAGAAAAATAACGAAAATAGATTCAACTGGCAAATAATATATTTAATGGATATAAAGAAACAAAAATACTCTTAAACATAGAACAAATGTATTATCTAATCAAGGTATAATTTTACAGTAAACTGTAGACTCTCTTCATTTTCCATTGCTCAGTACCCATTCCTTTGGTTTAGACCTCCAAGCCGAACTGTAAAAAAGTAATTACAAGTAAAAAACAATCGTTATAAAAACAAAGTTAAAACGTAGACTGCAACCACAAAATAGAGAAGTGGAAGGATTTAGTACTTCGCTCTTCTGTGATTGCAGCCATAGGTGGTTCACTAATGGACCTGCAGCCGGATTTCCTATCTATTATAATAAAATAAAGCCGAAGAGTTCGTTCTATGATTTTAAGTTTATTTGAACGAACATACAGAAAGCCAAAAAAGGGTAAAAAGGGTAATCCCTAATCCTCCTCACTGTATTGCTATCTTCAGTGAGTTAGAAGGTTTTAGTGGGACATTACAGGCTTATAGTTTTCACTTTCCGCTCGCTGAAACTATCAATGAGGAGGTAGCTTCTCATGTTGATAATATATATTAGCTATTTACCTGAGACGCATTTTCCAACATGCACTTGAAGGCAAGGACAGCTCTGTCGCAGCCCTTCTCACCATCACTGACAGATTCCGTGTTGACTGAAAAAATATATATAATTAATATTCACACCAGGGTTGGTCACTAACCTACTTGAGCTTACTTTTAATTTCCATTTCAAGCAAGTTAATCATAGACATAATTCGAAGCTTGCTTAAGTGATGAAAATGTGCCTTCGTAGTTTGAATTTTAGGTCTTTATTGTGACGTTATAGAGGTAGTGCTCGTAGCGTAGTTTGACTAAGCTATGTTAATGCATTCCAATTGTTAAGCAACGTGCAGCTCAGACCCTACTTGGATGGGTTACTGTTACTGTTACTGTTAGCCCGTAATGTCCCACTGCTGGGCAAAGGCCTCCCCCCATTCCCGCCACTCTTCTCGATTTTGGGCCACCAGTTGCCAGTCCCTCTTGGATGGGTGGCCTGGCAATTTTATCTGAGCGCTTCGGAGAGCAAGTTAATTCCCCATCCCGGTTGTTTCAACCGTTAGATCATGTCGGAGGCCTTGGGGCGGTGTAAAAACTCTGCCACCTGGGTTGGACACTAACCTAATCGAAATGAATGAATGAATCGAGTCTGATATGGGTTTACTCCAGAATACTCACTATGATTGCACGAGTGAAGGTAGTCCTCAATAAGCTTAAGCTCCTCATCATTGTTGAAGACTTTCTTCGCCATTTCAAGGGCGTTTTCCTTCTGTATTTGACCCTGGTCATCCATCTGGAAAGATTCAGAAATTATAACAAACTAGTAGCGCTATCTTGCTCGTGTTGTACCCGTTCCCGTGGGAATTTCGGGATAAGATTTATTCTAAGTTACATCTAAATTGGTTCAGTAGTTTTTGCGTGTAAGAGTGAAATATACATTCTCGTAGGCTTTCGCATTTATAATACTAGTGGTTCATATCAGTATTACCAGCAGCTTCCTGCGGTTTTACCCATATTGTACACGTTACTGTGGTAATATACGGGATAAAAAGACTTTGTTTTAATTCAAATTTTGATCTATTTCTTCGCCAACTTTCATCAAGATCTGTTCAATAGTTTTTGCGTGAAAGAGTTACAAACATTCATCCATTAGTTCTTACAAACTTTACGATCAGTATTCTGATAATACAACTCATGGCATATAATTATATGGTATAACAATTAACTGTTTAATCTGGGAAATCCTTAAGATTTAATTACATTTCTAACATGTGGTTACGGTTTTAATTCTGAAGCTTGTAATTAACTGTAGTTAAATTAACACATTTAGCGAAGATAATAATTAATTGCTTTGTATCGAAGGCCTATAAGAACTCCATATGAAACCATAGTCTGTATTTTCTATTAAATAAGTTTGTATGCCGTATTTTCACGAGTTTTTTTTTGCTGTGGCTATGCTTTGGAACTAAAATTACTCCTCAGAGTCATGGGAAAAGCCTGGTCTTTTTGAGAGGCATGCGGTGATACAGATCCAACTCGTAGAGGCCCTTTGGAGATGTTTAATGTAATGGATCACAAGTCAGGGACACATTAACGACCACGTCAGTACAACGTGTCCGGGAATGTGTACCCGTAGGGAAGTAGGAGTTTTTTGATATGCCACGCCTTCTTTTTAGCCGCTATAGTACATTTAAGTTAAAAGGTCAATGTCCAAGTCACGTCAAACTTTTTTTAATCGAATTCAAAAAGTAGGGAGCTATTCAGTTTGGTTGTTTTCTATATTCACTATCACCTTGGGCTACAATTTGACCAAACATTAAATTTAATCCGGTTTTACAGTTTTGAGAATCACAGCTGATTTAAACAATTATTATTTATCGTCTCGGTAGTGTTAACCAGTTACGTAAATTACTCTACATGGAAATCTTCGGACGGTATATTTCCTTTGATTATTTAATTATCTATGAATATAAAACTGTTCTTTGTGCATTACGTTATTTTGTTTGTTGTAACAGTATGATAGCATGCTTAAGGGCCGACACTGCGCACGCCGCAGTTTCATACAAAAGTGAACCGCGGCGGGCGCACGCGACGGGCGCACGCTTACGCTTAATTAACGCAGTGTTGACTCTAATGCGGGTGTGGGCCGGTTACGGTTATTATGACTTACTTTCATACAACCTAAGTCCTTTTTTGATTAGATTTCAAATACACTAGAAAGTACTTACAACGCCAATATTCTTCATCACACACGCCAAGAAGCACGGCGCGTCAGGCCCTGTAGGTACTTTGCGGGATCTTAAGCTAGTGATGTCCTCGACTGTGATAGGGTTGTCCTTGATGCACGTCATGCCGATATTTTCAAAATGTTTACGGACCATGGCCTTTTGCTCTGCTGTCATAGCCTGGAGTGAAAAGGATGAAAAAAAGGAAATTATATACGTGGATTAATAAGATGGTTAAAAATAAAAAAAAATAAAGTAATGTCCTACTACAGCTAAGGCCTCTCATCTCACCGAAGATATTTGTACAGTGAGGAGAATGAGGCGTAATCACCCCACTTGACCCCCGGGTTGGTGATCTCAAATTTGAGCTGAGTTTGAAAAGTAGGAACCATGTTTTGGCTGGATCTGGGAATAGAACCCAGAACCTCAGTTTTGGCAGGCAAGTACACATGCCACTAGACCACAGAGTTGTATTTTTTTTATTAATAAATAACAAATTTATGAACGGAGAATAGAACGGGAATAATGAATAAAATAGGGAGTGGTTAAAAGAAAGGGGTAAGTTGAGAAGAATATGGCGATACGACAAAGACGAATGTACGGTGTGTAAAAAAATAGTTTTTCAAGAAACACGGTCGTTTATTTTGCCACAGAATCCTTCATTATATGTTTTACATGGAAATTAGGTTATATGTTGTACCATGTTAAGAGTAAATAAATAAATATACCCGGACAAATTCACACACGGTTAATTAGACCCAAAGTAAGCTCTAAGCTTGTGTTATGGAATCTAACTCACTGATACTACTACTTATAGATACACAAATACTTTATAAGAATATATAATTGACACCCAGACGTCGTCGTCAACAACTATGAAACCGCAACCCCCGACACAGTAAGCGCTCTCACTGCCACTGTGCCAACGGGCTTGTCAAGAGTATAAATACATATTTGCTTTGGGTATAGAAAGAACTAAGTTACTCATTAACAACAGTTCAATCAGCTTGTTATAATATTTGCAGTAGTTTCGGATTGATTAAAAAACATACAATGTTAGTTTCAATCCTTAGACACCGTCACGAGAGTGGGCCACTTATATACTCAAAAAAACTTACTTTTCAAATACATTTTTTGATTTATATTATAAAAAAGCACTTACCTTAGCCAAATAAGGAGTCAAGGCCAAGAAAACACAGAACAAACCCAAAAAACGTGACATTTTAACACTTTAATCACTTCTCCGATATCGAGGAAGTTGCAGTCTCAGTAGTCGGATGGGTATTGTCAAATTATCCATTGTATTGTGTATTTATAGGCTTACCTTACCTTGTTAGCGTTAATAAAGTACAATTAAGGTTTTTACTTAAATTCCCGAAATATGTCATTGTTGGTTATAACTAGGTAGATGATGCTATTTGAAATGCCAAGAGGCGATGTCAGGTCTAACTGCATATAATGAGAATAGGAATTACAAAATATTTGTAAACATAGTTAATATTCTTATACCTTCTGGACAAACATTTATAAGAGACTAGCAGCGCCCTGCGGTTTTACCCGCGATGTGCCCGTTCCCGTGGGAATTTCGGGATTTTTTTTACATAAAAACCTTCCTCTTGAATCACTCTACCTATTATTATTTATTTCAACGGGAACTTACGTACGCGGAGGTTACTGTTGAGTTGTCCCTCAACACGTTTCGGTCACGTACGGTGACCATCATCAGGAGGTGGGTGAAGCGCTCGCGACAGCGTCTCTCCCCGCACTGCCGGCCGCCGCGGCTCGCGCCTCGCGCGCCGCCGCGCGGAGCGCGCGCGCAGAGAGCTGTTGTTGTGGCTGTTGAGGTGGGGTTTGCGCACGCGTGGGCTCGCGTTGTATCGGCGAGAGAGAGCCTTCACGGGAATTGTCCGTGCTCCCGGAGTCCGTTATATGCTGAGGCCGAACGCAGAACGAACTCACGGTGTCTACACTAACCCCGTTTGTGACCCTCTCTGAAGGTAGCTGAAGGCATGGTTTCCAGGCCGCAGGCAGCATCCATCCACTATCTCTGTTAAAGTTCGGACAACGACTTATTTCTATGGCCTCGCGAATTTTCCGGGTCACGTAGCGTAACCTCCGCGTACGTAAGTTCCCGTTGAAATAAATAATAATGTCATTAACGTACGTTTCAATTAATAGTAAAATACTCTACCTATTACAAAAAACTGCATCAAAATCCGTTGCGTAATTTTAAAGATTTAAGCATACAGACAAACAGACGCGACTTTGTTTTATACTATGTAGTGAAGACAAAACATTTTTTTCATGGAAACAATTAATTTCCATAACGACAAAATCTTTTCCATGTTGTGTAAGTTTAAACTTTTGTTTCTCAGTGAATACATAGCTTTAATCCTACGTGTCATTGAACAATTTTAAAGATGGTCTATTTATTGTAAACTATCATTTAATCCCAATGTTAAATCGAGCTATTTTATAAAAATTACATATTATCAAAAACGGTCTAATCGTTGTTAAATAATGGCTTACAAGTAAACACTCATTTTGAAATATTTAATTCACCGGATGCAATTTAATGCAATAATTTTCACTATAAAAGCGTGATATTCTCACTTTATATATTTATTTTCACGATCACTGTTTGTGGTGAGAATAGAAGTGAACATGTTGGTTGCTGTGTCTCTCATTTACTTGGCTGGAGGACTTTTGATTTCTCACGTATCTGTAAGTAAAAAGTACCTATTAGCTTAAATGTATCTATTAGTTATTTGTATTAGGACATTGGTTGTATAATCTATTTCTTTTGGATTGGCACAAAATGTGAACTAATGTCGTCAATTTTCCAGCCGAAGACGATTGCTCCTGAAGAGGAAAAAGGTTTAGTAATTTTATTTCATTATTACCCTATCTCTAAACCTTTTTCCTCCTCAGAAGCAATCGTCTTCGGCTGGAAAATTGACGACATTTAACCAAATTTTGTGCCAATCCAAAAGAAATAGATTATAGTGACACTAGCAGCGTCATGCGGTTTTACCCGCGTTGTTCCCGTTTCGTAATTTTTGTAATGAATTTCGTTTCGTAATTACAAAAAAACATTCATTTGGTGATTGGTAGTTTTTGAGATTATCACGTTCAAACAAATCTCATTCTTTAGCTTTATTGTATAGATACTTTATTTAACGACTCGCCCTTGCTATGACTTTGCCATGCATTTCGTTTTTTTACATATTATAATAAAAACTCATGTTTGGTATGAAAGGAACGTAAGATTAAAAAAATAATAGACTTTATTTTTAAATCTTATCTTCCTTTTATGCCAAAAATGAGTTTGTATTACTATTTAATATTTATTTATTTATTAAAACATTCCTTTTATCACAAATAATCCTTTTAAAAACCTTCTTAAAACTAAATTCCTGTGTGAGATATTTTTATAGGAACGTACAACATTCAAAGAAATACAATAATAATAATTGCAAAGTATTGCCCTATGCAATCATCTTAATTATATAAATCTAAAATATCTAGGTATATTATCTACTATATAAAAATAAGTCGGGTTTTCCTTCATGACGCTATAACTCCAGAACGCACGGACCGATTTCCACGGTTTTGCATTCGTTGGAAAGGTCTCGGGCTCCGTGAGGTTTATAGCAAAGAAAAAAAAATTCCCACGGGAACGGGGGCGCTGCGGGTGAAACCGCGGGGCACAGCTAGTCTATCTATATATATAAAAATGAAACCCGTTTTTTGTTGTCGTGGCATCACGCGTGAATGGCTGGACCGATTTCCACGATTTTGCATTCGTTTGAAAGGTCTCGGGCTCCGTGAGGTTTATAGGGAATAAAAATCTCAAAATTCCCACGGGAACGGGGGCGCTGCGGGTGAAACCGCGGGGCACAGCTAGTATTATATATAAATCAATCGTGGTTCGTTGTCTCGCTAAAACTCGAGAACGGCTGGACCGATTTAGCTGATTTTGGTTTTGAAATGTTTGTCCTTATCCAGGGAATGTTTTAAGGGTAAACAGTGACGGACTAAATGCTGGTGAAACCGCAGGGCACAGCTAGTTTAATATAATAAACTATTATAATAAGAAGCTTATATAGATTAAGCTTCTTCTTCTTCTTCTTCTTCTTCATCGAGTGGATGGTCAACCTGACCAATCCTGGTGTCAGAGTTGTTGAGCCGTTAAAGCTTCTTATCATATTCTTATGTGCTTATTAGTATAAGAATAAGCATAGTTTGCTTATTATTCATGTAATAGAAGTAAGTTTGTAATATGTAATAATATGTAACAGAATATAATAAGTTAAATAACACTAGCAGCGCCCCGCGGTTTTACCCGCGTTGTGCCCGTTCCCGTGGGAACTTCGGGATTTTTTTTACATAAAAACCTTCCTCTTGAATCACTCTACCTATTACAAAAAACCGCATATAAATCTGTTGCGTAATTTTAAAGATTTAAGCATACAGACAAACAGACAAAAATAGCGACTTTTTTTAATACTATGTAGTGATGTAATAGAAGTAAGTTTGTATGAATAAAGATTTTATTCATTTATTTATTTAACTTCACAGGCAGATGACAATAAGGAACATCAGATGAACCCTAAAGTTGGGGACATCGTACTGGATTGTATGACCGAGAACCACATGACAATGGAAGATATGAAGAAGATGAGCAGTAAGGACGGTGTTGAGACCGAGAACATGAAGTGCCTCATGGCTTGTTCATTCAAGAAAATGGGGGTGGTAAGTTGCATCAGCTTTCTAAGTGTAAAATATACCTCGTACCTGGATAATGTAGCGCTCGTGGCGTAGTTTGATCAAGCGATGTCAGTTCATTAAGTGCAAAGTGGATGCACGGAGGGCACGTTAAGCAGTCGGTTGACCGTGCTCTCTGAAGCACGGTAGCGCTCCAATAGAAATGGGACTTTCGGCCACCCATCCAAGTATACCTGTTGCTTAAACCTTCGTATTGAACTAACATCGTTTGGTCTACGCCACGAGTGTACTCAGCTGTAAGCAAAATTCATTCATACAAACAGTCCTCAGCCGACCATTTTGGTACGTACTTTGGTCATTAATCCATCGGGTTCTCACAATGACTATCATTGCGAGAAGGTCGCGACTGATCATCATGATTCATGACAATTACACGGTCCACACCGATCGACAATGGCTTTGCCTGCCATTAAACCCAGCGCTATTTATTTGCCGGATACGCGGGTTTTATTTCGTACACAGTTTTACACGTGACCATGAATTTAAACTTAACAGCATTTTTGGAAAACAGAGATTTCTAAAATTTCAATTGAACTCGATTAGGCGTAATCACCACACTTATGTAATGCGGGTGATCTCAAACTTGAGCTATGTTTGAAAAGTAGGAAACATGTTTTGGCTCGAGCTGGGAATAGAACCCGGGACCTCAGACTTGGCAGGCGAGTGCACTTACCACTAGACCACCAAAAAAAACTTTTTAACATATTTCAGATGGATGAGGATGGTAAGCTATCGTTAGAAGGATCAATCGCTGCAACCAAGGAGTATATGGGAGACGATCCTGAGACGCTGAAGAAGAGCGAAAATGTCACTAAGGCTTGCGAATATGGTGGGTTATTGAAATGACAAGCCCGGTTGGCACAGTAGTGTATGTCGACACAAAATTTCATCAAAATTGGTTCAGTGGTTTTTGAGTCGAAGCGCACCAGACTGAGTATCGTATATAAGTAGACATTTTGTATTTTTAAACATTTCCAATAATTAATCTAATCAAAATTTAACTAAAAGAATGGTGATAATGTCTAATGACATTACTGACAGCCAAGGGGCACCAAAGTCAGGTTATGAGCTATTGACTATAGTCAACTTTTTTGGGTACGGTAAAGCAAAGTACGTCCTGCATAAGGACTTCTCTTCGTGGTAAACCCTATCTCTTCTGTTTAAAAAGGCATTGTTTTATTAAATAAAGCTTAGTCATGCTGACGCGGCCATTATAAAAAAAGTCCCAAAAAGGACACTGTCATTGTGATGTGGCATCTCGGAAACGAATAAAAATAATAGTTGTGTTAATTAACAGTTATTAGAGGGATATATTATTATTATTTTATAAAAAGTGTAGCCAAAAATCAATTGACATTCAGAATTAATCAAAATTTAATGTATAACAATGGTAATAGATCCATTACTTCTAAAGGTAAGGAAAATATTAGCCTGTAATGTCCCACAGCTGGGCAAAGGCCTCTCATCCCACTGATCAGTACAGGGAGGAGGAAACTAAAATAAACCACAATAACTATGATAAGACCTTTTGCCTGCAATACAGTAGCAGTAAGCAAGCCATAGTTCAAGCAAGCGACATCGATTAGATAATCAAAAAAAAAGTTTATGGGCTTATACAATCTGGGTTAAAAAATACTTGCCATTGTCGCTTGTTTGCTTCCCCGTAGGGCATTTATTTATATAATTTCTTAGTCAACCCTTAACATATATTTATTTACATACAGTGAACGAAGTTCCAGTATCGGACGGCAATAAGGGTTGTGAGCGGGCGTCGCTTATTTACAAATGTAGCACTGAGAAAGAACTAGAGGTGAGTTCGAAAGTAGCTCCTAATCATTTGATTCGATTTCTTGAAGCTAGTAGAGAAAGTGACCTACGGCAGATCCCAATAAAGCGTAAGACACACATAGTTGCAGGAGCAGGCAAGTGTGACACTTCATTATGTATACCTTACTAGCCCCGCCCCGCGGTGTTACCCGCGTTGTATCGGTTCCCGCGGGAATTTCGGGATAAAATGTGTCCCATGTTTTATTCTGATGTTTAACCTATATAACTGTAAAGTTTCATCCAAATCCGTGAAGCAGTTTTTGCGTGAAAGAGCAACAAACATACATCCATCCATACATACATCCATCCTCACAAACTTTCGCATTTATAATATTAGTAGGATATATAAAGGTACAAGGAATAGGTACCTACAATATCACGCGACCTGCACCAACCGGCAGCTTCATAATTGGTGTTTGTACCCTTAAGGGATGAATTCTATTTATCAAAAAATTCAATTTCAAAACTTACACCTTTTATTTATTTTATATTTACTTTGGGTTTTTCTTCTACTGCAACATTGCTCTTGGATTTATATTAATTATTTCTTTCAGTTTGGGCTGGTCTGAATATAGAACAAGATGACAAAACTATTTTTTATAATCATACACCAATATTAATAGATGCTTAATAATCATATTGTTTGTACTTACTTTTGTTTTTTTTTTACCTATTTACCTACTATTATTGTAATACTTACCTTATTCTATTGTAATAAAGCATAATTTTAGCAAATTACTTTTGTTTCATTTCATATTATAAGCAAATTCATAAAATCTATAATTAAGATAATTATATTCACCGGAAGCTATTTAATTCAATCTCTGTATTGTAGTTTAAAATTAAAATGCAAAATGTCCTCTGAAACAGTAGATACGGATTTGATAAGAGAAAATTACTGATTTTATCATAGCTAGTTTCAACTTCAACCCTTTATAACCCAATTTCATTTCGAAGAGACTTTATTTCATGTGTTCAATTGATTTTGTGAGTACTATTCAATATGTGGGCTGTGAACATATTTATATTGGCTGTGTTTTTAACTAGTTATGTTAAGGTAAGGTTTTTTATTTTCTGCTACATATTTTATAAACTAAAATGGTTTTACACTGACAGATAGAAAGGGTATCGAATGAGAGTTCTGTTTTTTCTTTTTGAGTTTCGGAACCAGCGCTCAGCCAAATATTGAAAAGGCAAGTCTTCGAAAAGATTTGAAAAATACACCCTAAAGAGAATAAACAGACATTAAGTAAAAAAAGACATTGACAAAATTTTAATTGAATCAAAAAGTTATTTGTTTGAAGTAAAGGCACAGACGTAATATGGAGTAAATAAATGCACTCTCCAACAACAATGTTCAAATCGCGCATCACTATTTCAAGTTCTTTTTTCCAAATTAAAGTTTTTTTTTCCAAATTCAAGTTCATTTTTCCAAATTTGAATATCCTTTTTCCAAATTTGAAGTTCCTTTTTCCTAAAGGCAATGACTGAAGAAGAGATGAAGAAAGAGTTCATCAAGATTATAATGAAGTGCACTAAAGACCATCCGGTGGATGTGTCGGAGCTGATGGCGCTGCAGCAGATGGTGCCGCCCAAGAAGATGGAGACCAAGTGTCTGCTGGCCTGCGCGTACAAGTTGGAGGGCATTGTAAGTGTGGTTGTGATGTTTGTCTCCTACAAACCGATATAATATATTTTGTGATGTTGATTTTTCAATATCAATTGGACTTAGGGTACAGGTTTATTCCTAGTTCAAAGTATTTAAAATAAAAGTTTATTATTTCAGATGACTGCAAAGGGTATGTACGACTTAGAGCACAGTTACAAGGTAGCGGAGTTGACCAAAAACGGAGACGAGAAGAGATTGATCAACGGAAAGAAAATGGCTGACGTTTGCGTCAAAGGTACTATTTATAATAATACTTTTTATATAGTAAACGTACTCACACGGTTTTTTTCGCGTTAGAAAGTTAATAAAGCAAGTAATAACTTACTTTTTATTTCCCGACGTTTCGAGAGGATTGAACGATTGAATTGAAGAGGACCGCGGGTGAACAGAGTGTCAATTATATACCTACTTTTATAAAGTATTTGTGTATGTATATGTAGTAGTATCAGTTAGTTAGATTTCATTTTACAAGCTGAGAGATTAGTTTGGGTCTAATTAACCGTGAGTGAATTTGTCCAGGTGTATTTATTTATTTACCTACCTAAAAACATCTCGCTGGAAATATCAAACGCCCTGTTACATCCAAACACCCTGATATTAGCGTCAGAGCCGTTGCTTTAAGGTCATTTTACTTGCTTTAGTTTTTAAAGACCCGTACACAATTTGTTTTTTATTTTATTTACAGTTAACGATGTAGCAGTAAGTGACGGTGAAAAGGGTTGTGAGAGAGCTGGTCTTATCTTCAAATGTACAGTGGAGAATGCACCTAAGGTAATCTTATGCATCCTAGTAGGTATACATGTTATGAAAGTAAAGTTTACTCCGGTTTTATTTACAACAAGTAGCACCCCGCTGTTTTTCCCCCTTTGTGCCAGTTTCCTTGAGATTTTTTGATAAAAAATAGCCTATATATCTCCCCGTTTAATGTCCCAATACTCTCTCTCTCTCTCTCTCTTCCTGGCTATGTGTTCCACATGGTGGTAGGGTCAGCCTTCCTTATTTTGCCTTCTCCACTTCGCTCTTTCGTCGACATCGTCATCATCGAAAATCTTGCACTCAGCCATATCCTTGGACACTACATCCGTCCACCTTGCCTTGGGTCTGCCTCTTGATCTTTGGCCGGGGATGGACAGTTGTACAAATAAAATTGACTTTCGACTACAGAAATAATAATTCCAGCTATCGTAACATACGATCGTAAAAAGTTTAATGTCTGTTAAATAGAAAGCATTGTTTCTGAACTTAAATAACAGTAGCTTGGAAGTTATTCGAGCTACTAGTAGAAAGCTATAATTTTTCATTTTCTCACGTCCGCTGTAACTGACATTTTGTGTTAACGTTTACTAGTACGTAAGCGTTAGCTGAAGCACCACGCCCTAAGTAGGTATTAAATTAATGTAATAATTAATTATTTTCTATTTCTTTACAGTTCGGATTCAAGATTTAAGAAACAAATAACAAACGTTTACGAGTATTCATGATAAAAAGTCGATGTGATAATATTGGTTAGTGTTAATTGAGCTCCACAAGTGCACATAAACAAAATAAATAAGTTCTTATACGGTTTTCGTTTTCATTTACAGCGACATCTGTATCATTGAGCTAATACTACGTATTTAATCAAGTCAAGTAACGTCAAGGTTTCCGCTTCGGTATTTGAATTAGTTCTAAGTACAAAATATTTCCTTAAGTTGCGTAGAGATGGCAGCACTGGTCTTAAACTCGAAAAGACCTTAATCATGTAGGAATTATATTCAAAGGAGTTCTTAAAAATAAATGTTAAGTAAAATTGTATGCAAAAACATTAACATTACAAAGGTTACTTGAGAGAAAATGAAAACATTTTTACGAGCCGAATATATCTTTCTCTCTCGCGCTACTAAGAAAAAATCCACGCCAGTTTCTTCTTACCATGCGCATACGCAACTAACTTCATTTCAATCTGAATGCAGTTCGGATTCTCGTCAACTTCACTGTGGTTAGTTTAAAACACAGTATGATTGGTAGCCCAATGACGTTTAGTCGGACTATTGATAATGTTTTGTCAATAAAATAAGTGTTTGTTTATCTAAGTTAGTGTTTAGTTCAGTGAGGTGATAATCTCGTTAATTATTCAATTAGTTTAGTGTTGTGCCAATCGTATTATTGGAATTTCATTGAACAACGGTAAGTTTAAAACTGTTTGGTTTAAAACAGCTGTTCAGCTATCTTTTGTTTGGATTTGGAAATTGCGAGTTATCAAAGAGTTTATTTTATTAAGTACAGTTCAACACTTAGCTAAAACTAATTACATAGATACAAAGTTAATAACAGAAGTTAATTTAATGTACATATCATTGCAGGTGCATAACTTCAAGTCATTAAACATTCTTAAACTTAAGTGGTATTGGAATGAATCTATTGTCATCATTTGACGATTCTGTTAATTTATAATCATACGTTGGTTTACTTGACTTCTTAAGTAAGTTGTTAGCCAAATCTGATTTACGCAATATTCTTCTATTTGCCTTGTAAGGTATGTCAATTCCTTTGGTGTTCACTGGGGTATCGGTGACTACATCTTTATTAGTCCATTTCTTGATAGAATTTCTGGCGAACTCAACTTCTTCGGTCTGTCGTCTCTTTCTTTTGCCGGAGATCACCCCGAGTTGGAGCAGGACAGGGTTAGTTACGAGGGCGGCTGCAGCCCCTAGTAATGCAATGCCGGCTATAGGCCAGATAAGTGCTTTTGTTGCTAGACCCTGAAATATATTAAAATATCAACTATAACTGGAAGTACCTGACATTTTTTTCAGTTAGTTAGGACAATATTTAGTACAGTCCTTGAAAGAGCCTGGAGAGAGCTTAATACACATAGTCTGAAAATGTGATCGCATAAAACTAATAATGGTTGCAATACAAAATAAACCTTGACTGTGGCTCATATGCCCTTCAGGTTCAACTTGGAGAAGCATACAGAAATACTCTCTCATGACTATATATTAAATTACCCTTCAATATTTTTATGTCCCAATAAATTCTAATTCGCAACAACTCTCGTAATTTGGAGTGTCCAATTTCACAAATTTCCTCAAAAAGTCTCTTAAGAAATGATTCAGACAGTTTTATGTCATTAATTACTGCACGTTCGGTCAGTAAAAGGCACTTAAATAAATTCTACGTCTTGTGTAAAAGTCACACGACTTTTGAAGAGATAAAATCTCGCACTTACTTAATTCTTGCGTAACTTAAGGGAATTTTAAAGGTTGGGGTGTTACCAAATCAATTTATTAACGAAATCGATCGAGGGTGGAACAGATTAGTTGACGTTGATCAACCTGTATCAGTGTGGTATAAAATATTGATTAATATTAGTATTAGTTAAATTCCGTAGTATAATTAGTTTACTGCTTTGGGTGTGAATTAGTTTTATTCTGAATGCTGACTAATCATCTCGATAGCGTTGATTTACGATCGAAACTACATTAAAGTCGATCGATCACTTGGTGCGACATAACACATCTTAACTTCTTGTGTAGTTAAAATTACCTATATCACCTTTAATAGTAACCTTTAACCTTATTCCTTTTACCTTTATTACTATCAAAAATAGGATTTCCTCTATTTTTGGAATTCAGTTGAAAGTAGCAGATCTTTACAATACACCTTTTACTTACAAAATTGTACCATAATATTTTTTATTAATCGGGATGGTCTCTGAGGTTATACACCGCCGTATTATCAGTACTCACATGATCATAATGTTTATGATGATGGCCGTAGCCATGGTGATGACTGGGGCCTAAGTGATGGCCGTCGTGGTGGTCGAAGTAATGATGGCCTAGGTCATGTGGCTGGTATTCATACCCGTGGCCGATGTGGGGATCATCGTAGTCTGTAAAGCCGTACCCTGGAAAATGGAGGCAAATCAAATGCAGAAAATATGAAGTGACTTGAGTTTAAACTCAGAAAAAATCAAAAATTTTGAAGGGTGTATTAGTTTCGATTACTTTTCAATATAATTTTATTATGTGGATCCTTCATAAACCTAGAGAGCTTAAAAGTTCTAATTTCGCGTGGATGGGATCTCTTCTTCTGTTTGTGTCCTCTATGACTATTATGTGATCGTGATAAATTAATTAATTTTTGAAGCGTATTTTTCAGATTATTCTCCAATATATTATTTTGATTTACAGTTAAGAGCTAAGCTCTTTGGCTAGCTGTGGATTAGATCTTTACATCTCTTTCTTCTCTCTATAATCGTGATAACTTAAGGCATTTTTTTGCAGATTGATTGATCGATTCTTCAATACATGTAACATCTTTATTTTTCTTTGATTTTTCATAAATCTAATGGCTTGGCTTTTTTGGATAGTGGTCTTTCCACCTTTTTATATCATCTATGTGTAATCTTGATTATTCTGGACAAACGAAATATTTGATAGGTTTCCTGTATGAGTAGGTATACTACAGATATGAATAGGTACCGGTATGTTCATGGTGCAGAAGACCTCGACTGTGGCTCGATGATAACTCGCTGTCGGGAACTTCCTGTGATAATCAACACTGAATCATTTATTTATAACAATGTTCATTAAAATATGATGCTCATTTTGGTACCTATCTTAAATTGCAGAAAAAATATTGTGACTCATGTGTTGAGGAAAATATCAATTAGCAACCTAGACAATTTGAGTATTGAGTTGAAAGTATAAGCTCATTTTGAGTTCCCTACGAGTACCTAGACATTTTAGTTGAAATATGACTGAAGCAGCTAACTATGTTGTTAGAGACGAATACACAATTAACACAAGCTCCTTTCAAATTAGTATGTTCAGAGTCCATTTTTTCCCAGCCCATAAATTACTTCACTCTAGAACAAAGTCTCGCCAATTACCAATCTACAATTTAGTCTTTCACCAGACTGCAAAATTATGGCATGTTCAATTCTTTCCCTCAATCTTCGTTCAAAATACAAAGAAGCAGTAACTACGGAGTGCCTTAACCGGCTTTTCTGGTCATTTTAATGAACCTGTAATTAGAGCATTGTCCTCTATGCGCTCCGGTGCACCGAGGCCAGAACACCCTTTATTCACACGGTCTTATCGGCGTATCGGCTCTAACTCAAATTGTTAACCGAATTTGTACAGGTTTTTTAGGCTGGTAGTGAAATCTAGATAAAGAAAATATTCTAATTTCTATAGAATTAGGCAGGTAATTTAATAATTAATTTATTTTAGGCCAGTGTGGTGATTACGCCTAATCTTCATCACTGTACTGATATCTTCAGTGAGGCGTGAGGCCTTTGCCAAGTTGTGGGAGTTTACAGGATATTTAAGAATTTATATTTCCTTGCTTCAAATATTTTCAATTATTTTTTTGTGTAACTTCGGGTGTAATAAAGTACGATACTTTTCGCAAAAATACTTTTAGTTATTTTGCCATTAAATAGAAGAATATACCATCAAAACAACAAAGGCATAAATACTACTTGATACCAATACCAATACCTCCATTAATGAGATAATAGCTATTCATAAAGAAACATAATATATTCCATTGAAGGTAATAAAATAGACACAACAGCTATTAATAGCATACCAGAATTTTGATGGACCTTCACATACGTAGCATGTTACAAATTCCAACGAGTCCAGAAGCAATGAATAGGAAAGTGTGACTCATACACTCATTTTTTACTCTCGAGAATCAACTTAATTATTCATTTGTACTGGGAATTCTGTACCAGGTATCCCGTATCTTTAGTATTTATTTGATTTTCCTCTGACTCAATGCTAGGAAATGTATTTGTTGAAGATTACTTCGGAGAATTCTTGAGAGATAAACAACTAGATATATGGCGATGCTATAATATATATCGGTTGGTAGTAAAATATTTTGGTTTGGTTTACAGACTTTGAGGAAAACTAATGAAAATGTAATTTGTTAAAGTTCGTTTTTAAAGAAATATGTACAGTTTGTTTTAAATTTGAATGCGCCAATCTTTGGTTGCCAAGATAGATTTGAAAAATGTTCTGTTAATGATAGAATGATTAATGATGAAGGCTAGTGACTACTTTTAACTCAAAACCCATTTCCTTCCTTCATCGAGTGGATGGTCACCCTGACCAATCCTGGTGTCAGAGTTATTGAGTCGCCAAAGGCCTCTGACATGGCTCATGTAACGACTACTATCCGAAGAAAGTACAAAAACCGACTATACAACATGGTCACAACCGTTGCTATTTTCCAAGTTACATTTTGGTTACTATTTTATTCGCTATTTTCCAAGAGGAAGCTTCTACAAGTAGGCTACGCAGCTAAAACCAATGCTTTGCTAATATAGCTCTCTTTACAGTACTGGTTTCTTAAGTTTAAGTGAACACTACTCATTTTGAATTGAAACTACGTTTACGGATACATTCTCTAGGCTACTTATCAACACCAAATACCTACTAGCACAAGTACCACGTGAATCAATGCTCTCATCTAGTTCGAGTATAACTTTCTTAACAGTTTCAACTTCACATGTCAAAGAGACTCCGCCACCTTGAGAACATTACGACCTACTCAGAGGTCACCCGTCACGGGAAAGACTCTCGGGAATGCGAGATGTGACCTTAGATACACGATGTTTTCAACTATCATGTATTCACCATCACCAAGAATTGGACCGTTTGGTGTTATTAAAATTGGTATAATAGCTGCTTGTATCTTTAACGAAGTATGTTTTTGGTTTGACTATAATGATGGTAAGTGTGCACAATTTGCACACAGTACTGAGCTTAGCTAGATGTGCACTTGTCGTTTGTAATATACTATCGCCTTTGTATTTATACTCATTTAAAAGAGAGGAAGTATTTTTTTGCTTAACTTAATTTTAACTTAATTTATATGTAATGCACTAAATATAATCATTTATTCGTACTCATAGTTAGTAGGAACTGAGTCACGATTTCCGTACAAGCGTGGTTATCAGGAATGCTAACGTTGTTTTTAAACTATATTATTGAATTGCGATACTTTATAATAAACATTGTTATTTTAAATAACTATAAAATATTACTACAAAACTTTGATACGTTTTAGGGAAGTTAATATATGCTGCTGTGCTCTGAATCACCAAAAAGACCCACCTCCTCCTGACGTCGTTGGTAATGGTTTCTGTTGTATACATTAGGTGTACATCTGTTGTTAGATCAAGATTAATTAAGTGCCGGCTACTCCTTCCTACTCCTTCGTACCTACATTAATGATTAGTAAGCGGTGTATATACCTTGAACTTAATTGATTTGTGGTCGGGAGCAAAAGAGGCGTATCTCCCCAATCCGCCTTGCTTCTGTAGTGTCCTGATAGCTGTGATATTCTGCAACAAAAGTGGCATAACGCTTCTTCACTTAGGGCCCTCGCTCACGGTGACTTTTTGTAGTCGCGATGCTGTCGCGCGTTTGTCGCAAATGCAACGCGCTACAGAAGCGAAGCCACTGCGCTACAGCTGATAAACATTGTCATTGCATCGCGAGCGCGACTGGATTGTGGTCCCTTATAGCTAGCGGCGGCTTTAGAAAAGACGTTATAAGACTAGCAGGCTTGTTCATAGAAAGCGAACATCACATACTATGGAACATTTTTTGTCTTTTGAGTCGTTCAGTCGCAGTATACAAATTCTGGTCAATGATAATTATGTCTATAGGATATGGTGCCACGAGTTTTGGTTCCGAGTCTGATCTGGCCGTATGCAATTAAGGATTTTTTGATCCCTTATGATTGACCAATCATGGAATCACGGATGACTATCCGCGACTGAGTTCCACTCGCTACACACTCGGATCATGACAACTTGTATTCAACAATTCTGTCCCGTACTCTGAGACATCAAATGATTCCTTAGTAGAGATTTAACCAGTGATATTGACATTCATGAAAAATAACATCAATTAGCTAAGTGTCGATTTAATGGGCGTCTCTGAGAGCAGCAGTTAGTTTGTCAATATTCTCAAAGTAATATAGCTCGTGTACTCACAATATTATCCTCAGGCACATAATTCTCCCTTATCTGCGAGTTGAAGCTAGCAGTCGATATCGCTTTACACCTACTCAACATCATCAATAAGTACACAGCCAACAACTTGGACATTTCACTTTTAAACCACATAACATTAGCACTAACGGTGATCTATGAAGACAATAGCAACATTGAGGGATTGTTCTTCAAGATATGCTTTATAAAATCGTGTGGTTTTTCCAGAGGGGGAGGGCCGTTGACAATTTGATAGCGGCGAAACAATGGCCCACGATTTTGTTACACCCTGTTGGCCACATTGCGTAGTCAGCTCACTGGTAGTCATACTAACGAACATAATGATCATAATGGTCATGTTTGTTGAACATTGTTACATGGTGACTGAACATAGCCGTGGATAATTTTAGAATTCCTCAGACATTGCACTGCTGTTGTAAGACTTCGCTGTTAGATGGAATTGTGCCTAATTCTACAATGGGCCTGATGATAGGAGGTATTGTCTGATTTAAACTAAATAAAGTTTATCTGATTGTTGAGGGTTTTGTTGAGCAAATGTGTGGTAATATGTGCATTAGATATGATTATTATATTCAGTGTAGGCAGGTTTTTCTGTTAACTAAATGTTTTTAAAGTAGTTTTATTCAGGCATTAGGTAAGTTTCGGCTTTGGTTGTACTTGGTTGGCTTCGCTTGTTTTAGTCATATCTGTCTGCAAATATTCGTGTAGGTGTGAGTTTATAGGTTATTTTACACTCATGCTATGTTTTAACTTGGATGACATACTGTTTGCACACTCTAAATCCAGTAAGATTTAATAAAATTGAAATGCAGGTCTATTATACGAAGATATTATTAATACTAAAGATCTTATTGAAATCAAAAGTTGTATGTGGCTTTAACTATCTGACATTAACTTATCGATCATTACAAATACAGAAGTATTATTGAAGGATTAGCATCAATAGTTTTTTCTTTCATTTGTACAACTGGATGTGGAAGTATACTTAGAGGAAAAAACACAAACTGCATTGGAAACAAAAACAATGATGCATTCGCTAGAAAGCTAGCATTTCCTTTTATGCTGAATACGTATTTGCCAGGGCAATTAGAAATCTATTTCTATTACGTTTAGGTCTATTTGTTAAGTTTGAAAGGAGTTAATTTCTGCTGTTGTTGGCAACAGTATTTTGTCTACTACAATGAGTTTGCGTAACTTTGTATAGTTTGTTTTGCGGTATTGTATGAGACGGTATTTATTGATTTGTGTTGTAACCGATTTCAATGAAAGAAGTTGTGAATTCTGTATGCGTTCTTTGGTAATTAGGCATCTACTTGATTGAACCGTCTTAGGCGTAAACATAGTATAAAGACTACTGACTATTTCAGTGAGATGTAGGTTTTTTTCTCTGCAGCGGAATCTTACAGTTTTGTTACACTTTGTGTATTAAAAAAATTAAGGCATTTTCGATTAATCAATTTATTAAAACACTTTTGCCTCACATCTTGTATCTCACATTTGCCTCACATCTATAGCACGTGTCTGCCTCACATGTGTGCCTAATATCTATCTCACATGTATGGCTCATATCTGCTTCACATATATCGCTCACATTTGCCTTACATCTAAGGCACCCCACAGCTTTACCTAAAGCCTGATTAAATATTCCTTCCCAACTCCGTAAACTATACTTCGTACTGCCAGTGACCCAAATACTTGAACCGTAATCCCACACAAGATTAATAATTAATGTAACGCACCCAAAGGCGCGAGATATCGCTCTCCGATGATTCGTGCTACGTTCTTGTGGGTTGAGTTTGAAGTTACCATGAGAGTGCTTTTTGGCTACATGAAGCTTAGGGCTAAAACGTATTTTAAAGTAACGTTTAAAATACGTTTTAGCATCAATTTCTCTCTTACAGTTGAACTAGATCAATCAACTTAATCTTTGTTCAAGAGATAAATTGAGATCAAGTCGTCTAATTTTATTCATTAAAACCGAGTTCAGTTGATTGGGGTTCACGACCGCAGGTAACGTCCCACTCTGTGGTCCCACTAAACTGAGATCAATCTGCCAAATATTATTTTACTAAAACCGAGTTCAGTTGATCTTGGTTTAATAAAGTAACGTTGAAATTGGTGCTTAGTAAAGTGTACAGTAATTCCTGTAACTCATTCTTCACGTGCGAAGATCGGTATGGTGTAAATAATACGACCGCATAAAGGAATTGTAAACACTAATCTAGACGGGACTTAATCGCGAATTAAACATTTAATGCATACCTCAACGTTTCGGTCGTGTCGCAACTAGATTAGTGTTTACAATGTGTTCATATCGTGATAGTTTAAATAGTGTAATCGCATAAAGGAATGTCTGCAAGTGTCAAATACTCGTAATTGGGAAGTTTTTAGTCAACGGAAAACATTTTACAAATCCCCAATTTCACTGTTCCAACTGAACTCGATCAGTTCAACATAAATCGTAGTTCACGAGCTAAACTGACATCAAATAAAAAATGTTATTCACTAAAACCGAATTCCGTTGACCGTGGTTCGAGAGAGATACAGTTTTGGACCTGATTCATTTACCGAAGCAAGTACAAATACATATTTAATATTAAACACGTTTAAATAACTATATATGATTGAATAATTATAATTTATATGAGTATAGAATTTTCATTAGGACATAAATGTGTGCAGCCTATTAACTGATTGTCTTTTTATAATAATGTTTGTATTAACAAATGAATTGTTTATCTAACATGATCTTTGAAGGAAAATATTTATTATTCCATTGAATGGTTTGTGTTATGATATCTAGTAGTACAAGCTGTAGTTTTCATTCTCGTTGACAGTTCCTCTTGAGAGAGTTAGTTAAATATCTCTAACTAGCTGTGCCCCGCGGTTTCACCCACAGCGCACCCGTTCCCGTAGGAAATACGGGATAAATAGTATTCTATATCCGTCTCCTGGTTCTAAACTACCTCCCCACCAATTTTCAGCCAAATCGGTTCAGCCGTTCTCGAGTTATAAATAGTGTAACTAACACGACTTTCTTTTATATTTATAGAAGAAGATTAATGTTGACACATTAATATCTAGTACTTTTACGCTAATTTTTATATAACAGGGTTGACTTGCTGAGAATACTAAGTTCCTTGTTCTAACAGCCTCCGTGGTCTAGTGGTTTGAGCGCTCGGCTCACGATCCGGAGGTTCCGGGTTCGATTCCCGGTGGGGATATCTCACAAAAATTACTTTGTGAGACTGTCCTCAGTTTGGTTAGGGCATTGCAGGCTGAATCACCTGATTGCCCGAAAAGTAAGATGATTCCGTGCTTCGGAGGGCACGTTAAGCCGTCGGTCCCGGTTACTTTCTACGGATAGTAGTCGTTACATGAGCCATGTCAGAGGCCTTTGGCGGCTCTATAACTCTGACACCAGGATTGGTCAAGTTGACCATCCACTCGATAAGAAGAAGATATTCAAACTTCTACAATAACTACTTAAAAGTCCAAGAAAATTTTCGATTTTATAATTTGACAAAGTACGTAGCGTTTTGATGCCCTTGACTGTATAGCGTAACGTACAGTACTCGCCCCACGATTCAGTAGCGGAAAGACCTAGACTATTTTAAAAGCGAGTGCTTTGTGATCCTCTGAGCACAATACTTGATACGATTAGTAAAGTATTAATGTCCCACTGCTGAGCAAAGGCCTCTCATCTCACTGAAGATATCAGTATAGTGAAGAAGATACGATTATTATTTATTTAAAACGGGAACTTACGTACGCGCTCGCGACAGCAGAGTGCGGGGAGAGACGCTGTCGCGAGCGCTTCACCCACCTCCTGATGAAGGCTACCGTATGTGGCCGAAACGTGTCGAGGAACTCTCGACAGTAGTCTCCGTCGCGTCGTACGTGTTCCCGTTTTAAATAAATAATAATGACATTAACGTACGTTTCAATTAATAGTAAGATACGATTAGTTACATGTTTAAAAAACACCTTTCTCAACAGTAAGACAAAAGGTTAGTGCCCAACCCTAATGTCATAATTTTTAGACCGCATAAAGATCTTTGACATAGTCTAAAGATTGAAAGACCCGGTAAACTACGTACAAATAGCTACCTAAAATGCATGAATTAGTTTATCCAGATAGGTTTACCTGAAATACTACGAATGTTATTCTTCTAGCTGTTATTGCAGTAGATTACTATACAAGTAACATCGTTGCCGATGTATCAACGCCTTCGCTCTCCCGATGATAGTAATGTGTTCGGAGGGAGGCACTAGAAGGTGCCACAGCGCAGGGGTCCGTTTTATTAGTTTTAAATTATTTATTTCACCGCAACAGATTTACGATTGCTACTGCGATATTTCAGCCTCCCGCTAATAAAATTCGTTATTTTCCACGGATATATGGAATGCTGGATTAGGTTAAGTTACAGACTATAATGTGTTTTCTAATTATATGTATTCTTAGCGCGAATCATTTTGTGAAGAGATTACATAAGATTTTACAGTTTTTATACATTACGTATCAAAAATTCAAAATCACGCACTAAACTAAATCTATATTATGTAAAAGAAAGTCGTGTTAGTTACACTATTTATAACTCGAGAACGGCTGAACCGATTTGGCTGAAAATTGGTGGGGAGGTAGCTTAGAACCAGGAGACGGATATAGAATACAATTTATCCCGTATTTCCTACGGGAACGGGTGCGCTGTGGGTGAAACCGCGGGGCACAGCTAGTCTCTATTAAGGCAGCATTTGACGTCTCTGAGTACGGGCGTATGTAAACAATTTCACATCCCGTAGCTTTACATCTTTGTAACCGCACAGTTTCAAGGCATCACGCAGCAGGTAGCGTACAGACCCCCTTTATTTTACGATCTTAAATTCTTCACGAGATCCATAGGTGGAAAAGTAAGTATTGGATACTTTTTCAGCGGTTGTTTTGTGAACGGAAAAAACTCTGATATAAGAGGGTAAGGAAATGGCTTGACCGCGATTAATGGCTCATGTAATTATCGTGTGTTACCCAAGTTTGTTTGTTTTTACTGGTAATGTATCCTTGTGTTTATTGAGTTTCTACTCTGTGGTTGAATGGTAATAAATTATACTATGTCAAGTGACATGAAACTCGTAGTGACAAAAAAATATATATATTTATACATATATACCGGCCGAATTGAGGACCTCAGCCTTCGATGTTTGAAGTCGGTTAATAACTGCTTGATTGACGTTGTCATTTCTATCTTTTCAGCCGTAGTTTTCAGCCCTCTTTTTAATATGGTTTGGGTGGTCTATTGTTGTGTGTGCGGATCTGTCATGTGTCATGTGTCATTACCTATTTTGACAGTTGGCACTAAATATAATGGGAAATGATTTTTAGGGGCAGAAGTTCTAGACAACACTAGCATGACGTATAATATTATGTTTTTTCTTAAACCTATCTGGGTATTAGGGTACGATTCCCTTGAAGTGGTGGATTCCCAAGAGTTTGACGTTCATTCAATTATGCTGTATTCGGTTTTTAAAAAACTGAACGAACAGTTATTGTTCCTTATGCAGTATTTCTGTGCACTCCCTAACTTTATCAAAGTTACCTTTCGCCTTTACACCTTGCCTATTAACACTTGCATTTTTGAACCTGACAAATATATTTCACGTAATCTAAATGTGATTCCCGACTCCCAATCCATCTCTACGACATTATGTTTTCGTTCTCTTTGAAGCTATCTGACGTAGATTGATCACCTTCACTTGAGATCAGATTGAAACAGGACAGTTCCATCAGTGTTTAACATTTAAACACCATTTTCATGTTATTTTAAGAGCGTATGTTGAAGGTACTTTATTGGGAGAGTTGCGAGTTCCTTGTGGGATCTTCTTCTTAAATAAGCACACCTAGGTAATACTAAAATTTAGGTGTTAACAATGTTTAACGCAGCAAATTACGACAGCTTAACTCAGACTTAAAATAATTCATCGACTTCGAAGACTGAGAAGGAGATCCTCAGTTCGTTCTTTACTTTTTTATTAAAGCATTTCTAATAGACATTTGGTATACTTAGCAGATACTAACATACTTTTTCAATGAGTTATATTATCGATGCTGAAACTACTAATTCGATACTTACTTTGATAAGTTTGTAAACGTATCTGGACTTATTCTCTACTTCATTTTAATAGTCTCATAAAACTTTTACTGACAGTTTAAGTTAAATATAAATCTACATATTCAAACATTACGAGCTGACGTGCTTAAGTGTGCATCAACCAAATGAAAAGTTCCATCTTATGAGAATGACACTTATGAAAATTGTGGTAATACATTCGGTGCGAACATTATACCATTTGAATATGCGAGGGTACAAACAGGGGTACAATCTTAAAATAGAAAAAGAGGGTGACATTTCAAAGATATTCGGCAAAAAGTTATTAGTAGTTGGAATGAAAAGGGGGGTTTCTTGTGGCAAATAGTGGTTCCACTCCAGTGCGTATGTCGCGCTGACATTTTGTAGAATTAACCGTCTTGACATTTTGAGTTCGGAATTCGTAGCGAGAAATATGATGGACTGGGTTTAAAAATAGAACGTGTTTTTTACAAGGTTTATCTGTTGTAAGTATCAAGTAAAAAGTTATACGATAAAAATTTACATTCTATGAGCGGAAGCACTACAGGTTTTCTTAGTTGTGTTCATTAATAATATTAACAAATAGGAGCACCCCGCGGTTTTACCCGCTACGTGCCCGTTCCTGTGGGGTTTTCAGGATGAAAAATAGCCTGTAACCTTCCCGTTGAATGTGGTTATCTATAACAAAAGGAATTATTCAAATCGGAATAGTAGTTTCTGAGATTAGCCCTTACAAACAAACAAACAAAAATAGTTAGAAACTTTATGTACTTTATAACATTATATAGATTGAATTGAGTTACAATAAGTCTGTAATCTTAAAGCATATAAGATAATAATGCTTCCTATTTCTATATCTTATTACAAAGAAAAGCATGTCAACACAAAACTGAGTGATAAATAAATAAACAGGACCCGTAACCCGTACGACTTCGTCCGAAATGACTCGTAAAAAAACACTTTTCCCGTACGAACACCTCAAGAAAGTTAGGAAAAAATTACGCTCGTTACAGGAGGAGAAATTGGCGTTAATAAAAACCGTACACGGTTCGTAATTCGGATATAAGGGCGGTGACAAACGAGCGACCGGATCCGACTAATGAGCGCGTCCCGTGTCACCTGCCCCCGAATAAAGTGCGTATCACTGAAACTTTATGCGAACCGATTTGTTTGTATTTTTAAGAGGGTTTATGGAAATTTCCGTCCAAATTGATACCCGCAATTTACATATTTTTACGTATCTTAAATATTCTCCTTCCATTTTGATGTTACCGTGAAAATAAACAATTATTACTGTTACCACGTTTGTCACAAATAAACAAAACGATATCACTAACTGACGAATACGGAAACGTAAGTTACGTATTAATTACGAACGTAATTAATGTTCGCAGTGTAATGTCATAACAACTGACAGTAATTACCACAATATAACCAGGTATTTACGGTGAATAAATTGGTACCGATCGCACGTTAATCCGGTACGCACTGCGTAGTCTATGTTTCATTTAAAGGCGTGTACAGACGCACGGTAAATAAAACGGATCCGGTAGGGACAGTATGGTGATAATCCGGATGGGGAATTTGAGATCGATAGTTTTTTTTTGTTTGAAAAAGTAATGGCGACTATGAATTGTTTTTATTACGTGTAGTTGTGGAATGATACTTGTGTGAAAGCTTTTTAATAAATAGGGGCCATATTAATAAAATGCGTATTAGGAACAGTTTAGCTATCAAATGGTTTGTCACTTTCTAACCTACGCAATTTTCTGGAAAGTAAAAGAGACAAAACACAGTATAACAATGTTTTAGTTACACCGCGATTATAAATAAGGTGGATGTAGTTCAAGTTAGTTTCATAATTTTTCTGGGTAGCATTGTGGGACTTTATTTTATTGTATGAGGCCTTTGGCGGCTCAATAACTCTGACACCAGGATTGGTCAGGTTGACCATCCACTCGATGAAGAAGAAGAAGATTGTATAGTTAGTTTTATTTTGTTTTAGTTAACTTCTTTCTGTACATACGAGTGTACAACTATAGCATAAATTAATTTACGCTTCAGATTTCAACACGTTTGGAAAAAAACCACGAAAACGATACAAAAATATTTCGTGCATTTTCGTGTTTCTCCGCGTTTTGGCGGTCTATTAAATATCAGCCGCCGGATTAGTTTGTCTGTTGTATTGTCACGTTTTGTTTACTCACCTGGGGGAGGTAATCCGCGCCGGGGTATTATGTTATAGTATCGAATTGGTATAATCTATGGTTTCTGCGGCTGACACTCGAATGGATTAATGACGAGTCCTTTAGATGTGATGTCGGATAAAATTGGGGGATAAAGGCTTATGTTTCGGTTTTGTTGTGGTGTTTTGAATGAGGTTTAAATTTGACGATACGTTATTTTGTTTTACTAAAATAGGCTATTTTTGGACATTCTCAAAATTTTATAAAGTTATTCCTTCCTATTCAGAAGTTAAAAACTACGTCTTCATCTATTTGCTTTTCATGTTCATATTATATTTTCTTGGGGTATTTTTTGCATTTAATTATCTATATCAATCATTCAAAACTACCCCTAATACGTTCTTTCTATCTAATCCAAACCTCTCAACACTTAAACGAATGCAGTACGCATATATATGTTACGGCTAATACCCGAAGTGCGGCTACACCTAGTTTTAGCCGGTTAGAACTAGGTGTAGCCGCACTTCGGGTATTAGCCGTAACATATACACATTTTACTTTACCAATATTGCAAAATAGGTCTCATTTAATATTCGTAAAATACGAGAACACAGCAACACAAGTTGGGCGCCAATAAATATATTAGGGTGGGTCCACACGATCGTACCTATCATAAACACTCATCTCGTGAAAGCTTTCGTCCCCACATGCAAATTGGCTACGTTTATAGTGACTGTGAATACGCACGGACTGTTTCCGTATTTTATATGTGGGAAAGTATTAAAATAGGTAGGTACATCTATATTTTATGTTGGGTGTAGAAATGTGTTAATTTGTGAATTATTGTTGTGTTAGTCTGGACCGCCCTTTTTAAAATAATTGTGCGGTGCTTTGACATCAAGAGAGAGAGATAGAAAGTGGGAGTGAGTGAGAGAGAGAGAGATGCATTATCTACAAAAAGACTTACCAGCTTTAAACTAAAACTAAATTGCGCTTGTTTACTTTGATACTGTATTTCAAATATAATATTTTAAGTACCATAACTACTATTTTTGAACGTATCTATCCTCACTTTCTCACGATCGAAAATGTTTTCATAAAAAATGTACTACAAGCGTTTGACAACAGGAAAACAAAAGAGAACACAAATCAAAATGATAAACAAACGTAAAGTACACCCTGTTTATTATTTGAGTCACGAATGTTGAATGTTCACCCTTTAAGTACCCTTTTCGCAAAGTGACACTTATTTTTGGTAACCAGGAAATTGGTATCAGAGATATTCAGTGCTAATGCAAAGTTGAAATGGTAATTTTCGTGTTTAATCTGTACCATTAAACCCGAAAATTGTGCTGTTATAAAGGTTACTTTAAGGCCGGTCACAGTGCTCCACCGACCGTCGGTGCGTACCGTCGGTGCTGATGATGCGCATTGACCGACCGTCAGTTTGTATCATTCAGTGCTCTGCGTACCAGTAAACTGACCGGACATGTACAGTCGCTTTCAGTATCGATAAGGTTCATATTTCTTTTACGAAGTCACTAGAGTTTTGACAACAATAATACACGCATGCGTGCGGTCGGTGCACCGGTCGGTACAGCACTGAACGCGTTCATTTGTTTACATAGCGCGTCAGTCGACCGACGGTACGCATGCGGACGCGCTCGCCTTAGGCCGGTTACAGTGCTCGACCGACCGTCAGTGCGTACGTCAGTCGCGCATGTCATATGTATGAAAATTCATAAACCGTACAGTGCTAGACCGAACGTACGCACGCGTATTTTGCTACGCACTGCGTACGAGGACCGTCAGTCGAGCGCGTCCGCATGCGTACCGTCGGTCGACTGACGCGCTATGTAAACAAATGTACGCGTTCAGTGCTGTACCGACCGGTGCACCGACCGCACGCATGCGTGTATTATTGTTGTCAAAACTCTAGTGACTTCGTAAAAGAAATATGAACCTTATCGATACTGAAAGCGACTGTACACGTCCGGTCAGTTTACTGGTACGCAGAGCACTGAATGATACAAACTGACGGTCGGTCAATGCGCATCATCAGCACCAACGGTACGCACTGACGGTCGGTGGAGCACTGTAACCGGCCTTAGGCCGGTTACAGTGCTCGACCGACCGTCAGTGCGTACGTCAGTCGCGCTTGTCATATGTATGAAAATTCATAAACCGTACAGTGCTAGACCGACCGTACGCACGCGTATTTTGCTACGCACTGCGTACGAAGACCGTCAGTCGAGCTCGTCCGCATGCGTACCGTCGGTCGACTGACGCGCTATGTAAACAAATGAACGCGTTCAGTGCTGTACCGACCGGTGCACCGACCGCACGCATGCGTGTATTATTGTGGTCAAAACTCTAGTGACTTCGTAAAAGAAATATGAACCTTATCGATACTGAAAGCGACTGTACACGTCCGGTCAGTTTACTGGTACGCAGAGCACTGAATGATATAAACTGACGGTCGGTCAATGCGCATCATCAGCACCGACGGTACGCACTGACGGTCGGTGGAGCACTGTAACCGGCCTTAGTATAGGAAGAAGTAAATCTGTTTTTTTTATATGTATGTATTTTTTCATCTCTGATATTTTCACCAGAAAGAAATGTTGAATATGTATTTAGCCTATATGATATTATGTAACATTAGTTAAGTATGTATGTAACTATTTTGGCTTGAAATAAATCATTTATTTATTTTATTTATTTATATAGCTATACTATAATGCTGTTAATAAATGTTAATGATAAGACCCTTAATCTGTAAATTATCTAATCTAATAATCTTTTATCTGTAAATCTCGAATAAACCTGGAAATACCGTATAGAAAACTACTAGTTGTTTGTAAAAAAAAAATTCAGACGTGACCAATCCTGGTGTCAGAGTTATTCAGCCGCCAAAGGCCTCTGACATGGCTCATGTAACGACTACTATCCGTAGAAAGTAACCGGGACCGATGGCTTAACGTGCTGTTAACATTTCTCCTAAATAATCACCAAAAACTCCATCTGCCAAGCTCTACACTTTTATAAGCCTCACCACCACATATGAACGGGTTAAATTAAACTCTCGGTGCACGAAGCCACATGTGCTCGGATCTATTATTACGCCAGTATACCGGATCGTCCAGCCCCACGCGATACTTCCTACGACTCACGTTACGCTACCCGGAAGAAAAGAAGAGCTTCTCAAACTTTTATTTAATAAATCACTACATAGTATAAAACAAAGTCGCTTTGTGTCTGTCTGTCCCTATGTATGCTTCGATTTCTACGGAACGGATTTTGATGCATTTTTTCAAAATAAATTGAGTTATTCAAGAGGATGGTATAAAAATTCCCGAAATTCCCACAGGAACGGGCGCAACGCGAGTAAAACTGCGGGTCACTGCTAGTTAATTTATATTACGGTACTGGTTTCTTAGGTTGAAGTGGACACTACTTATTTCGAATTGATGCTAACTAAAATCGTCACGTGGTTACAGAAGACTCTTCAATTACCAAAAGATCCGACACTAGGGTGGCAACTAACCTACTTCAACTTACTTTACCTGTTATTTAATATGTTCTTATATACGTATGTAGGTGTACTGTTACTAGAAACTAAATATGACAGATTGAAACCTTAATCCATGATACAAACAACCTTTCTAATGTTATCGATCACGTTTCTCGTGTCGGATTAAATGTAGCTCAAGATTGAAATCCAAGTCTCTTTAAGGTAAGTACCTAAATAAGTATACCCGGAAAAAATCTCCAAGGTTAATTAGACTCAAACTAAACTAAAGCTTGTAATATGGAATCTACCTAACTGATACTACTACATATACATACACAAATACTTTATAAGAATATGTAATTGACACCCAGACGTCGTCGCCAACAACTATGTCTTCACATATTGTTGAATATGGGCGGGAATCGAACCCGCAACCCCCGACACAGTAAGCGCTCTCACTGACATTGTGCCAACGGCTTGGTATCTGAAAAGGTTGAGACACTCTGGTTTTCAGTAATTTGTTGACGGCAACTTTGAGTGTTGTTTAGTTTCAATGTTCAGCAGTTGATTTGTTTGTGTTAACAAAAGGATTTTAAAGTTTCTGGGCGGGTTTGTACCCCACAATATAAACACACTGTAGTTGTGTTTATACTCATACTTCCAAGTAGATCGATTAGAATATTTTTCAATTCTAACTACAACATACATTTTTTTTATTAAATAAAAACGAAAAATAAAACTTACCACTTAAATAGACAGGGATTTGGACTTTGGATCATTTATGGGTGCGTTTATAGAGAAGCGGAGAAAAGCGGTACGGAGCCCGGTTCACCAATCATAGCGCGTCTGGATTGTCAAACAACACATTGACATTGTCAAAATCTTTTCGTAAAGCGTTGTGATTGGTGAATTCAACTCCGTACAGCTCCGCTCCGCCTATGTCCATCTTGGCAGAAACTTTCAAACTTTAATAAAACGCCTTTTACTACCTTACAGCATGTACTATTTTTTAATTAATATTTTTCTATAACAATTTTCTAATTTTCCTGTTGATTCTGCTTCAATTCCTGCATAAATATATTTTATCAATTGACGGACGAACCGAATACTCAACGGTGTCACAAGTTCGTATAATAAAACCAACATGACACATGAGTAGTAAAACTATTCCATGCAATAAAAAAACTACTGAAGAAAGAAAGGAAATAAGAAACTTTAGATACTGAACAAAAGAAGTTTTTCTCATTACAGGGAACGTAGCTGATAATACTTGTATTATTGTTTAAAGTGAACTATACACAATGCGACATAATTCTCTTATAATACGTAATAGGCATAATATTTATTTAGAGAAAATAGATGATAAACAGATGTATGGATAAATGTTTATAATACAACGATTTTTTAATAATACAACGGCTGAGCGGATTTTGGTGAAAAAATGATATAATTGATACATGTATATCATGTGTGTATATCTGAAAAACATATTACAGATCTACAAACACTATATAACTATTAGGTATCTAAGAATAACAAATTATTATTGTTGCAACAAACTACAAACAACAAAATAAACCAATCCAAACAGTTCATACGACTCCAAGTAACGTGTAACTTCGACATTTCCACCAGACCGTATCGCGTCGTGCAGAGCTAGCTTTAAATACATTCCGAAACTAAAACAACAACATGATTGTGTTTCGATTGTAACTAAAATTAGTTCTTTTGTTTTCAGAGTGGAAAATGTCCAATGTGTGTCATCGGTATATAAGAAGACATGCAGAGGAGAAAAATGGAGTTTCTTATATGAAGGTATGGAGGTTCAAAACTGTTTCTTCTTCACAATTGATAGTTCTGAAGCACAATTTTTATATTCTTCTTCTTCATCGAGTGGTTGGTCAACCTGACCAATCCTGGTGTCAGAGTTATAGAGCCGCCAAAGGCCTCTGACATGGCTCATGTAACGACTACTATCCGTAGAAAGTAATTTTTATATTGGATGCACTTTAATAAAAATGAAATACGAAATTACGTTGCGTATTGACGTGTCCATTGTATTTGACGTAGAGCTTCCACGAGAGTGATGATATGATAAGTTTAGTCTCTTTAATTTCCGTAGTTCATTCATCAATAACATATCAATGCGACATAGGTGCAAAATAGTAAGTTCGTATAAGTTAGTGGCCAACCTTGGTGCTAGAGTTTTTAGACCGCCTTTAAGCCTGCGACATTGTCTTTGAAAATACCGGGACAACGTTACGAGTACGTGCTCTCCGAAACATGTTTAAATAATACTATAATGTGAGTGATGGTCTATTCAAAACACGTCACAAATATTTAACTGTAAAAAAATACTTGGTATCAGCAAAAAAATAAAATGAGTTAAGACAATATTTGACAGTATTACTGCCTTATTCATAAACTAGCAGCGCCCCGCGGTTTTACCCGCGTTGTGCCCGTTCCCGTGGGAATTTCGGGATTTTTTTACATAAAAACCTTCCTCTTGAATCACTCTACCTATTACAAAAAACCGCATCAAAATCCGTTGCGTAATTTTAAAGATTTAAGCATACATACAAACAGACAAACAAACAAACAGACAAAATAGCGACTTTGTTTTATACTATTTATTTAGTGAAGCTCTCTAACTAAAACACTGTTAGTGAGTGTTTTGTCTCTTTTGCTCTTTGTGAAAATAGCGAATGTCAGAAAGGGACAAACCATTTGATAGCTAAAATGCTGCTATATAGTAAGCGTTGAGTCTATACTAGTCCAACTTGCTAGATCAGATAGAAATGCCATTATTAATATCAAACAGTCTCCGTGGTCTAGTGGTTTGAGCGCTCGGCTCACGATCCGGAGGTTCCGGGTTCGATTCCCGGTGGGGATATCTCACAAAAATACTTTGTGAGACTGTCCTCAGTTAGGTTAGGGCATTGCAGGCTGAATCACCTGATTGCCCGAAAAGTAAGATGATTCCGTGCTTCGGAGGGCACGTTAAGCCGTCGGTCCCGGTTACTTTCTACGGATAGTAGTCGTTACATGAGCCATGTCAGAGGCCTTTGGCGGCTCTATAACTCTGACACCAGGATTGGTCAAGTTGACCATCCACTCGATAAGAAGAAGATTAATATCAAACGTTAGCTCTCTTTGGTGGCTCTTGTGGTAGCTGCCCTAAGTATAGGTAAAACAGTCATCTAGCTAGTACAAAGTCGTATTTACCTCGATTTGTTACGGGTTAGAAGAAATCATCCGTTATGCTGTTTACTCTGTGCAATTTACGTCAATGGATTTGAAGCACAACAAATAACGTTTTTACCACATAAACCATAACACCGCACCATTATCCTAAATTGAAAAGTAAAATTATGATACTTAACTTGAATTACGTACTATATCTAAAAATGTTAATAAAACTGAAATTGCTGTATATTTCATCTTTATAGGACGAACTTTACGATATAAGATGGTAAGTGCGTTTTAAGAAACGGTTACTGAAATGAGGCGGTGCAGGAGAGACAGAGCAGGGTTAAAACTGTGTTTAAAGATTGTGTAGATTTGTGTCAATCCCCGACGATAAAAGAAGGGTGTTATATGTTTAACGTTTGTGTTTTATTGTATATATCTATACTAATATAATAAAGCTGAAGTGTTTGTTTGAACGCGCTAATCTCAGAAATTACCAATCCGATTCGAATAATTCTTTTTGCAATGAATAGCCACATTCAACGGGAAGGTTATAGGCTATTTCTCATCCCGAAATTCCCACCGGAACGGGCACAACGCGGGCAAAACTGCGGGGCGCTGCTCGTCTGTTAATATTTATGTGACCATTGTCATACTTAACCGATGAATCGATTATGGCTACCGTTCGGTCCTAAACACCATATCGGCCGACAATTTTACGCGCGTGTTTAAATCGATAGACCGAGTGGGAAGCCTTTAGGCGGTCTATTAACTTCGACACCATGGTTGGCCGCTGGCTGACCTACACGATTTTTTACTCAACAATATCGGCAATCTAGGATAGCAGATTATTTGATTACTAGCAGCGCCCCGCGGTTTTACCCGCGTTGTGCCCGTTCCCGTGGGAATATCGGGAATTTTTATACATAAAAACCTTCCTCTTGAATCACTCTACCTATTACAAAAAACCGCATCAAAATCCGTTACGTAATTTTAAAGATTTAAGCATACACACAAACAGACAAACAAACAAACAGACAAAAATAGCGACTTTGTTTTATACTATGTAGTGATTGAGCCATGTCAGAGGCCTTTGGCGGCTCAATAACTCTGACACCAGGATTGGTCAGGTTGGCCATCCACTCGATGAAGAAGAAGAAGATTAGATTATTATTTTGGTGAATAATTTTCAAATACAAATAACCTTACCCTGTGCCAAAATGTTATATTTAAGTTTTAAAAAACATGAATTTTCTAATTTTATGCTACTTTTTATCGCGAAATTCGGAATGGAAACGGGTCCGTTGCGGGTAAAACCGCGGGGAACATATTATGTTCATAAATACATGGTTTGCGTGCTTACAGAACATAAGTTACACCTCCGAAGTTGAGCAAGAGAGTGTTATCTACGTATGTTATTATAGGAAACTATGTTTTTAATCGGCTTATATGAAGTACGAAGTTATTCATACTGTATTGCGCACACATTATACCTTTTTACATGTGTGTGAATTATGTAATAGTTCTGCAAATAATGAATCATTTTCATTATAGGTTTTTGTTCAATAATTGTTTCGATTTTTTAATCTTTTAAAGCAAGGTGACATAATTTCTCTTTTTGTTTTTGATTTCCCTATATTTATAATCCATCTGAATCTTGTTAGCTGATTTCGATTGTTAAACAACGTGCACATCGGCCCTTCTGGGATCGGTGGCCGATTTTATCATTTCTATTTGAGTCGTACCATTTTGGAGGCCACGTAACATTGTTGTTCGCGGTTATTTTAATCGATAGGCCATGTCGGAGGCCTCTAGGTGGTCTAAAAACTCCTACACCAGAGTTGGCCTCTAACCTACTGAAACTACTTATTAAGATTTTAAGGTAATTGAATTATTTTGAGATATTTATAAAAAAACGTACAACTGCCATGTAATGATATTTCATACTAGCAGCGCCCGCGGTTTTACCCGCGCTGTACCCGATCCCGTAGGAATTTCGGGATGAAAAATAGCCTATAACCTTCCCGTTGAATGTGGCTTTCTATTACAAAAAGAATTATTCAAATCGGTTCAGTAGTTTCTGAGATTAGCGTGTTTAAACAAACAAACAAACAAACAAACAAAACAAACTCTTCAGCTTTATAATATTAGTATAGATCAGACTGTATATTTGTGTGCTACCACAATACACACACACACACCACTATGTCAAAATGACATCCCGATTTTTGCATCCACAGCTCAAATATTCATCTCACACTTTGGTATAGGACTCATAGTCTGAGCCATAAGCCACACATTCCCACAAAACATCCTGTATCCGTTCACCGTAACCAAAATCCATTCAGTTTAAAACTGGCAGACTGAAAGGCACTCTAACCACAATTCCAAATTCAAAATTTCAAATAAGTCTCCGTGACCACACAAAGACTTTATAAACCATAGACTACGTCCGAACGGATGACAACCTTTCTTCTATAACTACTGGTAATACAGGGTCCAGCTTGTATTATACAGGGTGTTCTATGTTCTGGGGCTCTGAATAGATGCATTTGACGTTTCAATTTCCTACTCAAGCCGGACAACCGCGGTTTGGATTTAAATTACATTTTAGTTTGTTTACTGTTCGCTTTTTGAATGTTGCAGTTTGGTTTGTGTGATGTAGAGATGAAAGGGTTAATATGTATTTGACTAGGATTTGTATATCTCTAGCTACTCGTAGCAGCGCCCCGCGGTATTACCCGCGTTGTGCCCGTTCCCGTGGAAATTTCAGGAATTTTTATAGATAGAAACCTTCCTATTGAATCAATCTGTCTATTTCAAAAAACCGCATCAAAATCCGTTGCGTAGTTTTAAAAATCTAAGCATAAATAGGGACAGACAGACAGCGGAAAGCGACTTTGTACTATGTAATGATTATTGTTTCTGCTTAGGTTTAAAATATTACACTTCAATTAAGAAGTCAGCTTTAACTTTAATCATTAAACAAATTGCACGTGCAATATCTAAACTTTTTAACCATATTTTATTATTACAAAAACTAAATACCGTATAAAAGGAAGCCAAACATTATGAAACAAAAGTCTTTGTTGTCTTTGTTGTATAAATTACAACAAATTCTTTCAATTCAATTAGGCAGGAAGTAGGTAACAGAATTACTGTAAGTATTTCCTCGTAACTGTAAAAATCTAAATTAAATACCGATCTAATTAGAAAATGCGATTCAACAAACAACAAAGGAGGCCTGAAACAATTGTTGTAGGGGACAGCAAAAAATATGGCGACTGATCAGCTCTACTACGGGTTTACGACACGAACTCGATAATAACCCGTAGCTTGAGTGAGAGTTTCATTCAAAAATTGTGTTAACTTTACTACAGCGACCTATTATTCTTACGGAGCTTAAAATCTCAACAAATATGGAAGTTTTTTCACCTACAGACAATTCTGTAGAGGGAAAACGATTTAGTAACTTAATTCAATTCTTAACTCATCATTGAACCCTTTTTTATTTTATAAAGAATTGTCCTTGGTTGGAAAAATGATAAAATTAGTTTACAGTTTACTTTAGAGAACAACTAGATTGGTTATAGGCGCTGACAGAAAATCGTACTCCATCATATGAAATTTATAACAGTGACCGCTACAGTGTAAATACTTCGGTAGTCGGCTACATTCGGCGAGCGACACAAGCTGTTTAATTTTATAATGTAAAATTAGGTTGGTCGGCAGACGGACTACTAATAATGGAATCAATGTTCTTTGACTGGAGTAGATATAAGTTCGGTGACCGCATTAGACGAACGTAATTGAATAATTTCGAACGAATATTTTACTCTCTCGCATTTTAACTGACGAATACCCATAGTAGAGACACAGACGTGACTCGTGACTCTACCTTTAATGAAAGAAAAAATACCAACCCCCTGTTTAGGGGCAGGCATCAATGTACAACTTTCTTCATTTGCGCGACTTCAAAATAATACAAAAAACATAATTCACAGAAAAGTTTACTGTTGGGAGTTTGTAGAGATTTACCTTTATACGTTTGTCTGTGGTTACTGTTCACTGTTCATGGTTTAGTCCGTATCTGGAGTATATTATAATTTTACAATTAAAACATCAAATATGTGAAGGATATGCTCGCCCTGCAGTAGAATAATAAAGGAATTTTATGGTATAATAGTCTAATGAGATCGCTGAACTAATTTCAATCTGCATACTTCGGTCACCGAACATTATCTTTATTTAATGTTAAGCATATTTAGAGCTTCAATTTATTAAAACTACAGTTCATACAAACATGTAATGAGAATTTGCAAATTTAAAAATTCTTCAGCGAAGCTATCTGCTTAACTAATTCTATGACTAAGAATTATTAATTATTAAGACACATTTTTCTTTTTCATTTTCGCCCGAGTCGTCAAATAATTTCATATTAAGTCCCTCAAATTCTGACCATCCGGTCTGCAAATACTATAATTTGACAGCACAATACGTTTCAGCAAATAACCGTATTTACCGTAGTGGAATTATAAAGGGGTGTTGGACTTTATCTCTTGAGGATGGTTTTAACACAATTTGCATTTTACACTAAAATTAGACGTTTGAGAATAATATTAGAATAATTCTAGTGTTCTCTTAAACATACGTTCGTTAGTGATACTTACCAAGTATTGCGGGGGTAGGTACTTATTAATTAAATCCACATGGAATTCAAAAACCAAAGGAAGAGCTTCTGACTTTTGTATTATGCTTTTACTAATTTTGGAATCTAATTCATTTCGAAATAAAGTGTTCAGTATACAGTAAAACACAGTCTTTTTTTCCATATTCCATCTTTATCCCATTACTTAATCTTTGTCCTTCATAGAAGGAATCGTTTTTAGTTAGAAAATCGGCAGTGTCATCATTTAATATGAGAAACGTAGGTATCACAAAAATAATGTCTAGACGTGAAATTAAAACTAAGTAATAAAAAAGAATTGAAAAATATTCCATTTCAATTCCAAATTCTCGTCACAAATTCGCCTACAATTTCTTTACAAAAAAACCAGCCCTTTGCAATCGTACACGTAACAATTAGATGGCCTCGTTAACTCACGGGAACTTTAACAACCCTCGACTTGGCTGCATTTTATTGGTGCATAAAATATAACTCGCTATAAACTTATACTTCAAAGTATTATATTATTTGGAAGGAGATAATTTTTGTCTTTGTTTTTGAGGAAGTTCATTTTTGTTATGGTGTTTTGTAATTTTTATAACAGCAATAATGTCGCGTAAACATTGTTATAAAAAAATCTTACAACTACGATAATATCGCGTCAAAGTTTTAATCAAAAGTTGAAACCCTCAGACACTTGATAGACTTCATCATAATAGAGTATCAATATCTTCTTTGGTATTGTAATATTGAGTTTGCAAATTATCTATACTAGTCTATACTAATATTATAAAGAGGTAAAATTTGTAAGTTTGTTTGTTTGTATGTTCAAGCTAATCTCGGGAATTATCTGTCCGATTTGAATAATTATTTTTGTAATAAGTAGCTACATTCAACAGGAAGGTCATAGGCTATTTTTGATCCCGAAATTCCCACGGGCACGGGCACAACGCGGGTAAAACCGCGGAGCGCTGCTAGTATCAAATAAAAGAGATCAAATACAATCTGAAAAGAAATCCCCTAAATTAAACTCCAATCATACAGATTAATCATTCATTTTCACCCCTAAAATCGATATCAGATATCGTAATGACCGATCTCTCTTGACCTACTTATAAAAAGCTCGTACCTTCATTTCCCTCAAACTTTTAAATTACACTCCTACCCTCTCGGAACACAATTCAAAACAAAAATCACCTAGTTTGTTTTTGTTTCCGGTTGCTAAGCAACGGCCTTACATTTGTATACAAAGGGTCTTTGAACTTTCTGAATGCAAAGCTTTTTTGAACATGGAAACTCAGTTACGATAATAAATTCCATCACACGTGAAGCTTCCGATGGAAATCGTGAAATGAAGCCGTTAATGTGTGCAAATGATTAATGATTGTCCGAATGAGTACATTGGCGAATGATTATGGAAATATGACGAATAATTGGCCATTTATTCGCCAATTACTGGCTGGAAGATCGAATGAATGGTTTTCAAAGAGAGTTTTTGCCTTATAAGCCGCTTATGGACTTTGCTCTTTCATTTTCGGTAGGCGTTAAAACATTATTCGTCTGGCGTTTGCGTGTGGGTTGGTAATGGTTGCCATTGTATATATTTACTATAGCTCATTCTGAAAAGGTAGATTAAAAGGGCTTTTAGTACGATAACTTCAAAAAATGACTCTTTTGTACAGGCTTATAAATTGAAAAAAGAAATTGCATTATTAACGCATACCATCGTATAAAGTAGCGTGAACTTAAAGTAAGTACTACGGAGATTTTGTTCAAAAAAATACCCTAATAACCTAATTTAAGTATTTAGACAACATACTAATTCCACCGATATTATTCGCACATCAAGACCTACAAAACAAATGAAGTATATTTTTGCGCGGAAGACTTGCCTTCTCTATTTCGTGATGTGATTGCAGGTCTTAATCGCCGAAACTCCTCTAGCGGCGACCAAATGTCACAAGAGATGATCGTGGTAAACGTAGTGTTTTACTGACAGCCTGCAACACCCGCATCGTTTTAAGGCTAAGCCGAAAAAATACTACCTAAATAGGTAGGAGTAGGTGCGGGGGTTCGTGTTCGTGGTTGTTTCACCTTTGGCACAAAAATAGACTGTCTGGTGAACACTCACTAGCGAAAGACATGTAGACATGTGTGACAGTGTATCTCTAAATTGTCAAAAGCCTACAATGACACGGTGTCGCACCACAAGTCGACCTCTCACACAAACAGAGGGCGACGTTAAAAAGCTTGCAGTCAGCGAAACACGTAGGGCGTTACGCGCGAACGAGCAGGTTCGAAGAGATTTTTATTTGAGAAACTTTTTTTCACAGCCACCCCGTCTGCGGACTAAGCAAATACACGCCTGTGGTACACTGATAGGTAGAGTAGCGAGCTGTAGAGATTTGTGATGTCTGTGAAGGGAATATGCGGTTGGATGTTTTGTAGAACTGAAACTGCTGGGCTACCATTGGACATTAAACTAAATCGAAATGGGGTTAATTGAACAACTTTATATAATGGAATATTATAATTTTAGTAGGCTTATACTAAAAGTTGACAGTGTTTTGTCAATTATTTTTTGCTGACTTCATACTGATCTTGAGGTATACAGAGTATTCAAATGTCTTCGGTTCCAGCTTATAAATTTCAATTTACTTAACTACGCTTCAAATCAAGTCTAAACTGAATGTTATGCATCCGAACCGGCCGTGTGTGCCATAATAAAGTAAATACCTAAACCTAGCTGCGGTGAACGAGGTTTAACTCATTTCCTGAACAACGTATCCAATATGTGCTCCGGGCTGAATGGAATCGAACATACGTCTGTACGTCTGTACGTCTGTATGTATAATGGCGATTGTAAAATCACCGTGTAATTTCATTTTCCTTGGTCACGTGTCTGAGCCTGGATTAATGTTTCATATTCTGGTATTAGCACTTAGGCTTAGTGCGGTTGAGTTGATACTGGATGGATGGAAGAAGTACGGCGTATTCTATCTGCCAACTTGGCGTTTGATTGTTTTATCACTACATAGTATAAAACAAAGTCGCTTTCCGCTGTCTGTCTCCCTATGTATACTTAGATCTTTAAAACTACACAACTAATTTTGATGCGGTTTTTTAAATAGATAGAGTGATTCAAGAGGAAGGTTTATATGTATAAAAATTTCCGAAATTCAACGGGAACAGGCACAACGCGGGTAAAACCGCGGGGCGCTAGTAGTAATAAGTAAAGAGTATTACGCCCGTAGTCAGAAATCTTAAACTATATTTGTAAATCTTGTTGCAGCTCCTGAACACACTATCAACAGACCTGGAGGAGATGCTCACAGAACTCTATGAAGATGGCAGTATATGCAGGTCAGTGAAATAAATATTAGATTTTGAGCATACAAGTACATCTGAAGCAAAGCGAAGAGGTTTCTATGTCTTCTATGATTTTAAGCGCTTTAACACTACAACTTTTACCAAAACAAGCTTCAGATTACAATACCTACATTGAGAATCATTTTGAATTGAAACTACGTTTACGGACACACTTTGCTTTTATTTTACATTTTTATCTGACGTTTCGGCCCCTTTACTCCGTGGTCACACAAGACTGGAAGTATAGAATCATTTTTAAACATTTTTTTTACTACGGTGCAGCAAGTTACGAGTCCATTGAACAAATATATTCTGTTCTTTTTTCAAAAACGTCTCTCGTCGCTGTCGCTGTTACTAGACATTGGCACCCCCTTACTTTACAAATATAGAAACAATATTTAATTGACATTTCATTCTTCCTACATTTTCGAAGTAAACAAACGTCAATACCAAATAGAATCGTTCACAATCCACAAAAAGTGAATTGCTTGATCTATCAAAGCAATTTCGCCTTTTCCACTCTCGTAATAAGGTTTCTGAATGTGTATTTTTGTTGTAAGTAACGGATACGAAATCGTATTATCGGCGCAGTGGCGCGGTGCGGCAGTAAATCGAATTACACGCGGTCCCGGGTTCGACTCCCGAGTCTTGAGCTCCTTTGATATGGAAACCCTTTGTGTTATTAGGTACTAGTTATTAGTGAGTTGCCTTTTGAGTTATCAAGTTTTGAGAAATAGTCTAATGTTTAAAGTGACTTTTGAAAGTGAATAAAACTAAGTGAGAGTATAGTATTAAATAGAAGACTTTTCTTTTAGTTTTTATGCATATGTGAAAGGGGTGCAATTGAATTAAAACAGGGCCGTATATAATTGAGCATAATAGTCGTAATATTATGATTTCGTCACCTAAGTTGATTTTACAAACGTCATCTATATATATAAAATTCAAAGTTCTGACTGACTGATAATCAACGCACAGTCTCAACCGCTGCACCTAGAGACATGAAATTTGGCAGGAAGGTTCTTCAAGTAAAGTAAGTGCACACTAAGAAGGGATTTTCGAAAATTCCTACGGGAACGGGCTCAACGCGGGCAAAGCCGCGGGGCGCTGCTAGTATGAAATTATGAGAGTGTATAGACTGCACTTTAAGAGGTAATTTTTCGTTTAAAAATTCAGTTCCTTTCAGAATACCAATAAAAGTGTTACAAAAAGCCTATTTTCGTATTCGTACTTCCATAAAATCGTATAAATACGTCTCTCTGGGTACGGTTTACCATATCCGAATCCTTTGCGTCGTCACGAAAGCCATAACATTATGCACCGAGCCGATGTATGATTATCATAAATGTATTACCAGTTGTGGGTAGTACCACTCATATTTCAAGAAGGTTTCGATACGGCAAGTTGAAGAGTTGCGACCAAAAATGACGTACCAGACCCAACTGATAATTATAGTAGATGCATCGATAATACATTTACAATGTTACGTTAGCGGGAAAAAACTCTATTCATACTCATACATAAGAAAAATCGGTATGAGGTAGATATCATTATGAAGATCATTTTCAATTATAAAAGCTATGATTGTTTCGAAATTCTCTAAAGCAATAAAAATGCTCTATTGAATTAATTATACATGCAATACTTGGGATCAAAACTATATAAGGTTTAGCTACATCTTCTTCGTTTTAAAATTATTATTGGATAGAACCTATTTACTAGTTATGTTAGTACGTGTAGTTTAAATGCGTTTCGAAATAATATTGATTTGGTTAGCCAATAATAAAAATTGAATTGAATATTGATTTGATAGTATGGTCGGGCGGATTGTGGGTTGCATGACATTGTATTCCTTGTATTTGTATGAAAGGTATCACATTGTCCCGCAACGAGATGAAACACGCGCTTTAGCTCTACTATTGGCCAACAATATAATGAAACTATGCAAATTGGAAATTACTGATCTGAATATTATGAAGTGACATTAGCAATCGTCGCGTCAGCGAATCGTAGTTAGCCATTCTATGTTATAGTAGTTAACAAAGTCAAAAGATAAACATTTGATATTCCAAAAATAATCATAAAAGATCCTAACTTTGTCAATAAATAAAAAAGGGATCACCTATTAACGTCCGCAAATTCACTCTCATGGTTATCTAATTAAAATTAACCTCATTTCTCCAACGAGTTACAACAACACTCCAATTTACTTAGGCTCGTTGACTTAGGACTGAAGCCACCTTCGAATCAAACAGAACCAAGTTTAATGAATATTTTAAACAATTACATAGACTCTCACAGCATATATTTCTATTAAAATCGAGCCGTCAAAAACAACAAAACGTGCCCAAAACAGCGGCCTGAAGTTTTGAACAAAGCATTATGAATAATGAAATACTCTCTATGAACTGAACGCCCCTCCTACATGGATACAACCACAAAACTGAAATTTTAGGGTGTCGCAACTTCGTACGGAAAAAGTGGAGGAGCAAAGTGTTTTTTACGGCTTTAATACGAGTTTATTAAAATATTTAAAGCGCAACTTTACCGAGAATTTCCCCAAAGACATCTGCGAGGTCCCTCCGCCCGAATGTGGCACTAAAAGCTAGGTGTCGGGATGATAAATTAAAAAGAGACGAACTACCGGCGACGCGTTACTTTAATGAGATTTTTTGTTCATTTTTCGTTATTTAATAAAGAATGTCGTTGTAATGTTTGAGTGAGATCTTATATATTGATTTTGTTTGTTATTTATTACCTTTTAACACACAAATAATATTACTTCAATTAATTAAAAAAATATTTTGTTCACAATTTCACTTAAGGTGCGATTAACGATTGGTTATCGTAACATACGTTCGTTAAAAAGTTCATGAATTTTTACGCTATTTGCCGTTGTTTCATAACTTAAATGAAAGTCGCTATTCGGGCGGCCAGTAAAAAGCCACTAGTGTTCATTTTCTCACGTCTGTTGAGTGAGACTGACATTTTGTATAAAGGTTTACTGACTAATATAATAACATTTAAATATATTTAAAAATATTTCTCAATATTTTTCAATATTGTTCTTATTTTGTATAACATTAAGCATCCTTATCAACATTAAAACCATTGCATACTAGATTACGCCCTCACATATATATACATATATACCACAGTCTATACCACAGACAATCATAAACATAGATACCTCTAAATCACACCCGCAGACGTCTGTACCTAATAGTCCATTCTACCCGTAGACAATTCACACCGATACCAATTCGATTCCATTGTACTTACTCGAATGCACTTAAATGCTTCAGAGCTTCAAAGTGTTTTTGATTGGTTGTGTTTTGTAAGCTCTTTTTTGTCTTATTCTGTAAGAGCGAAGAGCGGTTAACTAACTTATATAAAAGACAGGTGATTTTTGACTCCAATGAGGCATAAATTTAAGTTAATATGGTTTTATAATTTGTATATTTTATCGTATAATCATCAATAAGATATTAGACAACACTATGTGCTCCGTAGAAGCTACGAGTGCGAAAGAGATAGCCATACCACCTTATTCTTAAACGCTCTTTAACAAAAACATGATTAAAACACTGTCATAAGGTGTTTTGTCTCTTTAGCTCTTTGGAAAGTAGCGTATGTCTGAAAGGGGCAAACCATTTGATACCTAAAATGCTGTTAAAAAGTTTTAAAGTATAGCCAATAGAACCTTATACTTTAATCAGTATACAAAATTATATCAAATAAATATCAGCCAGGTTTTATTAAAAACCACGTTTTCATTAGGTGTATTGTGTTTGAACAATTGTAATATTTCCTTTGTACCAGCTAGACGGTGAAGCCTTTTGTGGTTTCTGCTGGAAACTATGCGTTGTGCTTTTACTTCTTATACCGGCTCTAGTTACTATCCCTTTCATGCGCTTTTAATAATGATGGGGTAGGGTTTGGGATGGAGAATTTATGGCAGACATATGTAGTGAGTTATTTAAGAACTTGTTTATGACGGCTTGACGTAGGTATGTCGATGTATGATGATTTAAGTCGTTTCGTTTCTGTGGTATGTGAATGGTAAAGTTAGGGGACTTTGTCATATGTATTTAATTATCTCGAAAATATGCTAAAAACTATTATCTATTAAATATACTCATCAATATGTGCCTAATGCCCATACAAATATTTTATAACATTATGTAATCTCGGAACGCCTCGGTGGTCTAGGGGTAAGTGCACTCGCCTGCCAAGACTGAGGTCTCGGGTTGAATTCCCGGGTCGAGCGGAAACATGTTTCCTACTTTTCAAACATGGCTCGAGTTTGAGATCACCCGCGATTACGATCAATTACGCCTAATCCTCGTCACTGTTCTGATATCTTCAGTGAGATGAGAGGCCTTTGCTCAGCTGTGGGACATTACAGGCTAATATTTTTTTATGTAATCTCAGCTTATAAGTATTCAATCAAACAGATTATCAAAATATATCATAATAGAGATGGGTAAAAGTGAATTAAGTACTCACCCAGAAATATTTTATCGATAAACCAGGCATCACTATACAAAATGCGAGTACTTTGAGTGATTGCAAACTTCACAAACAATGCCTGCCGAGTCAATCCTACTCCTGCCTATATCATACGTACGTATGTCTGTGTGTTTGTACACAACAATGGCTAATGTACCTCTTTAACCCTCTATAGTTCGTTTTCAATATCCAACGATTATGTTGGATACAATATGGCGGATAATTAAACTTGTTTGTGAATGAAAATCAATTTGTTAAGCGTTAATTAAAAGTTTTTCGAGACTGTTTTATTCGGACTAATTTCGGTATTGTGGAGAGTAAATGGATGTGCTTTACGCTTTTTGTCATTATGAACTATCCTTATTGATAATTTCAGTGAGAGATATTTTTATGTTTATTTATCTATTCTAATTTAACAAAAGGGAGGTTTTTTCTGCCCAACAAAATGTTTGAGTGCTACCCCACTAAATCTGAGAAAATAACGCAAATGCGATTTACGAAATTATCACACTAGGGCCATCTTATGGACCGCGGGTAGAATCACCGTGCGAAACAGCTAATAACTTATAAAGTGATCACTTCCGAAAATTGAACCAAAAAATTGGAATAATTTCTTTTACTTTACTTGTTAGTTGTTACTCAGAGTAGGTAATTAAGAAAAAACTCCATTACAGCCAGACGAATATACAAAAACAATACGAGCCAACAAACTTTTCTCGTAAATTGCACGGACGCAATACACGATCATTTCTTGCTTATCTTTTTGTGCATGGGGGAGTGTGGGCAATAATTATTTCCAAATTAACCATGGTCTGGGGTCCACCGGGTGCGCTAAATTAAATCGGAGTGCAGCCGTCGATGGACACCGATCACCCCCATTTACCCCCGTAATGTCGTCATCAAATTCTGCCTAAAATGTGTTGCAAATGACGCTCAGTTATAATGAGTGTATTTTATTGCTAATGTTCGCTGTAAGATGCGGTTGCCATCTTGTTTTTCGATCAGATTTTTTATAGATTTTGTAATGAGGTTTGATATTTGGGGTTATTTGTTTTGTGATCGATTATATTAAGATTTGAAACGTAGGTGTAGAACGTAAGCAAATATGGATACTAGAAAGAAACATAACTGAATTTAAGAGACTTCATCTACTTCTTTACAGTGAGGACGGTAAGAGATCTTTGCCTTGTGAAATGAAGGACAAATACTTTTCCATTTCGCCATATAGCTAGTGACTACTACCTAACTATCTCACTAAGGTGGACAATCACTATTACCTTTCACCTTAATAATCAATACTAATATAATAAAGTTGAAAAGTTTGTTTGAACGCATTGATCTCAGAAACTACCATCTTAATTTGAATAATTCACCCCAAAATCCCACGGGAACGGGCACAACGCGGGCAAAACCGCGCTACGCTGCTGGTTGCATTATAAGAACGAATATCACTCCACTTCATTTCCATACATTTTACTATATATTTATTTCCGCGATAAGAAATTGTACTCCACCACAGTACAACAAACAAACCGTTACACTAACAAATGTTATTGTTATAGTTATTGTCCGGTTCAGTGCAACCACTTGTAATAAGAATCGTTCCAACACTTCACTTAGCTGGCTTCTAGATTTTATGTATTGGCTTTGCAATACTTTGCAATGTTAATAATGGATATGTGAGAATAAATGAGTATGTTTCTCAATTATAAAGGTTTGGGTGTAGGTTACGCATAATTGTTTGTGCTACGAAATGCGTAGTACAATTTCAGCGCGCTACGAAGTTCGGACGGCTACGAAATTCGAACTACGTACTACGGCTGGTTGCATTTGACACAGGTATAATATAATAGCCTGTTTCCAAGGGAATTTCGTGATAGCCTTCAAACCTTCCCCTTGAATGTGACCAACCAATACAAAATCATTATTTAAATAAGACAAAAATCAAACTCTTGTTTATTTTATATTAGTAGATACAGTAGTGGATAAACTTAAGACAGAAGTTAGACCTTGTTAAGACTTGACTAAGTGATATATGAGGCATTTTCTTTAAAACTTCAGATGTAAGCTATTTTACACGTCTGGATAAAAATGTACTAAATTGTTTTTTCTTCACTTTAATATAAAAACTAGCTGCGCCCCGCGGTTTCACCCGCTTGTACCCGTTCCCGCGGGAATTTCGGGATGAAAAATAGATGTTGGCCGATTCTCAGACCTACTCAATATGCTCACAAAATTTCATGAGAATCGGTCAAGCCGTTTCGGAGGAGTACGCGAACTAACACTGTGCTGTGACACGAGAATTTTATATATAAGATTGTAAGCCACAAACCTTCTGTAGGATAAACGTCTCTCAAATTTCGCTGAAGCTTAAACAAGAACAAATAAAGAAAACAAATTATATCCACAAATGAAATACAAAACGCAAAGTGAATTAATATAAAACGAAAACAATCCCCTCAAACATAACTCAGAGCTTGATAATAAAACACGAAGTTCATAATCTCGATTCGGAACGTTTACAAAACCACTCGGAAGAGAATTCTCAATTAATCCTTAAATCCAACATTTGCCGTACATACCGGTACTCTCTCATATTTACCGGTTTTCTTAACAGTTACCGTTTTTTCTCTCATATTTTACAACCAGTGCATACGAGGGACGCTATTCCGTCCATACCTGTCTATCTGTCATCTATACAAAACTGTCTGAGTGCATGCCGAAGTAACAATCCCTAGACAAGTGGATTCGCTACATATTTGGATGTCCGATACAAGTATCAATATGTATTATAATACGACATTGACGATGTATCCATAATGTGGCATTCCATCCTAAATATTTGCATAGAAGACGACCCAAGGACTATATATATCAATTTTGACTTGTCTGTGACAAATGACAGTTCGCAAAAGACATTTGATATAATTATTTTGTAAGTCAAATAAATCTTCTTCGGAGGTGAATTTTGGTGTCAGACAAAAGTACACCGTACACAAAAAGTCATCTTAGACTAACACATCCACATATCCCTCGTCTGAGCAAGTCTTACAGTTTTTCTCATATTTACTGAAACAAAAAATGTTCCCTTCATTGCGAACGAACAGATGCTTTTGAATAATTACTCAGAGTGGATTCCGCTTGCAGGATGAACGGAAGAAATATAGAGGAAAACAAATAGAATAAAATTTATATGTGAATGTGGGAACTAGGGTAAGGAGATTCGTTTTGCCTCGACAATATTCGTGTGTATTGGATTCTGTATTGATTGTACAGAAGGCTATTAGATGTAAGACAACTGTGTTAAAGTTGTATTCAATTATTAACGCCTTTTTGAAAACAAAGACTAATGTTAAAACAAAATTTATAGGCAATTGATATACACATCATCGGAGTACATGATAATGTTTTGCAATAAAGCGAATTCAGCTCAGACAACAATCTTTAAAACGAATAAACCATAGAAGGACCGGGAAGGAAGTGTACTCCTTCCATTTTTATCAGTTAAATGTATATTTTTAACTAGCAATGCTCCGCGGGAATTTTGGGATAAATATCTTTCATCCCACACCTATTTCCTTTTTTCCAAGTATAATTATCTGCACTGAACATCTAAATCGTTTCTGTAGTTTAGTCAAGCTTAACAGAAAGACAGACAGACAGTTTACATTTATATTATTATGTATTGCTGACTATCTTGTCTATCAAAACGTTATACATTAAAAACAATTTCCTTTCCTCAGTAAACTGTCAACATTGCGTCCAAGTGATTTGATATAGATTACCGCCCGAGGCGCTGCGCCTGCGGTCACCGACACGACTCATGCATCACGCTCTAAACACGATTAACGATCTCATGGGGACCAGGCTTTGGGCAAGCGAAGGGATGTGTTTAGACAAAACACCTGTGCAATGCTTACTACGATTAAAACAACAAATACTAATATTATAATACGTATATATAAAAATATGTTTGTTACTGTTTGACGAAAAAACTACTGGACGGATTTGGATAAATCTTTACAGTTATATAGGTTATACATCAGAATAACACATGGGATACATTTTATCCCGATAATCCCGCGGGAACGGGTACAACGCGGGTAACACCCCCCACCTGTATGAAATATTTCCCAGAATTACACGTTTAAAGTGACTAACATAATATTAGAAGTTTTTTTTAATTGACATTTGTCTATGAATGTAAATGTGTGGTCACCCTACCACAGTTTAAAAACGGCTAATGCGAAACCCTTGTGACCTGAGGTCAGGCAAAAGGATTTTCAAGTTCTACTATAAATTGAAATTAACTATATCTACTTCTATTCAAAAGTTTTATAAGGTAGATTTATTCTCATTGATGTCATCGAAGTAAAGTCTATTCAATACACCTTGATTTGGCGAGTATGTATTAGTTCAGGAGCTTTTAATGCAATGTACCACTCATTCATTCATTAGGTCATTGGCCATTGTATCGGAGCTTTTACACGGCCTAAAGGTGTCGGAAGCGACATGGTCCAACGATTGTGACAACTGAGACCGACTGCTTAACATGCCCTCCGAGGTAGAGCGAAAATGTTCCACTGCCCAGTGAAAATATATACACTTACAGAAATACAGTGACGATGATAAGGCGTTTAAAATATTAAATACATTTTTCATAGTGAAAGAAATCTGAATGATTTTTTTTCTTTAGCCTCATATCGAGAACGTTGAATACGCTAGGAATTAAAATGGAATCCTTCTTGTAAAGAAAATGACTGAGAAAAATTGGAAGTTGGTTAAAAGTTAAAATGTTGTAAACAATGGCAAAAACTTCTTTCCTACTTCAAAACACATATTTACTTCATACTATAACACACTGAAGCCGAGTATTTAGCTGTTCAAGTAGAGAGTGTAATAAAACCGGTACTCCGTACTACGTGAAGGTAACCAGTGTGAGCTTCCCGAGTGGGTATTATTATTTCATACCGCCTCTGAAACGATGTAGATGGGGCATTAGCATAAAATATCCGATGTGCTACAGGGACGGAATTAAGGACGTGGCTGTTCGTGTTTGTGTGGTGTAGTGTGAATAATTTGTGTGCTTAATAATTATATACTTACGTACATCTAGGTAAATAGCTGAAATAAGTGGAAGGCCTATCTAAAAACTCCGCTACAAGAGTAGGTCACGAAACTACTGAAAACTTCCTTATTGAGATAGGCAGCGCTTAATAATTTCAAACGTTGGGCGATTGTACTACATTGAAGTCAAAAATTAATATGGTAATTAAAAATTCAGAACTTGTAAGAAGGTATTTATAATATAATTGGTTTATTACAGTTATGAGGGTAATTGCTTCAAAGCTATGGGACATTTAAGAAAATTTCCTAACGTTTGAACTAACTACAAAAAATATTATCGTGACTTTTAACTATCCTCAATACAGCCCTGTAGACAGCACTCTTAAAATTGAAGAAGGAAATTTATTCGAGCATCGGTTACATTGGGCCATACGATATGATATCCCGAGACAGTTTTATACTTTTAACTTTACGTTGGATACTTGCGTCTGCTATTAGAGCCATGTTTAGGAGGTTATTTAAGTTGTTTCACTTGATACATTGAACGGTATAAGTGATTTAACTTATATAACAGTATTTTTTGTATACACAGGTTAAGGAAAGGAATGTGACAGTAGGACCTTAGGAAAGGTATTGAAGGTTATACATTTTTACAATCAAAATCTACTTTATATAAACGGATAAGTATAAACCTTTTACCATTCAGTCTGTAGAAGAAGTAGAAGACCATTCAGTCATTTTAATTAGAGCCATTCATTCATTTTGTGTAGGTTAGTGGCCAGTTCAGTTAGAGTTCTGAGACCGACTAAAGGCCTCCGACATGCAATAACCGAGAACGACAAATCCCGTACTCTCTGAAGCACGGTAACGCTCAGATAGAAAAGCTACCCATTCACTATCTTAGTGGGGGCCGAGCTGCACGCTGCTTAAAAATTGTAATGAGCTAACATCGCTTACTCAAGCTGCGCCACGAGCGCTAGTCGCCATTAGTCGACTAAACTATTTGAATTGAAGTTTATTAGAGTTAGTTTCTCCAGTTTCCGTCGGTCCCCCGTGAGTGCATATCCTTGTTTGACACGAGCCTAACTTATCTCGACTTGTAGGGTACAACTCGGGAACCCTTTGTTAGGAACTAATAAGAAAGTTTTGTTTGGTATATTTGTTACGGATTGAGCCTATACGAGTATGTATGTGCGCAGGGATTTTCAAGATGTTTGTTGCGTGTTTTTTAAATGTTTCTGTGTATTTAGGTATGGTAATATGCTTATATAATGTGCTTCAGATTCAAGTCAGCTTTAAGATAGTCTTTTGCTATACTCAATGGAAACATATGAAAAGGTCTGTGAAAACTTTTGTATCTAAGTGTGTGCATCTTCATGTTTTTATCGATTAGAAGTCAGTCATAAGACTAGTTTATTACTCTTCCTTATCGTCGAGTTGTAGGATGTAATAGTATATTTGAATAACTGGATAATTCGAATTATGGATGCTAAATTGAAATAAAAATAGTTTATATTTAATTAATAAGTGAAATATAGGTACAAATATTTAATGTATTTATTTAAATGATCACAACCCTTGATTCAAGCTTTATGCAGATCATTATAATTTCAACAATAGTATTAAAATAGACGTCGGATTTTTCATTTTCAAATGAATGCACATTTTCAAATGAAGCGAAGCCATCTTGCTTTCAAAATTCTTGCCGGAGGCGGCCATCTGTCGGCTCCCAGGGTTAAGGATTTTTCACTGTCATTAAAATGTTACTGATAAAAATGTGCTGCTTTATCTGTAGGTATTTTATAGACAAGTATTTTCTATGTTGAAGTTGGAAATAGTGATATAAGAACGGAGCTGTATTATCTGACTTCTACTCGTATATCATTATAACTTCATGTACCCATAAGCAGCGCCCCGCGGTTTTACCCGCGTTGTACCCGTTCCCGTAGGAATTTCAGGATGAAAATAGCTTATTACCTCTCCGTTGAATGTAGCTATCCATTACAAAAAGATTTTTTCTAATCGGACCAGTAGTTCCTGAGATTAGCGCGTTCAAACAAAGAAACAAACAAACTCTGCAGCTTTATAATATTAGTATAGATTACTTAGGCGGTGAAGATTACAGAAAATCTCTCTACTGAAAATAAAATGATTTTTAAACTTCCTCGTTGTGGTCATGAAAATAATTTGAGTTTATTTATGACTATTTCATTTGATACGAAGCATATTATGTTGTTCTTTTTTACATAATGTGGAAAAAAGTTAATCAAAAAGCAGGAATTGGGTTCAAAACTTGCAAGATTTGATGAAACATACATTCACAGCACAGGTGCAGCTAAAGGTAGGATGAAACTAAAATTAAAACGTGGTATAAAATAATTTTCTGGTTTATGTACCGCAAATTTTCTGCACAAAATTACATCAACGCGTATAAAACCGCTGGTAAATCATCTCTAATTAAAAGAGGAGCTAAATCTCGCACTCCCTATATTCGTAAAGCAATTCATAAACTAATGGGTATAAAAATCAGTTGCTGCACGCTGAGGGGATCTAATTAGACAGCGCTGCATCCGCATGTACCGTGTACCCTGTACCGTGAGCATGATGTAAGGGAGATTTATAACAAAGTTGTTTTATTTTAATTAATTTTACACTGTATGTGTTCTGAGAAAATAATCAGATTTTTTGTTGAATTTGAATGTCATTAACAGATTTTAAAAAATAGTCTTTTCCAGTATGTTATCATTATATCCAATGGCTGACCACCGAATGAGTCACCGAAAAAACATGTTAAGTATAAACTTACTTTCCACTAATTCATTAAACTCACGTATAAAATTAATGGTCAAGTATAAATCCACTTATAATTTTGGACATTCATCTTAAATCCTACCTTAGGTAATTAGGTAAGGTTAGTAGATAGGTTTGATGACAGCAAAAAAGCCAAACCTTACCTTTTACACAAAAATAAAATCAATATGCAACCACGCAGATAAAAATCAGTTACATGCACAAAGATAAAAGCTAACGGATCCAATAACGCCGCGGTATCGAATAAAAGTCCTGTTACAGACAACACGCGCGAAACAGTTTGCGAATAAACGAATGCGGTTGTCTGGTCGGCGGCGATACTTGGGAAATGAAATCAATTTGAATGCACGGGGTGTACAGTGTGTACACAACTTTGAAATACTTTGTATGAAGTAACGGTTTTGATTTATTGTAACGAAACTAACTAACGCACTCAGAGACGTCTTAAATCGGCACTCAACTAATTGACGTAATTTTTCATACATCTTCTATATATAAATTCTCGTGTCACGGGGTGCGTGGTTGAACTTCTCTGAAACGGCTCGAACGATTCTCATGAAATTTTGAGTGCATATCGAGTAGGTCTGAGAATCGGACAACATCTATTTTTCAACCCGAAATTCCCGCGGGAACGGGTACAACGCGAGTGAAACCGCGGGGCGGAGCTAGTATATGATTTATTATCTCTGCATTTGACGTCTCTTGAGTAAGGGCGTAAGTAACTTGTTATAACTTATCTTTTACCTTAATTACATAGGTAACTTATCTTACATTATGAAACATTGGGGTGTTGACTGTTTTTGGTAAATTACTGACGATAGGATTAGGCTTTATTAGGATTAGGCTAATGTATGTCGTAATAATTAATGCGTTCATCAACTTTTGGAGTTGACTGTACATACCCTTAAAATACGTTTTAAAACGTTTCCAGTAATAAAGTTGTCATTCAATCTTACAGCAGATTTTTGATCGATCATGATGGCCTATATAGCTGAATAATAATGGCCATTAAACAATTTGTATCATGCATTCGATCAGATCGATCGCCGCACACAACCTCATTTGATCACAGTCAATCGATTCCAAACCAACTTGTAAGTGTCATCTCATTAAGCTCCTGTCACGTGACAATCGTGCAATCACTTGGTAATGGTAATTGCTACTATTGTTTGTGATATATTGTCACTGTTACGTCGCTGTAGCTGTGATTGTAACATTAACGGGTTCATGTGTACTGTTATTTTTAAATGTTGCATTCATAGAGTGCTATGTCATGATATTGTATGTTGTAAGTAGTTATTAGTTTGATTAAGGTGATACCAGTGGTTTTTAGGGTAGATTTTAATAGATAATAGATTTTGTTTTCGTCAAAGTGATGTACAGGGTGGCTTTCTTAAAACGGTTTGTATTGGCAAGTTATTTAATTTATCAAATTACAAGAAATAAAAAGATCTTTTCTTAACTTATAAGTTATCGATATACCTTCCGCATAACATTTTATACGAATTATGCAAATATTTTCTTCGAAAAATTTTCTCCGATTGCCGAGGCTAAAAGCATAAGTCACATCTTCCACAATAACTATTCATCACTATCAGTTCCAAAACCTTTAATTCAAATCGAAATGTTCGAATTTAATCATCATTAAAGATCTCTAGAACGCACAACATATAACAATAGTCCCTGATTGCTGAGCCGACTGCGATGTGGTCTCTCCCTTTACCACAAAGCACAGCTACCCTCCAATGTATTCTACAGCGAACACCGAACTCTAGATGTATACCACTATACAAGGTACGCCATGGAATATTTAATACGGGGATGCGTGATTAGTTCCTTATTAATTAGAAAGTCTGGCACAAACCGCTAACTTTGGTGGCGAGACATTTGAAAGGATTTAATTGGTTCGTAGAGATGGGTTAATGTTTATAGTTTGGTGGTGTGAACTAAAAGTTATTGTGCAGTTTTTATGTATAGGAAAAACTTGTACAGCGTAGTGGCAGGGTCGGTTTCTTAGAGAGTCTACTTAAAGTATTATAGCATCTTTTAGACTGCTAAAAAATCCTCTTTTAAAGACAAAGGCACCTAAATGTGATATCAGACAAAATTAAGAATAGAAAAGGGGCGAGGTTAAATCAATTGAAGTAAAGAGACCACTAAAGGAAGAGCTGATTACATTTCAAGTGACGTCTCACAGACATCAGACTTTTTTCAAAGGTTGAGGTTCCGAGTAATTTAATTTATCGCGTCTAGAGCCCCCGCCTAGGGGCCAGCGATAATGCAATTTGATTGAGCTACTTATTGGATCTTAACCTTTTCATTACATTCAAAAAAGAAAATTCCATTCATTTTCCTACAAAGGGTTGCCCATTGAAGTTCTTTTCGAGTGTGAAAATGTTTTCAACAATGGGGTGACAATAGGAACTTTCCACTCTCAACACCTGCTTTCAGAAGATGGATTGAATATACTTTTTGATATAAGAGTTTATGTTTTGACGGCTCCCTGCGGTGCGGGCTCTTTTCATTTTGAAGGCGATTAAAAAAGTTATTTCACAAAAGGGCTGTTCCCTAAGTGTTTCGGTCGCTTTATTTTGATGCAATATTCAGTGTTTTATTTTGAAATGCGTTAAATTTTAAATTTTCCTTTACGTTCTTTGTTTCTCTGCAGTCGTCTGAAAATGTGAGTTTTCTTTATTTCCTGAAGAAATTGTGTCGTCTCTAAGCTGCTAGGAAGTAGTAACTTGAAGATTTATTAGTTGTAAAGTCTGCCTGAAATACGAGTGTGTCTCACATTATTCCTGTTCCGTGTAGCCCCCCCTCCATTCAGCTTATACTATGAAATATTTGATTATTCTATTTTACAGTATTTTCTGTATAATTTAAATTATTCCTTTTTTTAAATCAGTGTAATCTTATTCGCTGTGATTTACTCAGTTTAGTTGGCCTTTGCCTTGCAATATGAACAGTACAAGAAAATTGGGATAAACTGAATGTTTGTGAGAACTTGCTAAAGATAATCAATTTAAAAAATAAAAAATCTCAAATCTTTTTACACAAATGCCTAAAACATTAAAAAAATGGCCGCAATAAAACGTGCAATAATTCAAATACTCGGGTATTTTTCGAGTATTTTATTGAAATATTCTTCAGGAATGTGGAGATTGGTGTCGGTTAGGCGTGAACATCGTCACCACGGGGCGGTAGTAATTGAGGACATAAATCATAACCAGCCCCGAAATGAGCCGTAATATTTCATAACTTTACCACTATGGAGATAGCTCCCAGGTTATATTAAGTTATTTGATGGTTTCAATGTCAATCCTACGAATAATATTATAAAAGCGAAAGTTTGCGAGGATGGATGTATGGATGTATGTTTGTTGTTCTTTCACGAATAAACTACTGAACAGATTTAGATGAAACTTTACAGTAATATAGGTTATAAGCCATGGGATAAATTGTATCCGGAAATTCCCGCGGGAACTGATACAACGCTGGTAACACCGTGGGGCGCGGCTAGTCTTATTATAAACCAAGGTTCAAGGAAATATGAGAGACTAGGTAGAGCTGTAATGTTACTTTTGAACCAACCAACTTTTGAATGCTAAGTTTACATTGATAGGCAAGATTGAGCGAAGTATTTACTTCCTGGGCTAGGGTTCGTTAGTTGACATCGAGCTAGTTCACAAACTGCGATTCAGTGGGGTCAAAAAATATGTTAGGTCATTGCAAATTGGATATGAGTGACGTTCGCTTTCCATAATTCACCAAGGAAGTGTCTATGGCATTCGCAGTCTTGAGTTTCTCTCAAGATAGTTAATTTCAACGTTTAAAATCAGAAACAGGCAACAGAATCAACGAGTTAATCCGCGCACTCGGCTAGTAAATAAATGAAGGTTTAATTAGCATCTCTCCTAAAATACAAAAACAACAGTTTAATGCATTTTCAACAGCACAGGCCAGACGGTACGAGACAGTTTTCAGAATAACCCTAGGGAACAGAAGTAACTGGTTATCAAGTATTCAATCCAACTGCGATGTTGGTGTGTTGGTTAAATATTTATATCATTATCCAATCCCAGAGTCTGTACTACACACTATACGATTCTGATAAGATTAACTTGGATAGCCTTAGCTCTTGCCTTTGTGTGTGGAAATATTATATTGTGTAAAAATCTTGGTTCCATAGAGGTTTAATAGACTTTTAAAGTTGATTCTTATAGTAGAATTCCTACTTTTAGGGTATCGTAATTTTTTAAATAAAATATTTAAAGAAAAAATCACATTAAAAAGCAGATAGACTGAGAGGACTAGTACTTTGTATAATAAATTGATTTGTACACATTACGGTACGTTAGTAAAATTTTGATAGAGGTGCAAAACATTTTCGGTAACTTATACTACAGCGGCTTTCTTAAACTTAGTTCTACCACATGCTGCACTTTGGCTCAGCAAAGATTTACCACCGCACTTCCCTTGCCAAGAGCCGTAAATATTAAATAACAACTTAACGCAAGTGTTTCAGATTTATGTCTCAATATACCGACCCTTGCCACCTGCACTTTTACTGAAACTATTGTGGTCATAATGGGCGCTTATCACGAGATCTGATATGAAGTATACAGTGGCGAAGTTTTAATAAGTTTTGTTGTTTTCGTAATCAATTTTATGTGGGTATTGTGTTTAATTTGGTTCGAACAAAAGGGACATTAGCAGGCTTACTAATAATGTATGTAAGTTCGAGTAGATTAGTGGGCAACTCTGGTGTCGGAGTTTTTAGACCGCTTAAAGGCCTCCGACATGGTCTAACGATTGAAACAACCAGGACTGACAATTGAACATGCCCTCTGAAGCACGGTAGCGCTCAGATAGAAATGCCACTAACGGCCACCCATTCAAGTAGGGGTCGAGCTGCACGTTGCTTAACAGTCGCAATGAACTAACATCGCTTAGTCAAACTACGCCACGAGCGCTACATTAATAATACAAAGTTATTTGGAGTATTAGTATTCTCAGTATAATTTTGACACTTCTTCCACATTCATTGGAACGTTAAATTACATTAATGCTTCGAAAATGTTCTCATTGAAACTCCCTTTTACAATTTATAACAGGTACTGTCAATGTTGTATTTATTGAAACATGAAACCGTAGTTAAGCTTGAAATACCTATTGGAAAATGAATTTCCGAAGCTTCAATACCGTAATAATAATTCTCGAACGTCGAATGTTCGGCTCCATCGGATCAAATATTTAATTAAATATTTCGAAGTACTGGTTGTAATTGAATATTTTGCAATGTAAAATGAATGAGGAAATATTTAAACCTATATAACCATTTTTGTTGTCATTTTATTTATTCACATTGACATTATTTTTTTCCTGAACGAGTAATAAGAAAATCTATTATGGAATCGAATCACTTATTTAGATCTTAGTATGCAACAATATAAATAAAAGCTCAGACAACCAAGATTAAATTAGTTTAAGATAAAACACTTTTTTTACAAAAACATCTTTTTAGCAGAGTAGGGCACTCTGGGTACAGCAAAAATGTCTTGTTTTAACCCATACTGTCCCACTTTTAAGCTAAGCTTAGGTATCTTGGAAACAATATAATAATCTAAAAATTACCAAAAGAAAGCACGTATGTACACAAAACGTTAACTACAAGCTATTTACTGACAAAAAGTAAAAAAATACATTTAATAAACTAATTGTGATTCCGTATGTTACTCCAACTTGGCCGGCACAGGACACAGTTTACCGAATCTGTTATATTGTGCCGAATGTTGGCAGCTCCTGGCTGTTTGTGTTTCATACGTGATGTGATTGCAGCTGTTGTGTTGTTACTGTAAAATGTATTTTAATATGATTTACGATACGGGAAGTGTGTTAATTATGATTTTTATTGCTCTATTGAAAGAGTTTGTTTGGATGGTTTAATATACCCTATTAGTTTAATGCGTTTTTTCGGTGTAACACTCATAATTCTTTTAGTGGTTTCAATATCTTCGGCACCATTTTTTGGCCGCAAATATACATGTTTTTTACTGACTTCAAAAAGCAAAGAAGCTTCTATATAACTGCATTACGTTTTTGGTATTCTATAAATATTTTTTCTGTATATAAAAGGGTAGGCTCACAGGTTGCTCGCGTTTTTAATTGCTTACCATTGAAAAAATAAATGTTGTTTTTCTCAACAAAAAAGCAGGTTTTAAATCGGTTTATCACTGAAAAAGTCTCATTTATTTTACCCACGGTGGTTTAAAATTAAAAGTAACAACTATTATATCAATCTAATTTAATAAAACTGAAGAGTTTATTTATTTGAAAGCTTTTATCAAAAACTACCAGTCTGATTCGTATAATTCCTTTTGTATTTTGTATAATATTTTATACGGAATTCCTACGGGAACGGGCACAACGCGGATAAAAACCCGGGAAGCTGTTAATAATAAATTCTATAGCTGATTCCGAAGCTAAAAAGTAATAATAATATCCATACTCTGTTTCTGATTTGTATTTTCTACATTTTAGTAGAACGTATACTGCAAATAATATTAAGTTCGACATCATGACACCGACTCTAGTAACTGCTTCACCGAACCACTAGTTTTAATTAAAGCAACAAAGTTCCAAGAGTAACAGCATTGTCGCTGCTAATTACTGAGATGCAATTTTGTAATAATAAGTAGCACCGCCCTATGTGGCTTTCCCTTCAACGGAGCAGCGAGAATTGGCTTTTTTACAAGTTATGTTTTTGATGGTGCTAGTTGCCCAAGGATTTTCATGATAAATAGTGTACGTAGTTTTAAAAGTGTACAACTTGCGTTATTATTCCCATGTGGATGTTTCAGGCATCAAACTGTGTGCCTAATTGCCTAGAAAGTTCTTGTAAACCGGCCTTACATTCCACGAGTGTAATTAGGATTAAGATAAGGATCTTTTCAGTGTGTACAAAGCCTTTTCCTGCAACGGGATCTTCAAGCTTCTATTTACTATCCCGGCGGGATAGGCCGCGTGGCTTATTACGCCGTCACCACATACATTACGTAATTTTATTACTCCATGTTGTTGTAAAATACCGATACCAAACTCATTATTTTACCTCTTTCGAACATAAATTCACCTCACCTGTCCCCAAAGAGAACCAACTTAATAAAAAAAACTTGGCAAGCATCGACCAAAAAGGCTCTACATCGAGATCAAACCTCTATAAAATAGAGAAAAAGGTTTCTATCGCCTCGCCACAGATTCTACAATTTATGACCGAACGTTTTCGCAGTTTCGGTCTCGAGTCATTGCACTGAACTTTTCAGGCAGCGATTAAGATTTACAGCGGTATATCTATGGTCCCTAAATAACTGAAATTGTTGATGTACCTACGCATTCTTCGTGCTTTCATGGGACGGTTAAACTATTCGCATTGTGTTGCTGTAAAGTATAGTTTTGAGGGTCGACGCTACGAAGTTTAATGTTGTAAGTTAAAGGGTCTTTATATTCAAGAAATTGTTATTTTAGGAAGGCGCTTAAGGCAAGATGTATTTAGTTTTCACCGCAGTCGAGGCTGTTTAAATTTGGAGTTTAATTGATGACGTAGTAACTTTGAATCAAAATACTGATCGGGCACATAAAGTTAGCGCTTAGCGTCTTCCTTACCTAAGTTACCCTACCATCAGCAGATCAAGTTTAGACACATTTATCAAATCGAATCTTTTTATTTTCTTCGAGCTGCTAAAATTTGACATTTATGCTCATAGAAACAAAGTCAATACATGATTGACGTTAAATACTTTCTTAGTAGAGATTAATGACTGATTTTGACATGTTATGTATGAAAAATTACGCCACAAAAAATAAGTGTAGTATTAATGAACTTCTCTGAGTGAAATTTATTAACATACATATTATACTTATTGATAAACTCACATTATCTCTTACCATTTCGTATTAAAATATGCACACACATAATTCCAAACATATATTCAACTTTACAATCCCAGGATCGGTATTACAACCGGGATATTCGTGAACTTGGAGTAATTATATTACGCCACAGATTCGGAATATAAATGAATGAATTCTCTAACTTGTACACGTGATAATTGGACCCGTTACCGAAGGGGGAATTTGCATAATATCACGTAATAAAATAAAGCTTCATCGGTATTCGTTACCGGACTCATTATACGTAATTTAATAGTCTTAACGTTTAGATGTTTTGGTATAAGTTTTTGACTTTCTGCAAACATTTTGGTAAACTTTTTCTTGACAAAAATGTGACTGACTATTTTGACTCTAGAGACATTTTTAGTTAAAGTAATTTGAGCTTACCTTGATTAGATGAATCATGAATCATCTTTTTTTACAATAATCTTTAGTTAAATATTATATCTTCGTTACCTACATATATCTGTTAACTTTATTTATCAGTAGAAAACCATTTTCTTACGTTAAAAGAACTTGTAACCACAATTAAACTAGAATACTTGACCCGTATATTCTTCCTTTTCTTTACTTAACTCTCTTACTAAGCAGTATTTAACCACATTTTACTATTTACGGGTAATAAATAGAGGCATAAGATCTGGTACCAGGAAAGGGCGGGCCCTACGAGTAGAAGGTACAGTTGACAAATAAAAAGCTTCACCCTTTAGTAATATATCAAATTACAAATAAAAAAATTCTCATTGCGTTTTAGTAGTTATTGTAGAAGATTGAATAAAACAAGGTTTTTATAATGCTCAACGCTTAGATGAGTCAACTGGCTGTATATACATAGAATCTTGTCATAATCAAATTTCTAGCAAAACTACTAACATATTAATGAGTATTTGTAAATTTTGAATATGACAAGGTACTAAAGTGTGTAGCGTATTAGTTTGCCGACTGTACCACGTGACACAGCTGAATGTACCTCAAATGAATGTGGGAATGATTTGATTACGTGCCTGGTTCTGGTTGACTTTTATTGCAACGTGGAAGTCGATTATAGGATGCAAGGAAGGTTTATTTTCATAAGACTGTTGGATGCAAACGTGTTGAAGTAAGAGATGTTTTGATAGAGAAATATCGGTTTTATAACTTATGATTTCCCAACTAATAACGTAAAATCAGTACTGAATCTTACTAAATAAAAAATAAATGCAAACGTAAAATATTGTGTTTTCAGGTAAAACTATGCTTCACTTTTCAGTGACACTTATGGGCAAAAAAATGGCGTCTCATCAACACTTATTATTCTGATGTTTTTTCCGATACTTGATAAAAACCTTATACAATATTTCACTGTGCTATTAATAACCTTATTAAATTCTAATAAATCTTAGCACTGACTATCAAAACGTAGGTTAATATGTTTGTATTCGCCCGCCCGGTCGGTTTAGTAAACATTGTAACTTAAGGGGAGAACATGCGCCCGAAATGCTTTATTCATAACTAGAGCTACGGGCATGGGGATGTGTGTTCCAGGTTTTAGCCGCATTATTAACGTATTTGTTTTACTTTGTAATACTAGTACATTTTAGAGTTAACATTGTACTACTGTTTGTCGACGAATTCTGTGATATTTGAAGTTAAATGAGATCGCACGTAACCTATTACTGAATAAGTTTAAATATGTTTTAATTCATACTTTATATTTTTACTTTACTCTATGCAAATAATATCAATCAGAAAAAAGTTGTTATAAGAATATAAAAAAACAGGTAGCTGAGAGGTGCTGTAGTCTTCTCTGTATTTATATCTTCGGTGAGATGAGGGCCTTTGCCCAGCAGTGGGGCATTACAGGCTAATATTTTCTTTTATGAAAGTAAAATCACTTAGGCTAGTGCAAGCAAAAGCCTAAATAGCCTAATAAGTACAAAAAACTGCATGTAACTGCCAACAGCTTTGTGTATTCTTACATGCAATCTGTAAAATAAATATAATTTCATTGAACTCTCTAAAAACCTTATGTAACAGTAATTAAAATAAATATAATTACTCTTCCTTAAACTCTGTTCAGCCAACCCTACTAAAGGTCGAAAATGTCCATCAAGTGTCTACATTGATTGTTGTGAAAATTAATCACTTCCAACGTGAAGGAAGAATGACCCGGGGCTGTACCTTGACGCCGACTCAACTTATATATATAGATTCATAGAACTACACAATGAGGAACATTAATTTTACTACATAATACAGATTTTGTAGATAACTATCTGTGGGCAACGATGTGCCCCCGTCAAACCGTGCAAAAAAGCGGCACGGCCGTACCATTCTTTTCTTGTAGTAGTAAGACCTTATGGCTTCGTTTTGGGTAAAACTAGAAGCCTGAATTTTTAGTAAAGAAGCAATCTTTGTATAAACACGGTATGTTCCAAATTTTATTCAAGAACCAGAAGTATAAGAATTATAATTTAAATATTTAAAATACTTTGTTAGAAAATGAAAGGCGTGGTGGGGAGAATTTGCCGTGTAAATAGCTATAGAAGTAATCTTTGAAGTAAAATAGATTCTTCTATAAACAATATGAGTAATTGTTCTTCTAAGTGAATAAGCATATTTGATTACCTGAAAACTGAAATTACGAAGCTAATTAACCAAATTGATCAATGTAATAAAATGATTGATGTTACGAATAATATCCTTTAAACAATGTCCGTCACATTCATGAAAAGATTGATTAACTGTTAACAACAGAGCTACTTCTATATTGAGCTCAAATGACCCAGTCTATTACGAAAACACCCAATAAATTCGCATATTATTTGCTCCGCATTTTAAGGCAAATAAAACCCACCGAATCATATTAATCCTTCCATCGATAATGAAAGGATTAACAGACCATGCATTGAGTACTGGAACAGTTAACAATGAAAATAATTTATCAATTGCTCACCCGAGCGTGTCTCCCTTTACGCGATCATGCTGTTGATGTGTGTAACAATAATATGCACATACATTTGTATACGTACATAGCTATTAAAGTATAGGCATATAGTATTGGCACGGTATGCATATTGCTGGCTGTACTGTATGCGTAAAGCAGAACGCACACTTATCCGTACACGAATCGAAAGAATTCGTTCTATCAAATATGAAACCATACAAATCCACGTCGAAGGGCCCGAATCCAGAAATTATAGACGAAGACGGATGACGTCATCAGATTCGGCGCGGCTTATGCGGTCGACTCGACCGATGCGCCAGCATTCTATCAGTACGTTTCGGTGCGGCTGCGGAAGTGTGCAAGGCCTCCTTGACTTCGAGTCGTTCGGCGCGTTCGGTTCGGATAAGTGTGCGTTCAACTTTATGGTGCGATTACCGTAAAATGTTAAAAAAATACAATTGAACTATACTAAATTCAAGATTCAATTTGATCAAATATTAAAGGCTGTTTGCCGAATACCATGTTCTTTACATTGTAGCTGTCGCCTATTGCGAAACCACATACTGTAATCACTCCCTAAGCTTTCTATGACTAAAAGAATTAAACGTTTAACTGCTTAAATCATCAACAGCTTACTTAAAATATATGATATTATCATAAAATTATAAAATATAGTAAGTCTTCATTATCATAAACACAAGTCAATTTCCATATAATTTATAATAGAATATCATCTTGACTATATAATGTAGACTCTAAATTATGAATCATCAGACAAGTGTCGGAATTTCTGGGTTCGGCTCACGACTTTAGGTCGTTAGCTTTTGAAATTATTTAATTAAGTTACCTTTGTAATAATGTAACTTGATTTTCGAGAGTATTTAAATTGAGATAAAAAAAAAATAGATTTAATTTTGTGATCATTATGTTTATACCGCAGTGTTGTATCAATTAAAATATCCATGTTACCTCGTCATATTTTGATATATTGTAGGTATATTGAAAGTGGACATATTGCTTCAAATTCTTCAAAAGACTTAAAATTCTTCTAAGTAAGTATACTCTAAGTATACTCTAATTTAAGTAAGAATACCCTATAATTCTTGATTGTCCCAAAATGTGGACCAATGTCGTCAATTTTCCAGCCGAAGACCATTACTCCTGAAGAAGAAAAAGGTTTAGAGATCGTTTTCGGCGGCAAAATTGACGACATTGGTCCACATTTTGGGACAATCAAGAAAACATAGAGCATAAAGTATTATCTTGGATGGTAAGTTCCTGCTATAAGGCAATTTAAATACCTCTACACACTGAAATACTTAAAAAAACTAAATGAAAATCGTATTCGCTTTCTAACTAAAATGATACACAGACTACACGATAAACATATAACATAACCCTTCTTTTTCACCCAGTGGTTAAAAAGCTAACACCGGAAATATATCCAACACAAACACATAAGTAAATACGACTTAGTACTTTAATGAATTCCTCTTATTACAACACATAATACTTCATTACTTATTAAAACAAACAAATAGTACAGAACAATAAATATCAGATAATGTATTCGTATTTTGCTGACGGTACGCGGTATGCTGATGTTGCGTGACTGTTTATGTCAACGGTACCTACTAGTACTGGCGCGTGGGCGAAATGTTTGCGTAATTATTGCTGTAAAATATATGACAGAATCGGGAAGTATTTAAAATGTGCAATATGAAGTAAATTGTGTTCTTAACTATGTATGAAGACAAGTAAAATCAAGTTAACTTACTTAAAGAAACTCAAAGAGACATACATAAGTGTCTATAGTAATATAATAAAGCTGAAGTTCGATTTTTTTATTGTTTGAACGTAGTAATCTCAGAAACTGCCAGTCCAATTTGGATAATTATTTTTGTAACGGATAGCCACATTCAACGAGAAGATTATGCTCGTAGGCTATTTGTAATTGCTACTGGAACGGGCACAACGAGGGTAAAATCGCGAGGCGTTGCTAGTTGACAAATATTTTTTAATATAAGTATCACAAAGATTTTATTGGAAAACTGACTAACGAAATTAATTACCAGTTCATTTAATTACAAATTCGAAAATGTTGTACAGTATGCAGGGAATTATTGTACAAGTATACAATGCAAAAAGAAAATCATTAACTTAACTGTTTAAATAAATATGTGTCACTAGATCATCATTTACAGTATCTACAGATAACAACAAATTGTCTGCACATAAAAGTTTACATATAAATGAAAAACTAAGCTAGCATACGGCCCGGTCACTAAAACCCTAATAATTTCTCAAACCGTTTCGATACTTAAAGTATCAAGAAACATAAGAAGAATCAAATAGTTTCTGATTAAGTTGAAATTGAGCCAAGCGGTATGTCCGCATGGAATGCGTGACTCAGACGGACACACATTCTGTGTTATTATTGAATACCGGCTCTTAATAAAGATGTAGGTACTTGTAGTGTCGCCTCAATGAACCAGTGTGTTCTAATTGTGTCTGGGTCTAATTTTAAAATAATAAGGGCTGTTATGATTAATTAAATACAAAAATAATCGATTGATTATTATTAAATTATCAATTATCAATCTATCTCTCTCTCTCTCTCCCTTCCTCTCTCTCTCTCATAGCCAGGAACAAAGAGAGAAAAAATGATGATTGATTAATCATTTCTTTTTGTTATTAATATTGTCATTTTGTGTTCTTATAAATATATAAATATTTTACTTAGTATTATTATTAAACTATAACATGTTTAGCAAATGGTATAGTTTAATTAAATGTACGTACTACTTTTATTCTGTCACTATTTGAATAAACGTTTCATATAACCGATCCTAGCTCAGATTGTACGTAAAGATTGGTTATTGCGACTACTATCTGCCTTCAGAATGCCAAGGACATTTTGTATAGTAAAAAAAACTTCAGTGACATGAGAGGCATTCACCCAGCAGTAGGACATTACAGGCTTATACTTCTATAACACGGATATAAAATTTTGAAAACGTATGAACATTTTAGCAATCAAATGGTTTGTCACTTTCTGACATACGCAATGTTCCGAAGAGCAAAAGAGACAGAACATTTTATAACAGTGTTTTAGTTACAGGCCGTTTGTTAATAAGGCGGTAACTGTTGAATTTCCTTTAATGTAAAGAGAATAATAGAACACAAATTTCAAATTCAAATTCAAATTATTTATTCGTAAACATGGGTACAATCTTAGGTGCTAATCATGGTAGTTAAGAACAGCCATGCAACTCTTCTTCTTCTTCATCGAGTGGATAGTCAACCTGACCAATCCTGGTGTCAGAGTTATTGAGCCGCCAAAGGCCACAAAGAGATTTTTGTGAGACATTGTCCCCACCGGGAGTCGAACCCGGAACCCCCGGATCGTGAGCCGAGCGCTCAAACCACTAGACCACGGAGGCTGTTAACTAAAACATCGTAAACAACTCTTTCTAAATAATTTTTCCAGTAAACTGTAGGACTATTAAACCCACTCTCCTCTCCCCTAGAAAATTATTTCCAACATTTTAAAATTAATAAAGCGGTCCTTAGAGTAATTAAATTTGTCCGTTCTAAAATAACTCAGGGTATAATGCACCAATATGTATTCATGGCTCCTTACTTCATTAACTGTAGGTTCCCGAAGGAGAGGTTGGGAGTTAGACCGTTATATATTAACCTATTAGGAATTTCGGGGTCTAATTGTTTTTTAAGGTTTTTAACCTTTTATAGAACACTAGCAGCGCCCCGCGGTTTTATTCATCATGTAATTCTGTTGACAATCCTAATAAAAACATAAATTTGGTTCTAGATATGTTAGTACTTGCCTGTAAGAACTATTTAAATATGATGAAGATCAGAACTGATATGTATGAACGAAATAAAGCTTATCATTCTTTGAGACCCACTCTACACGTATGAAGCTTAGGTTGAATTTCACAAACAATCTTATATGTTAAAAAAACAAATGACGTTCGTTTTAAATAGTGTCCTATTCGGTGCAAAATAAAGTACAAATTTGAATTAACAACTTTTGTTTTTAAACATAAGAATTTTCATGCAATTCACCCTTAATGTCTAATCAGAAGGTATTTTATTAAAAGTAACGTAAAAAGAAACAAATGACAAACGCCATTTATCTGACGAGTTCCGCAAACCTTTAACGGTACGTAAACATAATCTTCCAATTTTGGTCATGTTGATCTCTATCTAAACGCTTTGGCATAAATCACACGTTTTGGCAATGAAAATAAATACAAGCGGATCGCAAATAAATTTTACTTTCATAATAATATATAAACGTTAGCGAACCATTCTATGTAATGACCAACTCGTTTGGAGTGACCTTTTTGCTATACGAATCACGATTGCGAGCTATAAAAGGATATGTCCAGATAACTTTATTCCACATAATGCGTCCCATCCCTTTGAAAAGGAAAGTTGTATAACATTTTTTGAGATCGCCTCCCTTTTAAGGCAAACGGGGACTTTTTATTGCAACGGACTTGAAATAGGACCTTTCTGGGTGACATCAAAGGATTTGCCGACTTCACTGATGCATATTTTTTGTTTATATGAGATCGAAGTCGGTGATATGAGTTTCTGCGAATTTTGAGTAAATATGAATAAGGAAAATAATATGAGCTTACAAACAAAACGGGTTGGTAAATAAATACGCGTTGTATTTCGACTTTATATTATCGATATGATTGTATTCGAACAAAAAATACAAGAACTTATTTTTACCTAAGGATTTGCATCTTCATTCAACTACATCAGGCGTTCATTTAGATTAAACAAGTTGACGAGTTCAATACTAAGCTAACTCGCGTACTATACAACTCGCCAAACCCTAACCTGACCGTCCTAATCGCCTCAATTCCTGTTTGCTTTTCAAAGGACAAAGACCTCAGTTATTTTGAATGATTGGTCGCATGTGACCGAAACGCAATAAAAAACATCAAACATGTACAGAATTGCATCCAGAGTTCAAAGTATACCAGTCCTTTGACTGCAGGGATCTTGAAACAGTTGAATTGAAACCCGCTTCGGCAGTGCGCGCGCGCCTCTGTGTGGGTGCAGACCGATCGATCGTTCACATTGCCAAGTTTCGCAATAAGGTACAATAATACGAATAACAAGTACCTATTGTGTTTAATCTATTCTTTATTTAAATAAAAAATATCAATGTGTGTTTCTGTGAAATATGTGCAGTGGATTTGGAAGTGATGTTGAAGCGACAACGAAATTAACTGTTGGATGACCTTATTTTATTTCTTTGGATCATTTTATTGTATGTGATATTGGTAAATATAGTTTCCGTAATATTAGTCTGAAAAACTTCATGTAGGGAAATAATTGTTGCTATTTGTTTATTTATTTCAACGACTCGGGTTTGAGATCACCAAAACGCAATAGGACTTCAATCTTGATGACTACGCTTAATCCTCCTCACTGTACTGATATCTTCGGTGAGATTAGAAGCCTTTGCCCAGCAATAGGACAAGCAAATGCTTTTTTTTTACTTTATACCAAAAATTGGATTGCCTATTATACCGTTTACTAACCTCTGAATCATGTCGATTGTATATTCAAATTAGGGTGCTGATGATCTAATATTTAACAGCCTACTCGTATTTCTAAATAGTAAAGTTCACGTTGTTTTAAAAGATGATTAGCTACTTGCAAATTCAAGGTAAATTCTTTAACACAAGTAAATAATCCTTTGTTTAAAAACATCACTTGAACTAATAATAACGTTAAGGTCAAAATAAAACATGTGATATGCGAAAAATTAATTGTTTAGTTTTACAATAGTACAATCAAAGTTTCTCGTTTGTTTTTTATTATAAACTTATTATGGAAAATGAAAAGCATCATATTATACATATATCAACATATTATCATAGAATCATATGTTAATATCTATAGTTTTACAATGGTATTTACAGTCAAAGTTTCTCATTTGATTTTTTATTGTAAACCTACGTTGAAAAAAGAAAATAATCATAATAATTCATATCATACAACATTTGATAAACTCAAGGTACTTTTAAACCGACTTTTAAAAAGGAGAAGTATAGATACTTAATATCAATACACCGGAATATTTTTCTAAGTCAAATCTTTTCAATAGCAGTTTCTCTAGGAATAAAAGAGTTACCAGTTACAAATATTTAATATCCAAAGTTTTGTAGGTATATCTTTATCATCTACTCTATTCAGAACACTTGTCTCTCCGCCTGTACCTTATTTAATGCCTACTTTAGTGCACCGTAACAGCATAATAACTTCCTGGAACCGTTTAGCTGTTCTATCTCCTAGTGGCAATGAATTTTGTTGTCTGCCTCTTATTGCTTTGCCTACCTACTTATTTGTTTTACGTAGAGCATATGAGTGAGTACTACTTATGTGTGCAGAGTAAGGCACTACAGTAGAGTCCGTGGTAGAGTAGTGAATGATTTTGTCATAAAAAATGCGAATATGTATGCGTGATTCCTTGCTTGTGTCTAGCTAGACAAAATTGCCTATAGTTAGACTCATGTTGTGTAGTAAATAAAGTGAAGAAGATAAGGTGGACAATTAGATATATCGAGGCTTACTAAGGAATTATGTACAGTAGTAATATAATGAAGAAAATAAGCTGAATTCTACTACTAATATTATGACAGCGAATTTTATTATTTTTGTTATTGTGAGATGCATACCTTATTTATACTGAAAGAGTTGGGCTATTAGAGCATATTCCGTTAAAAAACTTTGGACTAAAATGAGCTAAATCATAACTAATCAACCATATACTCGTAAATTACATAGATGGCTAGCGATGACCGATACAAAAAGTACCTCATCAATCTTTTGTAATAATTTCCATCGATATTCGCACAAAAAATCGATATAATCGCTTCAATTTGCATCGATAAATAATAACCTGCGCTGACTGGGGGCCTTTAGTCCGTCGGACATTTTTCTTTACAATGTGTATAAGCCAACAGACTTTTTTCTAAGGATTGAGTCCTAATTCAATATTCGATTCATAAACTAAGCATTAACGATTACAAACTTTCTAGATTCACTACTTATTATAACTATAATATGAGGCCTAGACCTAGGCTCAAAGGGATTTCGACTCAATGGAATCTTTTGTGAACAAAAAACTCGATTCATTTACATCAATCACAATTGCAATATCGATTTCAAACAGCTATATCGATTCACAGGCTTGGCTGTATCGATTCAAACGCAGTCCCCTCGAGACGTGGAGCTCTGATAATAATCAGTGCTTGTTAAAAACAGATTGCTCTCGATCAATCCTCTTCAATTGCTACCGACATTCGATCAACGGTTACGTATTTGGAATAGATTTGGTCAATTATTGCATCAGATGTAGAGACAGTTTAGTTTAGGTTTTTTAAGTTGCGACATTTTTTTCTGAACTCTATATATAACTCGCCACATATCGGTGGTCTAGTGGTATAATATGTGCACTCGCCTGCCAAGACTGAGGTCCTGGTTTCGATTCCCGGGTCGACAGAAAACATGTTTCCTACCTTTCAAACATGGCTTGGGTTTGAGACCAACCCGCATTAGACTAATGTGGTGATTACGCCTAATCCTCCTCGCTATATTGATATCTTCAGTGAGATGCCTGTAATGTCCCACAGCTGGGCAAAAGCCTTTCATTTCACTGTATATATCAGTACAGTCTTTTAATTCAAACGTAGCTTATACTTAACTGGCGTTGAAATTCTAATAGTTTAAGTTAACCTACATAATATGTTTTTCCAGTGATATAACTAATGTTATATTAAAACTGAGCCAGAAACAGCTACAATTTGCAGAAATGTTCTAGCAAACAGTTAATAGTTGAACATTTCATGAGTGTCAGTTTATTGCAGAATGTTCAAACTATGATAGTATTGTTCTAGTAACTTCACGTTTATGTTGAGGTTTATGTTGCTAAAGGCAGTGTAACCATGAAAAGATAAACTAACAGCCATAATTATAATTCTTACTTATACGTTGGAGTTGTTTAGTTAGTTTTTTGTGAATCAGATGTTATTAGATAAATAAATAATTATTAAATATACCCGGACCAATTCACTCACGGCTAATTAGACCCAAACTAAGCTCTAAGCTTGTAATATGGAATCTAACTATACTGATACTACTACATATACATACACAAATACTTTATATGAATATATAATTGACACCCAGACGTCGTCGCCAACTATGTCTTCACATATTGTTGAAGAATCGAACCCGCAACCCCCCGCACAGTAAGCGCTCTCACTGCCTGTTGGCACAGTGGTAATTAATAGTGGTTTATACCGTTAAGTACGGTAACGCGCTTCGTAGGGCACGAAAAATGGTCGGTCCCGGTGGTTTCAATCGATAGACCAAGTCGGAAGACTTTAGGCGGTCTAAAGACTCCGACACCATGGTTGGCTACTATCATACATGAACTTTACTAACTAAAACAATCTTCTGTGCCACGAAAAAACCCGAAGTAATACGTTAATAATGTGTAAGAATCGCGAAAATTTTAAAAACACTATCATACTTGAACTTACCTACCTTCACCTTAAGGTTATATTTAATCTTAATTGCTATTAAGACATCTTAATAACAAGAAGCATAGCTAGTCCGAGTCTCTGTTACCAAATAAACATCTTCCAAGAAACTATCATTAACGCCCATCTGTTCAATGTAACCCAATAAACATTTTCGTCCAATTCCGTTTAAGTTTAAATAAATAAATGAAATAAACACTCTTCTAGGCCTTGAGCCTAAAACTAAGATTCTATTTCTGTGGTTTGCACTACACTTGTATTCAGTTCGTTGACTTGTTGGTCACTAAACAATTATATTGTCTAATGTTGGCAGGCGCCGCGCGTGGATTTCGTAATAAATTTACAAGCGGAGAGTGAATCCAATTGATTGTTTATTGTCGTAGATATGTATTGTAATTCGATGGCGATATTCCCTTTGGAACGTCCACTGAAGTCCAATTTAGGTGTCACGAAAAGTTATGCGTGAAGGGGTGATTGGTTAGGTAGATATTGTACAGTACTATCATACATATTACTTGTAAGGTATTTAAATATAGTTAAATTTAGGGAGATTTGTCTGTTTTGATAAGAGTTTCATTAATGAAATTTTAAGGGATATTTACTTAATACAAGCTAACTCTGTTGTCTATAAATCTGCTTCAGTTCTTATAAAAAAATCTTAGACAAAACAAAACTAATTAAAATAAATATTCAGACGCACCACCACACTATTACTAACTATATATAAAACTCTAAACTTTCATGCATCTTTCATCGCTTCCATAAAAACAGCCTCACATTCTGTTTCCTATAAATAATTAAGTATCTCCATAGTTGAAGATCCGCTAATTGAATATTCATGTTAATTAACTGCATGCCTACATATCTATTTACAACTAGCATCTACTACATTATGACAGAAAAGTACCGTAAGGAAGAAAATAACATAAAGAATAAAAATATCGGAAACAATTAAAAAGAATAAGACTTCAGATACTTAATTGAAGTGCTCAATTAAAGATAATTGTTCGTTCCTTAATTGAACAAGTTTTCTTTTAGCAAAATAAAAGAAAGAATTCGAATGAATTATTATGAAGTTGTATGAATTTTGTGTGGGTTGTTGATCACGATATCCCGTTTAAAACGAGGGTTTATTATATGAAGTAGGTACATATGTGGTGGTCAGTTTACCGTGACTGAGCGAGCCATCCGCCCGGTGATTTTATGTCAGTTGTGCGAGTACGAACGCTGTCGATGCCAGCTGGTTTTAACGTCCAAGCATTTACCAATAACGGATTCAATACTTTGATTGATACGCTTTTAACGTCACGTCCAAACCTCTATAGCAAAAATAAAACAGTGAAACAAAAGAATATCGATAACAAACGACACATTGGAGCGAGTTTAAATTTCGAATCGAACCAGTGATGTGACGGTGAAGTGAATTAAAAGTTAAAAAGCAAAAAGGTTGATCAAAATTGCGAATTATACGCAAAGTGAAGTGGGTATAGTGAAAATGTTGATAACTAAATATACAGCAGTGTTGTTGGAAAGTGCTAGGACGGTGGAAGCCAGGAACAGGAGTTTGGGAAGGATCAATGATGGAGCGTGGTCGTCGTCTCTTGACAGCATTCCGGATGGGCCTAGACCAATCAGGCGCCGTCATTTCGCTTACAGGTTTGATTCTTTTTTTAAGTTATCCTTTTAACCCTGTCACAAACAGTTTAAAGTTTGACGTATGGTGATATGTGTCTTTTTAAAGCATTTGTGTCTAGTTTTCAAACAGTAATAGCTTTTTTGTTAGAACGGCGACTGTTTGAAATGTATAAATTTTATAAGATTTCCTTAAAATAAGCTTTTAATACTAAAGACTCCATTATAACACCTTTTACCACTGTCAGAACCATGTCATTCACAAATCTGTAGTTTATTTTTATCCAATAGCTAACTGAAACTAAATGCCCTTTACTTTGACAAAGTACTAGCGGGTTAACAAGTAGCAATCACAAAGAGTATTATGCATTCATAGTACTCCGCTGTAGACCGGCGAATAAGGCAGTAAAGACTAGGTACGACCGTTGCATTTTTATAAGCCTCCGTTGTAAATGCATTTGGTACTACGTATACTGCAATAGAAACACAGTAAGTTGCACTTTAAGGTGACGTGAGTCCAGCAACTCGCAAAACGCGGTTTTTCCATCCAACTATTTTCATATAAATTGTCACAATTTTGATTCTAAAAAACTATAATATTAAAGTTGAGGATATATTCTAGTGGCAAAGGTATTTCAGTACACGATTAGATTAATTTCCCTCGATAGAAAAAAATCACAAAGTTGCCTCTTTTATTAATTTAAAAATAATTATTTGGCTAAAATAAACAGATTTTTCCCAAAGAAAAACAACTATAATATAGGTCGTAGCATGAGCTAGGGCATTAGGTATTTTTTTGTAACCTTTCATTACATTCTTAAACACAATTTCAAAATACCTAATAAATTTCGAGAATTTGCCGTGTTGCGGGTGACGCGGGGCGTGATCAGTCGCGCTCAAGCGCTTGTGGAGGACGGACCTATGCCAAATATTGCTGGAGCGCGGAGATGCAAAATTTAAAACTTTTTTAGCAGTAATAAATTTGAACTATGACGGTTGCGCGAAAATAAGGTTTTAATATACATAAGAACTGTCTGAATAATAATCCGGTCAATTTAAACCAAAAATTTAGAGTGATGTTACATAAAGTCCCAACAAGCTGAAAATCAGAAAAATTGTTCAAAACATAATTATAAACAATTTCTAAAAGTTCCCCATCATTCCCGTGTATGGAATTTTTTTTATTCAAGGTCAAAGGTAAAAAAAATGAGTTTTTCGCGATTTTCAGCAAAACGGTAAGTTTGATCATAAAAGTACCAGAGAAAATAAAAAAGCTTATAAAATTCTCTATAACTTTAATTCTATCCACTTTTTCCATATTCCAACCGTTATTGAACTACACGCTCCAGAAATGTAAAAATTAAGGACCTCGGGCAGGTAACTATGGAGCCTGCCCCAATGCTCAACAGTGACATGACCTATGTCATTTGAAAGGTATTAAAGAGTTGTACGGTAACGGTTTGGAATATGGAAAAAGTGGATCGAATTAAAGTTATAGAGAATTTTATAAGCTTTTTTATTTTCTCAGGTACTTTTATGATAAATCTTACCGTTTTGCTGAAAATTGCGAAAAACACTTTTTTTTTACCTTTGACCTTGAATAAAAAAAATTCCATACACGGGAATGATGGGGAACTTTTAGACATTGTTTATAATTATATTTTGTACAGTTTTCCTGATTTTCAGCATGTTTGGACTTTATGTAACCTCGAATGTCTAAATTGACCGGAGTATTATAGATTTAGTAGATTATTGCTTTGAAAAAAAAACAAAAAAATATGTTGTGTCACAGTATAAGAATATCAGCAGATCAACTATACAGCTGCAATGTTGGTAGTGGGGATACCTAGGACAAGACTTGTCTCCTCTTGTCGATGCGGAGGTGGGAGTTTGCAACGATGCAGAGATTGCTACGATAAACAAATGTTTTAAACGATCTATAACGAAACTTAAAGCGGCAAACTAAATTCCACGCGAGCGAAGCCGCGGGCAAAAGCTAGTATTATTATAATTATTAAGTATATTATCACAAACCGGCCGGTGGAAATTTATATTATCTGCCTAGTCCTAAATAAAAGGAGTGAAATAAGAGGTATGATACAATATATTTATTTGTTTTTACTTTTGAAGGTGGCACCACTGAAACCTAACAATACGTAGATATTCATATTTTTCAGTTATGTGTACTTTACTGTTGTTTGTTAAAACGTGTATGAACACCGCCACTTTAAAATATTTCTGCTCGTAATATTAGACAATAAAAATGATTTCACCCAGGGTTAAGACCGTTATTTTTTTTTAAACCTTTTATCTCTTTTTAGTTATTTTTCCCAAGGCTACCTACAATATAATACCTTCGTAATATCTACGATTAGTTTTGCTTGATAGGCTTTTTTTACTGTAGTCACTACACTGTGGCATCTCAATTAGTGACATATTCAAACTTAGCGCGCAAACTACGCGCGAGCGGGAGATCGCCCGCGGTCGGACCGCAGGCCCCGCACCTTACCCCCTCTGTAGTAGGTAAGCGCTGGACTCACGTCACCTTAAAATTCAATTTTAAGGGCTATTGTGCTGTTTTAGTGTACTTGGAGAAATATTATTATTCATTTGTCTGTAATGTGTGGCTTAGTGACCTTTTTCTAGAGCTTTTGTAGTTGTGATTTTATTGTGTAATTTGGTTATGCGTTTATAATCTGACTCATTGAAAATTATTATGGATTCCTTGAGAACAATCTAGCTAAAGTTATTTATATGTATTTTATTTTTACTAAAAATAAAAGTACTAGAGGTCATAGGTCATAACATGGATTTATTTACGCGTCTTTTTACACGAAGCTATAGAGTGAATTCCGAATAACACTAGTAGACTCCCATCTATACTAATATTATAAAGCTGAAGAGTTTGTTTTGTTTGTTTGTTTGTTTAAACGCGCTAATCTCAGAAACTACTGAACCGATTTGAATAATTCTTACACTGTTAGATAGTCTATTTATCGAGGAAGGCTATAGGCTACATTTTATCCCGAAATTCCCACGGGAACGGGCACAACGCGGGTAAAACCGCGGGGCGCTGCTAGTACTATAATAATAAATTACACTTCGGAAAAAACGAGGTATACAGCGATTTATTCACTTTTCGGACCACAACTTTTTAATATAGATATTAACTACCTTCGTGTTATGCCAGAAACATAAATAGAATTAAAGGCTTTGTAGGTTTTTAAAGAATACTTAGATGTCCTAGATTTTAAAATCTCCTAACATCAACATAAAAGAAATTCACACGAAGAAAGAACGCATCTTAACACCACAAATTGCCTGCATCCTGCACCGAGCGAGAGCTATAAGCCATTCATTCGTGTTTACTCGTAAATTACTGTGACAGCGTCTATTGGCGCCAATTATTGTTTATTATTGTTCTCAGTTTCAATTGGCTGGTTGGTTACTTAATATTTGAAAGTATAGATTAGATTGTGAATAAGTGAGTTCGAGTGGGCTTAATTGTGATGTCGAAGGTTTTAAACTTTAGACCAGCTGAAGACCCTCGACATGGTAAGAAGGCAATTTTTTTAAAGTACTGCGATCAAAAAGATGTAGCACGGTAGCGCTCAGAGAAATAAATAACCATTTAAAAATAATTTGAGGGTTGAGGCTTATGTATATAAATATGTGGGTCGAAAGATGGTCGATGCTGATTAAGTACTCGTTTGTATATGTTTTTGTTTGTTAACGGTTTTCTCTGGAGCCGGTCAAGGTGACGATTTTGGGGGGAATGATGAATCTCTGGAACTATCAGTCGGATTTGAACAATTTTTATTTGATACATGATAGCATTAATGAGGAAAGTTATGCTTAGGAAAACGCAAAGTTTTGTCGCAATTCTCACATGGACCAAAATCGTAACCAAACGGCAAAATTTCGTCCTTACTTTCTATTTTTTTCCACTGGTTAAAAAAATGTGCACTGTTATTTTAATGATATTGTCCTCTATAATATACATATTTCCTCTTCCATCTGTCGCGTGATCAACATGTCTCGTGCCGCTCCATCGACCAATCGTTTTGTTCTTACTTCGTTACTGTAATTGAATGTAAATGAAATGTTACTGGAAGATTGTTCGCTTTTCTCGCAATTTATTTTAATTTGACCTGGTATTCGATGTATACTTATTATGTCTGTTGCATAATGTATGCACGGTGATTGGTTAGGAAGCTTGTTGGTTTCTCTAGCTTAGTTTAATTGATTGTAACTACAGCACTTAGACACTTCGATTTATCGACTCTTAATGTATTTTTTCATACATTACTGTGTCAAAATCATTCATTAAACCTTTACTAAGGAAGTATTTGACATCTCTTGAGTTCGGGCGTAAGTTCGTTAAAGGTAATTAATCTTCTTTGACTAATTAATCTATAAAATTCATGACACTTGTCAAAGCATTTCAAATTAAACCGGATTAATTATTACAAAAAATTGACATTTTTATTGAGGATTTTCACATCGTAACGTTGCGTCAGTAAAACTTTACTTTGTTCATTTGTTAATTTGGTCAAATCGTATATCGCTCATAGAAAATAAGGCAATGGTCGATTGATATTTCGGAGAACAGCGTAAGGTAAAATGAGCTTCAGTCAAATGTACTTCGGTGAAAATTGAGTATATTGGCTGAATGGTTTGAGAATTCGGTACATTTGCTGTGAATTTTACGAAAATGCTGTTAACAAGCATGAAACAGCGATAATGAAACCTAATTATTTTCTTTACTTTGACAAAAAGTTAGTAATAAATGATAATTAATTACGATATCTCTTACAAATAATATCAAGGACTAATAAATCATATCAAAGCAGTTTAGTATAAAAATAGTTAACAAGAATAGAATGCAGCGATGCATGGCATATCGTCGTTCCATTTGTAAAACTAGATAAGTGACATTTTCTTGAAGTTTCACTTTATCTTGATTTGTTCAGAAAGTGATGGATTAGTTTTTATAACATGTCCTAGGTATTTTAATTCATTAGATAACTTTTTATTTAAGTATTAGCGTTTTATTACCATACCTTGTTTGTGAATAGTTCAGGGGCTCCCAACCTTTTTCACACTATCACTATCGACTGCGGGCCATGGGTTGGGAAGCTTTGACTTAGTTTACCATAGTATGAGGATGTAGTAAATTATAAACGGCAAACATAGCTTTAAATTATAACCATGAATCTTGAACTTCATAATTTTCATTGAATTAACATTGAACTGAAAATAAATAATATCATTGTTTAATTACATCGGCTTTTGCAAGAGTCATCATCATTGACAATCCCAAGAGTCCTGTTTGATCAGATCAAGTTATCTGCTCAAATCAATTTCCAATTATCAAAAGCTCACGTACAAAGTTCTATTTTACAAGCAAAAAATCTCCAGTCCCGCCAACCGAGTCCCGCAATTATAATACGATACAACTACACAATTATAAGCATGGCGGGAAGTCGCTGTTTATTTATTCGCGTTGAATCACGACAGTGGCACGTATGTGGCAGAAGATATTATGATAATGATAGCAGAGATGAGTCTTATGCGTGAAAGAAATGAAGGAAATAATTAAGTGTGTTTTAATTTTATTGCTGCATAAAATAAAATAAATTGGTCTGTTCATATATTAGACTAGCAGCGCCCCGCGGCTTTGCCCGCGTTGAGCCCGTTCCCGTAGGAATTTTCGAAAATCTTTTCTTAGTGTGCACTTTCGTCACTTGAAGAACCTTCCTGCCAAATTTCATATTTCTAGGTGTAGAGGTTGAGGCTGTGCGTTGATTATCAGTCAGTCAGTCAGTCAGTCAGTCAGTCTAGCTGTTCCGCGCGCTGGTTCCACCAGCAATGCAATAGATGGCGTTATTGTAAACATTTTGTAGATCGCGCGTTGTTTTTCCAGTCTTTAGTGGGGTCGCACCCATACATTTAGTTATGGAGGTATTAATCCTCTGCTTTATAATAATAATAATATAGATAGATATAGATATAAAGAACTATAAAGAACCCTGCTGTTGCTTCGAGTGAACGAGTGATATATAGCTGTTACATAGAAGGTGTCTCATGGCAATGCAACATGAAGAGAAACTACCTTAAGAATTATTTTATAACATACAATAAATTAATTAAAGAGCTTTCCCTTCATACAGAAAGTTGTGGAACACTCTATACAATTAATATGCTTTACGTTTCAGCAATTAAAGTGCTTAAATGGTTTCATCGAAACAAATATAAAATACTAAGATATTTACAACAAGTTTATATTCTCCACTCCATTAAAAGTTTCAGGTTCTTACGAATGGTTTTTACTGAAAGTACGAAATATGTCTCCGTCTAGGAGGTTGCGGTCTCGAGTAATTTATTATTTGTAAGAAGCTTTGTAAAACAAATTGCTTTCAGAGTTCATAACTTTTTTTATAAAAAAAAATTAGGTTTTAGTTAATAATGAATGGCTACAAGAAAGTTCATATTTTTTGTCTCCAATGACCGAAGAAAATTTTCCATTTTTCCATACTTTTCTTGAGCTTGATGCTCATTACATGACAGCAACGTCTTCTTTGAGCTAGCTAGATAATACCGCAAAAGGTAGCTTATAGGTGTCCAACCGCTAACCTAGCTGTAGGAACTTAACTCAGTAAACTATCTCAAAGACGAACATCAAATAAAACTACTTGACGACGTCAGTAATCCAGTGGAACTGCTCAACTTTGGCCCAGCGTTATGACTTCTAGCTATGACCAAACTTTGCTTAATATCCTACGGCAATTAATGAAGATTTTACTAAGTTTCACCGCAGTAATTTAGGTTCTTCATCTTAAAGTAGCAATAACATTTTGTGGGTTAGAATTTGTTATTTTAGCTTTTCGTTTTGGACTTTTTGGAATGAAGGTATTCATTGCCATCTTAATTGTAAGATATGTGTGATGTAGTGTGGACTTGTCATCAGCAGATTCTGCATTTACATGAAACTTAAATATCATTGAAAATTATACCTGCCTTATAAATACAAAATACAGACAACAAACACACAAAACATGGCATTTCTATCTGAGCACTATCGTGCTTCGAAGGTACGTTAAATTGTCGGTCCCGGTCTTCTTCTTATCGAGTGGATGGTCAACTTGACCAATCCTGGTGTCAGAGTTATAGAGCCGCCGAAGGCCTCTGACATGGCTCATGTAACGACTACTATCCGTAGAAAGTAACCGGGACCGACGGCTTAACGTGCCCTCCGAAGCACGGTCCCGGTTGCTTCAATCGTTAGACCATGTCTAAAAACTCCGGCACCAGGGTTGGCCATTAACCTACTTGAACTTACATAAAACAAAAACACAAACACATACCAATTTAAATAACGAACGTTCTCCTAAAATGCTGCTTATATATGTAGTGCAGTCCTTTAAAACGTGCCATACAAGTCAACTAGTTCACCGACAATGCAATTATTTAGACAATTAACTGCAGAGCAGGTGCGACGAGACGTCCTAAACGAACCACTTCGCCTAAACTAAACTATTTGGTGTAGTGTTTAGTGTAGGGACGATGACTGGACAAAAGAATAATAATTTAGTTCTATCTAGCATAGTTATAAAATTTTATGAGTATCACTAGCAGCGCCCCGCGGTTTTACCCGCGTTGTACCCGTTCCCGTAGAAATTTCGGGATGAAAAATAGCCTATAACCTTCCCGTTGAATGTGGCTATCTATAACAAAAAGAATTATTCAAATCGGTTCAGTAGTTTCTGAGATTAGCGCGTTTAAACAAACAAACAAACAAACAAACAAACAAACAAAACAAACTCTTCAGCTTTATAATATTAGTATAGATTAGTTCTATAGTTTCTCTCCAACAAAACATCACAATATTGAGTAGAATATATGGAGGCATACATGATACATTTTATGCACTTATTTACTTATCACGTCACTGCCCTATGTAGACAAATCAACACTTAAACCATTCCTAGTTTTGAATAGTTTGGTTAAAAAACCAATCTTGAATATTTACAAAATTTACCTAGGGCCAAAAATAAATTAAGCCATCATCCCTATTCCCTCATAACACTATGTAAATGTGGATCTAATTTAGAATGAATATGCGAGTGGACTGAGTTCGGAAGGTAATTAGGGGTTCAATTAGCACCCCTGAACAATACATTACAGTTAAGTATTAGTAGAAAAGTTAAATTAAATGTTATAATGAGTATGATCAGAAGAGTTAGTGTTCGAGCACTTAGGGCTTATTATATCGTTCTGTCGTCTTACAAAAAGAACTAAGATTTTGCAGCACTGCAACGCATCTCGGTGCGTAGAAGGACGACTGAAAGTCAAAAACTTTTAGCCTAAGTGGTGTCTGAACGATCGTCTTGTCCATACTAGATTGTACGCCAATTGCGAACACCTATTTTAAAGACAGTTGCTGTCGTTTGCCAAATCCAGCCGACTACAGTATTCCGTAAGGTCTGTTTTCGATAGCGACTGCAGGCAGCAACTGCCGTCCGCTAGCTCCACCAATGGTTTCTATGCATCTCTATGAAATTTCGAGCGCATTGATACTGCTGCTTGCGGTCGGCAGTTGCTGCCTACTGCTGAGATCGCTTCCGAAACCACACCTTTACACTATGTCGGTCACCGCATGTTGCTTGTGGCGCTCGAATGTAATTGCCTTTGTAATCCTTGACGTGAACAAAACCTATCCACAACACAAGTCTATTAGAGTCAGCTTCGAACTAAATTACAATATTGAATAATAACTGTGCTTGTTTATGCATCGCATAATCTCGAGCTTACGAAACATACACCTACGTTTCAGGATATAAATAAGTGCTAAGGATTGCAAAACGAAGTATAGTTAACCGAAGTATATTTGGTATATCGACTTGAAAGCTTGTAAAATAAAAACGAGCGTTGTTCTTTCGTGAAATTCTTGACTTAAATTGATATTTATTTTATTGCATTTTAAGTCCGGTCCCATTTTTGGTTCAGGTAGGTATTTTGGGTTTTAACATTTTGGATGAAATGTTTGATCGTCAGATTTGTCAGAGACATCAGGCAACTGTCGGTAAGTATTCTTTCGAACTGAAATACCTATATCCGGTTACAAAATTTCCCCTCACAGTAGGCAAGCGTGGTGAATACGGTTAATACCTCTTATTGAACTGATATTTTCAGAGAGGTGAGAGGCCTTTGCCCAGCTATAGAATATTTACAGGCAATAATATCTGCACACGCTCATATGTGACTAAGGCTAACGCCCGTACTTACAGACGTCAAATGCTACCTTAGTAGAGAGTTGAATGATTTTTACATCTAATGTAGGTATGAATAATTAAGTCAATTAGTTAAGTGTTCATTTAATGGACTTCACAGACTACGCCAATAAGAAAACTAGTAAGAAAATTACATCAATCTGTTAAAATTAAACATTATCACACGTATAATCAAGTATCTAACGTCTAATAACCGTGATTGCTATAACCATTATTACCTATTACCGTACATCAAAGTAATGCAATAAAGGAATATTCACGCAATAGAGAGCCAGAGAATTTATATTGAGCACATAATTATGCGGTAATAGACGCATAGTATCGTTGTGACGTCAAATTCCAGCTGCACCGACTGTAGGGTATGCAAATCCTAAAATACCTCATTCAGTCTCGATGGCTTAGAGTTATGAAGCATTTGGGATATGGATTAGCTAGACGTAAAGTTAGTTGACATTCGTTTCGCTGTAGTAAATGCGAGGCGTAATTAGGTTCAATTGTTTGTGTGGTGCAGCTATTTTTGTATTTTAATTGGAGAAATGAGAGTTTCATAATAAACTCAAATTAGAAAAGTGTGACTGCCGCACTTAGAGATTTCCTTTGTCCATTAAATAATTGACTTAACTACTTGACGTAATTTTTCATACGTTACATATCAAAATCACTTATATTAAACCTCTACTAAGGAAGCATTTCACGTCTCTGAGTGCGGGTGTAAGGTAAGGTACTTCGTTTTTACGTGATAATATTTGTATAACTAAGGTTAAGCGTAAGCATGTATGTTTGTTACTCTTTCACGAAACTTTACAGTAATATAGGTTATACATCATCATAGGATTTTCAAGGTTATTTTTGTGCATATGGGGTAGATCTGAGAATCGATTAGAATTTATGATTCATACCCATCATATTGCTAAGGGCGGTCCACCCCTTAATTAAAAAATATATATATATATATAGCAAAACAACGTTTGCCGGGTCGGCTAGTTTACATATGCGAAGATGCTTTTCATTGAACAGCGTTTTTCAACACTGCTTAAAAAACATGATTTATACACACACAACACCATCAATTCTCACTTATTATACAAAAACCTATAATAACATCCGAAGTAATAACAGGTAATAAAATGTACTGTGAAGTATTAATGGGAGGTAAATTATTGATTGTGACTGATAATTTGCACGCATCGCCCGCAAGTTTCATACCAGCGAAGTAGAATGGAACGAAGGTTGCAGGATATTTGTGTTTGGTAGACGAAATTATAGATGTAATAGTCGATGGCGGAAAGAGCTGGACGATTTTAAAAAGGATTGGAAGGAGTTGGCTATGGAAAGAGATAAATGGAAAGGATTGGGGGAGACCTTTGCCCAGCAGTGGGACAGCGAGGTTCAAATTCAAATTCAAATTTATTTATTAATTTCAAATGTAATTACATTATATTTCGCTCAGTTATCGAGACATCACCTCCCATACTAGTATAAACTGTGTCACGGAAAGGTGATACCTCTCAAACCAAACCACAATAAAATATAGCTTACATTCTACTTTACTACATACCTTACAAACTAACATAATATACATTTATACTTATAATTATACCTAATATATTAGTACGTAAAAAAAATAATTGTCTATAGTGGGTACCTAACTTTAATGATACTTACAGGGTGCCAAGGTTCAAGCAACGACGACGGGGATTGGCAAGATTGTTTGGAAAAGATTAAGCTTTAGCTCTTACACTACAATTTTGTGTTTGTATTTTAATAAAAGCAAACTTCAGTCTTCAGTTTTATTATATTAGTACCTATAGATAAACACTTTGGACAGATTAGAAGCTTTTGACGCTATGGTAAGAAAAGATGTTTTTCCGCTATAACTTTGTTATGATACATTTGGTATGATAAATGAGTATCAAACATGAAGCGGCACGTTAAGCCGTCGGTCCCGGTTACTTTCTACGGATAGTAGTCGTTACATGAGCCATGTCAGAGGCCTTTGGCGGCGCAATAACTCTGACACCAGGATTGATCAGGTTGACCATCCACTCGATGAAGAAGAAGTATCACTCACTCTATGAGTTAAGTTGTTCTTGTTTTAACATTATAGAATAGAACAACAAAATCAAACTGATTTAACAAAAGCATTATAAACTGCATATATTGCGTGCAATACTAGTTTATAGGTCTCAATGTTTATTACGCAGAGAAACTAGTTTCAGCTTTTAATATCAGTTACACGAGTACTAGAATAACTAATAGGCCCCTTTACCAATCCTTTGGACGGGTTGTCCATTCTAATCGGACTTTAATAAATAAATACTAGATAACTTAAATTTTTACTTCAGCGTCGATGATAACTTGGTTCTAATATTTTGGATTTTTATTTATCTTGGTCAGGAGTAGCATAATAAGTTATAAAAATCCCAATAATCCTAGGGGAACGGGTGAAACCGCGGGGCACAGCTAGTTGGTAATAAAATATAGGAGTTGTAATGTATATTGAAACTGGTTGCTGTACAGCGGATATATTGCCACAGTTATATCACTGGCGATATTGCGTGACTCTTGACAAATACTGATCGTATATCTGAACGTATGGTCAGCAATAGAATCGGGATGGAGTTAGGATATCTTTGGTATATTTATAGGAATATGGTACTATTTTTAAATTAAGAAGTAGGGGTAATTTACTGAAATTCTAATGAAAGTCTCGTATGCTACCCTTGGGCTAACTAAATACTGGACCGGGAAAATTTAAAGGCCATTGACACGAAAGCAGAAGACGGCCAAAATTCTCAGTTTACCAAACAAAAGATCCACCGAATTATTTAATGACCGATGTCAACTTGTTATCATACAGGTAAACATAGAGCTGACGGTTGAAAATCCGGGACCGACAATTTGACGTGCCCTCCGAAAGGCACGGTAGCGCTCAGATAGAAATGTCACTATCGGCCACTCATTCAAGTAAAGGCTGAGCGGCCCGTTGCTTAACAATAGCAATAAGTCATCATCATTCAGCAAGCTATGGTAACTGTGGTGTTTCTAACTTGACTGAAGATACAGTAAAGTAGGCTTAATGTAATCCGACTTCGAACCATCATTGACAAAGTAGATTAAGCAAAGATGGAACTTCCAATCTCGGGCAATTTGTTTTATAGAACTAGGTCGCTTCAGTGGAGAGGACAGCTTGAATGATGGAAGTTTAAACGCTTTTAAGAGTTTTAACTGACTTCTCAATTTATGAGACAGGATAGATGAACTGTACGATGAAAATGTTGTACTTACAAGCAACAATTATAAACTTTGATGGTTTCAATCTAACTTAACACACACATAATTTTACTACATTAAAATTAACTGTGTAGTAATAAACTATTAAAGGTTCCGTTTTATCATTTATATAAGCAGCAGCAATTGGTAGTGAACTTTTTATAATGGCACTAGCTACGCCCCGCGGTTTCACCCGCGTTGTACCCGTTCCCGCGGGAATTTCGGGATGAAAAATATATGTTGTCCGATTCTCAGACTTACCCGATATGCACACACAATTTCATGAGAATCGGTCGAGCCGTTTCAGAGGAGTTCAACCACGCACCCCGTGACACGAGAATTTTATATATTAGAAGATATATTTTATACTTAAAAGTACGAGTACATAATATGTATTATTATACTTGCCTCGGCTTTTGGTTCACCCGCGTCTTGCACGTTCCCGTAGAACCTTCAGAATATAAAATTGCCTATAGCCTTTCTCTTGAATGTAGCCTTATATAACCAGTAGTTATAATATTTCTCTTTTTAGCTTTGCAATACAAAAATAACTATTCCAATCGGAACTGACAGTTCCCGAGATTATCCCAAACATATAGAAAAATTACAAATACCTCTTTATAATATTAGTATAGATATTAAGCTTACACTACAATAACACTATAGCGTGTACTAAAAAAATGCTAGTCACCGTCGCCTGCACATAGCAACCCGCTCAAACAATACAGTATAACGAGTTTCTTCCCCATAGAGCTATATCCATCTAAAATACAAACATCCCTGCAGACTCTTATCCGAACATTCCCTGCAAATATTTGTTTCAATTAGGTACCTCGGGATTGCCCCTATTTCTATGTCAAACAAATGATGATCGCTACACATTTGATCAAGAGTGACATTTATACGCCTTGGCGTTGTTTGTGTCGGATTTTTGCAGAAAATAATGATTTTGGGAAGAGAAAGATGATGTTATATGCAGCAGTCTACGTTGATATCCAAGATAGGTTTTATCTTATTAAATACTAGCAGCGCCCCGCGGTTTTACCCGCGTTGTGCCCGTTCCCGTGGGAATTTCGGGATTTTTTTACATAAAAACCTTCCTCTTGAATCACTCTACCTATTACAAAAAACCACATCAAAATCCGTTGCGTAATTTTAAAGATTTAAGCATACAGACAAACAGACGCGACTTTGTTTTATACTATGTAGTGAAACTAGCAGCGCGGTTTTACACGCGTTGTGCCCGTTTCCGTGAAAATTTCGGGATGATAAAACCTTCCCGTTGAATGTTGCTATCAATTACAAAAATAATTGGTCAAATCCGATCGGTAGTTACAAAGCGTTCAATCAAATAAAAGTACAAACTCTTCAGCTTTATTATATTACTATGGATTACTAGCAGCGCCCCGCGGTTTTACCCGCGTTGTGTCCATTCCTGTGGGAATTTCGGGATGAAAAGTAGCCTATGTTACTCGTGGATTATGTAGCTTTCGAATGGTGAAAGAATTTTTAGAAACGGTCCAGTAGTTTTTGAACCTATTCATTACAACCAAACAAAGTTTTCCTCTTTATAATATTAGTGTAGATAGTGTAGATTTAACTAAATATTAATTAGCCTGTATTGTCCCACTACAGAGCGAAGGCCTCTCATTTCATTTTACTCCTACACTAGTATGTTTTTTATTTGTTAGTTTTATTTTCAAATCATATCCTTACCACCCAATAGAAAAAATAAAGAAAGAATGTAAGCATATAACATTAAGATCTTTCAAACTGCAATACCCAACTTTTAACAGTCCCAAGAATTCCCCAGACACTTCAAAGCGAATTCAACTTAATTTTTCCGGCTTTCTCAAGGTGGTTCGTTAATTAAACACAGCTTCAAAGTTTAATGACTTTTCTTAATTTTTCCTCGGCCTATGGGTTCATAAAATTACACCTGGATTAACAATCGTCTGGAAAGTTCGGATTGCGATTCCTTCAGTTTTGCTCTAATTGTTGGAAAGTCAGCGGAAGTGTGAAGAATTTGAAGCATGCTATTTCATTCATAGTTATTATGGATGCTGGGTTATGAATTTTCTCTTTTGTTTGAGTTTTGAAGTCTCGTCTTTATAAAGAAAGTTGGTATGGTTCAATATGAGACTTGGCTAATTAATAGCGCCGTACGATTTGAATCGTCTTCTATGGCAATTTTTGTAAACATCAAAATATTTTGTTCTACGTTTTAAAGTGACTGCAGTAGCTTTTCGCGTAAAGTAACAAATATATGTAATGAGTGTTATTGTTATTTTTTGTTGCTTTTTTTCATGCGTTAGCGCCTTCTACTTATATGATAGCATTACTCTTGCTATGTAAATTTTTTAAGGCGCTTGGTACGATTTATATTTCTGCGTGATCTTGTGTTGTTGCTAAAACATATATTCATAGTTTTAGTATAATTATCTATTATATATTAATTAATACGTTTCACTTGTTTACAGGTAAGTTCGTGACATGTACAAAGTTAAACACTTTCATCGCTCTACCAACTCAAACAGGTATACCTATCATAAGGCTAAGTACACAACACACAATTTAAAATACTTCAAAACCACCCTTCACGTACTCACAGAAACATAACATTTTCATTATAACAGTCTTAACAGAGAGTTGATTTACTCATTAAGAGTGTATCATACAGCCTTTGACAAAGCACGTACATTTGTACACCTACCTTTATTATGTACATTGTATAGTTCGTAAGTACGTTTTCTAAGATATTTTGCTAATGAAATCGACTGAGGGTAACAAAAGAGCCGTTTCAAAGTTTCCATTGGGCTAAGTGAATATACTTAGGTAAGAGGCGGTTCGTATGGAATACAGAGATGTAAAGTTAATTTACTGGATGCACTAGGTATTAAGGTTTTTTGTATTGTGTGGTATACATTCGACCACGAACCTACTCGAAATGAATGATTCGACAATGCAGGCTTTGATAAATTGCAAGCTGAAATGCAGGCTTTGTGTCTCGTCATAATAAATTGCACAAGGACTGTACTATTTCTAAAGTTTGAAATCACCTAGGCTAGGTAGGCTATTCATTTTTCCACTCTATTTACTTAATTATCATTAAGTAAATAAAGAATCTCCTGCTGGTACATAAAACCTATTTTACCGGGTCATTTGTTCAAACAACTCTTTTTGTTAGCAACTTTTGATTACTTTCATAAGTTCCAAAGTAACTAAATAGGTATATAGCCTATTAGCTATATCTGTCATCTAGCTAGTTAGAAAATGTACTTATCAATGTACTGATATCTCTATATCTAGATTAGAGGCATCTGCCTACTCGAAGAATACTTGTATTATATAATATATTTTGATCATAAGTACTACATAAGCAGTTAAGTAAGATATAAGTTAGACAGATACACGATAACAACTAAGTAAATATTGATAAGAACTTACTGCAAAGTTGAAGATAAGAGTAAATACTATTTTGCCCACTTAGCATCTGCAGTTGCCTAAATAATGTGTTTGCGAAACTCTTAAACAAACTCCTTATATTGATATCTTTATAGGTCACTTTCAGTTTCTTTTATCGAGATATTCTAAATCGTAATCTAATAACATATTATGTTGTGACTGGCATCAACAACTGGGTTATTATATAAACAACATATTAGTTAAATGTAGGTACCTAACCAGACATACATAGTAAATTTGAAGAGCTTGATTATTTGTTTGAACGAGCTAATATCTGGAACTATCAGTCCAGTGTATTTCTGATTCAAGAGGAAGGCTATTTTTCATTCCAAGATTCCCATGTGAAGAGGCATAACTTGGGTATACCCGCGGGCGCTTCTAGTCTACACTAATATTATAAAGAGGAAAACTTTGTTTGTTTGGTTGTAATGAATAGGCTCAAAAACTACTGGACCGTTTTTAAAAATTATTTTACCATTTGAAAGCTACATTATCCACGAGTAACGTAGGCTATTTTTCATCCCGAAATTCCCACAGGAACAGGCACAACGCGGGTAAAACCGCGGGGCGCTGCTAGTATATTATAGATTTGATATAATATGTTCTGGATATGACTAACTTCCTTTATTTCAAAATAGAAGATCTACATTCAGTGTGACGTGTGTACTTTATTATGTTTTAATTTCTCGATTTACCCACAAACTAGTCCTATTGGGTGTAATTTCAATTTTTTTTTATCTTCCATTACTGACGCTTCCAGTGTCGTCACCTTATATCTTTGTGAGTATTGTCTGGTTGTTAATATAATTTATACTTCTTCTGTACAATCGGTCGTGGAGCTCGTCGCATCGCTAATTGTCGGTCTTCTTTGAAACTCCAGCAGATAATGTCGTTATAGAACTACTGCACAGTTTTATATCTCTTTGTTATTTTTAATTATTTAAATTAGTTAGTAGTTTTTATTGTTTGCGTTGCAGATTGCAAAGAATGTCGGTGTTTGTGATTTACCTAAGAATATTGTTAGTTTTCTTAAGCCAGGAAACTCACAGGAAGGCAGCCTCGACTTGAGGCACACTGCCTACAATAAGTATACAATCATGTGGCGGCGGGCTCTGGTTGACGCAGCATCTCAACATTTTTAGTTTTTTTAAGCCGGGAATCCACTAGAGGCAACGGTGGGTCCAGCAGCCTCGCCTTGAGGCAAACTGCCTATAATAAGTACCAAATATACATCGTGTCGCGGCGGGCCTTCTGTTGAGGCAGCGTCTCTCTCGCGCGGCCTCGGAGCGAGGCAGCCCGCTCCAACCGAGGCTGCCTCTAGTAGATATGTGGCTTAGAATATTATTTTACTGACTGCCGTACTTAGAGACGTTAATGGACTTCTATTACACTTAACTATCATAATCAATCATTAAATTCATCAAATTTCTAGTAAGGAATCATTCGACGTCTCCTACCTAACACAAGTATTCAAATTATATTATGACAATGATAATTTAAAAGTACAAACATACCTTCATAATATTAATATGTGTAAACAATTCTTTATAACAATTCTTTACCCACGCCATTATATCGATTCATTATTTAATATCATAGAACCAATTATAAAAATCTAATAAACCACTTAACATCGAACAAAGATGGGAGAACAGTAATTTCAATTAGTCCACGAATAATTTTTAATTTATTCCTCCCTCGGGCGACTGAACCCTACTCGAAAATATTCGGGTACAAATCAATCGCTATTCAGAAAGTAACACAAATTATCTTTTACTTTCAAAACAGTTCTACAAACTTCCTTGGTTCCTTAAAATATTATTAGGAACACAAAATATTCTGTTCCTCAATTAATCTGTTTCATCCAATAGAACCTATCCTACTTAATATTATAAATGCGAAAGTTTGTGAGGATGGATATATGTATGGATTTATGAATGTATGTTTGTTGCTCTTTCACGAAAAAACTACTGGACGGATTTGGATGAAAGTTTACAGTCATATAGGTTATAAATCAGAATAACACATGAGATACATTTTATCCCGAAATTCCCGCGGGAACCGATACAACACGGGTGAAATTGCGGGGCGCTGTTAGTGCTTAATCGTAACGACAATCAATTATAGATTATAGCATCTCCTCCGTTACCGCAACATCACATCATATCATATCATATACTCTGTTATTGGATAATCTGGCATGTCTCAATTAATTAATTACCTCGTAATTAAACTTAGACACGTCTATTGAGATTAGTTGAGCTCTATGTTAGTTAATGTCCAATTAATTATGAGAAAGTGTTTAGACTAATAGCTAATTATGATGATAGGTGTATTATAATTAATATATATTGATGTATGTATTATAATAATGTAGTGACCGAATAGGCCTCCTAAGATAGATGTCCCAAGCCCAATCTGCAGTACGATATTGCAGACTAGATAAGACTTTGTATAGGTAACGGAGCTTACTACTACAGAAGTTTTGGTTAGTAAAGTCAACCCTGTTTCATTGATAACAGGTATTTAGGCATTAAAACCTCACAAAATTCGGACTAATAAAACAATGATAAAAGATCTGTGAATTAAAATGTATAATGAACGGTAGTTCTTACTGCTGCACTCAGAGTGGTCCATTAAATGAACACTTAACTAATTGAAGTTATTTTTCATACATAACATGTCAAAATTAGTCATTACTCTATTATCTCTAGTAAGGAAGCATTTGACGTGTCTGAGTATGGACGATAGGTAGAAAAAAAACTGATCAATCTATTAATTATATCAATACGCAGTGCGTTAATAGAATACTCAGTCACGTATTTCCTATTACACATAGACACAAGCACTTTATGTAACAAGTAAAGGAACACTTCAAGGCTGTAAAAACTTTTTTAACTTCTAATATTTGGCGTCAACAGCAGTACCAAAGAGGGCCAATTCTAGAGATTTATGTAACGACTCTGTCGTTTATGGTTTTACAACATATTTATAGCTTTATGACGTAATAGGGGGCTATGATAATTCCTTAGGGATATAAACAATGGACGATCGGCGCTTACGTGGTGACGGAAAGGACGTCCAAAGTTTGCATAGACATTTTTATGTGTTGGGTATAAAAGTTGTTTTATTGGACTTTTGTGGTGGATTGCTGTATCTTTGGGTTGGGCATTTTATTATAATTGTGAAGTAAGTGTTAATTTGTTTTATGCTATTTCCGCCGCTAACCTAACCTATTCTTAGTGAATTAGTATTTGTTTGATAAAACTCATGTAGATAATATAAGATGAAAGTTTAGTAACCATTAAAACTAATAATAATATTTATTCTTTGCATAATTCACTTTCAGTAAATAAATGACTGAAAGAATAAGCATATCAACAAAACAATGCCCTAAAACTTCAACCTCTTAATACTCGTATAAATAAATATTAAGCAACCAGACGAAAACATGAATGAGATACTACAACCACTAAGCCAAAGAGGTTTATATCACATACTTCTATTCCCTAATTATTTTCATTAACGACTATTTCATTCTGACAAATCTTTTCCAACCATCGCTTGTTAAGTTAGAGACAGTCAAAAACATTCCCAACAAAAGTCGTAATGTATGTGAAAGTTATGAAGGTTTTCTCGGTTATAGTATCGTGGTAGGTGTGTGGAGTTGTAATAATGTTTCCGCTCTTTACCCGCTGTTTGCCGAGCCAGTGCAAACACAAGAGAGGCCGTATATGAAGAGCTCTCATATTCCTGTTGGGTTATCATAAATATTTGATGGCTCTGAGCCGCGTCGAAATATGGAGTATAATTTGAACCGTAATTGAGGCGTAAAGTTTTGGCGATGTGTGTTATGTGCTACTAATGGTGTGATTATTAATTGTATGTTAGACATAAAGCCATATAGTATCAGCCACGGAAGACCGAAGTACTACATATCTATTTCGTGGTGTTAGCCATAGTGTTTTCCAAATAGACTGGAAATACTATTTAGAGACTTCACTACTGAGACAGCATTAGCTACAAGCATGGATTTAATATTATATGAAGTCCTTGGCTACAAGCTGGTAAACTAGCACCAGCTAGAGTCCCAGTCAATGGAAAAAAGTTCAGAGTATCAGAACACGTGTCTTCTTTCTGTCTTTCGTGCCAAAGGAATGAGTCCAATGAGGTGAATAAGGATTAAACAGTACCATAACGTCAATTTCATTAATTGGTCTTATTTATAAGGCACATTATATAGTACTTTCATAACATCTTTATCTCTTCTTTTTGCCCGACCACGCAAGACAGGAAACCAAAGAAGTAGTAATGAATTAATTTCAATAAATCAATATTTACAGGACAAATTCACATACGCTTAATTCGACCAAAACTAACTCTAAGCTTATGTTATGGAATCTATATAACTGATACTATTATTAAACTATTGTTAAATTGTGGGTCCCGGTTGTTTCAATCGTTAAATCATGACGGAGGCCTTTAGTCTTAAAACTCCCAACACCAGGGTTGGTCACTAAACTACTCGAACTACTCACTACTACTACTACTCACTTTATTTTATTGTATAACAGCTGTGCCCCGCGGTTTCACCCGCAGCGCCCCCGTTCCCTTGGGAATTTTGAGATTTTTATTCCTTATTTTTCTTATATAAAAATCTTGTCCTGACAATAAAGAACACATTAAAAAAAGAATCATCCAATTTGGTGAAGTCGTTCTGAAGTTATGCGCTTAGCAACAGATTCAGCGATTCATTTTTATATTATAGATGAGAATAATTAATGTGATTATTTCAATAATTATGTTACACTTGATTGATTCTGCAATATCATAAGTATCTTATTACTTATAGCCCTATTAATTGTTGTTAGATATTGATACAAGGCCCTCGCTGACGCCCGAGACGTCTGCAGATCTGATATGTGTGCGGAGTGCGACAATGTTTGTTCTGTACAAACTTAAATAAATGAGTTGGCACAAACATTTGTCTTTTAAACTTGGATGACATAGAAAAGGATAGACGGCACAATAATAAAAGAAATAACTGAGGAAAGAAAAGTTTCTTTTGAACCGGACTTCCAGAAAACCAAAAATTAAATTTGTTACTATTACTTTTTCTAAATTAGTCATATATCTTCATATTACTCTATGTAGCATTATTATTAGTCGTAAAATAATCAGTGAATGGAGGCCAAAACTTTTGAAAATAATTATCACAAACGAATTCTCCAGATTAGGGTTAACAAATATGTACTATGAATATGGTATATTTTATGGATACCACCATAACGATAATACGTTGAATAAACTAAGTTTGATGATGTGATATCAAATAAAGCATAGCATAATTCTATAGGTCAGGTACACTAATTTTAACTGTCAATCTATAAGAAAAAATAAATGCGCTGTCTTACTTATTTTACTTGGGCTTGCGATACGCGCATCAAAATACGTTCTTGTTTACTTGTATTGATGCGACTTCTTGTATTACGGAATTGTTGAACAAAGTTGGTTTTGGTTAACTATGCAATGAGGTGTGAATCGAACAATGTCTTAAATTTAATTCAGAACAGATAAAACGTTACTGTTTTGCTACTAATTTTAAACGAGGGGTGAGTTTATTTTTGCCGGTTTTTCGTTATATCTGAGACATCATAAGCACTTTTATAGACAAATGAAAAATCAATTAAGCTCAAGTTTACACTTAAAAGCTTCATATAATAAACAAGTGTCATAAATAAGGATGCAAGTTGAGAAACAGTACTTAACTGGAACATAATTTACAATCCCGTCTAATTATTATGTCGCCTAGATAAAGCAGTCTAGGCACTAAATATATTCAATTATATTCTATTAGTAATTATTTAGTCTAGACAACGATATCGCGTGAGTTTTCACAGTAAGTTTTTTATGGCAACGACAAATGACAATATTTTTATCAGTATACTTTACGTAGATGAAATAATTTATATAGTTAAATAACTTCTATAAATAACTAGCTGTTTCTCGCAGTGGTTTCAACCGGGATCCTGTAGATGGCGCTACTACGAAAATTTTGATCGCGCTTAGGTTAATTTCACAAATTTAGTGGGCACATCCATACATTTTGTAAAAAAAATCTTTCTCGTTGTAGATAAGTGTAGAAAGAGAAATAAGTCTTTGGAAAACCACATTAGGTACCTACTTATTGAGATTTCAACCCCCTCATTCTATAACCAAGTCTTAAGTATTTCAGTTTTGTACTAGATAACTATCATGCACCGAAAATAGTAATGCTATTTGTGAAACCCTTTATGGGGTTTTTATTCCAATTTAGAAAAAAACCTAACTATGTATTGTAGCTTTGGTATCAACTAACTAACTGGCTACGAAGTAAGTACTTACAGAATATTTTATTTATTCTCATACGTAACCAAGTGGTCGCACTAAAACCAAAATAACAAAAGTTTAAGAAATCATTTTTCATTCAAATAGGTACCTATACTTTCAAATTACGTTTGACTATACAGTGAATTTGCATCTTTTACTGCCTTACACATACACAATTACCTCATACAAGTCCCAAAGCATGCAAATTACTTTGATAACGCTATCAGTTAATACCGGAACTAATAAAATATACTTAAACACAGCATTCCTCTAGTAACCGCTTCATTTTTTCGTAAACAAACTTGGCAATGGTTGTGTGTGGTATAAAAACAGTGGTTAAGTAACAATAATTATCATAATAACGCGGGTTCAATGCCGGTTTGTTCGTGCGACTACTTTTAATACTTGGCGTGCTTCGATTTTAATATTCTGCATATTACTTCAGTTTACTCATAAATCTATTGTTTCTTGCGATTTAAAATCAGAATTAATTCTTACAAGTTAAAATGAGGACTAATGTAGTCGATTTGGAAGCCCAAGACGATTCCTTCTGCAGAGGCAAAAGGTTTAGTGATTTCATTCCATTTTTAAACTACCATAGTGAATCTTTTTCCCCAATCGAAGAAGTTGTCTTTGGTTGAAAAAATTGTCATAATTGGTTGAATTTTAATTCACGTAAGAAAAAATAGAAAATACTGTTCAAAAGTTATGGAATAGGTTTTCTTACATGAGTACCTTCGCATGGGTTAGTTAGGTACCCTTATTTCACAGAAATACCTTTGACCAAAGTATATTTTACCAAACATGATTCATCGGAGTAAAAAATATCCCTTGTAGTAGGTATATGTATCCTACCAACCTACCAAATGTTAAATTTGTTCGTTATTACGATTGACCAAAAATCCTGTTGCTTTGCTGCAGCTTAGTAATCTAATGGAAAGGCTATCTAGTCTAGTCTAAATGTTAGTTACTACTCCAAAGATATTTTTGCATAATTCCCATTAAAGCTGCATACAAAACCAGTATAAATGGATTATGGATAATAATATACCGCTGAATCACTTATCAATGGAAAGTGTGTGACAGTTTGTGATACAGACGAGTATTGTTCGTTATTGTTTGCTGCTCTGTGACATTATTCACTTTCATTCGACCCATATGTGTCAACAGTGAAAGCAGCATTGAGAGTGTTGAGGTCTCTCTGTGTGGTTTTGATTCTTGGTTTTAGATCTAGGGTTATTCTATCATCATCTGATAATGTTCTATGTATCAAGATTATCTGATAATGTTCTATGTTAATTTATTGATTATTAATATGGATTTTAGATCAATATTTCTGAAGCGTGTATATTGGAATTTAATGTCTCTGTAAAGTCAGGCCAGTCACTAAATAAGTTACGGCAACAAGGCAATTAAATGAAAATATTTCATGTTTTTGTTGTACATAATTATTAAAATCCAACCATAATATTAAAATCCCAACCTTAAATTTACTAACCTATTCAAAAGCAGACCACCCAGAAAGCTAAGGACCTTAACACAAAAAACAATCGCCAAATTGTTTTACGTAAAACATAAAAAATATGGACGAGGTGAACACATTCCTTTGCAAAACAAAAAACAGTCAAAAGTTTATTTCACTCACATACTTCAAATAACGTTTTTGCAAAAACGAAAGTACCGTCAATGTTATGACCCTCAAAATTAGTTGCGGTAACAAATCAAAGCTCCTATCAAATAAAGACAGACCTTTACGATTCCTACGCAATTTAAATCTCCTTATCGGACCCAGCCAGGTGCAAAACTGTTTTCCGAAGGCAGACACCTACTGCAGTAAATACTGCAATCTATGACCTTGTCTAAGACTCCGTATTAACCTAATAACTTTGCGATTTATAGGTTTACCATATTATTATCAAATATTGATGATAGTTTTAATTTTGTATGAGAAAATGAAGGGATAGTAAGAGTTCCGGACATGCGTACTGGTGTGGGAGGGAGAGAGCAGATGGAGCGGTCGCCAGTAGTCGTCTGATCGCCGCAGCGGTCCCACGTGTCGCGCATCGCACGTATCAAATTTCACCGCGAAAATTTGATATCGTCGTCCAAATTGTGCTTTCAAGTGTTTACGAAAATATTGTGAACCAGTTCATTGGTAAATCAAGCAATCTTAAGTTCTGTGCTTACGAATTTTTGTTTTGCATCTTGTGTTTTGTTTAGTGTTTTGATATCAGCCGTTGTGTGTTAAACTTTTTTTATTTCTTGTACGTATATTATGTTTTATTTTTAGTAGATAATTGTGTAATTCTATTGTTCTTTTTTAAACCATAATATCGCCAACGGAGTTGCTTTATCGGTAATGATAAGTCTTATCTGTAAGCCATGTTGCGTTGCATTAACGTTAATTGCATTATTTAGGACACATTCTTTCTGGGCCACTGTATCTTTATTGTACTCTATTCTATCTTTACAAAATACTTTAGATGTAACACAAAAAGGTGTTCAAACGAAAACATTTTTAAATTACCTCCGAAGTATATTAACCTTGATTCGCTGAAATGATTATCTACGTAATTACCTTATTCAATGCTATGATCACGTTATGATAGATGATCCAATTATGTTTAATGTTCTATTACAATTTTAAAAACATCAACATTAAAATATTAGGTAAGTAGCAAACAAACTTTATAATCAATAATAAAATCAGCGAAAGTTAAACAAATTGATTGAACAAGTCGAAACGGGTGTTTGAGATGACTGTCTGTCTATATGATGTGAATCACCGACTGTATGAAATGCGAAAGACAAAGAAGGATTTGAATATGAAGAGGGGACCCTTGAAATTGATCGGTGCTCCCCGACTTCGGTTAACCGAACCTCGAGTAACGGAGGCACACTTAATACGCTACAAATTCGATTTGATTCAGCAATAAAGGACGCTGTTATACCTACATAGTAACTTTGCAAGTCTTATTACTTAAACTGCCCGACACATCGTCGGTTACGTTATTACTTAAGTTATCGAAAACTGGTTTTAAATTATCGTTTCGGTTGGAACGCGTGCCTCGTCTATTTAATTTCGGATCAGCAATATTTGGTTGGCCATTGAAGCAGTAATTTGGACCCATAATGGTGCAAGTCCCTTTTTTTTGGGTTCCATTGTTGTGTATATAGGGTGTAGGTCGTTGACATTGGCCTTCCCCTTTATCGTATAGATTTGCAACTACATTTTTCATCGCATGTCGGATTAACAATAAATCAATTGTAATCATATTCTGTTTATTGCATTTCTGAATTGTCTTTTTAATCCGAATATTCGTTTCGGCCACATGTTCTTGTTCATTGATAATTGATACCTTGATAATGTTGGTAATCAAAAGACGCAATTTTTTCACGTCAATTGGAAGATTAACCAACTCGTTTGTTAGTTCAATGACACACATACATACACATTAAATATTGTTTGCGATACCACTGATATCGTTTCGTAACGAATCACTTGAATGATAACCACTGCGTCAGGCATTTCCAATGCATTTGAATGACTATGAAACCGATAAATTCATGCCTATAAATAAAATGTGAGATAATCTTTATGGCCGAGAGAAATGTTGCCTCGTTCAGATTGTAAACTAGAAGCTGTCTCAAGATTGAGAATGTAAATCTAATTAATTACCCTCCCAATAGTCTTTTAAAAAAGGAATCTATTTTTGATGCACATAGAGCACAATTTATTACACTCTTAGAGAATAAACTGTAGCAATTTGTAGTAAACTGTAACAGAGCATCGTGGAATCTAAAAAGATTGCTATCACGATAGCAATTGAGTTCGTAATTATAGAAAACAATGCGAGCCCAAATACCGAGGAGGCCAGTGAGTACCGCTAGCCGAGGCATGGTATTCGACTCACTAATGCAGCGCGGGCAACAATCTTTGATAACTTGACGATTGCACAACCGACCTCGTTTTCGCACGTGTTCTCTCGCAATCTTCCTGATGCATCTTAAACGCAGTTAAATCTATAACTGGACAGTTCGGGAAACGGACAATCTGTGTTTCAGTTTAATATCGACGAAATAAACCAGTTTTTACAGCGTGGTTTTGACATTTTTGTGTCTTTTTAATGTCTTTTCTTAGAGCTCCTTTTAAGCTTGTGTCAATCACGATTAAAAATGGAACTTGTTATTAAAATAGAGTTTCTAAACAAAATTATGTTACTTAATTATATTTTTCCGGTAGCATAAAATTCTCTTGTTCACTTACAACATTGACTTTAACATCAAATGATAAATTACAAGCGTAGGAAGTTACAATTTAATCACCGCTCAAATCGGCTTAGTCGTGTAGGATATTTAGCGTTACTAAAACGTTGCCTTTACCTTCATTACCACCTTCACCTCATTACCTATACCCACATATCGTCGGTCCACCCACATATGGCCGACTTGCCTTATAGTGAGAGAACCTGTAGTTTTTGTGTGACCAAGACTGGACAATCCCAGTTCGTTGCACTGAGTCTATGGAATGTGGACGCGGTTACGAAATACCGTGACTCTGAAACTGCAATGCTTTGTCGATTCGAGATCACAATGCGATAGTAATACCAGTTACCATAGAATGATACTGGGTTTAGGAAAATGTTTGATATTTAGCAGGATAGTATAGTTTGGCTTAGCGCCAGATTTATTATATAATCGGTGACAAATACGAAATTTTCAAAACTATGACCTCTCTCTTACGTTACCATAGAAAAAGAATAAATAATAACTGAACAAAGTTGAGGTCATCACTTATTCAATACTCCGTCACATAACCAGCATCTCCTCGCGTGACTTAATCGTATTCCGATCTCATTATATTTATATACAATAAGATCGAAATCCATATTTATAATTCTCAAATGAAGTACAGAACCCAATCTTTAAACTGTATCTTACTAAGGAATAAAGGCATACTTTCTTCAATTCGCAAGCTAAGATATCTCATCTCCACCATCGATACCTCGTGCGTGCAGAATTTAGTTACACGCAACGACATACTGATTGTAATTAACGTTGACTATTTCCACGCCATGTTTTATGGAACAATTAGAATTATACTTTGTTCATTTGGTGTTTCACCTTAAGATGTGGCTAAGTTTCTCTTTTACCATGCCAGTCCTTTGACTGAGTCCCTAAAAGTTAAAGATTAATGTCTGTTCAATGTTACTTTGAAACTATTAGCTCAAGTCTACCATACGTCTCCGTAGACTCATTAATGGCCCTTCTAATTACGTTTCTTGCAATACCCTCGTTCGTCTTCATAGCTTTTTAATTACCTCATTGTACGAGGCAGTATATTCGCTAATGTGAACGCTTATGGTTGCTCCGGAAAATACAGTGAAGCTATTGTCCTACCTCCTTATATTACAAGTAGCGGTCCCACTGAAGAAAACGAATCGGCAAACGTGCCTAAATTCTCAGAATGTGGGCAGAATAAAATTAACCATCCACGGTACTCATTTAATATTAATTAGAGACTTCTTGTGCCCCGTTTACTCTTCGCATTAATAAGACCGTTCTTGAGAAAATATATCGAAAAACTCCAAATGAAGAGTTGTTAAAAAAATCTTATCTGTTCAAATCCCTCTTATAGCGGTAAAGAGTGATGACGGTGATTCGTCATGTTCCCTTCTTAGTGACCTACTTGTATGAGGGTTCTCAGCGTTTTTACTTTAATGTCTGTTACAAAGTGCCTCCGAGGGCTGATCGGTCGACCCCTATGAAGGAATCAATCGGTTTCACGCTGCGTTACATTTTTATTGTTTTATCCTCTTTGATCCGTTTGGTGTTAGAGTTCTTATTGTGTTAGTTTGGCAAATGTACAATGTGTCACATAAATGCCTTTCTAAATATTTCATGGTCCTAAATAAACAAAGTCTTCTTAACAATGAGAGGCGTGTTGAACGCTCGAATGGGCCGTGTCATCCTTGAAAGGATGATAAAAGATTTTTTGCTCGTCCCTCCTTTTTAAAACTCCTTCCGCGTCAATTTTTTGTACATTGATTAATGATCGCCCCATTTAGCCGATGCTTCAAATTATCTCGAAACAATTTGCACTCCATTGATTACGCTTTTCTTCAGCTTTTGAATAATTAAACTGTTATTGAAAAGTAACGAAAAGGAGTTGTTACTTTGAAAAGAGTTTTATATTAAAAGGAATAAATCACGCTGTTGTCTTTGCTTTGATAAAAATGCAATTATTTAATTAAGGTAATTTCATCTCGTAACTAAAACAGTAGTTTGGTATAAATCTTGTCTAATACGTATTCAACCCACAATTTAAGGCAGGTAGACATGACGCAAGCCTTAATGATAGTTATACATTAAGGTGGGTAATGATAAATGTCTTCCTGGCTGCGGTATATGCTAATCAGCCTGAACATGTGTACCTAACAAGATTTAACTTGACATCAGTATTCATGGCACTGTTGAGGTAACCAGCTACCATTGCTGACACAGCCCGCATCGTTTGCTACTGCAAACATGATCAAACGATTGTACAAATATTAACCGAGCTTCGAAACTTGACTCACAATCTTCTGATAAAGCAAAGTCGAACAAAATACCTAGTGCTATGTATCATTAACATCAAATATTGTGAATAAATATCAAATTTTTCAATCAAATTCAGTTCGAAGCAGCAAAACGTAATAAAATAAACATTGGCTCTCGAAACTGCTGCTTGGCTTTACAGACCTGATTCAATGATAAGATAAAACACGTGTTCTTGTTTAAAATGCTGTATCATATAACGGGATTAAAGTAGTTTAAATCTTAAAGCGATACGATTAAGGGTTAATTTTGATAGTTGACGTTTAGTAAGGAAAGATACGTAAACCAAAGTGCGTGCAAAAAAATTGAATCATGATAAGTAAAAAACACCCCACTATTGGCCTTGGATTGTTTTGCGCAAGTTTTTTGTGTTGTATTGTAATTGTTGCGTGATATGAAACGATTCACAACGTTGAATGTTCCTTACGTTACTGAGTTACACGGTAAAGTATCATTTTACATTACAATGCGAGTGACGTTTGTACCGGTGTTGTCCATTCATGCATTTGTTCTAGTAAAAATTAAGAATGAGGAAAAGTATTGTTGACTTTTGTTCGAGTTTAAAACGGTAATGAAAAGGAAATCACGTTGTAATTTAACAGCAGATACTTATTTTTCTACTAAAACTGAAAACTTCGCTTTACATAAAGAAAATAAACGTACTTATGTTGTAAAAGTTGAACAGAAGACTTGTTTTTCTATTAATACTTCGCTTTACATAAGAAAACAAAAGTACATATTCATCGTTTTAACACTCTCTAGCTTGTTTTAATCATCTTATCGAAACTAATATTATAAAGAGGTAAAATTTTTAAGGTTGTTTTTTTGTTTGTTTGTTTGTTCGAGGTAATCTCGGGAATTATCAGTCCGATTTGAATAATTCTTTTTGTAATAGATAGCCACATTCAACGGGAAGGTTATAGGCTATTTTTCATCCCGAAATTCCCACGGGAACAGCCATAACGCGGGTAAAACCGCGGGGCGCTGCTAGTTTGTCATATTTATCAAAATCATGCCCTCTTAACACCCTAAACTTCTTATCAACATAATTTTACAGAAATATGTTCCGATTTCCTAATATGTGTTCCAAAACATTGCCCAATTCTGAGTTAAGGCTTCCAAAGTGTCAATAATAGAAATATTGAACAAGCAGGAAGTTCAAGACACATTGTGGCTTTTGCCTTCCTGCGTAGCGCCGCGTTCAGAATACATATCGGTAGTTACGAGCCTACCCTCTTCAAATAAAGTGGTGTTCTTGTGTTTCCCACTTATTTTATATACGTTACTTCTGTCACGTTTACTTTTCCAGTTAGGACTGTGTTTTTGTTTAGTTTTGTGATTTAGGTGATGTAAGTTAGTAAACTGACAGTTTTGCTAACGTTTGATGTTCATTTGTTTGTTGGAACACGTTTGAAAGGAAAAACAAAAGAATAAAGATAAGAAACTAAGATGGAATAATTAAACAGATTATATTTATAAAGTATATTTATATTCTATGTATGTTAACTGGGAAAATTAAGTTACTCATGAATGTATGATGGGATAAATTTATTATGAATAAAAAGTCATTCAATACAGATCAAACTATAAACAGAGCACGTGCAATGTTATTAGCATAGCAAATCAATATCTGCGTTACTAATAAGTAAACCATTATTAAAACTCCATTATGATAAACTGTGATTTATGATACAAACTCATACAACTAAGTACCATGTTGTAACATTGCATTTGCAAAGATATACAACATTATTAACCTCCGACTTATACCTATATTTTATTCTATAAGTCATAGAGCTAGCTAGACACGAAGAGGAAGAGGCATACACTCTCCATTGGGTTGCTTAAATTTGAAGAAGAATAAAAAATAATGTTACACACACACACACATAAACAGACACACACGCACATATTTTTTTTAATACATTATATACATGTCAAATTCACTCATTAAATCTCTACTTTAAAGAAGTATTTGACGTCTCTAAGTAGGTAAAACACAGCTATCAATTAGTAGGTATTTGTAAATAATATGTTAAGTAACCCATGCTTACAAAATGATCTAGCTTTTTTTTGTATATAATAATGACTAATAAAAAGTAAACAGACACTTTAATTATGTCCGTTTTTTAAAAAACGAACTTGATTTAACGCGTCGAGTAAAAGTGAATTTCTTACGAAACACTATGTATAATTACCACCTGTCAATTTGCACCTTTCTGACAGTTGACACATGTAAACTGACACATTTTGAAGTGCGTAATAATCGGTCGTAAATTGTGCAACGTTTTCGAAACTTATTGACAATGTAAGGTTAATTTTAACGTTGGTTAATTGACGTTGTATCGGGAAAGTTGTGATTAAAGAGTTATAATGAGAACTTTATAGAATAGTTCTTTCGTAAAAGGGTTAAAAATAAATATGAGAAAAAATTTAACACTGCTACGTCTTATAAAACCAAGTTAACTAACATCAAGTCAACTAAACCAAACAACACTTGCTAAGTATAAGTATGTAGGTAAATCAGCCAATGAAAACGTTGTACTCATAAGTACTTTGTCACAATATAAGATATACATTTTCATTGACATAATACTCCGATTTATAGAAGTTTGAATAAGATAAGGTTCTAAGTAAGCCCAACATGGTCTGTAAGTAAGACATTGCGAAACTTGCCGCATGACTAACTCCGAATGCCATAGCAACTGGTTACTATTCTGCGGTCAGGCATAGTAACTTGTCATTATTCTGTGGTCCGCCATGCGCCTGCGACGGTATTGCGTAACCTTATTGTTTTAGTCTGATATTTTACGCTTTTACTCTCTTATTTTACGAGTAGTTTTGAATTAAATTAGATTTCGAAATGAGCATTGGTGTAAATAAGTACGGCAATTAAGTATTTATTGAACTGTTATTCTATAACATATAATGGATATTGATTGCGTTCTCATTTAGGTACTCAAGTCAAGATATGAAGAGAGAGAGGGAGTTGTGAAGAGAATACCGTAAAATAAAACATCTAAAGCATCAAAACCTAGCCTTAAATAAAAGAGAGTAATGAACGAACATTGCCAAAAACAAGCAAAATAAAAACACTTAACGAAAAACTTTTAACATTTACCTACTTAGGTAACAAGTTGCAAAAACATTTTCCCTCAAATCCAGTGCCCAAAAAGGCAATAACCAAAAACTTCCAATCAAAAATAAACCATAGAGATGGTAGTTTATAATAGTTATTAAGTTAATAGCTTAGGGACGTTAGAACAAGTCTGTAATTCGCGAACAAGTTTCCAAATTAGTTTCAACAACATTTATAAAAGATCAAGCGATAGAAACTTCCTGCTTCATCGAATTTGTATTGATAATCATCTGTGTGAAATATTGTAATAAGTATTTATGTAATACGAGAAGAGCAATGCTTTTCTGTGTCTACACAACGTATTATGTCCACACGAAACACATTATAATATCCACGCTATTCGACATCTTAAGATACCAAAATCAACAAAAATCTAATTGGAACATTTGAACAACTATATGAATATCATAAAGTTACCAATGATATTCCTTTCTATTATGATAAGGACAATGGTTAACCCGAATAGTACTTGCTAAAAGCTACGTCTAATTATTACGAATCTTATTTGCTTATTGATAATACTCGTATTTATCTTTTTCTTCTTGGACAATCGATGATTCGATGGTTCGATTAATCGATGGCTCTTCTCTTAATGGGGTCTTGGCATAATGTTACCATTTGATCGAAGTCTCTTCAGACATCTCTAGGTTGGCCACTGTAAGTCCTATCCAGAGGGGAGAGACATTCTCTGGTGGGCAGGTCTGAGGGTTTTCTTTTTCTAACGGGAAACTTCTTAGGAATTGACTTTATTTTGGTTGACATCATACTGCAAACCGTGGATTTTCGAAAAGAAAACACATTGGATTCTCTATGTACTTTCCAAAGGGCAAATTTTCTACAGTTCAATCCAACCAAAAAGTCGACCAGCCTACGATCAGTTGATCAACTTAACGATGCGTTTGCGCAACCGGTCTTATATAACTCAAGTACCGACGCAGAAGTCAAATAGCCCATGTCCGTTTCAACTGGGCCATGTGGATGAATATAATATGCAATCTAAAACGAAATTGACGTGTTAAAATTGCATTCAGTTCGCAATTTTACTTTATTTAACTATAGTGATTATGTTTTATTGAATAACGAATGGTGGCTTATTGTTTTTACGACTGTTTGATTGGATAATTTTGACTGGATTAGTTTTTGCGTTCGAGAGCTGATGTTAATAGGTTTTTTTACTGCTCGGTAAGTGAAGTTACTATGCATAAGAACGCAGACTTAAATCGTATTCAAAAGAAGAAATCCTGCTCCGGATCTTACTCTGGATTTAACTTGAAAAGTTAACTTCACTTTTATTGAAATTGTTCTAAAGTTACTCAGTTAAAAGCTTACCTAAAAGAATGAGAGTTACTTTGAAGAAACTAATGTATTCTCAGGTTACAGCTATCAGAATAGCTTTTGAGAACTAAGCTCCTATTCAAGACGTAAAGTTAAACCTAAGAAACTATAATGATAAGTATTTTTATTGTTACCTTAATTCTATTATCTGCATACCTATATGTATTTTTATAAAAAGTGAGTCCCGCACTAGGACAAACCAAATGCGGTTATTCTGACCTTTTACACTATTAAGGACGAGCTGGACGCCTACAAGAGGGACTGGCAACTGGTGGCCCAAAATCGAGAAGAGTGGCGGGAGTGGGGGGAGGCCTTTGCCCAGCAGTGGGACAAGACGGGTTAACAGTAACAGTAACTAAGAAGACACTGATTGATTACGCGATGTAAACAATAAGTTCAACAACAGTTATTAATTGATAAACGACTAACAATAGCACTAAAGTAAACATCATGACCTTTTGATTGAGTGTGACTCACCGTTTTATCACGACGCATTTCTCTTCGCCTACAACGAATATGAACGTTTATGAATTGTGAGTCTCTTGCGAGTCGGTCAAGGTTGGACTAATGAAGTTTCCAGTTTTCAATGTTGAATAAGATTACTTTATTACAAAGGATGCCTTTGTCTAGTGGCTCAAATTATGTCTGTGAGCATTCAGAATTATTTATTAAAAAATGGTTGATATTAATTTTAGCAAGTCAAAAGTTTGAATAATTATCAAGTAGGTAGTAATTATGTAAATGATAATTTCGTCCGGTCATTTTAAAAAGGATGCCATTTGAAAATATTCAGCACTAAGTGCAATGAGTTTCCTTTTAGTCGATTGTTTAACCGTTCACATCCTTGTGCGCTATTCGGGAGTGTTCAATAGAAACGTCAGCGAATTCGATCGCTCAGTGATTCAAATGCTGCGGAATTCGTATGTCCATTAACCCAAATTGAACTCATTGTACAACGGCCTTTTCATTGTGTCTCTGCTGTGTCACTTCGCAACAACTCGTTAACAATGGCTACTGTTCAATTTGTTTCGATTGATGAAAAATAGTTTCGAAAAGCGACTCCGTCGGCGTCAGCAATAGGACTGTTCCCTAATCGAGACTTTATTTCTTTTCAGAAAAAAATGTAGAGATAGATTAACGTAGGTCGAGTCTACATTGTATAAACAATGTCCATAGACCAGGCGTCGCCTCTCGTTCCGATAAAACCTCAAGTGTTGAACAACGGCGCGTTTATCAAGAACACCCACAACCGCAGCAGTTTCTGTGGCGTGTCTCCTTCCAGTGGTACATTCAAAACTTTCGCTGTTAATCGCAAGAGTTGGAGTGGTAATGTGACGTTGCCGCTCCAGCAATACACTCCTGAAGTTGAACAACCTCAGTTGGCAACTTTCCGTTCGGGAACCGGCACCTTCCCAAGAAACAAGGAACGTAACAATAACAGTGCGTCGGGCGGAATATTAACGCCTAACGGGAACTCTGTGCAGACGCCCAGAGGAAATGAAGTGAGGAGAAGCGGAAGCACAAACGGCCGGCGCTACGCAGAGATAGGAAACTGGAGTAAAAGGTGAGTCGATTATACGCTGCTACTTTGATTCATTTGTTTTTTGTTCACCAATTAATTTATGTTCGTGAGGGAAGGAAGTGATTAGTGTGCGTGTAAATATTTGAGAATTTTACGTAACATTCGGCCATTGCTCCGTTTCACTAACTTTTGCTTAGACCTTATTTATTTCTTCTTTCATCTCGAGTAATTCAGTAACAAGTTTTCCAATTTCATTCTCTCGTCGTTTTCATTTCCTCCCGTTCGGCGGCGTCTCGCTCCCTTAATATTACTTTTATTAGCTCAAAACGTTTAACAAACATTGGTTTCAAAATCTAATAACGTTGGATTACGTTTCAACAAAGGGACGATATGATGTAGGCTGGAAACGGTCGTGTATTTCTCCACTGTTTCCCTTAAATAATGGGAATATTGACCTCAGCTATCTGACGTCATAAGTTTTTATGAAACTTATTGTCGATAAACATTAGGCTAAAACTTATCCCAATGTCTACCGTATTTATCTTATCGGGATCTTCATAATCTTCTGTTCGGTCGGTTGTGGGAAGTTCGTCCATAATTCTCGCTTGCTCAATTTGGGGCAGTGAGTTGATAAGACGTCCAATAATCTGGTTGTATGTAGCATTCGCGTTTTTAGTCAGGGCTCTTATCGCCCCATGATTTCTCCGCAGTAACCGATCTTATCATCCTTGATATTTAGCGGCTTTCCCTCCCACTATTTACGCTGAGTGTTTACTAACCTACGCCAATTAATGAAAGCTATTTTCTTAGTAAAACGTTATCCCTAAGTTCATTAGTTCCAGTTGAACAAGCATTTGCAAAGAAATAACGGTGTGTTTCATTTATTAACATTGTTTTACATATCAGTTACGGTAACAAGAGAACGTTAATTTATGCAGCAAGTAATTAATTATGATAGCGCTTAGAATATAATTAACAATGCAAGTTTCAAGGCCTCTTGAAGTGGCGGAGTGTCTATGAATAGGTTTTATTAAGCGCTTGCGATTATATAAAAGACTTTTATGATAATACTTGTTAAAACGCTTCGTCTTCACACGTTAAATATTCGTCAGATGAACTCACAGATAGTAGAGACTTATATTGATATTACATTAAAGTATTCATATAACTTTAAGCCGAAAGGATAAATAAATGTCGAGGTAATAAGTAATCCGGTCGTTTGCGTAATTCGATTTATTGCAAAAGAACTTAAGCTTATTACGTTTGCATTTGACCAAACTAGGGTTTCATTTATAATTGATAAACACTTTATAAGTTGCGTTATTCATAGTTCAAGTATTTCTATTTTTATATTATTTTACTTGTTATTTCTAAATCTTTCTTTTTGCTGACAAAAAGTTTGGATACCTTTTCTCTGACGTCAATAACTACTGTTCTCATTTCAAAATTGATGTTATTTCGTATAGTTATAATATCGTCTATTCATGTAATAAATCCAATTTGTACCGCTGACGGTAGCACAGAAAAAAGAAAATTACACCAAGCGAGACGTGAAGCATTTATTAGGTAGTTTTAATAGAAAAACTAGCTTCACCGGCATTCGTATCGGGTTCCTTGGAGACGGCAATTTAGTTCAATTACCTTATACTTTCACTTTCTTGTTCCCACTAAATCTCCCTTCAGATTGAAAAAGTAAAGCGTTGGGCCTCCAAAGCTCCCAATTAGTGTATAGTTAATTAAAGTTCTTTGAACTTTGGTGATTGCATTTTACCTTCAAATTGTAATTTGATGTTATAGAAGGAATACTATTTTAATTGATCACCATGATAACATCTAATCCTCTATGTATTATTATTATTAACTTAACTTCTATGGTTTACTATCTTCTGATCTAGAAAACTTCGACTAGAGACAAAAGTATCAGTTTACTGACAAAAAAAGACTAGACTGTATTGAACAAGACAATCTTAAAACTGTCTGAATTATAGTATGAAAATTAAAGGCATCTGTACGCTACGCTACAATGTATCTACTTCACAATCTTCATTATTTTCGTACTTCATAACAGTAAAATACATTATTTTTTGACGTCATTTTATGAATGACGAATACAAAAGGTTGAAGGAAGAATAATGTAAAGCCGGTGGGCACGGGACACTATTGTGAAAGGATTTCAAAGACCATTCACAGCTTCCGAAGCTATTAAGCTCTTCACAAAGCTGAGAGACGCTGTGTTTTTGTTTTCTTTAACGGTACGTAGTGTTATAGGTAGAAACGTAAGTATATCTTAAAGGTATCAACTGTTTTAAACATCTTTTCTACTACCATCTACTACCAAGGAAAGGAGGAACCTTATCTTAAGATTATTAAAAAGCATGAGTTTTCAATTTCACTTAATATAAAAAAGTATTAGCCTGTAAGGTCCCACTGCTGGGCAAATGCCTTATGCGAGTTGGTAATCTCAAACCCAAGCCTTGTTTACTTACAATAACAACAAAAAAACAATTATTGGGTCTCTGAGAATACAATATGTTTACAAGTAAATTGTTCGCCGAATTTATCTGACCATGTGTGTTGATTGATCAGATAAAAATATTAGTAAAATAGCCTTTACATACCATAGAATAAGGCATATAACAGTAAACACCTACAAGTCCGACAGAAATAATAGCTATTATAATGTATTATCTACTTCTTATAACTTCTTCAATGCCAAAAGTATTTCCATAAGAGCTTAAGTACAAAATGCTTTGAAATTAAAAAGACCTTTAGATAGTGGGGAGTAAGAAGCAGCAAAAACACCAATAATATAATATTTCTGGGGCCTATCTAATTAACAACCCACGTTCCTTCGATAACGATCACTAAGTTTTGGCAGGTGTCCATTTTTTTCGATAACCGGTATTTGATAGGCCTTTCCCATCTTCAAACCGTCTCTAAGTTTGCGTAATGTTCTGTCTGGTTATCTGTAATAGCTATACTTATTATTATAGAGAGGAGATTCAGGTTATGTCTAAAATCATCTTCTAATCTGATTAATAAACGGAAATATCTTTGATAGCTCACGTGTTGTTGATATTGAGGGAGACCACGCAAGTTAGCAAATTCTTAAGACATCGTTTGGAATTCGACATGTTTGATACTTGCTTCCTATATTAGTATTAGGTAAGTAAGATCAAGTAGGTTTGTGGCCATACCTGGTGTTGGAGTTTTTAGACCGCCTAAAGGCCTTCAGCATGGTCCTTCTTGAAATCAGCGGAGCTTAATACTGCGGCTAATAAAAATTAAATAATTACGGCAAATAAATAATTGTGGTTATCTGCAGTAGTGGGTACAATAAATTTGGCTCAAATAGTACCTAATTTAGTCTCGAAAAACATCCCAATGTCTTCTCTGCTATACATTTATTCATTGGCACGAAACCTTTTCAAATGAAGGGAAACGTCAACACCTGTCGTTGTTTTGTTACAAATAAGTTATTGTTCTGAATAATAAACAGTTTCTTCCGAAGATATTGGCGGTGGAATTGGGTTGTATTTATTAGGAAGGAAAAAGGTTGAGTATTATTTTGGCAATCCTCCTCCCTGGCATAATAACGGCGACCAAGTGTGACAAGACATGATACGATAAATACTGAGTGCCGATTGGTGGAATATTTGAAATTGGAGTTTTCCACCAATCATTGGACAGCTACAGATAATACTGTTAATAAAATCTTTAAGCACTAAGTGGAAATAACCAGCTGTTTGGATGACCACAGACTAATTTTTTGACAAGCCTGTTGTCACAGTGGCAGTGAGAGCGCTCTCTGTGTCAGTGGTTGCGAGTTCGATTCCTTTTACTGTTATTCATCACGAGATATTTCGTTGGCGTCGTTGTGCTACGGCAGATAAAATAGATACTTTTAACACTTCAAGTAAACTAATGGTCAGACTGAATTAAGTAATATTACTTTAAAGCTACCATACCCTCTGTTTTCTCCTCCATGATAACAATAGACAATCCATTTATTACAACTAAACTTGAAGTAATTTGCGACTCCACGTTTAGACATGGAGGTGTCTGCGCCTAGAGGCACATACTATCTAGAATCTAGTCTATAAAAACGTGTGATTAATATCTAATGTAATGAAAATAGGCCCAAGGCACTTACCTTCTCGTTACGAAAACATAATCGATCTTTAAAACGTACTCTAATTTATCTTATAGGCGACTTTGACATAGTAAATCAAAGTATATTCAATATTGTTAGATTTATAGGACTGGTCGATTAAAAATACCTACTTTGTTTTGCCCGACAGCTGGTAAAGTGTCAACATGTACGCTTAATTCTAAATGACTAAAAACCTGTTCGTAATTTGTATTACAAAAATAATTCATCAACTTTCAAGTAATTTATTCCTCAGACCTATAGCCTGGTACGAAATCGCGCTATTCCTATTGAATATTCGAACCCCTCATTTGGTATTCGACACGCGGTATGGCATAAATATTCCCAGTTGTCCTGATTACAATAACTTGGACGTCCCTTGGCCTGCTACGGATACAGTCCTGAGGGATGACAGTCACTTAGATAATGGGATTCTAGACCGATTTCTCTGTAATTATTTTATGGCTGATCTCTATTATCTCTTGGCGCTTTGTGGGTTCATTTCGTTTGGTAACTAACTGAATCTAATGAGATGTTATTGGAATCCGCTATTATCTATATATATAAAATTCAAAGTCCTGACTGACTGACTGATAATCAACGTACAGCCTCAACCGCTACACCTAGAAACATGAAATTTGGCAGGAAGGTTCTTCAAGTGACGTAAGTGTACACTAAGAAAGGATTTTCAAAAATTCCCGAGGAAACGGGCTCAACGCGGGCAAAGCCGCGGGGCGCTGCTAGTCACAATATATGATCATTACCACGAAACAATTACGAGTAATTCCTATAAGTTTTTAGTATGGTAGCGAACTAGAGCGATTGCGCCTTGCCTATATAAAGAGAAGGAAGGATTCTTTTCTTCCTAGTGAAAAACTGAATAACAAAATTTGACTTTTGACTTAGACTTCGATATTTACTTTTAATTACTTATTTCTAACTTAAATCATGTTTGAACGTATTCCAACGAGTTCTAAACAGTATGAGCTCTGCAACGCAAGTAGTACCTACAAAAACAATGCTACCCACATTACCATAGAACCTATCTTTAACTAACACATTCAACACCTATCTAGGTAGAGTATTGGGATGTGTTTGGAAAGTATAGTCAACTGAACTGAAAGCCTGTTACGGTCTGGTGAGCAGGCGCAGCGGACGTGTCGGAGGTACTAACCGGCTGTGCCGGAGTCCCGGGGAAACTGCACGCTCGCTCCGGATTCGGGAGCGACCACAGTGCAAATGGATGCAGAAATATGGGGATTCTGTTGGAAATTTAGGGTTTGTTGTTAGTAACTTGTCGGGAGTGTTAGGAGTACTGTAACTTATGCCTGCTGGGATATGATGTTAAGTGTAATTACCATTAATTGTTTAGTATCATTGAGCTGGCTGTGTTTATGTGTTTGTATGAGAGTTGAAAAAGTACAATTTGTACTTTTACTACTAGAAGACGTATGTAGTTACATATACAATGATAATTATATGAGTTGCCATTTCATTTACTTTATCCAAGATTTTATGGACATATTCGGTATTATTTTAGAATCGCCTCCTAACTAGAATCTTACCAGAACCTTCTTAAAACTCTTTCGAATATCAATAGCATAAAGTTTTAATAGGAATGAATATAATAATCATGACATATCGTTTTTAATACAAATGCAATATGTTCTTTTTATCACATATTGATCTTAATACAACTGTGACATGTCCACCTTTACATCAGACAAAACAGAAAGCCATAGATATAGAAATACATAGATAGAGGTGAAGTTGACCGGGCCTCTGTTTGATATGCTAATTGACCGAACTGATTTGCACAATAAAACAACTAACACGCACTCAACAATGTCCTAACGAAGCGTCTGCCTCAATGTGATAATGTATGTATAATCGGTCTGTTTTCAAATTGCAGTACAGGCACGTGTTTGGGTTTAGTTGTACGTACTCTATGTGTTTTTATTTCTTTGGTAATCTATCTATATTATACTTGATTGGTTTGTCTCGCTAAAACTCGACTAGACCGATCTGGTTAATTTTGATTTTGAAATGTGGAAGTTCGGAGAAGGTTTAAAATGTAACGTGAATTGTGAAAATACAAATGAGTAACTAGCTTGCTAGTTGACTACGGTGCATTGTTAGTATGTGCAAGCGGCTGGCATGCCAGTATGTTGTTTCGGCCTAGTGTCTAGAAATGAATGACCTATTGCAAAGCAAAAGCTTCTGGGATATACTGGATTTTAGAATTTGATGTGTGGTCTGATCAGTATATTCAAATTTTCCAAGTAAATCCGTTAAACTTGAAAACCTTAACATTACTATGAAAAGTGTTATCTGCTTCCAAAGAAAAAGTACAAACCTACACTTAACATTATCAGCAAATTCTTCTCCATACAAGTATCTCTGTCTGTATGTCTGTCACTGGGCGCCATGTCTAATTAACGACCATTTAACTGCAAGTCCGTGTGGTTCCAGAACTGAATGAATCGCCTGACTACGCTGCCACAAATACTGCATTAATTATATTTTATCGCTATGGATGTTCGTTGCAAATTAATTCGCCGCAAGATAAGCATTAATGCAAATGTATTAAGTGTAGATTTAATATATTTGAGAAAAATATAGATATGGATGAGTACTCGGTTGAAGCAAGATAGCAGACGATCTCTAAATGCCGATGATATACGAGTATGTTAGCCATATATCTACCTATATTTATACACTAGCAGCGCCTCACGGTTTTACCTGCGTTGTACCCGTTCCCGTGGGAATTTCAGGATGAAAAATAGCCTATAACCTTCCCGCTGAATGTGGCTCTCTATTACAAAAAGAATTTTTCTAATCGGACCTGTAATTCTTGAGATTATTGCGTTCAAACAAACAAACTCTGCAGCTTTATAATATTAATATAGATGATTTAATACAACTCATATGACAATAGAAATGCTAACAGTTGCCGTATTGAAACAATAAAATTCGGATACAAGATACGAAATTAAACGCTATCTATCATTAAACTCATACTAAATTACAGTTATCTGAACTGTTTCGCCCACACGAGAGCGTAAGGAAACCCCTACTCCAGTATGACTCACGTCTGTTAGAAGGATTCATTATGAATCATTTTCTTTCATTTACTTAACCCCAAAATGAATACTATTTATTTCAACATCATGTATGAACAATTTAGCAAATTAAGGCCGTTTTTCTGTGCAGTAAGCAGTTATAACGACATTTAATAAAGTTTAATTCGGCGAAACGTTACATTGATAAAATATTACCACAGTCACTTGTTACTTCACGTACGTCAATTTTTTCGTTTACAAATTAGATTTTTGATACTTTGGTGATCTTGTTCGGTAAATGGACCTTTGGTTAAACGGACTTCGGCATAATAGATATAAAAAATAACTGAGATCAGTCATGCACCAGTGTTATTGCAAACTACTTTATATGCTGGTTTCTTAAGTTTAAGAGAACACTACTCATTTTGAATTGAAATTACGTTTTCGGATACACTTCGCTTTTATTTTACATTTTTATCTCACGTTTCGGCCCCTTTACAGGAACCGTGCTCTAAGAAGACATCTTACATCTACATCTTACATACTTATTTACATCTCAAATTATTAGCCCTACTTTTAACTTAACAATAAACAGATACTATCACAGTAATAAGGTCTTAACAAATAAGTATGGTTACGTGAAGATGTAACGAGACTACGGAACTAACCATAATGAGCAACCATAGCAAACCAAACCATGGCAGCTTTTACGTAATAAAGTACCTGTTACAGACCTTTAAATAATTATTACGTAATCTGTACCTCATAATATAAGTTAGGTTAGTTTGGTTAGGGCATTGCAGGCTGAATCACCTGATTGCCGGGAAAGTAAGAAGATTCGATGAAGAAGAAGCTTAGGTTTTTAAAACTACGCAACGGATTTTGATGCAGTTATTTTTAGTAGATGGAGTGATCCAAGAGGAAGGCTTATGTGTATAAAAATTCCCGAAATTCCCACGGGAACGGGCACAACGCGGGTAACACTCCGGGGCGCTGCTAGTATATAAATACTATATAAGAATATTGACACCCAGACGTCGTCGCCAACAACTATGTCTGCATATATTATTGACTCCTACATAACTATGAACGTATATCAAGGTACGAATCTATCATCTATCTATCAAAGCGGTAACCAGTGTTGTGATTGTGTCACGTCGGGTCAATCAAAAGATAAAGGCCTAGGGCGTGAGCTTGCGGACATTAATTAAAGCCGATATAAGCCGATTTCACCCTGGCCAGATTATCAAATAATAGCTGTAGGGACGGTCTTGTTATTGGTACCTATATGTATTGATATTGGTTGGTAAACTGTTTTTTAATGGTGGTATATATGTTAGGTGTATTTATTTAAGCATCAAATTGTATCGTAAAGGTGTATATTTTAATGAACTATGTCTGCACTTGCGTTTATTTTAAACTTTTTAAGGTTATGTCACTTATCTAGGTATTATTTATTTTATTTGGCCGTTTTTCTTTTCTGATCTGGCTGATCTGATAATAATGTACACCTCTACTTATTCTTAAACTTAAGGGGTTCTTTTCACTTTTTCCTATTTTCAGTTTAGTTTACTGTTCACGTGACTAGACATGCGTCCATTCTTTTCTCCAAAAACACACAATTAGATATTTACTTAGATAAGTTATGTAACATTTTATACGTGCATTTTAAAACTCATAAGATATATAAAAAATCGAGAAGAGTAGCGGGAATGGGGGGAGGCCTTTGCCCAGCAGTGGGACAAGACGGGCTAACAGTAACAGTAAGTTATATAGACAGTAGTTAGTATACACGGACTCACCTCATAATCACATTACTTTTCGTGATTTTCAACTTAGCATAATGGAATCAGGTCTTCAAATTAAACCATTATTACTATCTTCCGACTTCACTGAACTGTTTTGATGTTACATCCAAGCATTGATTCACTTTCGTAATAACAAATTCGTTTGTATTTCAAAGGTTCTCCTTATTAGAGACCCGATTCGGGATCGCTCGGAGGGCTAATTTCATCAAGTGATCAAATTACTGCTACCAAATTTGGGATTTATGCGAATGTTTTTTAAAAAGGAATATTCTTGAGTATCGTATACATGGAAATTGCATTTGTTGATATGATTTGTTTTATATACTCAGCTTCTTTTGTATACTTGGGTTACGAGGTTATTTTGTCCTACAGCTTAATACAAACCGTATAAAAAAAATTCTTACTTTGTAAACCTTAGCATTAATAATGAATTCGATTAAGCGCTAGAAACACTTCTGGTGCAAAAACATCATAAGGATGCATCTCTATGAAAGCGGAGCGGAGTAGTGCGAAGCCCGATTAGGTACACAACACATTGATATTTTCAAAATATCTTTGTAATCCATTGTAATTGGTCAGTTGAGCTCCGCGCAGCTCCGGTTCGCTTCCATGTAAACGCACCCTAATGTATTTATTTTGTTTCCCATTGCTAAATAAATCAAATCCATGTTACTGTTTCTGCAAATTCTTTCAACTATATATTTCAATTCAATTTGAATTCTTCTATGAAGCTAACTGCAACAAGCAAAACAATAAAATACCAAATCTGAATACCAGAACAGATTGTGGGCAACCTATTCCATAAAAAGATGCAATATCTAACTTTTATTGCTCTAGAAATAGAGTTTAAAATTGCTAGCAAAAGGAGGAGGCTTTAAATCGAAATTGCTAGAGTTTGGAGTCCTCTATGGCTTGGGAATAGAGTTCAAAGTGTGGAGAATATTCAATTGTGTGCCTAAAAGTCTAGGTACAATCACAATAATGGTACTGATAGCCCGAGGCGCCACACGGGATCGCTTTAGACGTATTTTTTTGTTTCAATATCGAACCCTTTACTACAACAGAGGGTATTTGTTAAATCCACATCAAAGAGAATTTTGCTTTATGAAAATGTTATTTCTTGTTTGGCAATGTTTTAATGGTTTTCGAGATATTGTTAAAGGAATACAAATGAAGGATATTCGTTTCCTTTTTTAATTCAAAGAATGAAATGCGATCTTTTCCCAAGTTTATGGATCATTCAAATTACGAACAAAATATTCCTTTTTATAATTTTTTAAAATATTCTGTTCATATATAAAAGTTCATAGTTACGAAACAACCCGTTCCAATTTTAAACCGCAGCTAAGATGCCGGAATTAAAAACTACACAACATCTGACCTCATTCCTTACCCTTTTATAAAAATTAATTAAGAAACATAAGATTTTGTCTTTGATAATATTTTAAATGTCGAAACTTTTAAATATTTGAAATCAGATTTACGTGTAGTTACATTTCCGTGTAACTATTAAAATTATAGGTTATTAAATATATGTTATTTTTATTTTGAAATACACTAAATACCGGATAACCTTCATCAAGTCCTCCTCACTAGCGCCCTCTCGCTCCGACGCGATATCTTCCTCTTTTTCCTTCTTCACCTCTTCTTCTTTATCCCCCTCTTCTATACCTTCTTCTTTCAAAAAGTTTGTGTTAGATTATGTAATTACTAATGTTATGTTTGACTGAACAACTAAGTATCTACTAATCAATCTAAATTGTAGTCAAAACAATAACAGTAAATTGATACGGTAACAAGTCTCAAGTGTCTAGGGTTGCCTCCCCTCTGGTATCACCGCACTAGTGTTGTGATTGACAGGTACGAGTATATTCCCTGGACATCCGTAATTGCCTCCCCTGTTTCACGGAATTTAATAAACACACAGACCACTGTTTGTTTGTAAGCGGAACGGGGTAGAAATGCAAAAAGTTAGGTAATGGATTATTATTTTTATGACAATGTCAGTTCTAAAAATATGTTTATTGAAGATAATTATTATCAAACGTCACAAAAACTAAATATGTTAGACTTAACTGAATAGTTTCAAACGTCACCGTTGACAAATCAAAATTAGTGTTTTAATTGCTTGAAAAGCTTGCTCTGCTGTGGCGATATACCCGTTGGAATTATTAATTTACAATGTGATCTAAAAATATTTATAGTAGTTTTTTTTTTTACTTTCATTCTACCCAATAGCATTACTACCACAATTATCCATGTATTGCCATTTATTTAGATACACAGTTAGCTATTAATTCGCTAACTACTAAAACTAATTGTCTATTCCAATACCTCTATTCTCAATCCCTTTATTATTAATGGCAACATTTGTAATAAAGTTCAATTTGTGTTGATTGAAACCCGGTAATGGATTTGTGTTGCTATGTGCATAATAAGTTGGTTTACCGTGTGTTTGTTTGTGGTTTCGATAATATAATTAGGGAAACGATATTTTGTAGGGGTTGCTATTAATTAATATCATTTGTTTATGGTTTCAACTGTTACTGAATTTGCTGGTTGATGTCATAGATTTAAATGTTTTTTTTTCTATCGTATGATATGTAATTTGTAGTAGTCCTTTTATTCTGCCGTCAATGACATTAATATGATTTGTCTTTATTGCTAAGTCAAAATGACAATTCATTGGAACTTTGATAAAAATGTGTTTATTTTTATTTCAACCATCTGTCCTTTCCAAATTTTTAACTCTTCCAATAAAAAATAATTAAATAATTCCTCTGACAAAACAAAGCACACAGAACACTACGAAAAATACAAATCGTTACATTATACATAGTTACTTACATCCTTTTATACTAATACTGTATACCTTACCATAATATAATACGAGCTTACTTTTTACAAAATCAAAGGAGATAAATCTGAGATTTGCAATTTATTAAAACAAAACTGCATCAAGATCGAGAACACCTGGCGAACAGCTGCATGTTGCTGTGGCCTTATATGATAATTCGGTTAGTACTGGTCTAACAGGCTTCGGTAGTTATTTAATACTACATTTCAGTTGAATGATGTTTAACTTGTCAGATGCTTAAGTTACGTAATTACTTACTTGATAATTTGAGTCTTAAGCGTGGGAATCATGGATTAATGCTTTTATATTATGCCACGTTTTAATCCACTTTGAAACGTCAGATAAAAAATTAAAAATACTGTTAAAGCATGAGTCTATACTATAGACTATACAGACGAAATTTCTATAGATTATAGTATTGAAACTTATAAAGAGGATACGGTATGACCAACCTTCAAGTCTACAGTACATAATAACTAAATTATTGGTACAAACAGCAAAAAATTCCATTCCCAAATTGATCCGAAATACACCGCAACGTCAGATAAAGTTAATTCTATTCGAAGTATTCGTCATATTTTATGACGTCCCTCCGGTATACCGCTCGCTGCACGAAATTCAATACTCCACTCAAAATAATAAAATTACTGGCTGAATGCAATCCTGATTCCACGTTTGACGTTTAAATAACGAATATATTTTATAAATCGAATTGGATTCTGATAACTTTTTAAATATCCTGTTCTTTTTTTGAACAAAAAAGGTTTTAAAAAACGGGTTGCTAATTATGTTGTTATTGAGTTCTTTGTAAACGAATTATGTGTTTTGATATCTTTTTTTGTTTTAAATAAAAGAGAAGAAAGAAAAGAACATGAGCAAAAATTTCACAGACATCATTAAAATCAGATTAAGAGTCACAATGTGTGTTATTATTAATATATGTAGTTACATTATAAACAACGTGACGTTATAAATAACCGTTATATTAATGACGTTATTTAATAGGTAACAATGACATAAATCAAGTATTGAACCCGGAACAAACAGTGGGCGGGACCCGTTGTCCGCCTTCTTGCTCCGTAATTAGGAGCCATTCTTATTCAATACGAGAAAGTGCGTTCTTTTATTAATATATTATTATAACAATGTGTTAGAATTATTATGAGTGGTCTGGACTGACTGTAAAAATACTTTACAGGTCAAATGTCATAATCTTATTATTTGTTGAAATGGGAACTTACGTACGACAGAGGTTGCTGTTGAGTGTTCCTCAAGACGTTTCGGTCACATCCGGTGACCTTCATCAGGAGGTGGGTGAAGCGCTCGCGACAGCGTCTCTCCCCGCACTCATAATCTTGTTAATAGTAAATATGGAAATTTTAGTATCTTATTATAGTTTTAAAGAACTTTCTAAAAGAGCTGAGCTTAATACCATGCTAATTTTGATATCCACCAATCATATCACACAGCATAGTCCAATAGTGGTCGTTTTCACCAATAATATCAAACGTAGCATTAAGCTAAAAAGCGCTTTTTATCAGCTAATGGAAATTAGCTCATAAGTCACATTTTAAACCTGAACCTTAAACCTACTGTTTCTCATAGGCAGTTGATATCCATAAGTATAGCTAAAGAAACCGTAGTCTAAACTGTTATTTAATAACTTCATATTAATAGTCCAGCGGACGCCATTAGTACTAACTGCCCACTTTCCCTCTTCATTTGGTAACCTTTCACACGACCGGACTATTGTTAGGCTACAAGCTGTGAATGATAATTAGTTAAACACACCGGTACTGAGCTGCAAATGTTTACAATTTGGATACAGTGTAGTAGAGTTTTAGTTAAGGTTTGGGTATTTGGTCGGCAGTGGCCAACAATAGTTGTTTTAAGTCACAGAAGAGCGAACTACTTACTGTTAAATTTAGTTTTTTAAGTGCTATGTCTGTCATACAACGTATGGTCGACATGTTTTGCATTTTAAACATTTAAGAATAATACCTTACAGTGTAAAATAATACCAATACTAGCTGTCCCGCGTGTGGTTACACCCGCAACCCAATAGATGTCGTTAGTGTGAATCTAAACCATTCAGGTGCCACTCAAACGCATACAAAGCCGTTTAGGAGGATTTTAGTGACATACACACGTCAGTAGAATTATACATATAAATATCATTACATAGTATAAAACAAAGTCGCGTCTGTTTGTCTTCTGTTTGTCTGTCTGTATGCTTAAATCTTTAAAATTACGCAACGGATTTTGATGCGGTTTTTTGTAATAGGTAGAGTGATTCAAGAGGAAGGTTTTATGTAAAAAAAATCCCGAAATTCCCACGGGAACGGGCACAACGCGGGTAAAACCGCGGGGCGCTGCTAGTCTTGTATATGGTAATATTTATTCCAGTTGTATTCATTTAAAAAAATACTTAACGTTAGCTGTTATACCGTACTGCATTATATTATGATGGGTACTTTACCTTAATTAAATATTCCAATACGAATACTCAGCAGTATCATACAACTTTTTAACAACAATAATAATATTGCCTCGTAACATTAACCTTTAAAAAACAGGACCCCATTACAAACGAACGTTGGGTCAAAAAATATAACGACCTCTGTTCACTCCCTAGGGATAGTTGCTTAGCAACCGGCGGTCACACACAAGTAATTATTTCGTATCCGAACCTTCCCTGAAGCTGTGACCACCTGAAAATTTAACGACGTCATCCAATGGAGCTTTGGAACTTGGATGTGGATAGAAGCTTATAGCTTTGTGTGAAAGCTTTTATCATGTTGTTTCAGTTGCTATGGATATGGACCATATTGCTTTGTAATTGGTGCTATTATGGAGTAAAATATTATATTTTTCAGTCCCAATATGACTAAAACCTTGTTTGAGTTGACCAAATTAAATTCTAGTTCGTGATATTTTGGAGGAAAATATATTTTTGTTCAGTCTGTTATGGGTCTTGATAGAATTTTTTGACAATTTAGATATTCTGTGAGGTTTAAACCTACGTATTCACATATCAAATCAAATTATTAATATTATATCAAGATCGTTTGAGAATAGAAAAGTTTACACTTTGTACTCTTACTCAGTATACAAAACTATAATGAAAATTCTTAGCAAATTCGTGACTCCAAATCTAGCGATGGAATTTCATTCAAATTCCTGATCCGTTGAATGGAAATTCCGTCTCAATAAATTCTCGATAAAATCATTACATTATTTTCATATTATATTGTTTGACTCTTGCCTGAATAGATTTTTTGGATTTGTATAATATAATGGTACTTAGCCTTTGCCGGTGGTCAAAGGCCTTTCACCATTTATGCCTCAAGTTATTAGTTTACAGTCAGCAAATGGAAATATAACTTTGTCAAATTAAAAAAATGTTATTGAGATCAATAACTTTAATGAGAATAATATAATGGAATAAAAATGCCACGGTTTCTGAATTTTCCTGGGCTGATGACTTATACAAAATTACTGAATACTTGTCGAAGTTTCTAATAAGTTTAGTTATTTCAAAATGTCGCTGAATTCTGAAATCGCCTTCCGGCTCCATTCACCCCTATTCATCACTTGCTCAGATTCCGGAAGTCACCACTCTAAATCAAACATGGCGCTTGCAATTGGAGGGAACGCATATTTTAATATCTATAATGGCATTGCCAAATCTGATGGATTTATAGCTTTATTACGGCTGATTGGATTTACAATTTAAGCTCAATTTAAACTATATTTCAAAATGATTGAGTAATATTTTGGGTGTCAAAATGTTTATTGAATTCTGTGTAATATGTTGCAGACGGGTCGATGAATTAATAGGTATTTTAATTTAAATGAAATAGTCAGACCAATTAATTCTATAAACCACTTAAGAATTTATTTATATGAGCTTTGGCACTCTGAGTAAACCAATAAATGAAATTGAACACATTATTATGTAGTGTGTATTTTAGTTCGATACTTTGTCGGGTCAAAAACCTATATTGTAGTTACATGAACATAAATAATTGAACTAGTGTAATTCACACTACATTACTCGTACCAAACAAAGCTCAAGCATATTTATATTTAATCCCAACGCGAAGCAAAATCGCAAACTATTTTAATGTAACTCTACATACAACAATTTGCATTTCCCAAATGGCTACACAGCTATAACACGACCGGAATGAGTGGAACACAGGTGTATATAAATTGCAACGGGTGGCGTAAATATTTAAATCGGCAGCATAATACGAGTACTACGTTAGGGTGCGTTCACACTATGGTCTGTGCGCAGTTCATTTCCATAAAAGGCTCTTGAATCTCGCAAAACGTTTTGGGAATTTCAATTCGCTTTGCTTTTTTCATTTTGCTCGTTTGTATGCTGATCTTGTTTTGTGTAAAATATGTTGGAAAAGAAAAATAATTTATTAACAAAAAAACGCATTTATCATGCAATTACAAGGGATGGACGTTTGTTATATGTTTGATTATTTTAATATAAATTCAGTTTTTTTATTAAATGGAAATCACATGGATACATAATGAATATTTCAACTAAAACAGAACAGAAACTAACTTATTTTAAATATAATAAACCGCAGAACGCTTTAACCTATAAATTAGAAAAATCCCATAAAAGGTGACAATAATCGGTATTTTTGAACCACCCAAAATAGACACTGTTATATTACATAAACACCCAGTAAAAGTGTCATTAAATAGTGAGACGGAGTGCACACCGGCGCACCGAGTTTATCGGAGCGTGAATCTCGATTATACGGTGTCCCGTTTTGCTGTCATTTGCACGCATTACTGTAGCAATTTAGTTTTAACTTTTGGGAGTTCGCAAAACACACACATGCAACTGTAAAACAATTTACTATTGTGCAGGTGTTCTTATATTTACACTGTGCTACTGTAACGGTGACGGCAACGTTAACTGTCGGTTTTTGTAAAAAGAACAGCAAAATTACAGTGTATTGATAGGTATAATGTATAACGTCCGTGGTACACCGTTATTGTGATGGGTACTTTAGTTTTTCTTAGATATTTTATTCAGTTACTTGCGACAAATACTGTATTGCTCTACAGTATAGACATTTTTTGGTATAAACTGCATGATCTGAAATGTGAAGTTAGGTGAAAAAAATAAGACGTTTTGTAGGCAAACGGCAACGGCATAAAACAATTGAGACGTTATTCTCGAGGTAAATACCTGTTCAAACTCTTACTAACACAGCAATAAAATCTCTCCATTAAACAGAAGAACTTAACCACCTCAATTAATTCAATTCAACTGTTCTCCAGAGCGTAACGAATAAGATGTATCAATAACCAATTGTAACATCAATGTATACGTTCCTAAGTTCGTTGACCTCAGGGCGATGCAGTCGAATGTCTCGACTCCAAATTCAGAGGAGTTGGACATAAATCGAATGTCAACTCTTCAATGGAGGAAGGCGAATTTGGACTTTAATAAATTGATGCGATTAAAGATGTGGTGGATATTAAAGTGGATTTTAATGGTCGTGTAGAGTCTACTTTAATTATAATGACTCAGGCTTTTAAGTTATCTTAGAACTGACAAAATACATATTGCGAAAATTATAAAATGAATAGCACCATTGCATAAGTGCCATTGGTTGCTAGAGTTCCATCGAAACATAATGTTTTTGCTCTGTGATTTATTTTAATACATTCAAAACGCATAACACACTCTGAATAGTGTTTATTATCTTCTATATAAAATTCTCGTGTCACAGTGTTCGTTCGCGTACTCCTCCGAAACGGCTCGACCGATTCTCATGAAATTTTGTGAGCATATTGAGTAGGTCTGAGAATCGGCCAACGTCTATTTTTCATCCCGAAATTCCCGCGGGAACGGGTACAACGCGGGTGAAACCGCGGGGCGCAGCTAGTAAGTTTTTATATAGCTCTTTTTCCGTTTATAAGTTTTTTAACATACCAGAAATAAACATTTTTATACATACATAGTAGATTACAAAAAAGCGTCAGATTGAAATGTCCCTCTGCTTGGCAAAGGCGTCTCGTCTCACCGAACATATCAGTACAGTGAGAAGGATTAGATAGCAGATAGAAGACTAAAAAAAACAGTGTAAATTAGAACCATGTCTGCACTTGAATTAGTTCCTAATATTTGTCCAAAAATAACCCGATAACTACCACAGCCAGCTTACAATAGAAACAGCTTGTACAGGAATAAATCTCGTAAACTGTTATTTTACGCATGAGTTCAACTATCTATCACCATCTGTTACAGCCAATTGGTTTCTGTTTCGTCATCCTATAGAAAGCAATGTTCCATATACCGTGAGAATAATGTTACTGATTCCATCATATACGCTTTACTTGTTGGTACGAAGTAGCTGGTTGGTGCTATCTTGCTTAATATATCATCCACATACATTGTAGATGTTAGGTATGTTAGTGTGCATATAGCGAAATATGTTGAGTTAATTTTAATTTGGTATAGTAGCAAAGGTTCCTCAAAATATGAGCAAAGTATTTTCCATACTTATTAAATTTTTAATAGAATGACATAAATTGTAATTATTTTAGAATTTGCAGAAAAACTTCATCAAAGTCTTTGATATTAAGCTTGGTAAAAAATAATTTGAATTTTATATTTACTTATCTTATAGAAACACTCAAATGCTTGTTAGTAAGTATATTCTAAAAGCTGGCATCAAAAAATCAATAGCTTCCTAAGCTTTTGATAAAGTCATTACGTTTGAACTGAAAATTCTGCGCATAATTAGATTACCCAGTCCCCTCCGGGATGCTCAGGCGACGACTCCGCTACTTCCAAAATTGCTTTGACCGCATTAATTCACGGGCTATAAAGTTACCTGTTGAGGGACTTTCGAGCCCTTAAGAGCAAGTGGACTAAATTGTCTTCCATAACCTTACAGACTTCAAAAAGAGCAAATGATTCTAAATGTTTGCTCCTAAAATTGCAGACGGGCTGTAATTCTTTACAACGTTTGTTTACTATTGCCAGTTTATGCGTTGCTGTTACGACTTTCAAGTTATATCGCTTTATCTCGAGCGTTTGTGTTGATAAGTAATTGAAGTAATAGCTAGTAAATTATTGTTGTCTCTTTCTTCACTGAGGTTATTGAGTATAAATAAGGAAGATAGTTTATCTATAAGTATCATAGTTTAATTATTTTTTTCTTTTGCAGGTAAATATCAGAACTATAAGTTTTCGAAAACATGTGTTAAACTCGTAAGTCGAAGTCTTGTTTTATAAGTATGATACAGTAGTTTTATCTCATGAGCACCTTTGACTACGTATGTAGGTAATTGTACATATACTTTGTGTTACTGTGCGCGTCCAAATCCAGTTAAAATTGTCTTTGAAGTAGCGACTGCGTGGTAAGTAAATGGAGAGAAGATATTCCATATGGTTATTCGCAGTGAGGTATGTCAAATGCATATAAACAATGATGTTGTTGACTGTACTGATAGTTACGCACACCAAGACGCGTGTCTATACTCATTGCGACTACAAGTACGCAGTGGTGCTCGTGAACTAAAACAACTATCCAACTTAGTACCAGTAGCAAGATACGTTCGAGGTTCTTATTAGTAAGTAGGATAGAATGTAGACTCATAACTTACAGTAAAGAATGCGATGCTACTAAACACTTGTAAACAAAGAACTTAACCTCCTATTGGTTAAATCTCTACAGTATAAAGGCAATAACAATAAAGAAATCAACTGCAGCCGTTAGCAAAGCGTCGCCGCCAATATTTTCACCAGTAAAACCTTGCATTCAAGCTGCAATGCAAAATCGACCTTGTATTAAAACATAAAATATTTGCTTTTAATCAAAGTCTACTAAAAAAGCAAATTTAGTCTCTAAACCACTAAAAATAAGAGTTATTTTAAAACTGCTTAAGTAGAAAGTGCGACCAGTTAATCCTATCGAATGTCGCAGACGCCTTTTAGCATAAAGTGGTTAAAATAAGTCTTCTTATGTCGTAACTGGCGTTATAATGCTGTCAAAATAAAGACGTAACATACTAGACGGTTGAGAGTTCCTGAAATAAACTGGTTTACTTTCGTCTTATGCTCGTTAATTGCAGTTTAGTTTGAGTGTTAAATTCCTTGGAAGTTCTTGTCAGTGCTAAATGTCGTATTACATAAAGTAACAATTACTTGTCATTTCACTTATTCCATTTATTGACATAATTCTTATACGTTGTACAGAATTATTACTTGATGGTTAAAACATCGTTTTTTTTTTCGACCCAAAAATAGCAAAATACGATCTATTTTTTACTACATCGACGATATAAGTATACAGTTTATTGTTAACCAAATGTCATGGAAACTAGTAAATAAAAATAGCACAATAAGGGCCAATCCTCGCCCGTCACTATAATAGAAGGTAAACTGAAATCCTAAACTCAATTCAGAGGGTCAATAAGGATCTTTTCATTATTATGCTAAATCTCATTGTGTCCGTAGAGTAGGGAGGACGTAGCGGCCGACTTTGAAAAGAAGTTTTTTGACTCAAATATTTCATGGACAGTGGACTTTTTGAAAAGGAATGTTTACAAACATAAGTTTATAAACATACAGTGATATTATCTTATTGATTTTATCTATACTAATATTATAAAGCTGAAGAGTTTGTTTTGTTTGTTTGTTTGTTTGTTTGTTTAAACGCGCTAATCTCAGAAACTACTGAACCGATTTGAATAATTCTTTCACTGTTTGATAGTCTATTTATCGAGGAAGGCTATAGGCTACATTTTATCCCGAAATTCCCACGGGAACGGGCACAACGCGGGTAAAACCGCGGGGCGCTGCTAGTCTTAGTATATATCTTATTATCTTATAAACTCTATCTTAGCGCTACCGTGTTGGCCATAAAACTACCTACACGAAATTTGATTTGGTTTAGTGTGTGAATCATATCGTGAAAGTTGTAAAATAATATAATGTTTGTATTCCATCAAACAACACTTCCTATGTTTGTACATGTGTACACCAGTTTACCCCATTCTTCTTGTTGTTTATTTCATCTAAAACTTCTATGACACGAATTCCTCGCCTTCATTCAATATTAACAACCTCTCGTTTCATAAGTTCGGCTGTACATCTCCTGCGTAGTTTATATTCTTTATAACTTCAGTTTCAAGGTATATTTCATGGTAATTTCAGACAGTTGAAGTTTATTTCTCTCGTATTTCACGCGAATTGAATATTTTAGTTTGAATGTAGGATATTATTGCTTTGATAATAAAATTTTGGTATTCGAATGTTTGTTAGGTAGTGTTTTATTTTGACTACTGAAGAGGACTGTAATAAGACGAGTAGACTTTGATATTTAGGTTTTGTCTTTACTTCCTTAGATCCATTTGTTTTTTAATAAACCAATTGTTAAATGTCAACCTTTGGTAATTTGTGAGCAAACTTACAGAACGCTTTCTGTAACTAAAATTATTGATACTGTAATTCAAATTTTTGAGTACCCCTTGAATGCACAAAAGAAAAATAGTCCTCATTATTCACAACAACATATAACATTTATTTTCCACTACCAACCAAAATGCAGAACGAAAACTACCCATCAGTGAAATGTCTATACCATTATTTCAGGGTGAGCGGATCATGTCAGATTTTTTTCCGACTACATCAATAGCCTGAAGCATGCAACCCCCTGTATAAGGTACATTTCACAATCAACCCCTGTGCGTGCGATTTTTTTCAAGAAATGGCAGTATAATTCACCCTTAGATAAGAAATGATGCAATTTTTTACTAGTTGTATCTTTTTAGGTAATTTATACTCGCTATTTAATTTAATTCTTATATTTTTCTATACTATTAACTAAGATTAGATAAAGCGATTTTACAAGTGCTCACACTTTAACTTTAAATAAATATTATTCAATCCCATAAAATGCCCTTAAAACCCTTGAAAATGCTTAAGTTACCATTATCATTATTCGGTATACTACGCTTATTACTTTAACTCCTTTATTCTGTGAGCACGGTTCTTGTAAAGGAGTCGAAACGTCAGAAAAAAATGTAAAAGAAAAGGGATGTGTTCTCGTAAATGTAGTTTAAATTTAAAATCAGCAGTGTTCACTTAAACCTAAGAAACCCGTACGTATAGTACGTAGCACAGTAGCAACGCCTAGGTTGTCATATCACATTGCAAAACCCAACGTTGATGACGACATTAAAATGCAAAGCAGCCTGTTTATTCTCGCTTATTTCAAATTTTTGTTCACGTTTTCACACAAAATAACAATTTGCATTCATATCACATTTAATCGGCAGGTTCGCCTTTGTTTACAATAGCATAAAAATGAGTTGAATTACCTGACACAAATACACGGTTGCAAATAAAAGATGATATTTGTAAGCGAGGAAGATTGAATTGTTTTTGTAGGTTATGACAGTTTTACAAAAATGCTTGGTTACCAATTTATTAGCTTAATTGTTTTTCCTACATTAAGAAAATACAGAAGAAAGATGTACACTATGGTAATAACTGCATCAGTGAGAATATTCAACTACCTACATTAAAGGTCAACTCTGCGCTAAGCGTGCGCACGCGTCGGTTCACTTTTGTATGAAGCCACACGCGGCGGGCGTACGCGGCGTGCTCCCGCGGCGTGCGCATGCCGCGGGCGCCCGCGACAGTTCACTTTTGTATGGAACCGCAGCGTGCGCACGCTTAACGCAGTGTCGACCCTAAAACTCACGTAAACTATTAGCGCGGTCACGTTAATTTTTACTTACCATAATATGAATAAGGCGTTCATCTTTATTATTACTGTATACCCATTAAAATCTCGAATTTTCACCCACACATAGTCACAAAATTAAACAAACACACGCAGAAGAAAGATCTGTTTACACGCACGGTCGTTCACCATTGTGCTCCGGCGCACCTTACTAGGTCACCCGATGTTATTCACTTGTGATTGTGCAAATTATGTACCGTAGCTTCGGTTGGTATATTGTAATGAATCTAGAGCCTTAATGGGACGTAATTTCGTATAGTTGTGAAGATAATGAGTGTAATAATAGAGTGTGTGAGTTAGTTTTAAGTTTTGGTTGTGTGTGTTGTAAATGTGATGGTGAATTAATTTTGATGGCGGTGATTTTGACTTTTTTGTAAGTCGCCTAACAAAGTAAGTCTGCGAAGACATAAGTGCGTGTAGACTGTTTTCTAGTCCATGAAAACATATTATGAAGGAGCGTACACTCGACATCTGTTGACTGACGAAAAATAGACTTATAAAATTCAGTCTAAAGACTCTCCGAACTATATTCTGCAATTGACGTATAGAAGACAATAATAACAAAAAGGTAGGTACTTTGCACTGAAAACTCTGAATAACTGAACTGTAGATTTAACTGGTTATCTTATCAAATAATATACCCACCTACTTACGACCTACTATGTTTTCTTATAACTTTTTTCTCGATATTAAATTTTGATGAGGCTATAAAAATGGCTGCTCCACTTTCCTGCTTCCTACATTCAATAAAATATACATGAAAGGTGCAATCGATACTTTTCAAGTTGTTTGTGTTATACTGTTTGTTTAATTTAGTTGCGTTATTGTATAAGAAAAAGTAATTTTGTTTACGTTTGTCATGAAAATAATCATCTTATGATTAATCGTATCAATAGTTTAGATTGTTAAGTTGGGAAATTATGATCAAATTGTAACAGCATAGGTGAGTTAGCAAATAATACGTTATGTGTTAACTTGAAATCCCACTGTAAGTACATATTCACTAACCCAAAATTTCAAATAGAACTATTTTAGAATAGGTAAAAAACCGTGGGTCGCTAACTTGCAAGCGAAGTGATAATTATCAAAATATATTAATCGTGACAATTATCGAAGAAAATAAAATTCTCTTCATAATTTTAAACCCCGCTTGTACATTTACAATAAACACACATAAGATGCATGGTAGAGCACAAGTACAAGATGCAGTGCTTCGTGGTAGAGCTAATGGGCCTTTAGTAATAATTTCAAAATAAAACCAAACCAGTATTTAATTTACTTTGTTATTTATATAAATGAAAGTATCGATACAAGGACGAACGTGACCGGTCAAGTGTCGAATTTAAATACGCAATATTTGAGTTAACAAGTTAACAACTCGTGAAGAAATTGTTAGCGAGTTTTAACAATGATGGGAATGTTTGCGTACGATTGTTTTTGAACGGTTCCATTTTATCATTTACTTCTTTAGTTTGAATTGTCTTTGGTTTTAATTGAGTGTCTGTTTTAAGGACTAAGTTACGAGTTTGTTATATAGACAAACCCGTAAAATATTTATTTATAATAGATAAAGGTTAAAATAAGTTTGTATGTTTGGACTTATTTCGAGACTTCTAATATATCCAATCCGGGATATCCAATTCGGATCCAATTCGGATATCCAATTCCAATTCTCTTTGTATTATGTACTCTGGAGGAAGGTAAAAGGCTATTTTTTATCCAGAAATTCCTACTGGAGCTGACACGAGGCACTTCTAGTTTTTATTGTAGCCTGAACTATTAATTACGACTAAAACGGAACTATTTAGAATTTGTTAATAGCCCAAGATATTAATTACCTACCTTATATATTTATTCATAAAACGTTATAATAACTCTTAATATTCTATTTTCTAATTAATTATATTAATACACCCTAATATTTTAACGCCCATCATAATAAATTGAATCGAAACCAATCATGAAATTAAAGTACTGCCATACAAACACAACGCGGAAGAAAAACTCCATAAATCATGATCTTCGTTTCTCTTTTCATTATTTATGATATCATGAAAGAATATTATCATAATATACTTAATTATAACTATTACTTTACTGTTAAAATAGATCAGACGTGTTTGGACAAGTCTAAAATACGGAGCAAGTTATAACAAGTCTTCCTTGTAACGTTATCGAGCCTCATATTTCAACCGTTGAAGTTTTTATTAAGTCCGTAGAAGCTAGTGTATTTATATTATAATGAACTGGTACGAAGATTTGTGAATATTTTTGTTATGATGGATTTGAAGTGTGGAAGCATGTTGTAAGTGATGGTAGAACTGTTTTGGTATCTAAAAATACTAAAATTGCACTATTATTATGTGTTGATAAAGTAAAGTAAACTCGTGAGTATGTATTGAGCAAGGATGTTACGAAAAACCATTTAGTTGTTTTTAACTTATGAATATAAATGACGGATATATTAGGAATTAACGATTATCTATCTATTATCTAGATAGCATTAAAGATATCTGGAAATAACAAGGCCAATATATCCAATATATCTATCGTTTTCTGTCTGCAGCCTTGCTCTTGTACTTTTTGAATATTTTCTCTTAAATTGAGTCAAAGCATATTGTACTGACATTCATTATAACAAAAAAAAGGTTTAAAATATCTACATCTATTGTCTAGTCTAAACAATATGACAGGTATATCTAACCTAGAACTCGGTTGCCAAACGTTTAAATTCGCGGTCGCATCGCTCTACTAATCTTCAAGGTGATTAGTGTATTTTAGATCAATCTCTAACCAAACTGTTCCTATTTGTTCATCAGTAGGAATCTCATTCAAAACATAGTGACGAGTTTATTTATTATCACTACATATTATAAAACAAAGTCCCCGGCCGTGTCTGTCTGACTGTTCGCGATAAGCTCAAATACTACTGCACGGATTTTGACGCAGTTTTTTTAAATAGACAGAGTGATTTAAGAGGAAGGTTTATGTGTATACAAATCCCGAACGTCCTACGGAAACAACACGGGCACAACGCGGGTAAAACCGCGGGCCGCTGGTAGTCTATTTATAAATGTTCATTCAAGAACCAAGAAACAACTTAGAATCCCGTTAAGGTTTTATAGTATGAAGTAATTTATAAAGTGACTCAACTGGTTAGTTATAGGGCTTAGGTAATAGTTAAAGTCTAGAAAGATACTAGTTTTACCTGGAGGTAGATTGGTTGATGTGGATTAAAAGGAAAAGAGCTTTTTTTAATGCCAAGTGGCGTTTTTAAATGCAATGTGGTCATGTAGTGAAATTATAATAAGTTATAGTTACCTATAATAACTTCGAGTAGATTAGTGGCTAACCCCTAGTGTCAGAATTTTTAGACCGTTTAAAAGCCTGCGACATGTCTGAAATTGAGAAATCTGAAAGTGTGAAATCTAACCTATAAGGTTTAATTTCAAAGTTAAACGATTAATTTACGTTTTGCTTTGACTGGCTTAATCTAAATAAACCCAAGACACGATAAGATTTCATAATAAATATTTATGTTAGTTCATTGAAATTATTGATTCTATGATTTTAATTCTTTGATCAGAATTCGTTTTGATAATTATATTGTGTTTACATTAACTAAAACTATAGTGAGATAATAAAATACTTAAAGATAATTAAAACAATTACAAAATAGTCCAAAGCACACGTAACCGAAATAGAAAGTATTGCGTATAAAATTACGAAAAATATTCAAGTAATTTTATTGCACTTGTAATATTATGCACACACTTTATCACCTGTGAAATTACATTCATTATTAAAATTATATTAATAATTATTTATTATGTTAAGTGCCTAATTAGCGCTGGTCATATTATTAATATACATATATTTTTTCTTCTGTGACTCCAGACCAGAGGCATGCGATGGATACAGATCCAACTCGTAGAGACCCTTTGGAGATGTTTATATGCACTATTAATATAGCTTTCATTATTTGGTCACACCAAGTGATCAGAAGGAGAAAGTACCTAATTGTCTTATTATATTTACCTGTATCACATAAAAGTATTTATAATTTACTCGTCTCGCGATCTTACTCGCGTTGTATCCGTTCTCTTGGGAATTTCGGAATAAAATGTATATTTTCATGTAAAACCTATATTTCTGTAAAGTTACAGTGAAATTCGTTTGGTAGTTTTTGCGTAAAGGAGTAACAAAAATACATGCATCCTCACAACCATTCGCATTTATAATATGAGTACGAGAAATCCATCCTATTCGAAATTGCTTAACAATACTTTCATCCCAGTATACCCAGAGCTAAGTCAAGAACATTTCTTACCATTACTCTTGCAAAACAAATAAAATATTGAGTTAATCCTAGAAAGGATCTAGTTCTATTTATGGTACAAACTCGGCTCGTATTTTAAGCCGAGGGTATAAAGAAACAGACCGGCTACAGGCAGATTAAAGCCGCTAAACTAAACTGAATCTGTAGAGATAAAGCAGAATAACTTTGTAAGATTTACTTTAATACTTCGGGTAGTTTTATGAATAACTGAGAGGAATTTTCAGTTTGTACAACGAGCGAATCTATAAGTATAAAAATGTAAGGCATTACTGTCAAGATTGTAGTTATATGAAAAAGATAGTCAGTGAGTCTTTATCGGTAACATGTTTCTAATATAACTGGCTAATAATTAGTGAAAAAATACATAGGAACAGATAGAAAAAGTGCGAACGAATGTTTTTTTTATAAATGTCAACTAGCTTCGTTTTTACTGTGTAACTCGTGACGTAATTTGACTAAGCGACGTAAGTTCATTGCGATTGTTAAGCAACGTGCGGCTCAGGCCAGGCCGATAGCGGCAATTGTATCTGAGTCCTACTATGAATTGCAGGGCATGCTAAGGTTAAAGTTGTTTCAATCGCCGAACCAGAAGGCCTTTTTCGGTCTGAAAACTCCAACACCTGGATTGGCCACAAACCTACTCGAAATGAATGAATAAATAGCATTTATTAAAATAAATAACATATTTAACTCATAATTTCCTTCGAAGCCATTCACTTTACATTCAACCCGTACACGACATAGTTTTCCGGTTGAACGTTGAAAGCCATACAGTATCGTCACGGTAAGTTGATTCGTGCTGTGTCCGTTTCCGTAGCATATGCCACCTGGCGTCAACTGACGGGCGGTGCTCACATGCCAGTATTGCACTTGTGATTGAGGGGTTATTACTTAGCAACTGATGTTATGGGGTTTGAGGTAAAGTGCAATAAGCTAATGACAAACATTCTACTAAGCTCACCACCTGCCTTCGCCTAGTATTAAAATTGTTTAATGTACTAATTTATGTATTTGCTAGCAATTGAGCTTCGATAGGTTGATTTTGATACAAATATTAATATAAAATCTTCAAAAATATTAGGCAAACTAAATCACATGTGAGTCTGTTAAGAAACTACGCAACGAATGTAAGTTAACTAACAAATACAATTATATTGAGTTCTATTTTCAAAATCAGCTACGAACGTTGGTTAGCAACCGTAGGATCCCCTTACACGTATTATCATACCTCTATATTCCTGGATTCACATAAGCTTAAAAAATCGATAAATCATAAGGAAACAAATAACACACATGTGCAAGATACAAACGTGCTAAACTAATGTCATTGTAATCTTTGGTTTGCATTTAAAATAACTGACCCAGTTATTGGCATCACGCGTGCGGACGCCGCGATCCGTTGGCATAAACCGTAGACATTATTTCAAAAGACTCAGTACATTACTCGTCTTTGCGTGATCAACAACACTGTTTAACTACAACAATACGAACCTTATACACTAAGGAATAAGGTCGTGTGTAACTAATAGTTTCTGTCTAATTATCGGGCAAAGAATTGGAACATATCGTGTGAATTCCTTTGGAATCTTTTACGGAGTTTCAGTGCAGTGCAGTGAGTGATGTTGATCGAGTGTTTAGTTGAATGGTGAAGTAAATAAGTGTTTATGTGGTTCTATGATAATAGTTGTTTTAAATTGAAACGTGTTGATAAGAAATTGAAGGAGAAAAAGTTGAGAGATAAGAGGTTTGTTTACGTAATTAGTCATTTTCATTTTATCCTTTTGAAGAATGTTACCTGAATGGTTAAACAAAGTAGGAATTTGTATTAAAACATCTTCAGTTATAAATTTCCTTGTATCTTCAATAAGTTGTTATAAAATAGTGGTATCCAATAACCATAATTAACTTTTAAATTTTTGCATAAGATGCAAAAATCCTAATTAATATTATAAATGCGAAAGTAGGTCTGTCTGTCTGTCACGCTTTCACGCCAAAACTACTGAACCTTGAATGAAATGATTTTTTTTTAATGAAACTTGGTACACAGTTAGTTCAAAGCCTGAGAAAGGACATAGGCTACTTTTTATCGCGGGAACGGGTACAACGCGGGACAAACCGCGGGGCGCGGCTTTTCTACACTAATACTATAAGTAAAGAGGAAAACTTTATTTTTTTGGTTGTAATGAATAGGCTCAAAAACTAGTGGACCGTTTTTTAAAATTCTTTCACCATTCGAAAGCTACATTATCATCCCGAAATTCCCACAGGAATGGACACAACGCGGGTAAAACCGCGGGGCGCTGCTTTTATATACGGGGATGCCACGGTGCAACTACAGTGTCTAGGGAGGTTTTTAAAGAAGAAATGCATTGAATTATAGCCCTTATTATAGCTCCCTATTCCTTTGCAATAGTCACCGTCGTTGCACCATAGTATTCCTTTCAAATGACCACTCCATAGAGTTCACTTTACCATCCACCATTCTCTCAAAACATCGCCAAAATAACTTACAATCTTCTTTATTTATAGACACTCTTCAATTAATCTTTAATTACAACAACATAAATACGTGTAAAGTGTGTCTGTTAGTCACGTGGAGGTGACGTTAACAAACTGTTGGCTGTTTGACTGATTATACGAACGTGTTTTGTCTTACGAAGATATTTGTTAATGACAAAAAGTAAATGGCAGGTTTTAGGCTGATAAGTAATGATGTTTTTAACATGTGGTGGTTACAGTTATGTTTTAAAAGTTAATTTATTTGATGTTCTTTATAAATGTCGGGACGTTATTTTACAGCCCGTTGCGACTAGTCGGTTGTCAGGTTTAAATTTTAATCGAACGTTGCAGTGTCAAAATATTGTATACTAGTTGCTCCGCGTGGTGGTTCGACCCGCGATCCATTAGATGACGATACTGCGAAAATGTTGTAGATCACGCTTACTTTATTTTCCCAGATTTTTTTAAGGTTGCGCTCATACATACTCGTATTGTTAAGCAGGAAAAATCTTCTTTCTACTATTAAATTGTAATATGAAGCTATTCACACTTTTCAAGAAACAGAATCGTTGACTCGATTTAAATCTAGTATCTACAACCAACAAAATGAAACAGGAGTTGTCTGTTTTCTAGGTCTCAACGTTAAAGCAACTAATAATTTCATTTTCTTTACTTTCAGGTAACTTTCTCGTGTATTCATCATTAGCTTTCAAGGTATTTTGTCTACTAAATAAGGAACGTTTTGCGTTAGTTATAAATCAGCTTCTAATTAACATTATTATACACATTTTGAAGCAAACAAAATAAACTGTACCGTCAACAATTTCAGTGTTAGCCTCCAAAACAATACATCATACTTTGCAATATTGTAGCAAACCATTGCCGCCTCGAGACTCGTTTTAACATAAATATTTGCAATTAAAATTAAGCTCCAGCACCCTATCCCGGCTATTATTCAAATTGCACGCCACAGGAGACCTCAGAAAGTTTCAAATTAATTAAGAGGGTCATAAGACGGCCCGTTAAGGAAATAACAATGAGAGGCCCTTTAGTTGTAGATATAGGGCTGGTTTCAGAGTTCCCTGATAAAGTTACAGATAGTAATCTGACAGATAACTCTAACATTTAGAAGTATGAGCCTGCTTACTGCTGGGCAGAGTCCTCTCATCTCACTGAAGATATCAGTACAGTGAGGAAGATCTGATGGCTATGTATTTGCTACAATATCATTTTATTTTATTATGAAACCCTATAAAACATATTTGGTACAACTTATTTAGTACTTTCATTTTATCAGCAAGATGGTATACATCAATACATGTGAAACAAAAGCTGACACCTGAGGCTAATATAATAAAACAGTTAGATAAGTTCCGAATACGTTATCCGAGACTTTATCAACGCGTTGTGAAAGCGGCACTAAGTCTTATTACAAAGACGACTGTACACTGCCCCTGTCATCATCCGTGGTTACCCCTAACGTTGCTATATCTCATATTTCCACTGCAACCCTTCCGGGATGCATATTCATTTGTAAGATAATGTTCACGGTAGCGTTAAAGCGTAATATCCTGTATGACATAAGGCTGGCAATGAATTGCGAGCTGTAATGTGTAGGGGTCTTGGAAGTTTGATGGTAATAGAATGAGTACGATATATGTAGATAGGACTATATATATACGGCTGTTTATAATTACATTACAGACGCAGTTACGACGTACTAAATTAATAAATGTTCTCTTTTACGTCTACTAACAAATCTAAAAAGATTTTTCTTTTTACGAACAATGGTTATTGAAATAGCAGTATGGTTATGCCAAATCATTATAAATTGCGCGATTAAGCAACACAGTAATTGCTTTTCAAACTTGTAGGATGCGGTTCAAATATACGATGCATCACCAATCAACATAAGTAACATTAGACAGGTAAATCTAGTTGCTCATGGAATCGTACTGTTTTATACCTGCAGCTTTTTTTTCCGTGCTTCGGAGGGCACGTTAAGCCGTCGGTCCCGGTTACTTTCTACGGATAGTAGTCGTTACATGAGCCATGTCAGAGGCCTTTGGCGGCTCAATAACTCTGACACCAGGATTGGTCAGGTTGACCATCCACTCGATAAGAAGAAGATAACTGCAGCGAAAAAAGTCTTTATGGCTATTAAAGGTATCCGTGTATATTCCATAACTATCCATGACAAGCTTTTAATAAAACAGTAAGTAAGTAATGATCCTGTTATGTCCCACTGCTGGGCAAAGGCCTCTTATCTCACTGAAGATATCAGTACAGTTTGGAGAATAAAACCTTACTTTCATAAAAACTTTATAAACAAAGTAACGTTTAACTTTATTCTCCGGGTTCTTAAACAGGCATTGAACCCATGAAACTGACGGTAACTTACTCATTCACATCACAGAATGATACATTATACAGAGACCTGTCACAGCGTAAAGATATAAGTAAGCAAAGTTAGTTTACTATGTAAGTTCGTGTAGGTCAATGGCCAAACCTGGGGTTCTACATCCATACTAATATTATAAATGCGAAAGTAACTCTGTCTGTCTGTCTGTCTGTTACGCTTTCACGCCAAAACTACTGAACCGATTTTGCTGAAATTTGGTATAGACATAGATATGACCTTGAGAAAGGACATAGGATACTTTTTATCCCGAATTTCCCTCCGGATAAGATCAACAATCTAATGCGGACGAAGTCGCGGGTAAAAGCTAGTAGTTTATAAATCGATTCAACGCGTCTGAAGTTATCAAAATTACGGTAAAAGTATTAGCCTATACTATGCCATACCTGCGGTGCAAACGCAAAATGGTTTAATGATTTAAAAAACTGCGCCCGACAATTTAACGTGTCCTCCGAAGCACGGTAGTCATGAAAAAGGTTAACTCTTCAAATCATTAAGCACGGTATTGCTCAGTCAGATCGTTGTTTCTATTAAAATGATATCCTTGTGATAACAGCGTCTGTGTTTAGTCAACTACTAAAGCAAGACTAAAGTATTTCACAAGATAAATGACGCCTCTAAACGCTCGCGTCGTACAACCGTGACTCTTTACTCTGTGACTTCATGTTGACATATCGTTTGCAGTTACTTCTTGTCTCCATTCCAACATATTTCTTTAACTTATTCTTTCTATGAAAATATCTAAGAATTCCGTCTGGGTCTTAGATATAAAGTGCTATTGTACATAAGTCGGTACATAATGGAATACATTTTCTCGGCATTCGCTTTGCTTATTGCTTTAAATATTGGATTAGAGATTATTTCCTTCTTCTTTTTGTATATTTGTTTAAGAAAATGATATCAACATGTTGTTTAATTCAGACTACTAACGCCCGTACTGAGAGACGTCAAATGTAGTTGAGAGAATTTCTTATTAGAGATTTAATGAATGATTATGACATGTAATGTATGAAAAAATACGTCCATTAGTTAAGTATCGTTTTAATGGACTTAGAGTACGGCAGTGGAAATCAATTTCTTGTTCATATTTTGCAAGCCTTGTTTCATTCGATGGTATATTAATCAATCTTATAAATAATGTTCTAATGTGAATCTTGAAGCAATGTGCAATCTCGTTACATAAACCCAAAATAATATGAATTACGTAAACAAAAAACGGACAACTTTCAACAGCCTATGGAAAACTTAAGTAGATATTATGTATGAAAGAGAAATTAACTAAATTACTTTTATTGTAGCATTCATATGTTTGCGGTTATATTGTACTCATTTGTTCTGTGACGAGTCGCTTAGGATTTTGTAAAATCAAATTAGACTTTGTGTGGTCACGAACATAACTTTAGCGTTTCACTTTTGTTATTGTGATCATTAAAATACTTTTTCTTCTTTACTTCTCGTTTAAATTGAATTTTACCTATTTATTTGTACGATATAAGTATTTCTCCAAACATTCATACTCCATCCTTATTAATAAACGTGGTGTAACTAAAACACTGCTATACTGTGTTTCGTGTCTTTTGCTCTTCGAAAAATTGCGTATGTCAGAAAGAGACAAACCACTTGACAGCTAAACTGTTTTTAATCCCTACGCGTTTGTTAATATGGCCCTTAGAATTTGATCTGTCTGTATACTTTCAATGATACCAAATTGCAATGAGAGAAATCCTATTAGAAGTCATAACCCGTGACTAAGGATAACTATAAATAATGATAATAAGTATTAGCCTGTAATCCCACAACTGGGCAAAGTCCCCATCTCCTTCTACTCATTGAGGATATATCAATCTTAATTGAAATGAAAAACACAAATTACTCTAATCAAAGTCCAAAACTTCACAAGATAAACATCAGATCAAAAGACAAAACATCCTACTATTCTCCAATTTGATATCATTCCTTTTAAAACATAAGCGTTCCTTTTATCTCGTCCCGAAATAAAAATATTTACATCATGCGGTCAACATCTGTTAAGTCAGTTCCAGGAATAATATTCTGCGCCGTCTTACATCTACCCGCTGGGGAGCATCGCCGAAGGTCCTCCGTACCAGCAGCTTAGCGTTATGCTATTCGGCAGGGGAATATGCATGCCCAGTTTGGGCTCGGTCTGCACATGCAAAGGAGGTAGACGTCGCCCTCAATGCCTCCTGCCGCATCATAACGGGGACTCTTAAACCGACTCCTCTCCCACACATCTATTCTCTAGCCGGTATAGCTCCACCTAGTGTCCGACGGGAAATCGCTTGCTCTGTGGAGAAACACAAACAGATGCGGGACAGCAGGCATCCCCTATACAATCTGTCTCCACCGCCGTCGCGCCTGGGCAGCCGTCACAGCTTCCTTAGACAGCCTAGCCTAAGTGAGAGGCTTGCTCCAAAAGCTAGGTTGGAGCTCTGGAAAAAGAAGTTCCCTCCTGCATCTCATCTCTCTCCGCTCTCTGAGAAGCTCCCTCCGGGTGGTGATCTCCCCTGGACGGTTTGGAAGTCTTTAAATAGACTCCGAACTGGTGTTGGGAGATGCCACGAAAACCGTGTCAAGTGGGGTTTCTCAGAGAACGGAAATTGTGAATGTGGCACCATCCAGAATATGAAACACATACTACAATGCCCTAACTGCCCCATGTCCTGCACTATGGAGGATTTATGGAAAGCCAATAACAATGCGATAGAGGTGGCCAAATTCTGGTCCGGACACATATAAATAAAATATAAAATAAATAACCATATTGACTCGACAAGAAGAAGAAGTAAAACGTGAGATAAAAATACCTGAGGCAAGGTCGTGGGTATCGTGACACTCTTGCGGTTACTCCGGCGAGTTCATTAGAGATGACGCAGGGAACCTTTGAACTTAAGAGCAAAAATAACAGGAGGTTACAGTAATGATCAAACATGGCAAGCCAGGCACAGTGGAATTTGAGAGCGTTGCGGTTCAATTCCCGCGTGGACTCAATAATTTTTGTTGGCGACGACGTCTGGGTGTCACACTGAAAATCTATACTAATATTATAAAGCTGAAGAGTTTGTTTTGTTTGTTTGTTTGTTTGTTTGTTTGTTTGTTTGTTTGTTTGTTTGTTTGTTTAAACGCGCTAATCTCAGAAACTACTGAACCGATTTGAATAATTCTTTTTGTAATAGATAGCCACATTCAACGGGAAGGTTATAGGCTATTTTTCATCCCGAAATTCCTACGGGAACGAGTACAACGCGGGTAAAACCGCGGGGCGCTGCTAGTAGATAATAAGTATGTTCGAATAGGTTAGTTAGGCTAACCCTGGTGTTGGGTTTAAGACCGCCTAAAGGCCTCCGAAATGGTCTGACGATTGAAACAACCGGGACCGACAGCTTAACGGGCCCTCCGAAGCACGGTGCACGGTATTCTCACTTATAACCAAAATGTTATTGTTAAATAATGACATCTACAAGAAACTGAAGAACAATATTTCTTGATCCTATCTTCAAGTTTACAATTTCCTCGTGTCATCTGAAACAGCTTTTCAAACCTGTTTACCATTTTCCATTACGGCGGAAATTTTGCAAGAAACTATTAACCCTGCTTCCGGGCTTCCATCGGTATTATCTTTAGATATTGTTGCCTTGTTTCTTGTTGAATTACGACTAATATGGTTTGGATGTTTAAGGATTTTCTTACACAGATAAGGCATTATGTCTTACTAATATTATAAATGCGAAAGTTTGTGAGGATGAATGTATGTATGTATGTTTGTTAGTCTTTCACGAAAAAACTACTGGACGGATTTGGATGAAACTTAACAGTAATCAGAATAACAGATTGGATACATTTTACCCCGAAATTCCCACAGGAACGAGTACAACGTGGGTAATACTGCGGGGCGCAGCTAGCATAACATATTGGAAAAATAATAATTGAACAATTAAGATATATATTTTATGTCAAGAGGCCTCGGTCAGATTGAGTTCACGAGCTGCAAGCTGACAAGTTCCATAGAAAGCGAGACAGCTAGTGTAGTAACGTGACATGATTATTGTATACTAATAATCGCGACAGTAGAACATTTTACAGCTTTTCATTTACTTTGTTAGAAACTACTAACATAATACTTTATTACATTTTTATCTCCCCATAACATTACCACGAAATTACCCGGAGGATGTAAACAATTTCCTCAAAGTTAATAAACACAATCGAATCCATTAATGAATGGTGTCAAGGCATTATACGGTTGCTAACTACTACTTCATTACTGTGTTTATTGAGTAACTTCGGCCCATCGAGCGACCTATCTCTACGAACAAGTTGTGACTCACACATACCTTCCTAATCCAGACTACAGTTATATTTTATCTCCATCCAGTCTACTGAAAGTGATCCGATTGGCTACAAGCCAGAATTACAGCAGACAAATATTTTGGTGGCAAAACATTGGAGCCCTCTGCGGAACCGCGAGCTACACATAAAGTACTATACTATTTATATGTAGTTGTAAACGTTACCAAACATATGACATTATTACTCTCACCAAATGGTTGTTTCACTAATATTAGGAATACACCGGAAATCGTCCATTTAGATAATTTGACCACCCAGAGCGACCATTATCATAATTATCATCATCATATAAATGCTGACTACGGAATACATCTGCGCATATATTAGCTCGTACATTTTCCTTTATTTACTCTTACACTCGAAATTGTTCACGCGTTTAAAACCAATTTGTTACAAGAGGTCGTAGAAAAATTGCTTTTAAACCCCGTATGTCTATTCGGGTGAAAATACTCACCTACATACCGCCACGGCCTTTGAAAAAATGTGGCTGGGAAAGAGTAATGTGACGTCACATACATTTTTCACTTCGCAGAGTGCTGTGTCATTGGGAACATTGCTGGCTGAATGCAGGTACCGTCGCGTGCTGAATAAAACGAGGCATAAAACAGAATACAGCGCTCGTATCTCAGTGACTTTGCTTCGCGACTGTCACGGAATAAGGATCAGACTCCAGCAAAACGACTCTCACTATAAAATAAAAGTCCGTATACTCATTTTCTTTCCGCTTGAGTTATTATTCAGTCTTTTCCCTGTTTAAAACACATCTCATCTTGGTTCCTTTTTTAGTGGAAGCCGAGCTTTAGTCTGTTCTAATAAACGATGTACCAGACACATGATGACGCATACCATCGGTTTTATCAGAGTAGGTGAATGAGGAAAATTTGGATATGGTTCAGATCCGACTGAAAGCACGTTTGAGCTATAAAAAAATGATGGTATTCACTATCTGTTCATAAAATGGATTTATGTGTGAATATAGATATTTTTTATTAAATTAGGTTTACTACTTGATAGTAAATATTTCTACGGAAATTGAACAAGTGATTTGATTGACTTTTGCGTTTATGATTAGAAAAAATCTTCGAGCCAAACTTGTCATTAGGATGTGAAAGTTCGAAATATAACTTCTCAGCTCGAAGCAAGATTCAATTTTTTGTCCAAATAAGACATGTTATAAAGTTTATGTCTTATGATACATATGTGTCGTAAAATATCAACGTAAGTACTAAGGAAATTGAATTTATCTTTTTATATACAACTTTTTATTAAAACTAACCGCCGTACTTAAAAATTTCAAATGCTTCCTTAGTAGAGATTTAATGACAGATTTTGATATATGAGATAACGTCAATTAGTTAATAGTCAATTTAATGAACATTTTTGAGTGCGACAGTATATGTGAAAAAAATATTCAATTTGAATACTCTGGTCTAAAGGATTTTAATCAACAACACCGTCAACTAAGAACATTATCAAAAACAATTTCATTTTTATTTATCAATAACACAATCCACTGAATAGTTAATTACAACAACACATTGAAATCATCTTCAAAAAATACCTATTTACGTAAAAAGTACATTCTCTTCTAACCCCTAAACGCCAAAGGAGCATTAAAACGACTAATCATAAGTGCGTCCATTACCCCTTATCTACAGAAATGTTATCAACTGTGAACACTTATCCTAACGGTTAACTTATCTAGTCATTTCAAGAGACCTTCAAGTTCTGTTACTTTAACATTAACTCGTAATTATAGTAAGTTTATAAAATGGTTTACATATTTCTTGATGTTTAATTTGGTCTTAATTTGTTGAGAATTTCGTTCTTAATATTTTAAGAATGGTCTATAGCTTAGTAAAGATTACGCCGTTAGTAACACATGATATTTAACAGTTTTATGCCTAGAACTGCTATTAGTTAATTAAAAGTTAAATAAAACATAGCACATTTATATTACTTACATAGTTGAATGAAATCTGCAAAAATATAGACAGTTTTTCAGAACAATAAAACGCCAACACTAATAAATAATTTATTAAAATTTTAAATGCTGCTCCAAATACAGGCTAATTCATGCCTAATTAATGCACTTTACCCACAAGCAAAAACAAATTTCTGCTAAATAAATGAGGAACGAGACCCTTTATTAAAACCAAGATCCAACCCTAAAATGGCTTTGTGCCTCGTACCCCAATCCGTGCACTCACAAAACCCTACTAATTCCACCTTCACCCACGTGTGTTTTCCATTTCCTATACACTCGTAGACACGTGCTTTTTCCATTTACTCCTCATTTTAAACACGTTCCTTTTAGTTTCCGAAAACAAAGTCAATCGTTATGAAGTAGGATTTGGGAAAACACTCTCAGTTGAATCGTTGGGTTAACCGAGTTTGTTTGGCCGGTGGAGGGGTTAAATGAAAGTGAAAGTTTATTTAAGTAATGGCGAGAGTGAATGAAAAGGGATAGGAGTAATGAGCAAGATATTCTGTTTATGGTTGAGACATTTTTGTACACTTTTTCTTGTTGCTTTTCAGATGAACAAAGCGACCAAATATGTATTTCGCACTAATTAATATCTTAATTGAGTTAATACTACTTTTATTTAACTCCAAGTTAATTTCTACGAAAGATAAAAAAGCCAGATATTAGAACTGTTCGGAACCGTCCCCTATAATTAATTTCCCTAAACTCGTACAATTTAAGGCTCAGTACACACCTTACATTTTAAAAGACTCGCACATGCCGAGTCCCCTAGACTCAGGGATTTGCTGGGGGTTGATAATGAATCCTTGCTGTACATCTTACGCAGGAAATGGCTGCAAAGTGTTTTTCTATTCTCTGAGAGATTGTGGGGTGGAATATGGTGTGGGAGGTACTTTGGTGTATGTCGCTTTGATTTGTGTAGGTCTTGTGTTGGCGATGTCTATTGTGCTTGTGTGTATGAGTGTTGGGTGTTATGTGGGTGTTATGTCTTTGTTTGCACGTTGTGGTGAAGTTGAGATGGGCATAAGTACTTTAAGTACCTAAGTAAAGTATAATTTTAAGTTATGGAACCTTACTATGTTTAAATACTTCTCATTATACTTTCAAAATGTCCACGATGATAATTTCCGAAATAAACTTCGAGTAATTTGAAAAGACTTGAATATTCAAGACTTTTATCCTCATAACTTGCAGATTTTTATGAAAGAAATCCTCATCCCGAATAAATGTAGTATTCTAACGAAATTCATTCATCAACATAAAATCAGAATCACAAACGCATTGCACGTACATTTCTTACAAATCAGTTGCTATGACACTTAGGGTGGGTACACACCGAGCTTACTGACGAAATTTTTGACGATTTGTATTAAGTACATCAAAATGGTTTGAGGCCGATGTCAGGAGTTTTGAGTCAAGTACAACATTAATCAGTTTCACGAAAACTTGCCACATTTGACGCGTTTAGTTAAATACGTATGTGGTTGTGGTTAGCAAAAGTGGTTCTCTACTCCATATTAAAAGTAACTTCAGTTTTTCATCCTCTACGATGATGGCAATCAACTTTAATCGAAGAAATATAAACTTACTGTTGTCGTGTACTTACTGTGTCGATTTAATGAACGTCTCTGACTGCAGCAGTTAGTATTTCCGTTGGAGACAAATTCCATATTCAAAATCAAATACTTTATACTCAGCATACCATGTAAGAATTCACTTTGTTCCATTTTTGGTGATACGTTGAGCCCGGTGTACTCTCTCCCTAAACATTCAGAAGCAATGGTGCACGAAGGTTTATGTACTGTGAACCGTTTGATGAGTCCAGCTCGACCCTCCCTCCAGCTTCTATTGAGACATTCGGAGACAGGGGCTGCTAATCTGTAAGGGTTGGGAGCTGGCGTATTTCTTTACGATTTTGTTAAGGTTTGTTAAGGCAAATGATATATAATAATGATATGGGCGGGTAGTATTTACTTTAATTGTATCGTTAAAAAAAAAAAAAATTACGTAATTATATACGTATTGTATTATTAAAAGAAAGTTTATTATATTAAAAGAAAGTTTATTAAGTTTATTATATATTTGATGCCAGGGAATCAAATAATTCCCCAGTTTAATTATTTTATCCATCTCTAGTAAGTATAAATTATATTTTATTGGTTATTGACTGGAAATAATAGTATCATGTGTTAGGTACCTCATAAAACCAAGTTTAAATTGAGCTCATAAGTTTTAATTGTCATCATGTAATTATTTTAGTTTCTCTAAACTAACTAAATAAGAAGGAAATTTACTCTAAATACTTATGGTATCAGTTTACGGAACTCCAAAAAGAGCTAAATACCGAATTATCCACAGTTCTAAACTTTGGAACTGCTTTACAAACACGTGTGTCCCAAATGCTAGCTCTGAATAGTCTAACTCTGATTCCCATAGACACACATGCCAGTCTCCAGTCGACACATATACAAATAATAAATCTAACTCAACGACTTCTGAATATTGAGACCTATTTAGATGGCCGGCTATGTTCCGGGTTGAAATGATACCAGTTGTGCAAGAGCTATTAAATTCCCGTCTAACATAATGACATCAAGAATATGTGTCATAATATTAAAGTGGGATTGATGGTATCAACTTCTGTTTTTGTCCTAAATAATATTGTTAATCTTTGCGGTATATTGTTAAAATAAAAATCAGTATAAATTCAGTATTTATGGACGTCGTATTTACACCTCACAGATTCACATTTCAAACTTTCAAAGGCAAATCGATTCCAAAATTACAACAAAATACCGTCTAAGAAAATATGACTGCGCTGAGGGCTTACCTATCCCCTATTTCAATTTGTCATTCAAATCTGTACTTTATCCTGTAAGCAATAAAGAAGGCATTTTACAAAATATTTCATGCATTTTCTTGCCGATGATTTTCATACAATTTTGAATCCTTTGCAGATGTAAATAAGGTTCTATTGTGAGTTGATAGTGAGATTTTAGTGCTCAAATGCAATAGAATGAGTCTGGGATCCGCTTGGAGAAGTTTGATAGTATTTTATTGATGCAATAAGTACTTGACGACTGAGAACCGAGTGATTCTGAGCTTTCGTATACTGATAAAAATTTACTCGATCACTCTCATTGATTTAGTTTAAAAGTTAGATAGTTATTCGGCCTTGGAAAGATATTCATTACATGCCATTTCTCTGCTTTCTTTTGAGCGAATGAAACACATAAATAAATAAATATACCCGGACAAATTCACTCACGGTCTATTTGACCCAAACTAAGCTTGTAATGAATCTAACTTATATACTTCAATGTTAAAACCTCTCGTGTAAAAACATCACTATGGGTTGTATTGTTTCAAGAAGAAACAATATGTATTTTTTACAGAAAACTTCGGACTTGAAAGCATTGGTCAAGAAAATTCATAACTTTTCCTAACAAGCAAATCGCAAAAATGCAGTTTTAACAAGCTCCAACTGCAACGGGTATCGGACACAAAACAAAAAGTATTTTACGAAAAAGTCTCCAACAACTTTCATCCACAATTGTGCGGAAAATATTAAAGTTTTCCCAGTAAATAGCGGAGTAGATCTTGTGCATTCGCCTTATTAAAATTTTCCTTTAAAACCGCGCTGGCTGAAGTACGTACTTTGGCGCTACATCTGCTTTCCGCATGCATTTTGCATCAAAATACGGCACCACAACATTATCCTTTATTAAAACAGAACAGATTCTAAAATTATAATACATTTTTATGTTCATTGTAATTCAGCGCGTAGTGCGCTTTATTGCTGCCTATTAGAGAGCTTTAAGCGCCACGTGATTGTAACAACATTTAATTAAGAATTTTTAATGTTTGTTTTTGTAAATTATTCGAATTAGGAATACGGCATATCTGTTTAGAATGGCGGTTTGTTGGCTACATTCTTTATTTAAATGTTTATACTTTATTTTTAGGTATCCAAAGATACATCAGCACTCAGAATACAGAAACTTTCTGTATTCTGAGCATCAGCATATGATATATAGACAAACATAACACACTTTTAACTGCCGGCTAGTAACTCGTATGCCAGTAGCAGGACAACCCGCGATATTGCTCTAAAAACAAATGGCTCGAGAGCCAGACGTTGACTTGATTACACCAATTTGTCTGGTGCACAGCCGCTTTGCTCTACAGTGGCTTTCTCGAGCACATCTTATGTCTACAGTATTATAAAACTGTTTATACAACCACGGAGTATGCATGCAATTTTTCGCTAGTGGCATGGACTTAAAATAGTTGATTTTTTTTCAACTTAGGTTGTGGTTTATTTTGTACCCTGAAATATTTTTTTTGTGTTTCGTTTCTAATATTTAATTAATTAAGGTTAATTAAGGTTTTTTTAAAAACTGAATACTCGGCAATATAATTTTTCCGACTGTTTGATTGTTTTCTTTTTGTGAAATCTTTTGCGACGTATATTTTTGAAGTTGACATATAAAATTGTTTTAAGTACTAGCCACTAACGTCAAGGTAAAAATAACAGATAAAGTTTCATCATAAAACTCGTCCCAACTAATTGTGTTTCATTAAAAACGGTACAACGTTCGAAAAGCTAGAGAAGTAATTTAACTAAACTTCAGCCATTCACATCAAAGGGTAAATCCAAATTAACTTTTCAAATGGGATTAACTAGATTTGAAGTCTTCGGAGCAGAAATATAGCCAAGTATTTACTCACTGATAAAACCTTGTAAATACAGCACAATTTGGTATAGTTTAGGAGACACGGTAGTAGGTAACCACCACACCAAAGGAAGGTTTATAATTTAATAATAGTAACAATGTATTTAGTAAGTAACAATGCTATATATACACTCAAATAACTCAACCTAAAAGTATAACGCCCGTACTCAGAGACATATAATGCTTAGAGATAGTCACTCACTTAATGGACGTCTCTAAGTCCGGCAGTACGTAAATACTTTTATTAAAATTTAGCCCTAAAGAGACTCTTTTAAACGTTTGAAACCATTCGAACTTCCTACATAAAAAAAATATGCATCTTTAGAAAATTCTACGACGCAATGTGTGAATGCGTCCCTTGGAATACCTAATACAACAACTCCTAGTAAAATATTTACAAATCTAAATTAATGTAAACAAGCTGCCTGATACCCTTATTATATATTAACCAGCGCCCTGTGACTCCCTTTCATTAACCCTCGTAAGCTGAAGATTAAGAACTTAAGCGGCCCTCCGACGTCTCATTTTAGCATAATTATTCGCTTTATCAGCAAAAAATCAATTTGAACACAAGTGAAGGTATTATGTGTATGCTAGTTTTATAGCACTTGGAAGATCTAGAACCGTATAAAACTACCTATTAAAATATCTTCGGGGCGGAAACCGTAGGTATATGAATACTTTTCCGTCTGTATAGATCGGGGATCTGTCAATGCTTAAATCTGTTTGTTTACCTATATTAGTAGTAAAAATATGGCTTTATTTATGTTAATCACAAGACACGTGACTTAAACATTAGTACCCATGAGGTGATTTCTACCAGAGCCATGCTAACAACGAAATCATATCAAACGTATCATAGTAACATGGCTTAGCAACGTAGCATAGCAATGTAGCATACCATAACTCTTGAGAAGAGTGTTAACATCTCACTTCGGACTATGCATAGAGTCACTGAATAATACAGAAAAAAGAATCCAAATCATATTTAAATCGATTCTCAACATTCATACATACTCACAAACTTTCGCATGTAATACTTGTAAATGGCAAGATTACACAAATCAAATGACACCTTTTAATTTGCAAACCACATCTCTATAACCTGTTTCGTCGCCCATACTGTCTTGATTACCGTCATTTGTCTCGGTTTCCTGTGAAAAGTAGTTTTTTCTCCATTAATTTTCCTTTGAAAGTGACCAAACGACGGTCACTTCCACAACTCGTAAACATATCTATATTGAGGGTTAGAAAATGACTGTTAATATTTTTGTTCGATAGTTGAGACTATAATAAAGTAGTAGCATAGGGAAATTAATTTCTAAATGTTTATTTATAGCCTGTTTAAAGTGTTTAATAGTAATATAGTTTTATTTTAATACTAGCAGCGCCCCGCGGTTTTACCCGCGTTGTGCCTGTTCCCGTGGGAATTTTGGGATGAAAAATAGCCTATAAACTTCCCATTGAATGTGGCTATCTATTACAAAAAGAATTATTCAAATCTGACTGATAATTACTTAGATTACCTCGAAAATACAAACAAACAAACAAACAAACAAACTTACAAATTTTACCTCTTTATAATATTATATATAGATGATGCATATAGAAAATTATTTGTTTTGTCAGTACCTAGTATATATAAAGTGATTACAATATATTATAAAAATATTCCTGAAATCAATCGGAACAATTACCGATATTGTTGAATAGAAAACGCTGCAGTCCATGCGAAAGAAGTCGCGAGCTCGACTAGTTTATAAACATGATCGATTACTTTTATAGTTTTAATTTACTGTTAATTTGTAAATACTTGGGACTAAGATTAGTTCGATGTTTCAATAATCATCTTTAAAAAAGCTACAGGTTTTTAAACAAATTCATATACACGTAAAACCATTTCCCTCTCCCTGAAGTTATTCCAAAAGGACCATTATTTACGAAGGCACGTGATAGCACGTTATCAATGCGAGGTCAACTGCACTGACAGGCTGGAGTTAATTTACAAAGACCCACGTCATGACGTCACCTTTGTCTCTGGCCAGACGGGCGGAAACTCAAAGATAACAGACAGTTTATAGAACTGAACAATTATGAAGAAATTTCGGGAGGTTGCGTGGTTTATGGTTGCCTTAAATTTTATTTGAATTTAAAAATAGAACACGTTTTTTTTTGCTTCAATTAACTTTGACTTTAGCGTTTGTCTATGTTTCAATATAGTTTTATCTTTGAGTACTTATAGACGTATTATTTGTCTATGCTTTTGAATGTTAGGCGTGGCGTGGGATTGCAGTGACATTTTAATGTACCTATTAACTACCTAATAGAAGTAATATTAATTGACATTTAAACTTATATTTATACCGCACTATCCACCAGCCGTGTTGCCTCAGTACCTACATAAATTAGGATTTACTGTTAAAATGACTTGACTGACACGCTTCGTTGCTTCAAACAAGTACAGGGATGGCCAAAATGTCTTGCTCATTCGCTTTTGATGGAAGATATTAGGTGTATTTCAGTTCGATTAGATTCTGAAGGAGATTCTTAGGCTGTCAAACGCTATTGATTGGCAGTTTGACTCACTTCCACGATCACTAGCCTGAGCAGACTATCAACAAACTTCACACCCGGTATTGTGATGGTAATTGCTCTAGCTAGAGAAGTGCGACTAGTCAGCCATCTCTCTCTAAACGTAGAGTAACACAATGACTATACGATGACGAATAATATTTTGAAGTAGCGTCAAGTAAATGTGAGATACTTTTGTCCTACAAAATAAAAACTTATCTAGAACTCACTGTATACCTAACGCACAAAAATCACTAAAACTTCTCCATACCACTATAAATTGGAACACTTTTGTCCTTTAGACTTAAGTCTATACACGAGCCTGTATCGCTATCATAGCCACGGAATCTGTATCAAAGGAATGAGTTAGTACCTCGATGGTATCAGGTGCGAGTAATCGACCGGGCCACTCGTGAGCGATATCGGGCAATCCACTCCAAACACTTCACATTGGAAGGTAGTGAGATATTAAAGCTAAACTGGTAGAGTTTTCTAAGTAGGCAGGTTTTACATTTTAACTTCAGCCGTGCTTTGAAAGGCACGTTAATTTGTCGGTTATTTCAATGGTTAGAACATGTCAGAAGGTTAACCTCTGAAAAAATAATCTCTGAAACCAGGATAGGTCACTAACCTATATGAATTTGCTTACTTCAATTACGTAGCGTTTTCGAAGTTAGCTGGTTTCGATTTTTGAATTAACTGTAAGCTCAAATAAAGTAAATATCTAGTGTGTATTTGTAGGTTACTTTAATGTTATTTTGTAGAAAATACCTCGGTTGAATTTAATTGAATTTTTGAAGTAAATTCAAGTACTGATATTTTCAGTGAAATGACAGGCCTTTGCCCAGCAGTGGGACATTACAGGAAATAAAGCACTGATTTCGGAATTAGACCGCCTAAAGGCTTCCGGTATAGTCTAACGATAGATACAACTGGCAGCGTCAACTTAAATTGTTATTAGCTTAGTCAGAACTCATTTACCATTGTTAGGTATTCAAACTAACCATAAATTCAACAAGAGTCCCCACAAAGGAACAAATACCTTCAAACTAAGTTCCGTCTAACGAATAGACTAGAATTTATACTCTATTCTCTATTTAAATTACTAAACTGAGGCATAACTTGAAGTTCATACAAAATAATCAACATTACTAGCTATGCAATACTATCGCTTATCACAAAGGGTTAAAGCATGAAATTGTATAATTCAAAATAGTCTTGAAATAACGTATATTACAAATATATACAGTACTTGACTGGAACTATTACCCATCGATCTTTGATGGTTGCCTACTAAATTGATAAATTAAGAAAAAAAGAGTATAATTTTGTTTACATTAAATATGATGCATGTATAACTGAACTTCTACTTAACTTGATTGGGAAGTTCATTGTTTAATGATTCGATTTTTGTCAGTGAGTCATAAATTAATCTTTATGTCTGTATCTTAACCCTAAAAAGTTGTAATAGGTTTGCATTAACTCCATTACACAACTAAAGAGGTGCACTTAGCTTATTGTAGACAAATAGTTGTCTCTTGCGTTAAACTTCTCTTTGGTTAGTAATCCTCTACGAAACTAATTTAAACATCCAAAGGTTAAATTTTAAATAAGTGCATAAATAGGGAGTTGGATCTTAGTTCTAAGCTTTTTTGCGGTTATTAACGCTCTATAAAACTTAGCGTCTAAAAGCAAATTTCTTCATGGGTAACTGTTACTGTCGAGTACTGTATATCGGTTGACATCGCCTTTTAATAAGATTATAACTACACCTAGCTCTAATAACCAGACTGAAGGCTTTTAGTCGCGCTTTTAGCGTTCGTTCAAAATTAAACTTTAAATGAATGCTGTTAAATATTAATTCGTTTTATAGCAAATGTGTTAGATGTTCTAAAACGCTTTAATGTCTGTTTTAGTGTTTGTGTAGGGAATGTTGAGGGGTTTTAACAGTAAGTCATTTTATGTCAAGTTAAAATCGCTTTGAATTAAGTTTCATTTGCAGTAAATCACTACATAGTATAAAACAAAGTCGCTATTTTTGTCTGTTTGTTTGTCTGTTTGTCTGTATGCTTAAATCTTTAAAATTACGCAACAGATTTTGATGCGGTTTTTTGTAATAGGTAGAGTGATTCAAGAGGAAGGTTTTTATGTAAAAAAAATTCCGAAATTCCTACGGGAACGGGCACAACGCGGGTAAACCCGCGGGGCGCTGCTAGTTTAATTATATTAAATAACATAGGTCGTAGGTAGTAATTGTTTAATTATAGTGATCACTAAATTCAAGCCATATCTGAAATAAGAAACATGCTTCCTACATGATGTTTTGTAAAAAATATAATAAAAACTAGCAGCGCCCCGCGGTTTTACCCGCGTTGTGCCCGTTTCGGGGGCTTTTCGGGAATTATTATACATTTAAACCTTCCTCTTGAATCACTCTATATGTTTAAAAAAACTGCGTCAATATCCGTGCAGTAGTATTTGGGTTTATCGCGAACAGACAATATGTAGTGATAATAATAACTATGTATGTATTAAAATCACCATTTGAAAAACAAAGCTGTTTTGTTCTAAGTGACGATAAATCCTAAATACCTCAATCGTATTGGTTACTTCAACTGCACTGCACAATGTCTCAATTGAAAATATATCGCGAGTTCAATACAGACTTGGTAACAGTAAATCTGAACGTAGCATTTGGTCCTTTGTGGCTGCAACCTTATTGTCAAGAAACTTTTTGAACGCTCGAGAAAGTTCAGATAGGTAAAATGTTGCTATAAATCGCTTTTATGTTTTACAAGTGGCAATGAAGTTTTGAGATTTGTATTCTTATGGAATATGGAAATTGTACAATATAAATAATGTACTTATACTTTATGTATTTATAAGTAGTTTCTACTATGGAATAATGACGTGTTTCTTTTAAGTAATTACACCTCTTTACTGCCATGATAAAAGACCTCCATCTTTTTTGTTCAGGTGTTCCTAATTTAAATTTGAAAGTAAAATAAAGTGCGTGCAAACACGTCTCCAAAAGAGACAATAAGAAAAGTAAAATCCATTAAAGTAAGTAGGCGTATTATTCAAGGGAAATGGAAAATTCCTCTCGTGGTAGATGGTAAAATGGCGGGCCCCTAAGCCGCCATAATGAAGAAAAACAAAAGCAAACATTACCGTTATTACTGACCAAACAAAAACAATACTTGAATGTTCATTCTTTATTATTTCCACAATTATTGGTAAGCCTGTTTTCTTTTAGGGAAATCCTTTCGGTATTAATATCTTTTTGTTTTCCTGAACTTGTGTTGGCTTTTTAGTATTGATTTGATTTGGTACAAAACAAAGGAATAGGAAGAAAGGAGTTTACACTTTATTGCAACACTTTTTGTAGCTTACGACTACTTCAAAAAGTTTAGTACGGACTTGTATAAAAATAAATAATGTATGTAGATAATGTATTTTCATTTTTACTCGTATACGCTATGTCCTAAATCACAGTGAAGCCAAATCGATAACCAATCGGTAACAAAACCCGGACACAATTAGAATTATTAATTAGCCTCAGCACCTGTGACAAAATTTCGCGCCATAAAATGACATTTTAATTAATGACAGCCGCTGTCAGTTTGACATAACGTTACGGTAATGACCGAGGGTTGTGCGATAGTGATTTGTTTTATATCGTTAAATAGATGAAGGTGTTTTATGGTGTAATGACATGTTTGGTTGATAAATAGGAGGTTGTTAAACTGATTGTGGTGTAACGTTTCTTGGGGTATGTGGTCACTCATGTGCTTAGATTATTTTTTTCTGTATGTTTGTTAAATTATCTATATATCTTGATATAAAAAACTGAAGAGTTTACTTCTTTTGTTTGGTTGCACGCGCTTATCTCAGGAACTACCACTTTGATTTGAATAATTATTTTTGAGGAAGGTAGGCCATTTTCATCTGGAATTCCTACGAAAACAGGCACAACGCAAGTAAACCCGCGGGGTTTTACTAATAAAATGATAATGTTATTATTATGGCCTCAATGAAAGTTAAATCGGTTTCATTATACATACAACGCAGGTAAAACTATGTAGCACTGCTTATAGGACAATACTTATTGCTTAGTGTGTATCTTAATAAATGTTGATTTTCACACACTAATATTGACTAAACATTTTCTTTCAATGCATCTCCACCCGTATAGTCTCTGTGAAACAACAGTAAAACAATTGAAGAACGCTAAGTGACAATCAATTTTATAAAGACTTTCCCACGAGCATTGCGTTTGTGTGTAATAAAAAGATCTAAATGTACTTATAAAAGACCTTATTATACATTGTGCGATAAATTAAAAAGTCTGTAATGTCTCACTTCTGGGCAGAGGCCTCCAATCTCACAGAAGATATAAGTAACGTAAGAAGGATTAGATGGCAAAAAAAAATTTAAAATATTTTGTCGTAAATAAATAAATAAACCCGAGCCGAGCCGAGCCAAAAGTAGGCGCATTGTAAAAAAAATATATTATCTTTTTGAGAGATGGGTAACTCTAAAAATAATTAAAAAGTCACCATGGGCATCAGATATTTACGTTTTTATTTTCGCCTGCACCGTCCGTTCGCTGACAAATTGAGTGTCACCTCATCGCGACTGACACGAAGTTATTACAACGTTTTTTAACGTCAAACCCACGGGTCGGGTTAAATTGCATTATTAAAGGAAGTGTTTATTAGTTGCGCCGGGAACGGGAAGGATTTTAGTCAATTTTACAGAATATTAAATTACTTGCGGTGTCAATTTTAATGTAAGAAGCAAGTCAAGATCGTTTAGTTAAGGAAGGAGACAAGAGTCTTCGTTGGTGGATATAATAAAAAATTGTTTTAAAAAAGAACAATCTAACGGATTATTTCAATATTCTCCATACAAATTATTAACTGTTTAAGTGATTAATAAAAGTTATGAGTTTTGAATTGGAACTACGTTTACACACTTCGCTTATATTATACATTTTTATATGACGTTGATTTGTAAAATAAAAGCGAAGTGTATCCTTAAACGTATTTTCAATTCAAAATGAGTAGTGTTCACTTAAACTTAAGAAACCGGTACAGATTAGTGAGTTTTAAAATATAAATAAGGCAGAGCTAAACCTAACACTTCCTGCAATCTTAAGTAGGTACTTCAATATATTAATATGTACTACTAGCAGCGCCCCGCGGTTTTACCCGCGTTGTGCCCGTTCCCGTGGAAATATCGGGAATTTTTATACATAAAAACCTTCCTCTTGAATCACTCTACCTATTACAAAAAACCGCATCAAAATCCGTTGCGTAATTTTAAAGATTTAAGCATACAGACAAACAGACAAACAAACAGACAAAAATAGCGACTTTGTTTTATACTATGTAGTGATGATACCTATACACTATTACATTGAAACCCAATCCACTCAACTAATTCACTGATCACATACAAATGCTCGTATCAATACTACCACATCCCGGCGCATACCAAAATCAGTACTGGCAAGTAATTGGCCAGAATATCGAACGCACTCGTTGTGAAGAGGTTTTTAATTAATACCTACGTGCGAGCGGGCGTGCGGATGAAATAAATCTTGGTTAATGTCCCTTTAGTCTGGACCCGTCCCATGTGTTTGTACCACAGTTAGATCTACAGAATCGATTACTCGCCAATGTCGGTTAAATCCGCAGATAAAATAGGTAGTTAGGTGCATAGGTTAAAGTGCATTTTGCTTAAACAATTATGCATACGTTAATTAAAATATTGCTGTTTATAAAGCTGGTCTTCTTGCCTGATTTTGTGTTATTTGTAGTGTAGTTATAGTACCTAGTCGTTACATGAGTCATGTCAGAGGCCTTTGGCGGCTCAATAACTCTGACACCAGGATTGGTCAGGTTGGCCATCCACTCGATGAAGGAAGGAAGTACCTAAAAGAAAGTATATTTTTAATGGGGTTTATGCTATTAGAAATAATGCATCTATGAGTCAGACGTTTAATAATAATTCTTTAATTTTTGAAGAAGATGAAGAACGACATTGAGCTTTGTCTTCTGTAGTCTTTTTAAAACATAGCACCGTCGACATTAATTTGATGTACTTATATTATCAATAACAGTTTTAATTGTAACAAAATTTCGTATACAAAATATGTTTATGCAGTACAGTTGTACAGTGTGTAACTTACGGCTGAACGAACGATGAATAGATCGAGAGATAAAATCGGGTAATGGAGTGAGCAACTGTACGCCGCCAGTGCGACCAAACTGGCAGTTAGTCGCTTTATTGGGCGATATATAGTTTAACGCATGCCGCAGTGCGAGGCGATGAAAGGTATATGATTGATGACAATAGCAGGCGATACGCTGAGTTATATAGGTACCTATGGCAACACTGTGCAAGCGATTGTGTGGTCGTAACATAGCATAGCATTTAAAAGCTCTAAGTACGACACTATAAATACAAAAAAACGTTGTTACAAGTGTTGTGTTGCTCCCCTTCCTTGTTGCACAGGACTCTTGAAAACCCCTCAGGCGGTCTGCGCATAATATTTACTATCGCAACTCCAACATTTCGTTTTATTGTTTCAGAAATGCGACGTTCTTAGAGCCACATCTCCAGGGAGTCAGGCGGCGGGACAGTAGGAGTTCAGACTCTGAGCATGATGAGCGGTCTACTGAAGACGATGAGCGCTCTTTGCTCAGGAGTTCTCCGCGGACGAGGCTCCCCCCTCCCCCTCCCCCGCCGCCGGACGATGAACCTCCTCCGCTAAAACCGAGAGAGTTCTTCGAAAGACTCCAGAACCAAGCGATGAGGGACCCCCAAAGGAAACGAAGGGAGCCTCTAAAAGAGTCTAATCAAGTGTTCCGGCCGGTCGACGCCGACGGAAGCCTCGGAGACAGCCTCAGCCAGGTAAGTCCATCTCGAAACTTTTAAATCAGGTATCGTACATTCGGACGAGAGACTAATGAACCGTACCGAGTTTCTATTTAGTTTTTAGTTCCGCAGACTCAATTTCAAACTTTACCTTTCGTTTTATACTTTTATTTGCATGCCGGATTGCATTACCCAAAGGGGCTGTGTGCACTGAAACATTTTCTGTGAAACACACTCAATACGAAATTACATTCCGTTATTTGTATACCATTTTATATGTATAGAAAATGCATTTCTAGATTCCATTTTGATTCCATTACGGTTCGAATGCGAGAGAGTGATGTTAGATACATGGAAGCAATATTTTTCATTTCTCCTCGAATCAAATTTGCGGTTTGTCAATAGACGTTTTACTTGAAGCGGTGGCACCTCCTTTGATATGTTATTTGTGGAGGGTGGTTGGTTCTGATGGAAATTATTGGAGGAGCAATAAATGTGTCGTTAGCAAAGTTATTTGCATCCAATTCGAGATGGCTTTAGTACTCTTTATACAATACAAGACATTCTCCAACTCAACCTATTTGTACCAGACTTTGTATACCGTTAATGCAGTGAAGGCACCCATGCAGTGCGTCAAACGTGACACGGTAGATACAATATTTACCCGACACCACGACGAGAGCACTAGAGGTGTAAAACTGCGGGTTGCTTTGTGCATACTTGAAACCCTACTGAAACCCTACTGCGATTGTCGGCTGCATTACCATTGTCGTGTTTCATTGACCTCACGTTATGCAATACTGGGTTTTATTCTTTGTCTTGCATTTGGTCAAGGGCCATTTCGTTTCTCATTGTTCTTAATAATATTAAAGCGTGAAGTTCTTAGTTTTTGTTGTCAAAATACAAGTACGAATTGAATTAAGAATATTATAGAATGTTTCTTTGTAAAAAGGGACATGCGAAAACATTAACGGCAAATGTGCGAGGTAATTAGAAAAATCTTTAGCATGAAAAGCATTAAACTTGAAACATTATCGTTTAGCGCCGACCGCAATGTACGAAAAAGGGGTTGAACAGAAACTGTAATATTCATTACACAACACTTACTGGACCATTGGACCCACTATTAACCCACAAATTAGGGCCCTACTGGCAAGTTAACTGCCTTGAAAGGGCCACAAATGACATGTGGCGTCGCCTTAAAATTTAAATACTGATGAAAATAGCATCGCTGTGAATAACGTCAAGTTTAATTGAGTTTTTAATTATTTTTGCGGGCGATTCCCAAAGTAATTAGAAGGGGTTGGGGCGGTTTTGTAGATGCGTTTTAATTTTTATGTCTTAAATGATAATTGAAAAATATCGGGTGTTATTTTTGTTGAAACGTGAGTTTTTTTTATATAATTTTCATTACATAGAGATGACAGAAAATTGACTTCGCAAAGACTGTTTAATTTTAATTAGTGTCTGGTTTTATGTAATACACGAAATCTAGCTTCATTTTTCTTAGTTTCTAGATTTCTCGAAAACCAATTTCCAACTCTCACACAATGATAATGACATTAGACGTACAAGAAAGTTTACAAACGCAGAAAACGAATTATACGTATTAAGTAGTTTCACTACAGTAGCGACTACATAAATAAACATTAAGCTAGGTGCAGACTATTCATAATTGCAGTTCTTACTGACTCGGCACTCGGAAATAGGAAGCAGACTTTTAGCCGCAATAATTACTGCTATTGTCAACACGCGGCGATTATCTGGTCGTCTACACCACCCTTCACGCCCTCTCGTCTGGACGCACTTTAATCGAAAAAATAGATTAAATATAAACCGATGCATAGTTTAATTTGCATGCAGTGATATCGATTTAGCGGTGGAACGGCACGTTAATTCTTTTAAACTGTTTTATATGCAGTTTTAGGGGAGTTTTGCGCTGCTTTAAATCAGTTTGTCCGAAGCCTGGGGCCGGAACATGTGCATATAATCGTTTTGTTTTATCGTCATATTTTTCGGTGTACTTTTGTTTATTTTTCACACTTTAATTCATAGTTACCTTTTTACCGGACTGTAAGAAGGCTTATATGTTTATATTAAGTTTTGCAACCTTTAGTACACATCACTTTGAAAAAAATACCAGCTCCTATAAAATTAATAAAAAAACTTTGGGTTTCTCTCCACCTGAGCTATGGTATATTCCGTTCATGCTCCGTTTGGTATGATTACTGCATACAACAATCACTACGTTATATCGGTACATACGTTTTCTATTAGTGGATAACATAACTCTGAGCTGCAAGGCTAAAACTTGTCCATAGCACCTGAACAACTCCACCTTACAAATTCCCATTCATACTACATTATTTACGTATCCACAACCAATCTACAGCACACAATAAGTGTACATAACACCAAATCAATTTAGCCAGGGAGGGGTGACCGGTGGCGTCTCCCGGGTATTGACTTGACATCTGACTTATGCGACCACTGCACCCTTTTTTGGTCTAATCGCCTCTTCCGGGACTCCTTATATTACAAATCAGTTTTAGTTGGTGTCTGTGTTAGGGATTAATTACGTTGTAAAATGGAGATTGTAATACAATATTTTGTAGGTGTTCGATGCGTATTTACAATTAAACCTGTGATAAAATATGCCTATGCTCTAGTAAAGTGCATTGATGGTCAGTTCATGTAGGTTAGTGGCCAACCCTGGTGTCAGAGTTTTTAGACCGCCTAAAGGCCTCCGACATGATCTATCGATTGAAGCAACCGGGACCAACAATTTTACGTACCCTCTGATGGACGTTGGCGCTTAGATAGACATTGCATTGGTGTTTGTAATTTCATTATACTTAGTTCTTTTGTTTCGATGCTAAAAAGGTGTAAAATGATATTAATTTCTTATTCTAAGTAACATATATTTATATACAGTTTTTCTAAGTAAAATTACTAATGAACTGTAACACAATTTTGTCACATGTCAAAATATTCAATAATCAAAAAAATCTGACGAAATCAAAAAAAGTAAAATAATAACAACCCCAAAAAAAAATTAAGCCGCACAATAATTGTAACATGCTCAATATCCATGTTACAGTCAGTAATGTATAATCCGGAATACTTTATTGATTCCAACCCCCTGTAGCCCTCTGTTCATCTTTGCATCCCCTAACGCATCCCTTGCCGGCAAACTATTTGCCCTCTTAGATTGAAGTTTTACTATTGCATTGCTATTTGCTATTTGGCCGCACATCTTGTGGGTTACAAATGCATAGAAGGTTTGGAGTTATAGGTTTTTGATATGTTAATGTTGTTATTTGCAATAGTTGGGAATTGACTTGGGTGAAGATGATTAGATAGGTAGTCAGCATGATTATAATCGTTGTATATCTTAGCTTTTACCTAAGTTGCTAGCTACTATCTCGGTCTGTACGTATGTACTGCTTGCTTCGGATTCTTTAAATATTTTTTTATTACGTACTAGCTGTGCCCCGCGGTTTCACTCACAGCGCACCCGTTCCCGTAAGAAATACGGGATAAATAGTATCCTATATCCGTTTCCTGGTTCTAAGCTGCCTTCCCACCAATTTTCAGCCAAATCGGTTCAGACACTCTCGAGTTATAAGTGTTGTAACAAACCCGTCTTTGTTTTATATATATAGAAGATATGTCCTTTAAATCGCTTTACCCTAGTCTAATCTTGGATGTAATCAATTGGATATTTTTAAAGTATCAGTAATATTTTTATTCGCATTTTAGACCGACTTTCATAAAAGAAGGAGGTTCTCAATTCGTCTTAGACAAGATACAAGTAGGAACAACCATTTAAAATAGTACAAAGACAACTAAACGTGCCTAAAGATCGTTAACTAACTACCCATATCAACAGATCACAAGCCAATCTACTTACCTATTCCTAACTGATCCCCCAAAGTTTTAAGTTAATCACCACAAGTAGCCAAGCCTCAGGTGTTCCTGGTGCTTGTTAAAACGTTTCTCCCGTTTTCGATCCAATGAACATTTGCTCCTGCACTTAGTAGATAGTAAAACTGAAGTGGTATGAAATGAACCCAAGTACTTGTACCAGGTGGTTTGTACTTCGTAGCGAGTATAGTGTGTATTTTTCAGTTTGTATTGTTTATAATTTGTTTACTTTTGGTGTGGAGTGGAAATGTGTATGTTGAAGCGAATTTCCGGTTTCCTTTGATTGGTGGTTTGAGAATAATTTTTGATATTTTTTATTGATATTTTAGTTTTCTATCATAGACGTTTTTAACATTATTTATATAGACGTTTTTGATAATTATTTATATTTTTAATTGATATTTTTAGGTGTTTCTCATAGATGTTTTACTTAACTTTTAGTACCCTGCGCAAATGCCGCTTTTCTATTGGGATACCCCAATGAAATCTGTCTTCTTTGTTCCCATGGGATTATAAAGGAATATAATTACTTTTCATTTTAATTTAAAACGCATGCTTAAGCGGAATGTATTTTTAAATCAATTTTAATAATTCAACCCAATATTAATAACATAACAACGAACATACCTTAAAACCCATAAATCCAAACACAAAAGCTTTTGTACTATACATTGAAATTCTGAAACGGCCGCATCTCACACCGAAGAAAACTAATTGCAATTCAACTTTTCGCATAAATTGTAGTCTGCGTATCACGGAATGGGCTTCGGTGTGATGTGGCTCCATTTTGGTATTTTGAGGTGCAATTTAACACCTAGGAGTTCCTTTGTGGTCGTGATTCATCGCTGTTATTATTGTTACCGATAGCGATATTAATTTCGGGAGTAATTTGTCGCTTTGTACGTGTAAAGCTTACCGCGACAATTTGGACCGATAGTAGCAGAATTGCGCGAGATTAATATTTGTGATGTTGGTACAGGGATTAATGATAGTGGTTTTGGCTTGCGGTTGTTTTGGCTATAGCTTTTAATGTGAGTTTCAATGGTTTTTGTTATGTTGAGTAATAGCTGTTTGTAGAGTATGCGTTAATATTAGTGAAGTGAATAACAAACCCAGTTGGTAAAACTAAAACTATATACTGTACCAAGTGATAAAATAGATACTGATACCCAGTTCTTCATTAACCAAACAATTTACAGGTCGTCATTAACCAAACAATTTACAGTGGATTTTACTAAAATAGATTTTAATCTCCTTTTGTAACACTATAATCATGTCTAATTTGAAAATTGTATCGAATTTCGACACAACTCTCGTAGATACCTCCCTCAGTATTTTTCCTGTAATTCTAGACAGAAACTAAGCAGCTTTACTAAATACCTAGGTTACTTTTATTGTAAACTCAATACATATAACAAAACAACGGCAAAAGCCTAATTTCTCAGAAGATCTTCCGTAGAAACTCAAGAACAGTCTTGAGCGTAATCTCCGTAAAGACGAAACCTCGCTAATATAAGCCGCTTAGGCATCGTCTGACTTTGACTTTATTTCAATGAAAATGTAATAAGTAATAACTAAGGAACATTGTACGTTATTTCAAGATTGAATTTCAGCTAAAGGTATTTCATTTATTAGATGGTTTGGGGGAAAAAGTAATTTGAAATAAAGTAAGAACAACTAGCGTTAAAACTATTTAGCTTAGAGCTAAATAGATTTTCAAATCACAGAGAAATCCTACGAATAATACAAACTCCAGCTTTCTACCAATTACCCCGATGTAATAAGACGATTTTCCTTTCAAATTAAATTGTGAAACTTAGATTCGCGAACTTAATTTCCATAGCAATTGCTTCAATTTACATAAGTGCGTTTAGTAGTTAATAGGATGCGATTATGTAAGTTTTAGTTGGAATACAATAAGTACTATACTCGTATATACTAGCGACTAAGGCCAGTTAGTAAAATCACTGGTGATCATAAATGCTCCATAGTGCAGGATACGACAGTTAGGGCATTGAAATAAATGATTGAATAGGCGGTCTGGAATCTCCGACACCAAAGATCTCCACTAACCTATTCAAACATTTTTTTATTGAATATACACAGCGTCACATCTATACTAATTTGATAAAGGGTAATGATTAATTTCTGCTCAACGAAACGTTTGGGCGTGATAATATAAGTGATAACTACCAAATTTAGGGAAATAACGTGAGCGCCTCAGAGGCCTTTGGCGGCTCAATAACTTTGACACCAGGATTGTTCAGGTTGGCCATCCACTCGATGATGAAGAAGACGTGAGCGCGATCTACAAAATATAAATCGCTGGTTGAGCTACCGGACGGAATAGCTAGTTCACCAATAATTTCAATCTCAAGTTTTCTCACGACCTCCGACTAAAACACGGTGGATTATTAAAAGTTATATACTCTTATTAAAACAAATAAGCAATAACTCCGTTTATTTCCGCTCTTCGCCCGTGACCCCTTGTGTTTTCTTTTTCCCCACCACTTCAAAGTGCCCAAATATTTCGTAATAATTTCTTTTATCAACGCTGTCCTGGGTAGCCCCGGGCGTAACGAATTCATAAAAAGAAAACATCGAACGGATATTCAATATGGAGTCACTACGGTAAATATTTAAATCAATTTATTCCCATTTTTCGGTATACCCAACGCCCGTACTTTGAGACGTCAAATGCTCCCTTTTAAAGATCAAAAGTTTAATGAGTGTTTTTGACAAGTAATGTGTAGAAAATGAAGTCATTTAGTTAAGTTAATGTACATAATATGTGGCTGAGTGCGTACAGTTAGTACATCAGTATAAATACGAATGTGTACAAATCTAACAGACTAATAACAGCATGTTCTTACTTGCATTTAAGCGCCATCTATTAATGGTTCGTGGAACTGTGGAGAACAGCGGCTAGTCAATATAAAACTATTTAACTTATGAATTAAAACTTCGTTTAAGGATACACTTCGCTTTTATTTTACATTTTGTAAAGGGGCCGAAACTTCAGACAAAAATGCAAAATAGTAGTTTCAATTCAAAAAGAGAAATGTTCACTTAAACTTAAGAAACCTGTATTTAACTTATTACATTACTCTGCAGCCAAAACAAAACAAATGTTACATACATTTGTGGAAACTGAATATATACGTCTATCCACTTTACATACAACCCAAACTTATAGTAAAACGTATTGCTTCGTGAAATCGGTCCCTTCTTTTAGGCGAGATAAAACAGACCTTTTTGTGGAAATCAAGTCATAATAATTTCCAGCTCGTGAGCAGAAAGGTTTTGATGTGAACATTCGGCAGGATTTGTCTGTTGTTGTACTTTAACCGTATTTTATAAGTTTATTTCAAGCATAAGTTTCGGTCAATTTTGTATAAGTACCGATTTGTTTTTCTTTTTGGACAATAAGTTTTTATTGTATATGCATTTAAATAGAGATGTGTGGAGTCTTGAAAAAAGGCAATATATAGCAATTTCAGAAGACAAGGCAGTAAAAACATATTTTGTCAAACCAATTTTACCACACAAATCGGATCGGCATACAAATAATCGTTTTACCTAAATAATATACAAAAAACCACAATTAATTTGCTATTCCTACATAATTAAAACCACCTACATGAACGTAAACATCAAAATTCACAAAGTTAATCTTAATGGCCGGGGTAGGTGTGCTTCAGGTAAAAGCTTTGATATTAAGCTTTCAAAGCTCCGCCACAGACATGGGCCGGCGGAGCTTATAAGCCCCTTGCATCCATACCCCCATTATTGACTTACAAATACAGTTATTAGGGCTCGCACATGTTTGTGAGTGGCTGAATCAAATGAGAATGCAAAATTTTACATGTTGGATGGTTGCGGGAAGTTTGGGTGCAAAATAGTGTAGTATTTTAAAAGCTACTGAACTTAAAATGAATGAGTTGTTTACTGTTGCGCAGTTATTGAATAGTCATTAAAATAGTTAGACTTTTAGCTGCTGAATTTTGAAAGGAGACATCGCTTTTAGTTGGGATTTAGGAGACTACCTACTGCATTTCAGCTTAGTGCAACAAAACGCTAAGCAATATTGTGAATAAAACATAGGTGATTGCGTATTGATCTTCCTAACATTAGTTAAGATAAAACCAAGTATTCCAATAATATTTTTCCCCACTCTAGAGTATCCATTGTCAAATTGCTACAGTAACACCTCAAAGGTGTAACAGTGCACAACCCTCTTCCGAAGGTCGCACATCACATCACATGGAACCATAGCAATTAGCGTTACATTTTCATTTAACAGCTTTATTTTACGTTTAAAATAATTACTTTCCAAGGGTTATCCTGCCGGGGGTAATAAAGACAGTTTACATTAATTAGTACTGTAAAACGAATGGATGGTTACATTGTTATTTACTTAATTTTCATTGTGAATTAATGGGTTAATAAGTAGCTTACGGTAATGGCCGTTTGTCATTTTGTTGACAGAATATTATTGGTAATTAAGTAGCGGATTTAATTTATTTTGTGGAGTGGATTGGCTGGGGAGAGAGATTTATGTTTTGAGCTTTTGGGCAGGTAGGTTATATAGTTATATAGATTATAGTCTCTCCGTGTAGAATCCGGCATGTAAAATAGAGGTCGTTTTTATCAACTGAAGATTTATTTAATAAGAAAAATATGTACTATAATATAAGTGCTTTTTAATTTAAAATAATGACAATACCATACAATAATAGTTCTGGCTAGTTAGATTTATCTCCTCAACTTGTCTGGAAAAGGATTTTCAAAAATGTTTCCCTAAGAACTAAAAAGACAAAAGTTTCCTTTCATATCTTCAAATATTCCACTGATGGTGGAACCTACTATTTTAACTCAAAAATCTTTTCGTCTCATTCCAGAGCCGTGAAAGCCTCTCATCCGATGGTGAAGGCGCGCGAGGTGACTGCTCGTCGGTAGACTCTTCAGGGTCCTCGGAGGAACAGCCTCCGTGCGACATCGGTCTCCTGGAGCGGCTGATCAGGACACATCCTGTGTGGTTCCTGCCTGGGATACAGAGGGCGGGCGCGTTCCATCTGCTACAAGGGAAAGAGGAAGGGGTAGGTTATTTTTGGTTTTCTTCTTCTTCTACACTAATATTATAAAGAGGAAAAGTTTGTTTGGTTGTAATGAATAGGCTCAAAAACTACTGGACCGTTTTTTAAAATTCTTTCACCATTCGAAAGCTACATTATCCACGAGTAACATAGGCTATTTTTCATCCCGAAATTCCCACAGGAAAAGACACAACGCGGGTAAAACCGCGGGGTGCTGCTATGTATTATAAAGAAGTAAAGTTTCTCACTTGTTAGTTTGTAAAGACTAATCTTAGCTACTTTTATTATTAACTTAAACACTATGGAACTTATTCATAAACCCTTATCTAACAGCACTTTAGCTATCAAATGGTTTGTTCCTTTCCAACATACGCTATTTGTCAAAGAGCGAAAGAGACAAACACTTTTAAACAGTGTTTAAGTTTAACATCGTTTATACATATGGGTAAAACTGACTTACTGAAACTACATAGCTCGCATTTTTAATCAAAAATGTTCCTTCCAGAATTTCGTAGTCCGACAGTCCAGTCAGCCGGACACGATGGCGATCAGCGTCCGTTTGCCTGCTGACAAGGGCCCTTACATAGAGCACTACCTGATTCAAGCGTCCGACGGACGTATCGGACTCGAGACCTCGCACAACCGCTTCGATAACATACCCGAGTTGATCGCACATTACTCACAGTGCTGGTAAGTTGAACTTGTTATTTATGGTAAAGAGCTGGTGTTATGTAAGTAATTTAGTTTGTGTACGTTACTAGGCAATCCTGGTGTAGAGTTCAGATCACTTGTCCTTGAAAGAGTTCACTTACTTTTCTTGTTATTCATTAAACCGCGTTGTTTTTTATGATAACTGAACCGCCTTTAGGTAAACGTGTTATAGCAAAAATTAGTACACCAAATGCTAAATGCGTTGACAGCTACGTTTTAAACTTTAAACTGCAGTGTGTTGTAATCGGCTATCTATCAGCTTATTTTAATCACACCTGTAGTGTTCGTTAGATCAAAAATTCATCAATTTAGATTTTTGAGGGTCAACACTGCGTTAAGCGTGCGCACGCAGCGGGTGCACGCGTCGGTTCACTTTTGTATGACACCGCACGTGACGGGCGCACGCGATGTTACACTTTTATATGAAGCAACATGCCGCGGGCGCCCGCGACGGTTCATTTTTGTATGGAACCGCGGCGAGCGCACGCTTAACGCAGTGTCGGCCCAGAAAGATTGTAGTATTAAAAAAGTCTGTATGGTAACCCCATCTAAATAGTAAATTAAATTTTGCTAAACATTCACATTGCATAAGCATCACTAATTAAACAAACTATGAGTCAAGCACTAGGCACTACTATCAATTACATAATTCTTTACCATAACTAAGCTATTAATTAACTAGACATGCCCAGGTGTTATCACATTTGTACCGTGACACTAGTCTAGTCATTAGTCATTGTAATATGTCTGTATTCACTATGTAGGTATTTGATGCTAGGTCTACTTGATCAAAACATACATCGGACAGATAGAGAGAGATATATAATATCCTTCCTTCTACTTTCCTTCCTCTAATATTATAAATGCGAAAGTTTTTGAGGATGGATGTTTGTTGCCCTTTCACGCAAAAACCAGACTCAACGGATTTGGATGAAACTTTACAGGAATATAGGTTATACATTAGAATAATAAATGGGATACATTTTATCCCGAAATTTCCGGAACCGATACAACTAGGGTAACACCGCGGAGCGCGGCTAGTATTATATATATATATACCTATATATTATATTTCTGTTCTGCGATGGTTTTGAAGTTTTCTTAAGAGGTGAAGAATTGTCGAAAATAATCTTCAAAACAAAAACAAGATCAACAAGACCTTAGCTTTTTAGTTTAACAAGCATAAGATAACGATTACAACTAATTTATTCCAGTGACGAGTTACCAGTGCAGCTTCAGCTGCCACGAGCTCTCAGAGAAGCGAAGAGTCGACATCAGCTCAGTTCCCTCACGCTACTCGGCCAGGAGTTCTGGGGGTACCCCATGGCCAACTTGAAGAGTAACCCCTCCGCAGTCCTCTCGCCTTGTCAGCTGGCCAACGGAATAGTTCCCATGGCAGTCACGCCTTCTGATACTGGGTCTAGTCTTAGCAGTTTCAATACCAGTGAGTTTTATCATGGAAATACTTTTTTAAAGTTTCTGGTAAAAATAATCTAATTATTATAATTGATAACATATGGTAGGTGCCTATTAGCGTATACAATTGAAGGGAGCAGTATAGAGTCTGTGTTTTTTCTCCGGATTTTATGGTTGCTTCCTGATTATGTTACTTATACGTGGTATTTTTGGTTCCGTTTAGGTACAAGAACAAACTCCAAGGAACATATTCTAAGTTCAGAAAAGGATCAAAATGTCGTACTAAAAATGTCGCCGATAGAAACGTCAGGCTCCCCACCGAATCAAAGCAACAATCTGAGCACGTTCAAAGGCAGAACAGCCCCATCTCCACCGGCCAAACCAAGTGGAACATTTGTCAGAGCTCCACGACCCACCCCACCGAACACTTTGAACCTTATGTCCAGCACGGTAAGTTTATTTTGCTTCTTCCGCTGTTGCTTATCGGTGTTCAGTATTGATGTTAATTTGCTGGAAATATTTTTCAGGCGCATATAACTCAGCCTCATACGTTTCCCACCACCACACAACACTCCCCCACCCTTACGAATAGCGTTAAGACCACTCCTCCCCCTCCTCCTCCCAGATGGGCGAAGCCTTCAGGGAAACCATCATTGTCCCCTAAGTTAGAGGCAGCTGCTTTCAATCCCATTAACAAGGCGTCACAGAATGGAAACATCACAGTCACCACCACAGTTACATTCTGCGTCAATAACACAGAAATTCATAATCATCAGATCAATGAGAGTATACAGAGCGACCGGCTGCAACTAACGCTTGCATCTCATAATAATAATAGTAACGCAGACACTATATTTATGATGGAAAATTCCAAAAGCAACGAATCTAATGGAGATATGCAGGTAAGAATATTGAATGAATTGCATGCATGGCATTCGTTGGTATATACAGTTTAGTATAATTGCATGAAGGATATTAATCAATCTATCTACCTCATGCTGAAATAGTTAGTTGTGTGTTTAACACAAAATGTATATAAATTGGTGTACTAATTAAATGTTTACTTACCTATAATTTCTTATTCCTGTATAGAACCTAATGCATCGAATGTCACCCGAGGGAGAATGCATCAATACGATGACAGCTAACTTACATGGGAGCTTCAAACGACAAATAACCGAACAAAATACTGTAGAAAACGGATCCCCTTCGGAACCTTCTCAAAACACTTCTGATTCTATCGATCCAATCGCCAACAGTTTTAATAAAACCAACAGCAGCTTTGCAGCAAACAATCTAGTATCCCCCAATGGTACTAACTCTGTTACCAGTGGTATCTTCTCTCCTACAAGTCAAATAAATTCACCGATGTCTAACGATACTATTTCTTCCAAAAGCGGAGTATTTTCACCCTTAAGTCAAACCAATAAAAGTGAAATATTCTCTCCCGTATCAAGGAGTTCCCCTATATTGAACAAGAGTGTTTTTTCTCCTTCTTCTAATCAGTCCATTGTGTCTCCTATGATGGGAAAAGCGAGAGATAAGGTTATGTCCCCAAATACGAATACTGCAAGTACAACACCGTCTGGTAGATCCAGGAGGAGTAAGCACTCCAGTAGGAAGGAGTCCAAACATTACCAGGTAGGGATGCATCCAATCTATATCAATATACTATCATACCTAACAGCACGACTCTTGATAAATATGTCTTTGGGTTCTATGCCTTGGTTCTATGTAAATGCATACTATACTTATGTCATGGACGTTGTTCCTCCTTGTACACATGAAACGTGATAATTTCAGGAATCAGACATCCTCGAATCTCCAGGTATATACTACAGAAGCTCGCTAATGGACAAAGTGTCCGATTACGAAGATATTTGGGGACCAGAAAATAATAATTGTTCTACTTTCAAACCTTCAAAATCTGAAAATGATAGCAACATGAATAATGGAATGTTGAAGAGTAAGAAACCAGATCTTTTACCGGATACTTTGCGTAAGTATACTCATGTATTAATATGACTTAAACAGTCAATTTCTTCAAATCCTAGTCTATATCGATGACACTAGATAGTACAATAAATATATTGACTGACTATTATTTCTTTCAGCCAAGCTAAATGCAGCTAAAAGTACACAGTCTATAATAGAAAAAGAGAACATGCATATTCTAACATCAAACGAAAGTCTGAATGAAAAAAAGAATTTCTCTGACAGCTCTCTCAAAAAGAGTTTCAATAGTTCCAGTGATTTAATAGCAACTACTAATAGTAAAGGAGAAATTGTGGCGAAGAGACCGGATAAACTCAACATTGCAATGAATATGAATAAGAAACTGACTGAAGAAATTGAGGCGGCGTTTAAAAGTAGAGAGAACTTTAATACTGACAGTATGGAAACAGTCAAAGTTGAAGATGATCTGATTAAAGATAATGGTGATGATTCTGAGAAGGATAATGCTGGCAGCCCTTTCTATGCTGACCCTGTAGATGCGCTTAAAGAAGTAAGTTTTAATTTTTCTACCAAAACTTCGAAATTTTTTCTTACAGACCCCAGATTATAAAAATCGTTTAGTTAGGAATTCTGATCTACTGTTTGAGATTACCACCCATATTCTAAAGAGCCTTTGATCTTCGTTATTCGTGATACAGAACAAAGAACTATTTCATTGTCTTTTACAGGCTGGTTTCCCCCCTGTACAACGAAGAAAGCTGCTACGAGTTGGCGTCAATCTTTCAAATCGATATTCGGAGCCACCGAACCAAAACCATCCGTACTATCCATTGAGAGATATGCACAGCATTGAAGAATTGTCACGTAAGTACAATTAGTTCTATGATATTATATTGCTTTCTTCTCCTTTCCATGCTTTTTACGGCATTTCATGTCAGTAATAAAACTTTTTTATACAATGAGAAAAAGTAAGACTTTGCAAGCTTCACAGCAATGGCCATCCTAAAGTATCAGGATTCTGTAGAAAAACTTTTCAAATCATTATATTGGACAGGAGAGTTCTTTTTTCTTTCATGTTAAGCTAATAAACATCATCTTTACAGCGTCATCACCAAACACATCATCGTCAGTGGACAACCTGGCAGTTCGCAGCAAACCCAAGATGAAACCAGTTCAGCCTCCCAGAGTGTCTTCGAAGCCACCCACAGGCAAGAACGAATCTTGGACCGTTGATTCCAGTTGGGAGTTTATAAGTCAGTGTAACTTTAAATGAAAGTAGATGGAGCTTCGGGTTTTTTGTTCTATTTATTTTGCAAATTGGTTGAAGTTGCACTTTTAAACTCCTTTTAGTTGTATGTGTACTCAAACATCTCTCACATTAAGTTGCTCAATTTCTCACAATTTTGACTAGCAATAAATTAGGTATTCTTAAATTGAGCGGTGTTTCAGTATTGGGGGCTAGTGTAGTTTAACAAAGCTTTATTTTGGGATTTACTTCATAAAATACATTGTAATGCTTGTAGAATTTTGGTGATGTCACTCCTTTTGAACGTAGACTTATGTAGCTATTGATTACGCCAGACCTTCTTATTTTTAAACATTGTTAAACAATAACTTCAAAAGAAGTACGACCATGCTTTTGTAATATTATATCTCTTGATTGGCGCATTTAGAAACAAACAAATCTATCAGAATGCACTGGGCTATTGGAGGTAAATGTCACATGGAAAGTGCACCATACATTTCTGAATTTTCACAACTAAAGCGTGAATTATTTGGATGTTGAAAAAGAAAAAGTTACTGCTACATTAATAATACTATAGAAGTCCGTTAAGCGGTCTAGAAACTCCGACACCAGGGTTGACAACTGACCTACTCGAAATGAATGAATAAATAATACCGTACATCAATACAAAAACTAACAACTACGTTACGTCTCATGAAAACAATATACTGAACATGGATATCATTGCAGATAAAAACGACGAAGGTTCAAACAGTGAAAGCGGGACGTTCCCGTCGCTCGCTGAACAGGAGTCCCGACTGAACGCCGTGGATGACGGAGCACAACACTTGACAGTGCACCAGATTGTTGCTCAAAGGTAAGTTAATAACATACACTTAATTTAATAACAAGATTGGAAAGGTAAAACAAAGAATACAAGAAAAAAGACTTCAATTCGCCAAGAGACTCCTTGGAAATTCATTTAAAAATAATACAAATGGTTTTACTCTAGATTCTATAATAAATATAAGATATTGTATTATTTTCAAATCAATTTCACTTGATTATATCCGATCATTGCAATCATTTATAATCAAACCCTCACATTTAGCTCTCTGTACACTTTTAGTTTTTAGAACTAGTGTAGTGTGGTTATAATTTTAGTAACAGTTTTATTTAATTTATGTCGTTTAACAGGTTTCCAGATCTAAGACTGAACGCTGACCCAGTAGTGTTGCCTGAAGAAGTTCGCTCTCCTCCGCGAGCCTCGTGCTACGACAACGTCTACGATCTGAGACCTTTGTCTGAACAGGTCAGTCATTAATAATAATGCAAGTCTTTACAGTAAACAATAAAAAAAATAAAAATAACTAGCAGTTTCTTGCTGATGCTGCAGATGTTCTTCTGAATGTGTGGTTCCACCAAATAGAGACAGTAATTACTTAATGATGAGTCTTAACTTTTTATCCAATGACAATTAATAGTCAACTTTGCTCAAACATACATTTTATTTTCATTTAGAAATAAAATATACTAAACATCTATTTTATTTCCCTTTCCACAGGCCAGTGATGACGGAACAGTGTTCTCTGAACCCTGGGACAGTTCGCTGTGGGACGGATTGATTCCTCCCACTAATGGACATCAGATTCATGATGTAAGTTAACTGGTTTATTTCAATACATTGTACTGTTGTTTGTCAAATAGGAAACGGTGCTGTCCAAGTTAACGAATTCACGGGGCATAAACAAGTTGTTAATGTGTATTTATTTTACTTTGCACCTTTTCAGGAATAAAAATACCTTAATTTTTGTATTGGAAATAATTTCTTCTGCAATAATTTTGAAACAAAAGATTTCGTATTTATCGTATTCTATTAACATTCTACAGGTTTTGTATTGATCGTCTTCTGTTAAAATTTTAGGAGGAACCAGCTGAGTGGGACTCCCCTATACCCAGAAGAGGCAACGCACCAGCAAACCGCGGAAAGAGCTTCAGAGATCGCCTGGATCCTTTACTCGGTTAGTTTCTGATCAATTATCTCTCAGCCGTTCCCAAAAAAATTTGATAGTTGCTAAATCTTTATTGGTTACTAGCAGCGCCACGCGGTTTTACCCGCGCTGAGCCCGTTCCCATGGGATTTTCGATAACCTTCTCGCTGAATGTGGCTATTTATTACAAGAAGAATTATTCAAATCGAACTTGTAATTCCTGAGATGAGCTCGAACATACAAATTTAATACATCTTTATAATATTAGTATCAGGCTCATGTTTACTCCTAGCTATAGTTATTTATTCTAGATTTATTAATATGGAATAGAAATGAGTTTGTATTAATAAAGATTCTTATTATTATTATTATTAGTATAGATGTCACACAAAATTATTCCTATTAATCCTTTATTAAGCCGCTATTAAGAACGGATTGTAGGGCATTTTTTCTTTTTTCAATACGAACATTGTCAAAATTTTATCCACTGCCTGAGATTGCTAGTTAATATTTTAAGGATATTCGGACCGGTAGTGCGACCTTACCTTTATTCATAGTAAAATCGTAACTCACTTTACTCCTAGTTATGATCTTAGCTAATAACCTCATTAGCATCATAACAGTATCTACATTATTGATCAATATTAATCTACCTTTACTGTATTACCATGACAAGACTAACGGAACATTCGCTAATGAAGTAATAACTACAAGTACACAAACAATAAACAAATAGAAGGTGAACAAACTTATATGTAAATCGATACCTATGTCGTAACATTTGTAACAATATACAAGAATTACGAAACTCAAGCAGTACTAATTTTACTACAAATATTAGTTCAAAATTATCTCGTCAATTTAAATAGTCGCAGTCGATGCGGTTCCGGAATTTCGTTGAGATAGTACAGGAATAGACTGGCTAATGTCAACAGAAAGATAAGTCTTACAAGTACCTTCACGTGAATTGAAACTAAGAGTACAGTTTGTAACTACAACTGATCATGGAAAGGTCATCTAACTATCTGCACGAAACATGGTTGATAAAACAGAATCTGTAACCCGAGCCGGTATGACAAATCACAGATGTTAACACCACTTGTCAGAACATGCATAAATAGTTGTTTATTGACCACGATTACCCACTTATCATTTCAATTAATTTAATAGAACACTACACAATAGAACCGCGGCGCACTACGCTTATCTAATACTACATTAACAGAGTAAATATAATTAATATTGTTGAAGAGCAAAGGTCTACGCGTGCCGCAAAAATCTGAGTCATTCACTCGATTCATGTTCTTAACATAATCAGTGGCTTTCCAGCTGTCGTTGGAGAAGCATCTTATCGGTAACTCTCTGTGTGAATGAGAAATCATAGTTTCACGTCGTTCGTACACGCGGGCAAAAACCGCAGAGTTATCAGTCATGAAGTGGTTCAGAAAGTTGTTCCGAGGAAGGTTCGGGAGACAAACTGAAGATAAAGCGAATCCAACCAAAGCTTGGAAGGAATTTGAATCTATCAGTGCATATAGACGTCAAGCAGAAGCACAGGAAACCAAAGTGAGAGTGGGAAGTGAAATATTCGCGTTGACAACGATAAGGAACTTTCGCGGGGATTCGCTGAATGAATTCGCGTATGAAAGTGATTGGCTGCTGTTGACTAGAGAACAGATTGAAGAACCGAAATTCCAACAGCATCTCACTCAGTCTGATTCGCTGACTAGTCTTTGTAAATCAATGTCGGAGAAAAGCATTGACATAAGAAGAGCAGAAGTAGTGGCGAGATCACCTGACTGTCTCTGCAAACATAGAAAACCAGAGAAATCTCCACGAAGGAATTTCTTCCAAAGATGCTGGGATGTTCTCTCTAGAATCTGTCGAAAGATTCGCAAAAAAATCAAACTGTGTTGCTTTAAAGTAAAACAAAACAATGAGGTTTTGGAAGACCCAACACAGACATATACAGACTCATATTTATGTAGGTAAATAAGTATTGCATTATTCTATTTATTAACTAAAGTATATCTTTAATAATTATAAAATAATGTGAACAGAGCAAAGTTGAGATTTAAAGTGACTGAATCCCATTTATTTTAATTCTGCAAGACAAGATTATACTAAGATTACTTGTTTTTCTTTTATTTTTTCTTCGATTGAACGTGCTAGTCTCCAAAACTACTAATCCAACTTGTAATAATTATTTTTGTAATTGTTAGCCACATTCAACGTGAAGATTATAGACTATTTTTCGTCCCGAAATTCTGACAGGAACGGGTACAACGCGGGTAAAACTGGGCGTTTCTAGTACGTTATATAACGGAACTTTATCGTCAGTAGCAGCGGGCCGGGTGCGCGCGCTTCGCGGCGGGAGGACGTCGCGCGGTGCGGGCGCAGCGTTGCGAGCGTACGCGATGCATCTCGCGCAAGACAAGAGCACTACCTTCGCGCAGAACATTGACAACTTCATCGCGTGCACGCTCGATTCCAAGGAGACTTGTCCGCAGGTATGTAAATAAAGGTGTCTGATAAAAAAGAAAGGTGAAAGGTAGTTTACTATTAAAGGACATAAGATGATATTAGAGAGTTGTGCACCTGCTGTGCTTTTTAACTACGATTTAGTACAATGTTACCCCTTTATAAAGTAATAGCTACTGTGAGACGAGAGTACTTTACCCTACAGTGAAGCATGACAGAATTACAGGTCATATAATTACGTTTCTTACATGTGAAGTTTATAGTTAAATATCAATAATGAGGTAAGAAATTACTGAATCCATATCGTGTTCATAGTGATGACAAATACTTTTGTTATATTTCAGGTGATGATGAGAAATATGAGACAGTTCATGTCGGGAATGAAGAATTATTTAGTCAAACACGGAGAGAGGGAGTTCGAGAAGGAGGTCGAAAAGGAGAGGCTCAAGGTGAGAGATCAACCAGCAAAAGTCAAGGCTAGCGGTGGTCTAGTGGTATGCGCACTCGCCTGCCGACTGAGGTCCCGGGTTAAATTCCCAGGTCGAGCAAAAAACATGTTACCTACTTTTCAAACCTGGCTCAGACTTGGGATCGCCAACCCGCATTAGGCAAGCGTGATGATTACGCCTAATCCTCCTCACTGGTCTGATATCTTCAGTGAGATGAGAGGTCTTTAACCAGCAGTGGGATAATACAGATTAATACTTTATACTTTTACATGCTGACTCAAGTGAAATCATCAACCGTTTGCCACTGTTATTTGAATTTCAATCCATATTGTTCTTTCCAGTTGAAACCGACCGAGTTTCTGAACTTGGACGCAATACTGGAAGGTGTGATGCACAGACTGGTGGTGCGGCCGCTGCGCGCGCGACTGTACTCGCTGCTCGCCGCGTGGCATTCAGCTGATGTGAGGAGACTCCACGCGGCCATAGAACGAGCACACCACTCCACGCCTCTGCAGCTTGGGATTAAGGTAAGGGAGGATGTGACGATTAAGAGATGATAAAAGACTATGAAACATTGAGTTCTAGTAAGTTAGTGGTCAACCCTAGTGGCTCTTAGATAGATAGCTAAAGGCCGAGGCACGATAAGACTCAAATATGGAACAAGAACATGCGTGTTAAGAAACAAGACTATATAAGGGAATTTGAATTAGAGAACGTAGCAACTAAAACAACCTTTATGTTAGAAAAATATTGGAAGATATTAAAAAACCATTAAAATGCAACAACGCTTATTTAGAATATGTCTCCTTTTGTAGGAATCGACAAAAGTACCATCAGCAGCGGTGTTGGCGGTGATCTCGAAGCATTTCCTGAAGATGCAGGAAGCTGACTCGCCGCTGGACAAACTCGAGAACCTTTTAGCAGCTATATCAGTTATGTTTAATGCGGTAAGTTACCATGACTTAGTATCTTACTACTTTATACGAAGGTCCAAATTCCCATGTTCCATCAGATCAAATTTTCTGACTGATGAACTTTTTGTGCCCATTGTAGATTTAAATTACAATACATAGTTCCAATGTTAAACATGAGCCCCCCCCAAGATCCGCGGCGAGTGCAGCCTGGGCGCGGACGACCTGCTGCCGGTGCTGGCGTGGACGGTGGCGCGCTGCCGCCTCGTGGTGGCCGAGCTGGAGGCCGAGCTCATGGCGGGGCTGCTGCCCGCCGCGCTGCTCGCCGGCGAGGGCGGCTACTACCTCACCGCGCTCTTCTCCGCCGTCGCCGTGCTCAAGAGACTGGCACCCGAGGGCGGCGTGGACGCTGTGCCGGTGAGTTTAGTACTTGAGGGTACAGCTTGAGTGTTGTATGAGCTTATGGCGTGACTGCTGAGGTGTGGGTGAGTTTTGGTGCCGTGACGAGGGTACGCCTAGAGTACCTATTATAGAGGGTACCTATTGTTGAGACTGTTGAGATGGGTGGGTTGTTATTCGTGAAATGTTGATGATGAAATGTCCTCATGAAAATTGTGTTAGTGAGTTTCAGTTGATAGAGTTACGACAACTTAAGTAAGATTGCAATATTTGCGAGAAAAAGACGATATTTATAACATTGGGAATATTTCAATTGTTCAACTATTAAAAGTATTTTTTATTGTTAAACGTTGTGATAGTTTGTAAAAGAGTGTCGGTAACAAGACTAAAATTTATAAAAAGACTGAAAGAATTATGTTTCTTTTATACTGCCATGGGGTCACCTACTAAACCCATCACCTCTATTACAGCAATGGCGTCGCGGCTCCGTGGTAGTGAACGGGTCGGAGAACAGCGGCGTGGCCGTGGTGCGCGTGGTGCTGCCGGACGAGTGCCGCGGCTCCATCCGGCGCGTGCCGGTGCCGTGCCGGCCGGGCGCGCGCGCGCGCGACCTGTGCCGGGCGCTGGCGCACGCGGCCGCCATCACCAACCCGCAGGACTACGCGTTGTTCGCGCTGCATGATGGACATGGTGAGTCTTTTATTATTTTGTTTTTTTCTTACTTATTTTGAATGTCTGTCTTCTGCGGTGGACGGACATTTTAATGTTTTTTCACGCTAAAAGCGATGATACTACATGTTATTTTGAATTTATTATCCAAACAGAAGTTAAACAGAAAGTATAAAACTATAAATTACTTATGGAGAATATTTCTCCGGTGTATTATATCTAGTATTTTTGTCAGTCTAGGGTTGCATAACATCCCAACCCCAGTGATGAAACAGTTTTATGTGTATGTCAAACAATTTCAGTTTGTTAGTTATAAGAGCTAGCACAAATCACAAGTGTAATTATTCCTGAGACTCATTATATTTTTGCTCATATGATACTCATATGACTAATCAATGTATTGGTTTATTTTTCACAGAGACGATGCTAAACGAAAACGACTGTCCCCAAGAAGTGATGTCGGAGAAGAGTGGACAAAACTTCACTCTCGCCTACCGAAGGATAGACGCCAAGATAGCGTGGCCCCAACAAGCCCTATTGTCTTACCCATAAGTATCAATATTGCATAATCAAAGTAATCTCATTGAAGCGAAATATCTATTCTTCTCAGTATAATTAACTGTATTACTGTATTAGAAAGAAATAGCTATATTTTTTATCACAAAAACAATAAAATAAAGTGATATTTTCTACGATATTAACCAATAACTGCTATAATTTTCATTGTAAGCTTAACTTATTAATTAAGCAGTATTTTAAAATCGCATAAACGTAGCTTTTTTACTCAACATTTAGTAACGTTTTTTATGATAATGTGACAATGTAATCTGACTGATAAGACTCTGAAACTTTTGTACATTTGTTAAGGAGTGAGTGTGTGTGTAAAGTGCGCTAATTGCTCTTGTACTAGTTTGTAATCGTCTTAATAATTAGTTGGCCTATCTCTTAGTTTATTCTTAAGCCTTGTGAAGGTGAAAGCAGTAATCGTGCGTTTGAATTAAGTTCCTAAAACAGAAAACGTACACAGAACTACCAAATTTATTTTAGTTTATCATTTAAGTATTTGTTTCTTTTTATTTAATAAAAAATGTACTAAAAATTAAATTTTACTTTGAACAATCGGTACGTTCACTTACTTATTAAATTGTTTATGAACTGTGATGTATTTTGTATTAGTAATACTGTAAGTTTTGTATTCATTTTGTATATTTGTAGAAGCGTTTTTTATTAATATAATTTATTTATGTGTAACTATTAAGTTAATTAACTAAAATATAAACGTATGAAAGGAAAATTTCAGAGAGATCCTGAGACACACTGCCCTTTTTTAAAACATTTTTATTAATATAAGTATTAAATTAACACTTTATTAACCTTTAGATATCTTTTATGAAAAACATAGGAGTAACCTACCTAATAATGAACCTTGCAATTACTTGAGTCATTTTTGAAGTTATTCAACTAGTATTGTAACTTAGCTTCCTTTAAGTATTTACAACAAAATCTTAGAGTGAACAAATTCCTGAAGTTTATAGAAAGATCCTTTATATAAATGATAAAACTCTTCGGCCCAAAAATGGTCCCTTGCTACACTCTTAAGGTTAGTGTGTAATTAAGTATTATTAAGGGAATACATCTGAAATTTTCTGTTGTAAATTACACTGTTTTATATTTATTGCATTATCGTACCCATTAACGTTAGTTATGTAACGCGTATTATATGTTTTATATAACATTTTTAGTCATTTGTGAGGAAATAAACAAGTTTTTACCAAACTATTTCTTTGTTTTATTATTCTATAACGTGCCTTTGACCATTAAACATAGTTATGCAAATACGAATAATTACTTTTCAATTTCAGATAAAACAATATTTAGATATTGTCGTAGTTACAACGATCGTATCAGAATAATTGTTACCATAATATTATTTCAATCTTTAAATTTAAGTTTTGTCTACACTATAATCCATAACGGCTTTCTGTATGTGTATACCTACTGGGGTTTGATCTACCATCCAAACTTTCAAGGTACCTACAAACTTAGGGAAGGATAATCAATATTCGGGATTGCCGGGATACTCACATTGATAAAACAAGCTTGTGAACCTAGCAACCTTAACATCATTATGCATTTAGGTTAACAGTGCTATCATAGTCCAGTGAAGTTATGTAGCAATAGGAAGATAACCACTAAACTCTCACTACCCTGAACATACTAAGCGTATAAATATTAGCTCCGTGAGGAAAAATAGTAAAATTTTAAATTGATATCCTAACGAAATGATCCGTTGCTGCCCTGCAAAGATATAATTGATAATGAAATCTTAAAAATTTATCTAGTCGAATTCCGGAAATCACATAAGTATCAGGATTTTGGATTAAAAACTAACTTAATTATACACTCGTACTAGTTAGTGTCTATATCTAGTCTAAAGAACTACCTCAAAATGCAAGCCAAATACCCAGTGAAGCAAGACAGGAGAGTCTGGGACCCAGTTCACATCACATACCCTCTCAGAAAGTTTCCTACCACAGGGGAATCTAGTGAGACTATCGCGAGGTACTGGAGGGACCAACCTGAAGTCTTGAAGAGTTTGGTAAGCTTTGGTTCTGTAGTAGTTCAGAGAAGTGTAGATTAATATTCCACTAAAAATTATCCTGTAAAAAATTCACCAAATCTCGATGAAGCTGTCTGTTTCGCTATAAAAAGTAATGAAAAAGCCAAGCGAAGTCTAAGGAATGATAGATAAATTAATTTCCTGGACCTTCAAACAAAATATACCTAATCACCATTCTCAGAGAGAACCAGTAGGTGAGCTCAAGGACTATCTTCGCGACTACAATGTGACGAAAGATATGAATCGATCACAAACTACGAGATACTCCGAGTACAAGATCCCTGAAGCGAATATCCACTACAAACATTCATCGTGTTTGGACAACGAGTACATTTATCCTGCCAGTAGACGAGTAAGTCCAGGAGTCCTACAAATTATGTATGAAATAATTATTGATCATTATACTATATTGATCAGTGGAAAACAGATCATTTGACCCCCAGATCAATGGGCCCAAGGTAATTTTACCTAAGATCATTACACCCAAGATTATTACACGCATGATCACCAAAATTACAACACACAAGATCATTTATCATCATCAACCCGATATAGTTTGACTTAAGATCGGTTGGCCCGAGATCATTTAATCCAAGATCATTTTACCCAATATCGGTTGACCCAATATCATTTTACCCAATAAAATTTTCCCGAAGATCATTTGACCCAAGATCATTTGATCCAAGATCGTTTGACCCAAGATCATTTGACTCAAGTCCCATTTGACTTCAGTATTAACCCAAGGATCAGTTGGTCTAAGTATCTTTATTTTATGGTCAAACTATGCCTCGAGCTCTAACTTTTACCTACACAATTTCCTTCCCTTAGCTAGACGATGGTATACCTCAACTCAATGCTCACGGAACTACTGTCATGAGGAGCTCCTACACTCCTCCCTCAACGCCGGCTAGACTGGTCACAGACAAGAACCAGTATAAACACCCTGATAGCCTGCACTTATATCCGGTAAGTTTAGCTATTTCATACTAGCCGCGCTCCGCGGTGTTACCCGCGTTGTGTCCGTTCCCATGGGAATTTCGGGATGAAAAATAGCCTATAACCTTCCCGTTGAATGTGGCTATCTATTACAAAAAGAATAATTCAAATTGGACTAGTAATTCCCGAGATTAGCTCGAACATACAAACAAACAAATTTTACCTCTTTATAATATTAGTATAGATTTATATTCGTTATATCCGCGTTATATCATCTTACTTGTCTCTCGATAAATATAACGTTCATGTTACATAATGTACGTTACGATTGTTACTCAGGGTTACTCATACTATTGCAAATGTTACTTAAACACACGTATTGAATGGAATAATAACATACTCGATTATGTCCATTTACAATCCCTATTGTAGTTTCACTGCAGACGAAACAGGTCACCAGTTATTAAACATAGTAAGTAAATTAAGGTCAGTGTTAATCTGAAGGAGATTCTATTGTAAATCCACTGTACCTTTGTGTTTTTTACGATTGTTACATAATATATGCGTTTATAAACCCCCTATGAAAACCCTTTCATATCCTAAAATAATTTTATTACGGAAATTTTGTTAACATTAGGTTATGCTCCCAATACCAATTTCCCAAAGCGATTTCAAAATAAGGTGGTAGTCCGACTTCCAATCCTATCCTACTAATATTATAAATGCGAAAGTTTGTGAGGATGGATGTATGGATGTATGTTTGTTGCTCTTTCACGGAAACTACAGGATGGATTTGGATGTTTACAATAATATAGGTTATACATCAGAATAACACATGGGATACATTTTATCCCAAAGTTCCCGCGGGAACCGATACAACGTGGCTAACACGCGGGACGCGGCTAGTTCTCAATAAAACCTAATTTGAAGTATTTAGCTTGAAAAAGTTATATGCTATTTGGTACTCGTAGCAGTGTAGCTTTTTTGTACCTAAGAAAGCGTTCAAAAGCTTCCAGATCCCAGCTGGCACAAAGATCTAGAGCCCCTGGATACGACATACGATGGCTTTGAGAAGTATCTGGACCCTTACCTCACGACCAGCAGACTCCACCACCGGCCGTTCACAGCCAGCCAATTGGAGAAACCGTCTAACACCAAGGATGTTATCACTTATTATACTTATGCTGATATTCCGAGGGTGAATTCATGTTTTTTATATCCCTAGTGAGAGACTGTCGCGAGCGCTTCACCCACCTCCTGATGAAGGTCACCGGACGTGACCGAAACGTGTTGAGGAACACTCAAAAACAAATAATAAAGTCTGAAATGTCTCACTGCAGGACAAAGGCCCTTTCATTTCGCTAAGAATATGAATACAGTGAGAAAGATAAGGCGTAATCATCATCTGTGCCTGCCACGGGATGGAGATTTAAAACCTGAGCCACGTTTGCAAAGTAAATCGGAAACATGCTTAAAATCGCATATAATATAAAACCGTTAACTATTCTTCTTCATCGAGTGGATGGTCAACCTGGCCAATCCTGGTGTCAGTGTTAACTATTCGTCAGTAGACTATATCTAAGGATCGTTTGATCTGAACTTGGGATCCAATGTAATGCCGCCTTATCCGGGGATTAATTTTCTTACCACCAGCCATATAAATAACAATTTTAGTTCATTCCTTTTTTAATATTTTAGCCGTGGGGTCCGAAAGTACCCGAAATTGAAGAATGGCGTCTACCACTAAGTAGGCCTAAATCTATGTACGACAGAACGAAGTTTAAAGAAGATGTTAGAGAGATAAGAACACATAACAAACTAAGATTCGTACCTGGGTTAGTCGCTTTGTAGTTTAAAAACTATGAACGAAATACTTGATAAATGATAAAACTAGTAAAAAATATATTCTGATTAACCGAAACCTTATTCGTGACGGTTAGCAATTAGCCTGTTATGCTGTTTTCAAAAGATCTTTTTACAAAACTCTTTTTTAACCTATATCGACTAGTTATGGTCATAATTCTCCTCCTATTTTCAATTTAACCAAAGAATAAATTTTAACTTAAACCATTCCTTTACAGCACTTTCAGGACAGAATCAAGAGATAACTACACCGATCAGGTATGTCGTCCTGAGTCCAAAATACACAATTATGAAGAAGAGGCCCGGGATCATTACCTGCGTTCTGCAGCCAAGTTGAGGACCAACGTCAAACACGAGCATTCCACTCTACTACATGAATATATACCGGAATATCACCACATAGGGACGGGAAAACCTTTGTGTTCGGTGCTGGATCAGTTCAGTGAGAAGAATAAGAGATTGGAGACTAGATTGAGGAAGCAACGTCGTTTTTAGTTGCGACTTGATTGTAGAGCGACGGTATTGTCTGTAGTATTGCCCGTTTATAAGTTACTAGCAGTGCCCTGCGGTATTGTCTGCATTTTACCCGTCCCTTGGGGAGTTTTGGAATGGAAAGTCACAAACCTACCTCCTGAATCACTCTGTACAAGTATGTTGATAAAATTGCATGAGAATCCGTTTAGTGGTGTTAGAGAAAAAAGAAAAAGCGTGTATACCGAAACGAATACAAACGAAAAGAAAAACTTGATACTCTTTAACCACCATTAAAATAACTCATTATTTACCTATTCCACGTACAGCCAATCAATTTCAAACTTTGTATATTAGATCCATGGTACAGCCATAACAAATTGTCATGACAATTGACATTAAAACGAGTCTCCCAAAGTGTCCGAATGAGTTTGACGTCACTACATCACCCCATCATCAGACCACCGCGAACCAAACCAGTCAACAGTGTAAACAAACAAAAATGCTCCGGTAAATTAAATGGAAATAGTTTATTTTCTAATAATATTAGGCGTGCTATCTTACATAGTTTATTCACTACACACTTACTGGCTACTCATATTAACGTTTGCTATAATTTACACGATATATTCACACATTATTATGATATTTTAAGGGTAAGCAAAGTAAACATTTAGAAATAAAGATTTTATAGTAAATTAACGTAATTTGTGTATCTTTTTTATTTAATAATAGTATTATGTTCTTCAGGATGTTATGTTACCGACCTGTTAACAAGACATGTTTATGAAATGCATATAAGTACAGGACAAATATAAATTGAAGTAACAGCTTAGCAATAGGTATGCAAGATGTACTTGAGTTACCCAGCTGCAATATGAAGAGAGGTCAATCATAGCATACCATATTGTAAGTAAAATGAAAAACATTTGAACTAGCTTCACCTCATGGTTTCACCCGCATTGAATCCATTCCTGAGACACATCTAATAAATCGGACTGGACTTCCACAAATATGTAGATATCAAAAAAGATAAATTGTACAAGTCGTTCTCGAGTTTCACGATACTAAGGAACAGCAGAATTGAACGGTAAAATGGACGGAAAGAAGAATTTGAAAGAGAACTACATCAAAAAGGCAACCATTAACGGCGTAATGAGACTAAGTCAAAGAATTGAATTTAGGGAAGATACATGTAGGTTGAAGGAATAAATCTTGGCTACGTGACATCATGATGTGAACAGGAATAGCGATTGCAGAATTATTTCGCCTCGCCAAAATAAAGAAGAATAAGTCAAAGTGACTGCCGACCTTTATTAATCGGAGAGGCAAGTTAAGAAGAACAAGAAGAAATAATTTAAAATATCATAAGGACCCTTTCTGTTATGCAGGCGTTTTGTATGAAAAAATAAAAGAACATCTGTGCATGCGTGAAAACGCCTAAATAAAAGAGTCCACAAAATAAAACTAAAATGATCAGAACTGACTATTACTATTCTGCACAAAGTTTTCCGTTTGCCCTATTGCTGTCTACCTAAACAGTCAGCATTTAAACGAAACAAAAACGTTTATTGCTTACAAAATAAAACCATAACATACAGGAGGATATAGTTTTAAATTACAGCAAAAGCTGGTGACTCAGCTTCTGCTGCCCAGGGCGAGAGACCCCGGGCAGCGCTGATTTTCAGCCACCGCTGTTTTTTGAGGTGTTGTACGGGAACTACAAGTTAGGGAGTTACGTCTTATTCTACTAATTCGAACTTAAAATAAAATTCTTAAATAAATCAATGACAAAAACAATTCAGATTAAACTTAAGTAATTAAGTAGGTATAACAAAATTATCTATATTTTTAAACTATTAAATTTTTCTATTAAACTATTGGAGCCTTAGATGGAAGAACTAATCCAAATGGACAATTCTGAACAATAGACATAAGCAATCGGAAAGTCATCAACATCGCTGTTCATTGAACTAGGCAAAATATTTACACTACCGGGGCGACATGTGTGCGTAAAATACGATCCGTTCATTCAATATAATATTGCAGCAACGTTTTGTTATGGAGTCTCGGTTGCAGTCAATGACAGTCTTTTAAAACATTTATTGATGCGCCATTAATGTAAAATAATAATAATCCCGTGGATATCCAAGTATCATTGATATTTTAACAGGCGAGCAATAGATTCATGCGTTAATCGGTCAGTGGCTTAACGTAGAGCAGACGACAATTATGTGTTTTAATTAATACCTTCAAAAGTGTTGTTTTATTTAGCTTTTAAAAATGAATTTGATTTTCTTTTTGATGGTTTTTGGAACTGTATTACAATATTGTCAAAGTGCTGCACCCGATCCAAATAAAATGGTAAGTTTATGTTAATGTCTTGGTTATTAACTACGTAGCACCACCCCGGGATTTTACCGGTGCTGTACACGTTTCCGTGGTAATTACGCGATGAAAAAAAAACCGTTAACCTTCACGATTGTAAAAAGAATATTTCAAATTGGATTGGTGGTTTCTGAGATTGGCACGTTCAAACAAACAAAAGAACCCTTCAGATTTATTATATTAGTATAAGTTACATTTTTAATATTGGTATATCATAAAAATTGCAGTTTTCATTTTTAATAATAATAAGATATCTAGTGCAACTATTTACCTAATTTATTTTTTGTGGGCACCATGAACACTCTTAACTTAATTCCTACTAACTATCCTACTAATATTAAAAACTAGCTTTTGATATTATTTATTTATTTTATTTTCAGCCTGACTTGTCTCACTGCAGGGCAAAGGCCTCCCTCTTTCCAACTTAATCTATTGAGTGCTAGACTGGGCCAATCCTTCATGAAGGTGTCGAGCTCGTGAAAAAAGTGATAAACAAAAAAAAACAATTCTAGTATGAATTAAATTAAAATAAAAAGTCTAAATCTAAAATACACTACCTGAAATAATAATAATGCCTACTGTACTAAGCAGCGAACCGTTCCAAGAATCGAATTAGTTATACGTTAAACTAACCGTTATTGAAACAAAAAATGAATTATTTCTGAGCTACTAATTAAAACAAAGAGAACACAATTCTTATACGGCTGAAATTAAAATAAAAAGTAATTAATCGCTTTGGCATAATGGCAATAATGCATAGAGAAAACAGCCATCAATGACGTCTGCCCTCACGCATCTAAATTTCTCGCGAGTAAAGCCGCGGGCAAAAGCTAGTTATAAATAATTAAAGAAACATCTTTTCTTCAAAGACATAATTAGTAAGTTTGGTTATCTATTTAGGGCTATTTGACATCACATTTTGTCTAATGTGTAACACTATGTGCAGGCCATGCCTATTATAAATTTTATTTCAAGACAAAATGTCTTTTAAGCATTTGTTGCTGATAATCATATTATTAACCTACTATGCACTTATTTATTTCTAGGTTCTTGTAACGGTTTACTATTCAAGCAAAAGTCATGAGAGCAAGAACTTTATTCTGAAACAACTGGTGCCAGCTATGAACTTGTTGAAAAAACATATTAAATTAAAATTTGTGCCGTTTGGGAAATCAAAGGTAAGTACGATTAATCATTTTTAACCATATCTTTAATGAGACAATCTTTAAAAATGCATTGGTCCATTAAAAAATTAACTAAAACCGATTGATTTTTCGGATTGGTCATTCAGAAAGCTGTTTATGTGGGATTCATAATAAAAAGTATTATTTTTCTTGTCGAATCAAAATGGGTTTTTTAAGTTAAATATGTATGATTACTGAAAATAAAAAGTAATATAATGTCTCACTGTTGGAAAAAGTCCTCTCATCTCATTAAATATATCAGCAGAACACATATTTTATTAAAAAATATCACGTCTTTCGCCAATGCCAATTTGTCCATCTAATCAACATTTAACTAATCTGTCAATATCAACTGGTTTCTTAAGTTTAAGTGAACACTACTTATTTTGCATTGAAACTACGTTTACGAATACACTTCGCTTTTATTTAACATTTTTATCTGCCGTTTTAGCTCCTTTACAGGAACCGTGGTCACAAAAGACTGAGGTGGTATTATGGTTATATGTGGTTATTACCGTTTACTCCCACCTGTTCTGTTGAGTAGTTCTGTTGACAGAATTACTGGGACTTTTTTACCATTAGTTCTTCGTTTACTCCCACCTGTTCTGTACAGAGTTTAGAGAACGGGGTGAAAGGATTTTCCTGCACATACGGACCCAGGGAATGTCTCGGGAACTTGGTCCAGGACTGTGCACTCAATCTCATTAGCTACAAATCTGACGTCGACAGACTAGCGTACGTCGCTTGTGAAATGAAGACTGGCGCTGCAGTTAATGCTGAATGGAAGGTATGTCAGAAAATTATGTTATTATCTATATAATATACTAGCAGCGCCCTGCGGTTTCACCCGCGTTGTAGCCGTCCCCGCAGGAATTTCGGGATAAAAAGTAGCATAAAAATCATTAAGTAGGATAAAAATCATTGTCACATTTTAGTTATCACTATGTATTGAAACCGATAAAACTTTCCATGAAATTATTTGTTTTCTAGTGCGGAGACGAGTCCAGAGTTCCCTTGGATAAGCTGGCGAAATGCGTGGCTTCTGAAGAAGGTATTCGATACCAGTTGATATCGGAACGGCTGACGGACATCATAATGATGGACAATGTGCCGACAATCACTGTGGATAATGTAAGTGGAATTCATTCATTCATTCATTGATTTTGAGCGGGTTAGTTGCCAACCTTGGTGTTGGAGTTTTTAGACAGAATCAGTGGTTTGGTCCTACATTTACAGTAACTGAACTAAACCAGCGCCGTGCGGGATCCGTCCCGTACAGCAACAGCTGAGTTGCAGCCTTTTGTCAGTGCCCTGTATTTTTCTTTGTGTACTTACGTAATTTATATTTTTGGCAATAAATTTATTTTTTATTTACTTACTATTTTATAAAATCCATAGAGCTCAGATTCAGATTTATTTATTTTAAGCATAGTGATATATGTTCAGTGGGATGAGAGGCCTTTGCCAGCAGTAGGACATTACAGGCTAATATTTTTTACTTTAAAGCATAGCATAGGTGATAGCATTTGTTTTCATCCTGTAAATTAAATAACGAAAAATTTCCATTTCAGCACTTTTACCAACACGTCCAGGATTTAGCGCAAACACACTTTTATGACGCGGTCTGTTCTCTGATGACCGAAGTACCGCCGTGTTTCAAACATTACAATGCTAGTGTTTTACAATATCTTATGAGGAAGAAGAGACCATTATATTAATATTTAATTATTTATAGTCAATAGTTTTGTCAGTGGTTAGAATATTCCCGGTTTGAGATATGTTCTTTGAGTTCCAACATCCAAGTTATTTTTCCGTTGCGTAAAGATAAACCTAAACTAAAAGGAATTATTTTAAAACATTATTAAATATACTAAACTATGTTACTGTTTTACACAGGCTTGTTTCATTTTACGACCTTTTGAACATCTTTAACTATATCATTACATAGTATAAAACAAAGTCGCGTCTGTTTGTCTGTCTGTGTGCTTAAATCTTTAAAATTACGCAACGGATTTTGATGCGGTTTTTTGTAATAGGTAGAGTGATTCAAGAGGAAGGTTTTTATATAAAAAAATTCCCGAAATTCCCACGGGAACGGGCACAACGCGGGTAAAACCGCGGGGCGCTGCTAGTTTATTTTAAAATCAATTATTTAAATGACTTACGCCTCGGTTGTCTAGTGGTATGTGTACGCCTGCCAAGACTGAGGTCTCAGGTACAATTCCCTGGTCGAGCCAAATAATTATTCCTACTTTTCAAACATTGCTCGTGTTTGAGATCACCAACTTGCTGGTGATTTTGCTTAATCCTCCTCGCTGATGTACTGATATCTTTGATGAGATGAGAGTCTTTTGCCCAGTTATGGAACATTAAAGGCAAATATCCTTTTTATAAGATGATTCCGGGCTTCGGAGAGCACGTTAAGCCGTCGGTCCCGGTTACTTTCTACGGATAGTAGTCGTTACTTGAGCCATGTCAGAGGCCTTTGGCGGCTCAATAACTCTGACATCAGGATTGGTCAGGTTGGCCATCCGCTCGATGAAGAAGAAGAAGATCAATAAAACTCAGTTGTACATTTTGCTATTGCTATTTATTTGCTGGCCTATCGAATTGGGTCCGTTTGTTAAGAAGGCGAGTTCTCGACTATCCACCAGTAGTAATGCGCTATGTTCGTGTACACGCTGGGGACTCCTTTACTGCCGCAGTCTTCTGAGCCAAATGAAACGATGCCGAGCTGAAGAAAAGCGTATATATATGTATTAATATATTATCATTAGTAAGATGAGCGGCCCTTGCCCAGCAGTGGGACATTACAGGCGAATATTTAACTTTCACAATTCTAAAACTAAATCATCTAAAAGTAGTTCTTCATTGACATGATTAGGGGCAACTTTATTGGAAGAAAAATGTAATAATCACTTATATGGAAAAAAAAGGTTTACGAGTATTCCTAGATCCATATCAAAGTCTACAGATACTTTTCAACTAGGTGCTCAGATTCCATTCTAGCTCCAAACGCCCGACTTCTGAGGTCTAAGCCGCAGTGCTATACCAAATTACTTAGAATTGCAAGTACCGCGCACATTTGAATATAAGTAAATACCTAGTAAAGTCCTTAAAATCTAAGCAACACTCACTTGCACGTAGTTCCCATCTCTCGATATTATCAACGGAGCTCCTCCGAAGCCTGAACACGCATCTTTCCCTTCCTCCCCTCCCGCGCACAGCTGGCCTTCATGCACCGGAACTGACTGACCGAAGATCTGTTCACAAGTCTCCAGAGACACTAACGGTACTTCCAGGAATTGTTGACGACTGACCTGTGGAGACAATAAAGATTAACCGCTATATTCATAAACGCTCTTGACCTAAAACACTGCTAAATTGTGTTTTGTCTCTTTCGCTCTTCGGAAAATAGCCTATGTCAGAAAGGGACAAACCATATGATAGCTATAGTGCTGTTAATAAGTATTTATGCATAAGGCCCCAAAGAAACTACTGGTTCAAATTAAACTGAAATATATTGTGTTTATACAACGCTTGCTTGGTTAGAAAATTCAGGCTTTTAGTTTTATCCACAAGGAAATTAAAGGGGGGTTGAAAATGCTCTGAATTGCTTCAAAAAAGGATGATATGGCCTCTTCTCAGGAGTATACCTATGATTCAACATTTCTTTGTTAATACTTATAGCTGATTGGTCAAGCATAAAAGCGCTTGAATAATTATGTTGTACAAACAAATGACATTCGTTTTAAATATAGTGTTGTATTGCGTGCAAAATAAAAACATGCAAACAAAAATATTTCTTGTAACTACAATAAAAATATCTACTTGATACTACACAAGACAGAAGGACCCTTGTCTTAAGCTATTACGTAATTAGATCGATTTGGCATTTGACACATTAGAGAGAAACTAGTAACTACTCTGCTACTGCTTTTAACTTCTATATTTAACTAAATATCCATTCAAGTGGTCACAAAATATGTTGAAATGAAGCGCTATTTTATAACTTGCTATTTTTATTTACTGAACTGGAGCCAATTTAAACCACAGAATCATTGTTTAAGGTCAAAGCAATTAAGGTGTAACAATAAACAGATACAGATCAGCAGTTAAATAGCCCGTGTTAGTAGCAGAGTACTATTAGGTACCCAGGTAGACTATAATTGCGCATTGACTGTTATTACTTAAAATATGATACCTACACTATTTTCACTAACTCAAGATCTCACTTCAAAACAATGGCATAGAGACTTATAGATGATTCAGCATTTGAATTAAAGGACTATTTTGGTTAGCATCTTAATGCATCAGGTGTCAGATGCATGTTTATTTTACCTTAATACCTCATTTTTTCTTCACAGTTCAGTTTTGAAGATAATTAAATGTAATTCAGGAATCAGGCACCCGTAAATTACTCTTACTTTCATCGAAGATTACAATTGCAAGAGTTTTAGATACCATAATCAATAGCAGTGGCAAATGAATAGGTAGGAAGAACTCTTACCATTAAACTATGTATTGTAGTCATAGACAAAGCATAAAACACGCAAACAGTTTGTGACGAAGCCACGTAACACATATAATCACAGAATACATACCGCATTAGTCTGTCCGGACAATTTCCCCCATCCGACAAGTAATGCGCGCTCATTGAGCACAATTTCCGGCTTATCGTTGAGGCATACCGGAGCCGCTGTCACTGCAATGAGCAGAAAATTTAATCACTACGTAACATAACATAATCAGAATACCTATAATCACTTCGTTACAATGATTGTGTTGGGTTAGTCAGGTTGTCAACTGTCGTTCTGGTGTCTTTGTTGTAGGGCATGGTCAAGGGTGATGGACAAAGTGGTGATTTTAATATAAAGACATGTTGTTTGATTCCCACGTGAATAATGCCTGTTCATAATTTGATGTAAGATGTACTCATCTGCTAGACAACTAGGGCCATACCTATTAATAAACGCGTACAAAAAATAGCGTATTATGAACATTTCAGCTATCACATGGTTTGTCACTTTCTGACATACGCAATTTTCTGAAGAGCAAAAGAGACAAAACACAGTGTTTAAGTTACACCGCGATTATTAAAAAGGCGGCTAGAGTATTAGTATTTTCTAATTACTTTCATCAGTCTTTTGTGTGTGCTTATTTATTGATTCAAACAATTTAAAGCAATTTATTTCCACATTAAAATATACAATTTACAAAATAAAAGAAAGAACAAAACAGTTTATGATACAGAAGAGCAGATTCAATATATTGAGTATACTCATTTGGTTAAATTTTTCTTCAACTCATTTGATTTTTGAGTTGATCGATATTACTGGCCACAATCAATGCAGACCAAACATAGATTGCATCATCAATGTTCGCGAGCGGTCTCCGATTGCGGTCTGCGATCGAACTCGGAATGCTACATATCAAGTAGTTTAGAAACGCATGTTTCAATTTAAGTATTTAAAAACAACAAACCTGAAAACTTAATATCCTCCTTAAGCACTATGAGCGCTATGTCATGTCTGAATATCTTCTGCTCGTACCCCGGATGGACTATGACGTTTTCCACCTTGATTGCCTGAGTGGGAGGAGCGCAGAAGTAGTCATTACAGTCTGGACTCCTGCCTGTATCCCATTCACCGACAACTACAGTTGACCTGGAAGTAAAGTCGGGTTTAAAATGAGTCCTTAGGAGTTTGTTAGTTGACTAAGCGATGTAAGTTCATTGCGATTAAGCGTGTAGCTCGACCCCTACTTGGATGGGTGTCCGATAGTGGCATTTCTATCGGAGCGCTACTGTGCTTGGGAGGGCACGTTAAATTGTCGGTCCCGGTTATTTTAATCGTTGGATCATGTCGGAGGTCTTTAGGCGGTCTAAAAACTCCGACACCAGGGTTGGCCACTAACCTGCTTGAACTTACTTTAGGAGTCTTTAGGCAATCGTTTCGCCAACTTTGCTTTCTTGGCCACTTTTTTTTTGTAAAATTTACAATAGACTTACAGTTTATATCCTTCAGGCTTGGCCAAAGCGCAGTGCGCTGCTGTCAGGACGACTCGTTTGGCGATTATGGAACCCGTGCATGCAAATCTTACATTACCAGTTTCTTTGTCTAAAACAAACATTATACAGTATTATATTGACTACGGCATAATCTCATTTGTCTCAATTAACTAAGTCTGGTGAAAATTACTGAGACAAAAATTAAGAAAAAAGATTACATTTAACTGAAATAACTAACAACTGGAATCTATACTAATACTAGCTGCGCCCCGCGGTTTCACCCGCTTTGTACCCGTTCCCGCGGGAATTTCGGGATGAAAAATAGATGTTGTCCGATTCTCAGGCCTACCCGATATGTACACAAAGAGGAAAACTTTGTTTGGTTGTAATGAATAGGCTCAAAAACTACTGGACCGTTTTTAAAAATTCTTTCCATTGGAAAGCTACATTATCCAAGAGTAACATAGGCTATTTTTCATCCCGAAACTCCCACAGAAATGGACACAACGCGGGTAAAACCGCGAGGCGCTGCTAGTTTATTATATAAATTAGACTCACTAGTAAACCCTATTCTCCCGACCCACGGGTGCGCTCCCATGCCGGTGTACTCCAAGCCTCGCACCATGCTCTTCCCACAAGTCTTGGCTCCATCTTGGTAGACCTTTCCGCAGTCACAGGATGGACAGCAGACGTAGTCCTCGTTATCAGCATGACCACAAGTCAGTTGGTTTAGACGGTGGAAGTATCTGGAACGGGAATGGATGTACTGGTGTTGTGTGTACGTTGGTTTGAAAGTGGTTTAAGTGAAGTATTGTTTAAAATCTAAACTAAACGGCTTCTTGCTTACTGAAAATAGAAGAAATTTTCGAAGTGATTGAACTTCATAAAATTTTAATTAGTACTAATCAACTTTCAGGTAGAATACTAAAGTAGTTTGTGCTATTAAAGGTTGTAGTATAACCTCAGTCCTGTTATTGGTACCTTTATGCAAGGCTTTTAATGGTTATTAGTTATTCTAATATATGTAACTGTATGTATGTATACTGTGTATGTACGAGTATAATACTAAGTTCTTTCTTTACCTGTCAGACGAGAAGCAGGAGAAGTCAAACAAGTCTTCGAGTAGAGGACACGCGCTCATGGGGACGCATGTCGTGTTTGGAGGGCAGTTCCCCTAAAAATATTTGACTTTGACTCTGATACATTAAAAAATATTACTAACAAAATAGATGTGATAATAGTTATCTTTTAAATCTAGGTATGTTAGGGAACTAGGTGAAGCAAGTCTGAATGGCTAAACGTAATTTTATAGGAAATATTGCTATTACGACTCAATTTTTTTATATTCTAAATAATTACCCTTACAAATTGATTTTCATCTTTCTGAACACCTCCAAGGCCAACGCTTAGTCCGATACCTGGAACAAAATTAAAGAAATAAGTGTAATAAGTATAAACTGATATGTTAAACTCCAAAAATGACCTTCAAATTGAGATGTTATCGAAATCATGCATCATTTCCCGTATTACGAATACGCAAATTAACATAAATAGATACAGAAAAAATACATGGAAATAATAGGCAGCATAACCTGAATTTCATGATACTTTTTGGGTTCATTTTGTTTTTCAAATAGCCGTGCCTCGCGGTTTCACCCGCGTTATACCCGTTCCTGCGGGAATTTCGCGATAAAAAGTAGCATTCCTATGTCCTTTCTCAGGCTATGGACTAACTGTGTAACAAATTTCTCAAATCGGTTCAGTAGTTTTGGCGTTAAAACGTACAGATTTACTTTCGCATTTTATCTCGTTTTTACCAGGAGTAGGTAAAGTCTTGTATCATGACCACAAAAGGGTCTTCCATGTGTCATCAAATATAAATTCTTATTTTTTACTTTGTGACCAGAGACAAGTGAGGATGTCGCAACTATATCTTCACATATTGTTAACTCCGGACGGGAACCCGCAACCCCCGACACAGTAAGCGCTCTCACTGCCACTGTGCCAACGTGTTTGTCAAAAGTTTATCCTATTCCACTAATACTCGTATTATACATGCATTTTGTGAGGATCGATGTATGTATGTTTGTTACTTTTTCAGTGATGAAGGTTATACATCAGAGAAACACATAGTTTACAAGTTATCTCGAAATTCTACACACGGGTAGAACGCGGTTAAGAGCTCAAGGCGAGGAATGCTTCCAGGTATTATATAATTTTCTGTTTGACCAAACGAACCTAACCTGCACAGTAGGTAATTGTCATCTATAATAATAATTATGGTTGCATGCATTATTTGCTCTCGTGGTTATATTAATTGGTTTCGCGGTAAGGTCATGTGGACACTGACTTAATAGCATGGTTTCAATACCATGTTGTCATACCAGACTACGTATTATTATCAGGCTTTCTAGTTGAGATAATTCGATTTTACGAGTGCAATGTACGAAATAGAATATATATTAATATAATCCGTTGAATGTGGCTATCCTTTACAAAAATAATTATTAAAATCGGATTAATAGTTATTGAGATGAGCTCGTTCAAAAAAAACATTCCTTCAGCTTTTATATTAGATATAGATGTACTTAGAAAAAATAAGGGTGCTTTTACACCAGTGCTATGCTATGCCACCAAGCTTATATGCGTATACGAAACGCCAACCATAGCAAATCTAAGTATATAAATAATTGTAGTGGAAATATACTCTAACGGTATGGAAGTCTCCTCTGCAGGGTAAAGGCCTCTCGCCCTCTGGCGTTATCAGTCCAATCAGCATCATTACTGTGTGAGGCTAATTCGAGTAGGTAGATGCCTTAAATAATAGTTTAGAAAAGTAATACTTATGTACCTACTTTACTTGGTGATTTTTTGAACAAATACACAAACTGTTAGTATAGATAATTTAATTTAATCTATTAATATTAATTATGAACTATTAATGCTGAAGGGTTTGCTTTTTGTATTAGTACTATTTTATACTAATCTCAGTTACTACCAATCCGATTTGAATAATTATTTTTGTGTTAAATAGCTACATTCATCGGAAAGTTGATAAAGGCTAATTTTTTGAATCAGAGCACAAAGTGTTGATAGTGTTGATAGTTTAGTTACGTACATTTTTGAAAAGGATTCAAAGATATAGTATAGTTTTATGTTCTAATAATGTTTTCAGAATACGCTTGTATTAATCGTCGTCGTTACATGTACCATATTATGGCTAATATGTGGTTTGTAAAATGCTGTTAGGTAATTGTTAGTACATAATCTATATATATAAAAATGAAACCCGTTTTCCTTGGTCAAGGCATCACGCGTGAATGGCTGGACCGATTTCCACGGTTTTGCATTCGTTGGAAAGGTCTCGGGCTCCGTGAGGTTTATAAGGAATAAAAATCTGGGCGCTGCGGGTGAAACCGCGAGGCACAGCTAGTCTATAATATAAAAATGAATCGCAAAATGTGTTGCTAAGCGCATAACTTCAGAACGACTGCACCAAATTGGATGATTCTTTTTTTAATGTGTTCCTTGTCAGGACAAGGTTTTTATATAACAAAAATAAGGAATAAAAATCTCAAAATTCCCACGGGAAGGGGGGCGCTGCGGGTAAAACCGCGGGGCACAGCTAGTTAATTATATAAATATCTCGAGTACAATATCTTTGTATACCTATTAACATATTAATGGAAAATGCGGAAATATAATTTTATTGAATCTTGTTAGAATATTCAAAAAATAATTAAATTAATTACTTACTCCCAAATTGTGCTTCAACAGCGAATTGAAAACACACAAAAACTAAAAATAGCACTTGTTTCACACACATGGTTAATAAAACCATAAAAATAACGAACAAAATCACAATTTATCACAAAGTTTCAAATTAACATTAGGTAAATATCGTTTTAGTCATGATTTTAATATATTTTGGAAATAATTAAAACAATATACCAGGCAAGAGGACTACAACAAAATGTTACGGTACACCGCAGTCGTTTCGATCGGCAGGTGTCAGGGGAGATCAACATTTTGATAAAAATGTTATTTTTGTTAGTATGCGAGTTCATGGAAACAAAATTGTATGGGATGCTTAGTTGGTGGATCGTGGTGTCATCCGTGATCATAAAAAAGCTTGTAATGTTCCACATCTGGGAAAGGCTGGGAGGCTGGGAAAGGTCCAGTGAGGAGGATACTCGTAATCACCAAGCTTTCCTAATGCGTGTTTGTGATCTCAAAACTGAATCATGTTTGAATAGTAAACTGGAAACAGTTTCGTTTGACCCGGGAATTGAATCCGAGACCCCAGTCTTGGCAGGTAAATATGCATACCACTAGACCACCAAGGCGTTACCATGATTAAAGGTAAAAAACTTAAACTAGCACACAAATCGTGCAATAAGAACTTAAATCAAACACCAAAATCAAATACATACCTTCCTATCTTTTTGTACCTACCTAATTATTTGTTTATGTTAACAAATATTCCTTAAAACTCTAAGGTACAAATAGTTGCGCACCACTGCCTCGTGATTCACCGCTACAAAAATTCAATTTAACTCTGATATGATGTTCGCATTCACACCTATTCACAATACTCATAAACCAGGTACAAATGTGAACTAAAATGTTGCCAATTGTATTCAAATAAGGACGACATAAACGTTGTTTCTACTATTTCCGATGACTGAAACGAAACCTTGTTAATTACTTAATAGAGTTTCTTTTGAATTACGAGTCAAGTTGCATATTTTAAAAAGATCTAATACAGAAAGATTGTCGTAGGTAATCTATACTAATATTATAAAGCTGCAGAGTTTGTTTGTTTCTTTGATCGCACTAATCTCAGGAAATACTGGTCCGATTTGAAAGAATATATTTGTAATTCTGGAAGAACTTCTTCCAAGGATACCCCTTGCACTTTGAAGTGCAATGACGGAACACTAATTACTGAACCTATTTCTGTGGCCAACCATTTTGATGTGTTTTTCAGTAGTATACCCAAAGAAACCACCAAGAATCTAGCTTCTTCTTCAGTTAAAGCTGAAATTCTTCTTAAGGAAAATTTTAAACGGTCAATTCCTGGATTTGGTTTTAAACCAGTCTCTATTTCGCAGCTTAAAAAAGCTTTTAAATCACTGAACATGAAAAACACGGAAGATCTATGGGGTATTTCTGTAAAAATGTTAGATTCTGTTATTAACACTATTGCTCCTGAACTTACGAATCTCTTCAATCTATGCCTAAAAGCAGGTACTTTTCCAGATCTAATGAAACATAGTAAAGTCACTCCAATTTTCAAATCCGGTAGTAAGGATGATCCCAATAATTATAGACCTATTTCAGTTCTTCCAGCTCTTAGCAAAATTTTTGAAAAATTAATCCTAGATCAGTTAATGTCCCATTTTGATGAGCATAAGATTCTACATAAAAATCAGTTCGGCTTTACAAAGGGTAAGTCAACCATAGATGCTGGGACTAAATTAGTTTCTCATATTTTTGACGCCTGGGAAGGTTTGCAGGATGCTCTTGGAGTATTTTGTGATCTTTCCAAGGCTTTTGACTGTGTAGATTATTTAACGTTAATTTTGAAGTTAGAATGTTACGGCATCCGTGGTCCTGCCCTTGAACTCATGAAATCTTACTTAGGCGGTCGGCGACAAAAAGTAAACGTTAACGATAACCTTTCGGAAGGGTCTAATATTGAGTTAGGCGTGCCTCAGGGGTCAATTTTAGGTCCGTTTTTGTTTCTAGTCTACATAAATGACCTCTCGTATCTAATGGAAAGCCTATGCGACACGGTATTATTCGCCGATGATACCTCGTTAATTTTTAAAGTAGATAGGAAGGATAGGGACCTTGTGCAGGTTAACAAAGCTTTGGCTATTCTCCTAGATTGGTTTTCCACTAACAACCTACTTCTTAATGAGGCAAAAACTAAATGCATTAAATTTTCATTACCGAATGTCCCAGTAGTAGATTCTTGCGTCAAATTGGGGGGTACTCGATTAACTCTTGACAGTAGCACTAAATTCTTAGGATTAGACATAGATTCAAAATTACAATGGGGTTCTCATATAAATTCACTTTCGGGTAGGCTAAGCTCAGCATCTTTTGCGGTCCATAAGATTAGGCAAATAACGAATGAAGAAACGGCAAGAATTGTTTACTTTGCCTATTTTCATAGTATACTATCCTATGGTATACTATTGTGGGGAGGTGCCGCCGATGTTCAATCAATTTTTTTACTCCAAAAGAGAGCTTTTCGCGCGATTTATAAATTGGGGTCACGTGAGTCACTAAGGGAACGTTTTAAATCCAGTCGAATTCTTACCGTTCCTTCGTTATATATATTTGAAAATATAATGTATGCCCGCCGAAACTTGAGTAACCTTAAGGTGCGCGGAGATCACCACAGTTTTAATACGCGAAATAGAAATAAGCTTGCTGTTGTTAAGTCCAGGTTAGCGCGAACCGGGAAGTCTTTCATTGGTAGATGTATTCAATTTTATAATAAAATTCCCAAGGAGGTAACTGGGCTTAGTGAAGGTAAATTCAAATCATACGTTAAAGACGTTTTATTGACTAAAGCATACTATAGCGTTACTGATTACATTGAGGACAAATATGTCTGGAGTCAAATTCCTGCACCAGCAAGTCAAGCTGATTTTGACATGTAATCTATACTTATAAGTATTAAATTGTATTATACCTTGACTTAAAAAAAATAACCAGCAGAGTTTCTTGCCCATTCTTCTCTGCTGATGTTCTTCCGAATGGGTGGTACGTTCAAAAGAGCCTCTATGGGGCCAAAACTGAATAAAAATATTTGACTTTGACTTTGACTTTGAATGGATAGCCACATTCAACGGAAAGGTTATAGGTTTTTTCATCCCGGAATTCTTACGGGAACGGGCCCAACGCGGGTAAAACCACGGAGCGCTGCTAGTCTAAGCATAATTTTATTACTATAAAAATGCGTTTTTCATTATACCTAGTATCTTTCTTAGAATTTTGTACAGAGTATTGATGTCACTTTTGAATTCAGAACATTTTCGTCAATAGATATAGCGTAACCTCAGAATACAGAGCGTAACATTTTTTTTAAACTCACACGATTTGCACCAATTTTATACTGAACCAATAAATAAATTTTACAAGTTATAACGTGATGTCTTCGTCGTTTGTTATAAAATAAAGCTAAGGTACTTACGCATAGATATGCTTTTCTATAACAAGTATTTTTTTCATATAATTTAACCATTTGGAATTCAATCAGAAGTAAAGATCAAACAAAAAATGTTGAAGAGTTCATTCCTGTCCGACCGTTGCGCTGTAATCTTGGCAAAATCAGTTTTTATTAAATTCCTTTGTTGTGGGAGTTTTTGTGTGATGTCGTTCACTTCGTGTCTGCAGTGTTTGATACAAGTTTGATTAAACGTGCGAATTAAATAAAGGTTTTTTTTGTGTTTTAATCACTGGTTTTAATAGTATCCAATAGGTACATTAATTTATGGATAGAACAGACAATAGATACGGCAGTTAGCGCCAAAACAGTATCTAGTATCTATGGTTGGCTTCGTAGTAGCAAGCCTGAACATAAACAAATTATTATAGATACTTATTAATCATGTTTTTATTGTTTATCGCCACCGTATCGCCTTATTCATAAACTCTATATACCTAACTAAAATAAAGAGTTTTGTCCCTTTCGGTCTCCGGAAGTTAAAGTGCCATTGAATAGCTAAAGTACTGTTAATGAGCGTTCATGGATAAGGCCCTAAATATATGAGAGGCATGGTTAATAATATGAGGTTTATCTACTGATATTAGGCAAGGCAAGTATAGATAAGAATCGAAGGGTGTAGAATATTTTATATCAATAAGTACCATCGTTAACAAGGTTCGTTTGTCTTGCTAACTCGAGACCGGCTGGGCCGATTTAGCTGATTTAGTTTCGAAAATGTGTGTCGTAATTGAATAAGGGTTTAGGCGGTAAACAAAGACGAAATTAATGCGGGTGGAACCGCAGGGAACAGCTAGTTTAATAATGATTTAAACGAGAGCAATGCAGCTTTATAAAAAAGTGAATGACCCCAACTTTAGGTTATTAATCTAAAAACCTTAGTTATAATGGGATATTTTACAGTTTTGTCATTTCGTTTACAATTCCAAAAATAAAAATTTTCTATACATTTACAATAGTACTAACAGGGTCAGAAGCCTGGCTATTCATACAGATGCGACATTGTTTTTGGGCAATAACCATCACTTCCTAATTAGATAATTTTGGCTCTACGAATTAGCATAGAATGGTGATTACATACATTTATTATCCACTATTTTAACCTATAATTCGTTTTCTGTTTATATTAAAGTACCTGTTACGCGCGGTGGTTCCACCTGCGATCCTTTAGCGCTAGTACGCAAATTTTGTCGATCGTGCTTACTATACGTTTTTTTTCCCAGATTTATTGAGTTCACAAAATGTATGGGCATTTTGGAGAGGAGGAAAATTCTTCCTATATAGATATATCTAAGTAGTTATAACTTTTTTGGATAAAATAATAAAGTCTATTCTATGAGCACAGCTAAGAGGTTTCTATGTCTATGCTATTAGATATTGATAAACTCCATGGACAAACTTTTTAATAATTCTAAGAATCAAAAAGAAACAATCAACATCACCACAGGCAGCCGAGTGTCAAAAATGTAGCTCCTATTTTATTAATTTCTTATCAAACCATTTACACAAACAAAATGAATTTCTAGTGATTATTTTACCATCACAGTAACCATCTCACAGAATAATGGCAATGTAAGTATAAACACATATTTCAAAAATCTGTCAAAATAGATATATTCTAAGTATAACAAGTATCGTAGTTCGCCTGTGTCTGAGCAAAGAAACCATTCTGCTAATTGGTTTAGTTAAATCTATACTAATATTAGAAAGCTGCAGAGTTTGTTTGTTTGTATGAACGCGCTAATCGTTTTATAATGGATGCCACATTCACAGGGGAGGTTATAGGCCACTTTTCATCCCGAAATTCACAAGGGAACGGGTTCTACGCGGGTAAAACCGCGGGGCGCTACTAGTAAATAAATTCAACAACTATGTCTGCACCTCCGGGTGGAAATCGAACAGCTGTAAGCGCTCTCGCATGCCGCTGTGCCAACGGGCTTGTCAATACTGTTAGGTACAGTAAGAAACTTGCACTTAGCCTTCTAAACGAATATTTGCTTAAAGCCAATGTTCAGAGTAAATGCGCAGAGCTGATGTGTACTGAAGTAGAAAACAAATTGAGCATTTTGTTCCTGGCCAATCATCACTGAATGAATATTCACTCGCTTTTTATACCGCACGAACGCACAGATTTTCGTTCAGAATATAAGTAAAAAACAGCTTAACAGCAATAAATATTTAACAGAGAATTCTATTAATATATTCTATCAAATAAGCTAAGCTTTCCATTCAATTTCAATACATATAAGTTGCTAGTACGTGTACAAACCAAGGATGTAACGTAGGTAATTTTTTATCGAAACCGAAGTCGGAAACGGAGTCGGAGGCGGAGGCAGGGCCCGAAGTATTGGCAGGAGAGAGATTTATTATTTAAGAAAAAATAAAAAAATATTCAGTCCAACTTTTTCATTTTAATTATAAAATAATATAAGGCACATAGCGGGAGGCGGGGTGGTTCTCCGCGCGACATGTATGAACCTGATGGTAACAGTCGCTGCAGACCGCCGCCGCTGTTTGTTATGATTCGACCTCCGATTAAAACCTCCGATTTTAAAGTTACGGAGCCGAAGTTGGAACCGATAGTGTATGTAATCGGAAGGTCCGACTTAACGCAGTCGGAGCCGAAGCTCCGTAACATCCCTGGTACAAACGTACAACGTATTTCAGATAGCTATGGACAGATCAGAGTCTACGATGTTGTGCAACAACATGAAGCTGACGAGAAGAGCTTCGGAACACAACGAGTTCTTCACTTACGTTTGCCTGATTGAGAAGATCAAACCAGGGCAAAGTAAAGACAGCGAGTTCAGCAGTCAGCATGATGGGTCACCCAACACCGTCGAGTCTGATAAGGATGTTAGTGGAATTGTTTTTAGAAGGCGGAGAATACTACCTTCAATGAAATAGTTCAGTCCATTGGGGCCAGCTGAATGTGGCCTAAATTTATATGCCACACTCAGTTGGCTCCATAAATCCTTGTCCTACATAGTATGTGGGGTACAAACTACCTTCACGAGTCCATGCTGCGAGTATGCCCCATATAAAAATTATATGACTTGTGAAGCTAATTTGTTGCAACCAAATGTTAGGAGCTGGACTGTTAAGACTGGATTCCATCACGTTTCATAAGCGTAGTAGCAGCGCCCCACGTTTTTGTGCCTGATCCCGTAGAAATTACGGGATGCAATATTGCCTATGACAATTTCGTACTATGTGGCTATCCTTTACAAAAAATATATGCAAATCCGACTGGTACTTTCTGAACTAAGAACATTCATAATTATATAACACTCGCATCATATGATTCATCTACTAAAATCTTACTCCGCAGTTAATTGACCAACACATACAAATAGAAAGATCAAAAGCTCTTCACGAACTGGTTGAAGCTCATTTGAAAGAAAATGATTTTGAAATAAACGAGGTTAAAAACCATGTCCACTATGTAACTACAACTAATAATGTGAGTGAAATATATTTAATTACTTGGACCATATATCGTTAGAATATTGAAGCAGACCGGAGCTATGCGGAGCTCAAATGACCAATAAAAATGCGTTACGAAAAGATTTTGACAATGTCAATGCGTTGTCTGACAATCCCAATACGCTGTGATTGGTGAATCAGGCTCTCACTCCGCTCTCCTTCAAATAAAAACGCACCCTAAGATACGTAAAATATTTCTTGAATTGCATTTGAACATAGTAGTAGGAAGTAATAGAGAGAATAGCAGTAGATCGGAGACAGCAGCAAATTGCCAATAGTCGTGATAACTGACTCAAATCTGTTCATATTCACTAATAGGTAAAGATGTTTGACGAAGAAACAGACACCCTAGATATGGAAAGTATTGTTGTATCTAAATATCCGAAAATATTGAAACTGACCAAAATGAAATGGTTGACCGAAGATAAGGCAGATGCCCCAGATTCCAGGTAACTATTGCAAAAACATTTCTAATTTCTGCAGGACATTGCTTACAATTTATGTTAGCAGTAATTGTTGCTTGGTATTTATATGTCAATAAAAATTGTAAGCTCCTACAGAAATATTATGTATTTTCAGAGTTTTAAATGCATTGACAGGTGCTAGCATTCGCAAGCGAAGATATTAAAAAGGTAACGAACATGTCTGATTCAAAAATTAAACACCCACCATTACTTACTTATCATTATAACTAAGGTTGATTTTACGCTCAAATATACCTCGGCCAACAAATACCTAATGTGAGGGCGAATTGCTTCAGTTTACGCATTAAATGTTAACACAAAAATGTCAGTCTTAACGGAGTTAAGAAAATTAAAAATCGGGGCTGGCAACCCGAATAACTAACAGACTGTCATGTGGGTCAAGTAAAGAATCAACGATTTTTGTTTAACAGATATTGAACAGCGTATTCTTGAACTTTTTAAATGAACGTATGTTAGTCTTAGTACCCTTGTTTGCTTCTGCTTTTAATTTTACTTTTCTTATACCACTCCGGTGCTTAGCAGTTACTCTTAGGCCCAACAGCATTCGAATGCGAAGAACGCGGGTGTAAAGGATCCCGTATGATTTGCTCATACCAGCAATCCTGGATGCTCTTAAGAACTCGATAGAGTGAACGAAAAGATTTTGATAATGTCAATGTAAATCGGGTTCCGCACCGCTCAACTCCGGTTCAACGGAAAAGCACCTTTAAGGCTCTCTAAGGCGGATACTGTATGTTGTGTTTCCATTGCAGTTCCCCATCGCTATCCCCAAGATCTTCATCCAGCTCTTGCAGTAAAGGATCCGACGCGCCCACCAACAAGCAGACCAGTATGTCGGACAAATATCTGTCAACTATCATCCGGCTCGATAAAGAACACAACATGTTCGGCCTCTCACACATAGCCATCGTAGGGTCGTCCATGAAGAGATCAAGGAAAGATGACGAGAAACCAGTGTTCCCTCAGACTGCTATCGTACAAGTTTGCTGTACAAGAAGATGTAGGAGAGTTATTGTAAGTTATTTGTAAAGGAAATATCTATATGAAAATGTCTAGTGGTTTGTGAGAGTTCTTACTGTGTCGGGGTTGCGGGTTTGATGACTAGTAGTAGGGAGTAGGTAGTCAACACTATGTGCATAGACATAGTTGTTGACGACAACGTCCGAATGTCAAATATATATTCATACTAGCAGCGCCCTGCGGTTTTGCCTGCGCCTAACCTTTTAAATGCTTCACGAGGTCCATTAGTATTATCACTTTTATTCGCAATCTTTAGTTATTTTTACTTTAATAATAAGAATATCATATGATCTAAACATCGTCATCTGAAATAATGTTTCAAATTACTTGAGCACGCGTTGATGTCTTTTGTTGAGTAATTTACTGTTCTTGGGTGCGACTTCAATTTCTTTATTTTCAATTCATGCACTGGAGCTAACCTGGTATTATAACCTTATATTTTCTTTTCAGAGTGACACCGATTTTCCACCTTCACTAAAGGTCAGTTCTTAAGGATATTTACTTACTTACCTACCTAACTTAAACTTACTTACTAACTAACGATCCGACCTCAAAATACGTTATAATTTAGACGCAATATAAACTTGCTTTACTTATTATAGAAGGTATATTTTTGACAACTTTTTGTGGAAATTTTATGAAATTGAGAACTGCAACGGGTTTTGGCAAGTTTTTACTCAAGACTTGTAAGGTTTAGTACTTCTATATAGGAAGGACTAACGTGCTTTCGTGTTTGAAGATAAGAAGCACGCGCGTCAGATTAGGACCTTGGGAGATCTGGACCATATATTTTAATACCTGCACACAAATATTAGTGACGCTTGCTGATAAAATATAAAAAAAAATTATTCCTTCCATATGGGTTTTATAAAAACGACAGATTTAAGATATAGGAAATAGCCTACGTGTCTCGCAATGTCGTTTATTAAAGAAGTAGTATTAGCCTATAATGTCCCACTGCTGGACAAAGGCCTCTCATCTCGCTGCAGATATCAGACCAGCTGGAGGAAATCAAAATAATTTTTTTGTATTGGTATAATGACCTTTAATCTTACTTGGCAGTGCGGCAGCTGTGGTTGTGACGTGTGTGGTATGCCACCGTGCACCCCCAGGTGTTGCAATTCACCATGTCCTAAACCAAAATGCCCACCATCAACTGTGAGTATTGCTTGCAAGTATCATTAAATTTACATGTAGTTAGTATACTAGAAGCGCCCGCGGTTTTTTCTTTGTTCTACTCGTTACCGTGGAAATTTCGGGATAAAAACGCCTCTTACCTACCTACCTACCTGTTAATTGTAGCTATCTATTACAAAAATAATTATTCGATTCGGATTCGTTATTCCTGAGATTAGTGCGCTTGAATTAACAAAAAACAACTCTTCTGCTTTATCGCTAATAGGTATAACAAAAAGCAATATTAATCTATATATATATAAAATCCAAAGTCCTGACTGACTGATAATCAACGCACAGCCTCAACCGCTACACTTAGAAACACGAAATTAGGCAGGAAGGTTCTTCAAGTGACGTAAGTGCACACTAGGAAAGGATTTTCGAAAATTCCTACGCGAACGAGCTCAACGCGGGCAAAGCCGCGGGGCGCTTCTAGTCTAAGTAATAAAATAGTCTGTAATGTTCTGCTGAGTAACGGCCTCTTATCTCAATGAAAAAAGTGAGAAGGATGAGGCGTAACCATTACGTCTACTAAGGGTATTGAATATTTAGTAAAATCAATTGCAAACATTCTTCACCCTACACGGACATTAAAACAGAGATCATCATGGCATCTCACCTCCGAGGCATTTCTTTTACTGTGATACAAATTTATAATTTTAATTTATTCATTTCGAGTAGTGGCCTACCCTAGTGTCGGAGTTTTTAAACCGCCCCATGACCTCCGATAATTATGGTCTATCGATTGATACATCTGGGACAGACTGCTGAACATGCCCTCCGAAGCCCGCACCGCTCAGATATAAATACCACTATTGGCCGCCCATCCAGGACCAAGTTGCACGTTACTTAACAATCGCAGTAAACTAACATCGCTTAGGGAAACTACGTCACCAACGCTACTGAAATACTATTTTTCCAGCCATCCCCTTGCTCACCTTGCAAGGTCCGCCTGCCGTGTTCAAGTTCACCCTGTGGTTCTGTGAGTATGATTCGGAAACAATTGACAAAAGCATTGTAGTTTAGTCTATGTTGAGATGCACACCAGCGACTACTATTGCAGGAGCATATTAGTCTACGAGCGGCATATACACGTAAATACATAGAATTGATTGCGACTTTGAATCTCACGTTATCAAACAAATCTGTTACTAGGTGCCACTTTTAAAATAAGAATGCAAATATGTATAACTTAAGATAAACAAAGTAACTAAGAAATTATTTTAATTGCAGTGCACTTCTTGCTGTTTTGGGGTATGTAATTATTTCCAAAATAAACATTTTTTTATTATTATATCGCACTTACTGATTCATTTTATAGCTCACTAACCACGTTGCAGTTTCACCCACGTTGTTCCCGGTTTTTTAAGAATTTCGGGATAAAAAAAAGCCTATACCTCTTTTCTGAATTGTACCTATCCAATACAAAAATAATTATTTGAATCGGATCTGTAACTCCCGATTTTAGCCCGAACACACAAAACAAAATTATAAATTTTACCTCTTTGTAATATTAGTATAACAAGTATTCTACAATGTGTCTGGTCAACAGTGTTAGCTTTTAAATGAGATATTTTACGTCTTCTTGGGGTGTTTAACTCGATAGTAATAATTAAATCAGTGCCATGTCAGAGGCCTTTGGCGGCTCAATAACTCTGACACCAGGATTGGTCAGGTTGGTCATCCACTCGATGAAGAAGAAGATTATATCAGTACAGGTACCTGAACTTTAAGATAAGGAAAACAGAATGGCTGCCATTTTACTATGGACGGGGGTAGAGATTTTTTTAAATGTAATTTATCGATAAATATCACCATATTTTACCCCCTTAAGGCTCCGACACCGGTGACCAGACACATTGTATAGATAAAATATTAGTACTATAGATCCATTCTTATAGGCTGTTTGAACATTTTTCGCAGTAAAGGTGGTGCGATATGATTTTTCATTGCTATTGGTTTCATTTCATCACAACGTTGTAGATTGATTGAGCCACGTTTCAGTACAATTAAAATACACAATTGAATTTAATAGATTCTGTTTTCTTACAGGGATGCGGTCCTACTAGTATAAAATGTATTACTAATCCCAACTGCTCTTATGGACTAAAGGTAACCAATGTGCTTTAGAATACGTTTCTACTGAGGCTGAAAGGAAATCGATTGACCAATGGCATTCCATTTTATTGTTCGAAATCTCTTTACAATGCTTTGTCATTGGCCAATTTAGCTCTGCCCCTTCAGTGGCAACTTGATATAGTTTACGATCAGTCATGGTGAATTAATTCGTGTATTCATAGGTAACTGTGAATAAGAAACTTAAGGTTGATCCAGAGCCACCACAACTAACGCCGCGATCCAGCAGTATTTTACAAAAAGTAAGTTGTCTTTTAAGTTATGAAACTTAATTAGGCTGTAGAGTATATTATAGTCTCCTAAATATTTTACCAATCGAGATTTTCTGTCGGAAAATTGCGCTATCTTTGCCACCATTAACCTTAATTCTACAAAACGTAAATGGATCTGTAAGTCGAATAAAAATAATACTCTTTCACGCAGAAAAAACAACGGATTTGGATGAAAATACAGTAATATAGGTTATACATCAGAATTACATATGGGCTACATTTTATCCCCAATTCCCACGGGAACGAGTACAACGCGGCTGAAACCGCGGGGCCCGGCTAGTAATTCATATCATATTCTTATATATTATGATTTATGTCGCAGCCCGCAGCCGCCCGTGTTTGCACCCACACGCCTCGCTGCTGCCCGCCCTCCGATTGTTTCCCTTACCTCATGCCATGCTACTGGCCCGCCCGCCCTGGCGCGCCCTGCGCAACCCCCACTAGATGCTTCCACAACCCTCCCTGTAGACCCCCTAGGATTCCCAAAGGGAGAAAACTGCCTGAGGATTATTGTCCTAAAGTAAGTTTTGGAGTGTATTTTCATATAATAAGGTAAGTTCATATAAGTTAAGCTAAAAATAGCCAAGCATGGCGTCGGAATTTTTGGACCGTTTTTTTTAGGCTTATAAAATAGGTTCCTTTACTTTAGGTAGGTATAAACAAATATATTAAGTCAAAGGGTTTTAGACCTCTAATATCCTTTGAATAATTGATGGATACACACCAAGCATATTTTAATAACAAGACTGACTTTAAAAAGACTTATTCTTCTGGGCGTTAAACTTTAATGAGTTAATTCCGATATACTCGGGATGTTGCCCAGCAGTGGGACGATATGGGCCAACAGCAACAGTATACTCGTTCATAAACGTGTTTTTGAGAACGTGACCAGTTCTGTGACATCCATTGACATTATATTACTTTTGCTGAAAATGTTACATGAAAAACAGTAAATATAATTAAATAAATGCTATTTTTTACAGCCTTGTTCCGGTAAAGGCGATAAGGAGAAATGCAAAGTTATTAGCTGTATTGGCGTGAGTATAATCTGAGATGTTTTTGTAATATTATTAACATTTTAAAGGGAAATACGGACTCCAATCTAGGTTTTAAAAAACTAACCTTTTTTGAAATCCGTTGATAACAGGACCGTGTAAGCAGACCTTTTCGTATGTATTTTTTTTTTTTCAATATTACCAACAGAGGTATGAGGTTATTAATAAAGAAAAGAACACACAAGTCGAGAACGTTCTGTTTCGATTAATGAAATCGGTTTAATAGGTACATATGTGACACTATACATAATATAACGTTATATCTAACAATAGTACCTACCTTCTCTTACAGCGTGATGCTAAATTCAAGGAAGAGTTTGAGAAAAAATTCGGAAAATAATAATGTCGACGAGCAAACCATTAGACTTTCAATTTGTGGACAAGAAGAAGGATAAGGAGGCGAAGAAAAAGGTAAGACAGGTTGGCAGTCGATTAGTGAGATTATCGCTTGCACGCGACAAAGTTTTATAAACGAAGTTTAGTATCTTCACATTTTGAAAGGCAAGCAATTTTCGCCTTAATTAGTGAAACTACCTACTTAGGTAAGTAAACAAAAGAATGAAACTTAAAATGCTTTTTTGCTTTACAGAAGAAACATCCGCAGCGTATATCACAGGAAATGTTGGTGCTGGGTAAAAGAGTGAAAAGGGTAAGTTATATGTACAGAGGTTTTTTATAACTTACGGTTGTCTCAATTAATTATCAAAATCGTTTACATCAAGCAGTTAAGTTTGAACTTTATTTCCATGTCAATAAATGTCAAATTGTATAAAAGTAATAATATAAAATCTTCTACTTCTTCTATTTATTCCGTCACTGCTTACCTTTTAAACCTTCCCTGGACTTTCGTGAATACCTATTTCAAGACCAAAATCAGACAAATCGGTTCAGCCGTTCTCGAGTTTTAAGCAGACTAACGAACAGCAATTCATTTTTATTTATATAGATAGAAGATTATAAGTATTAGTTAATGAGTTCTGGTTGTGAAGTAGCTTATAAACATAACACAATGTTTTCAGAAACACTGTGGCTCTACTAACTGCGAATGCTACAGCCCTCGGTGTGAAAATTGTTTTGTTACCAAGCCGACTACTCAAGTGAGTCTTCCACAGTTGTGATATATTATACTGGCAGAGCTCTTACAAACAAACGTTATGATTAATACCAATTACATAATAACTCAAATACGTTTCAGTTACACTTTTGTAACGCTCGTGTCGTAGTTTGACGAAGCGATGTCAGTCCATTGCGATTGTTAAACAACGTGCTGCTTGTCCTTACTTGGATAGGTGGCCGATAGTGGCATTTATATCTGAGTACTACCGTGCTTCTGAGGGCACACACAGTCGGTTCCAGTTGTTTTAATTGTTAGGTCATCTCGGAGGCCTTTAGGCAGACTAAAATCTCCGACACCCGGGTTAGCCTACACGAATTTATAGATTAAGTTTTTATTACCAAAGGAACAAAAAGCTCAATAAAAATTTTCAATAACTTTGCTTGTTATTAAAATGTCGTGGTGTTGTTTAGGGTTCCGTACCCAAAGGGTAAAAACGGAACCCTATTACGGAGACTGCACTGTTCGTCCGTCCGTCTGTCACCAGACTGTATCTCAAGAACGGTGATAGCTAGACAATTGAAATTTTCACAGATGATGTATTTCTATTGCCGCTATAACAAATACTAAAAATAAAATTAAACGAATATTCAAGGGGGCTCCCATACAAAAAACGTGATTTTTGCAGTTTTTTACAGTACGGAACCCTCCGTACGCGAGTTCGACTCGCATTTGGCCGGTTATTTTTTCTTAATAATTTTCCCTAATTTCAGAAAGCAACTCCAAGTTCAAATACACACAACGACGAAGACCCAATGTGATAAAGACCACTACATAAAAAACTGCCCATACCAAGAGTAAAGATTTACCAGAAGATGTGTATAATAAGCCTGTAATACTCGTAAAACTCATATGTTTATACCAATATTGCTGACAAACTATTGTAAGATACATTTTCTATGATACAAGATAAATAAAATGGTTTAATAGTTAATTACTTTATTTGACTTGACACTTAGGGCAGCTCATAAGAGCAACCGGCATCTGACCCAAATTAGCCTTGAACGGTTAGTATTTATGTACATACTAGCAGCGCCCCGCGGTTTTACCCGCGTTGTGCCCATTCCCATGGGAATTTCGGGATAAAAAATAGCCTATAACCTTCCCTTTGAATGTGGCAATCTTTTACAAAAAGAATTATTCAAATTGGACGGGTAATTCCCGAGATTAGCTCGAACATACGTACAAACAAACAAACAAACAAAAAAACAAACAAACTTACAAATTTTACCTCTATAATATTAGTATAGAAATATAGGTATCGACTTCATTCTTTGGTTTATTATATTGGTATATGTATGTACTAGCCGCGCCCCGCGGTGTTACCCGCGTTGTATCGGTTCCCGCCGGAATTGCGGGATAAAATGTATCCCATGTGTTATTCTGATGTATAACCTATATTACTGTAAAGTTTCATCTAAATCTGTTCAGTAGTTTTTGCGTGAAAGAACAACAAACATACATCCATACATCCATCCTCACAAACTTTCGCATTTATAATATTAGTAGGATGTATGGGGACAACGGGACCCCGTTCTCGGGGTCAGCGGTTACATCCCGTTGTCGCCGTACCCTCTAGTAGGCAGTGATAATTGACTGGTAAAGGTTGGGTAGGATACTGCCTACAGCGCGGCAGCGTGACCAGATCCGCGAACGATACGTTGGCAATGCGCCACCCGCCCTCCATTAATTTTGCATCAAACTTTTAACAACCACAAATATAAAACAAATAAATTTATTAAAACACAACCATGATAACAGTTAAATCTGATAATCTCTAGAGACTACATAGTTTTCGGCACATTTCTTGTGTGGCGCGAACTTGTGTGCTATTTGATCAATCACTATAGAAGGTGGTGTCCCTTGGGAGACGTGACAATAGTCGCTGCAGTACATGAATGGAGCTATGTTCGTCTGGTAAGGATTCGGCGGGAATGGAGCCAAGTCAAATGTTACGCCGTGACCCCAGGAAGATAGAGATGATGCAGCAAACGGCAGTTTGTATTTGGTTTGCGTTTCTGATTTGAATACTCTACGGAGAAAAGAAGATGGAGGTTAAAAACTTTATGGTCTTGTCTATGTTTGAATTTTTTTTACCGTTGCTTTGTTGATGTTTAACTAGTTTTTCAATGGTAAAGTGTAAAATCTATATGTTAAGTGTTAATTCTACTACTGACTTTACTAACATAAACTTGTCTAAGGGCGGATTGCACAAAAACTTTAAAGTTAAGTAAATATTATGTTGAAACAAAATCTGTTCGTTCAAAGTTGTATTTCACTCCGCACCAAATAGAACACAATTCAAAACGGACGTCATTTGTTTGTTAAACTTATTGAAGCGCTAGATAGATTTAAGATTTCTTATGCAATTCGCTCTAAAAAAAAACTTACACTTCTTCTTCTTATCGAGGGGATGGTCAACCTGACCAATCCTGGTGTCAGAGTTATTGAGCCGCCAAAGGCCTCTGACATGGCTCATGTAACGACTACTATCCGTAGAAAGTAACCGGGACCGACGGCTTAACGTGCCCTCCGAAGCACGGAATCATCTTACTTTTCGGGCAATCAGGTGATTCAGCCTGCAATTCCCTAACCTAACTAACACTAAAAATCTAAGATAGTTCTGTACCATCAGCAAGCGAAAGAAAAATGGTATATTATGGAAACTTACAAAATATCGTTACACTGTTTGAACTTACCCTTTTATATTATTAATAGGATTATGAGCTGCGGCAACTTCCTTACACTCTTTCTTGACGTGTATCCTGTCGTATACATTTCGATGTGGTTTGGAAGTCAATGGCATCCAGATTTCTTTGAGTCTGGGTCCAAAACCTTTGGCCTGGTGAAACAGAGATGTGTATTTAATTTGAAAAATTATGAATTTCGTACCATAAACAAATCTAATCGGTTTAATCGGTCTAAATCGGATATCGATTAACTAACTACGTTTAAATTCAAATATATTTCACTTTTGATGACTATCCAAGGGATTACTGAAATGCGATATATACCGCCATAATAAGGTTACCAAGAAAGTTCTAAAATTCAAACAACAAAAAGAACAACAAACATACACTCATCCTTCCCCGTAAGCACAGTGGCAGTGGGAGCACTTACTGTGTCGGGGGTTGCGGGCTCGATTCCCGCCCAGAGTCAACAATATGTGAAGACATAGTTATACAGTTTAACTGTAGTTATACACTAATTGTGTATGTATATGTAGTAGTATCAGTGAGTTAGATTCCATAACACAAGCTTAGAACTTACTTTAGGTCTAATTAACCGTGTGTGAATTGGTCCGGGTATATATTTTTATATAATTATAGTGTTTCTCCTCGTTTTATTAATATTATTAAACTTGAACCATCTGTGACATTTATTGCATAATGCAGAGCATCAGAAATCTTCTGCGTCAAGTTGATAAAACTTACCCTAGGTATAGATGGGCTCTCCGAAAAGAAAGTGATGATATCCTTAGTTTCGTACTGTTCTTGAGGAGAGAACTGTTTGTATGTCTGTCGGTATGACGTCACATACGGATCGAGTAGTCTTTGGAATCCTTTAGCTGTTTCTGGGATGACTGGCGCTTCGTTCCTTCCGGACGCTACCACCTAAATGCGTCAATTAAATAGAATATTACCGTTAATGTAAAATACTTTTTTAAAAACCAAGTTGAGACAGGGGCAGACTAAAAATCATTGCTGGGAAGTGTCACAACTTAGCTAAGAAGACCGATGTAGGTCTTATATATAAAACCGTTATAATTTAAATTTTAAATTATAAAACCGTAATCATCACTACATACTATAAAACAAAGTCGCTTTCCGCTGTCTGTCTGTCCCTATGTATGCTTAAATCTTTAAAACTACGCAACGGATTTTGTTGCAGTTTTTTTAATATATAGAGTGAATCAAAGAGGAAGGTTTATAAGTAATAAAAATTCCCAAAATTCCCACAGGAACGGGCACAACGCGGGTAAAACAGGGGCTAGTTATATTATAAAAATGTAATATCTATCTTCAGATGATTATACATACGAATTGGATCTGACTGCAAGTGTTAAAAAATGCCGAGCTTGTCCCGTACATATCTCTAAGAAAGATCACAATAGTAACTCACGTCAAATATATACTCGGGGTCTGGAGACCTAACAGTGATATCCGGCGGTGCGTTCGGAGGCCTTTGCGAGCCGCGATAGTTATCTTTCATCTCTGACATAATTGTCGGCTGAATTATACGTTGGCCTTGTAGCTGAAATCAGGAATACGAATTGACACAAGCAGATAGCGTGTAAGATAAGAGCAACTGCATTTATTCAATTACTCTAAGCATTTATGTACTTAGATAGTTTTGGAAATCACTTGTTATAATCTTACCCGTTTTTCAACACCAGTCATGAAGATGACTCGCCTGCAGTTGATGGAGCAGTCGGCCCTCTCCATCGCTTTGTTAGGGTTGGGCTTCACCGAGTACTCCCCAGTAGTCGTCCTGTAGGTCTCCTTCTCCACCACCATGTCTCTGCCAACTAGACGCTCGGGTAACGGGTCGTTTATTTTCTGAGGTATAAGATGTATGTCATTGTTAAGTATTTGAGTGTGTGTATTTAATATTCGGACCTGGCAAGCGGTAGCGGGACGAACTGGACGCCTACAAGACGTGTTGAGGAACTCTCAACAGTAGCCTCCGTCGTACGTAAGTTCCCGTTTAAACAAATAATAGCCTACAAGAGGAACTGGCAATTGGTGGTCCTAAATCGAGAGGAGTGAACGGAATGGGTTGAGGCCGTTGCCCAACAAAGGCTAATATAAACAGTATGTTATTTCAGTTAATTAGATTCCGTAATACTCGTACAAGCTTGGAGGTTAGTTTGGGTCTGAATAACTGTGTATGAATCTGTCCAGTAAATATTTATTATAATCAGCCTTATTACATTTATCAATCAGTTCACTTGCTGGGTGTTTGCCTACTGTTAGACATACAAATACAAATTCAGTTAATAATAGCAATCAGACAGGACGCTGAGCTTTTGCTGTAAGCAGTAACGATCAAATAAAGTAAAATAAGTCCTATAGTTCTGAGGGTAAATCAACAAATTGTTTTGCTTTAACTAAGACAATGTGAAAACACTCTGCTTACGCAATCCAGGCTATGAGGTATCGCAGGTATGATCCGGTGGGCGATACTCGCCGCTGTCCTCGTCTCATTGTAGGAGAGTCTCAGAGGAATGTTGTACTGAACGTTGCCCCAGGTGTTCACATTTTTTATCAACAAATCGTCCAATTTTAGTGGCTCGCCTTTCTTTTCACACATTTTGGCTAACTAAATATTTAAACTAGTATATAAAACTATGAGTCATAAAATTATTTAAATAATTTAAAAAACGCAAGCTAATGAAAAAATAAATATAGTAACAATTTTGACACGTTCAATAAAATTGTCAATTCGACAATGTTATATTTGACTGACATACCTATATTTTTGTATGTATGCCTAGTTCACATTAGTAGAGTTAGAAAGTAAAGTATTATCTCCAGTTACTAACTCAAATTGCTAAAAGTACCACACCATACTCTACCAATATAATTTTGTTGTTGTTTGGTTTAATTTACTACAAGCAAGACTATATAGTAGAAAGTTATTAATGTAATTACCCCCATATTCTAAATCGTTCTCTCAAAATCTAAAATATTACGGTCCCCTCAAGGCTTCCCTCAAGAATTGCTCAATATTCGGTATTCTAGCTCACTGGCCATTAGTAGATTTTTAGCCACCACTCGCCACTCGCCAGTCGACGACCAAAATAACGATTAAATCACATAGGTTAGTGACCAACCCTGAACCCACAAAATAAAATAAAAAACGCAATTCAAATCAAAACATTTATTCCACAGTTAAAACACCTTCAAAATAAATCTGGTGACGTTAGATTTCTTTCTGAAAAATATGTTTCTTTCCAAGTCGTGTGAGAACATGATCCTTTGCGATGGTTGTAGGTACATGGGCATGATGGCGTCGTTGTGTGAGAGCCAGGACATGACGTAGTCGTAGACCGCGTCGACGTGTGGGCCTGCGTCGAAATTCTTCCGGAGATGTGCTCCTAAGTGCGATATCGATTTGCACTGGAAAGGATATTTCGAAGAATTAGATAGGACTAACCGCGCTCGCGGTGTTAGCCACGTTGTACCAGGTCCCACGGGAATTTCGTAAAAATGTATCCCATATGTTATTCTATGTAACTGTCAAGTTTCATCCAAATCCGTCCAGTAGTTTTTTCGTGAAACGCCCAGTCCTAGAAACTTGAAATTTGGTACAGTGCTTCCTTACATGATGTAAGTGAGCACTAAGAAAGGATTTTGAGAAAATCAACTCCTAATAAGGAGTGGCCTATGGCCGCCAGTATAAGATACAATTTTACAATGAAAAAATGTATCAGAGTAGTGTTTGTTATTTAAATTGCGGTCGATAGATTATCTTAGTTAGCTTACCTTTTCTGGGCAGATATACATTTTTTTCAATGCTTCTGCCATTGTATCGCCCGTGCTATGTCCCTGAAAAAATTACATTATATTGGTAAATAAATCACGTTTGCAATATTAGAGAGCAGTAGAATTGAACACTAAGTAGTACCTTCGGCAGCAATTCTTTGACCATGGCATACAATTCGTCAAATTGATCATGATACAAGAAGAAAGCCCATGAGGATCGGAAGAACTCGTAGAAATCATCCAATTTTTCGGTCTGTAAAAATATACATAACAATATGTACAAAGTTAATTTTCAACGGACTTGAAAAACAAAATTATTTAATAGACGTTAGTGCCTACGTAACAACAATATGTATGTAGGTATTCAAATAAGTGAAAGACTAATAAGTTAATCATTCGCAATACATATTTGAAGCAGTTTAATTAATCTACTATATAAAAATAAGTCGGGTTTTCCTCCCTGACGCTATAACTCCAGAACGCACGAACCGATTTCCACGGTTTTGCATTCTTTGGAAAGGTCTCGGGCTCCGTGAGGTTTATTCTACTATATAACAATAAGTCGGGTTTTCCTCCCTGACGCTATAACTCCAGAACGCACGAACCGATTTCGACGGTTTTGCATTCGTTGGAAAGGTCTCGGGCTCCGTGAGGTTTATAGGGAATAAAAATCTCAAAATTCCCACGGGAACGGGGGCGCTGCGAGTGAAACCGCGGGGCACAGCTAGTACTTAAGTATAATCATTCTTTTAGATTTAGGGCCATTAATTGCCATCATATCTTTGATCTCCAGATTTTTTCCTACAGCCTACAGTTTCTTTAGTCGAGTTTATACTTACGATAAATCTAAGATACTAATATTATAAAGAGGAAAGGTTTGATTTTTTGTTTGTTTGTTTCGAATAGGCTCTGAAACTACTGCACCGAATTAAAAAATTCTTTCACCATTCGAAAGCTACACTATCCCTGAGTGACATAGGCTATATTTAGTTTTTTTTTTTTTTTCTCGAATAGGCTCTGAAACTACTGCACCGAATTAAAAAATTCTTTCACCGTTCGAAAGCTACACTATCCCTGAGTGACATAGGCTATATTTAGTGTTTTTTTTTTTTTTTCTGGAATAGGCTCTGAAACTACTGAACCGAATTAAAAAATTCTTTCACCATTCGAAAGCTACACTATCCCTGAGTGACATAGTTAGGCTATATTTAGTTTTTTTTTTTTTGTTGTTTTTTTTTGTTGTTTTTTTTTTTTTTTTTTTTTATTATAAAGAGGAAAGGTTTGATTTTTTGTTTGTTTGTCTCGAATAGGCTCTGAAACTACTGCACCGAATTAAAAAATTCTTTCACCATTCGAAAGCTACACTATCCCTGAGTGACATAGGCTATATTTAGTTTTCAAAAAAAAAATGATTCGTTACCAAAACTCCGATAATGTAACCCAATATAAAATAAAGTCGTCTCTTTTTCGTGTCTGTCTGTCTGTCTGTCTGTCTGTATGCTTAAATCTTTAAAATTACGCAACGGATTTTGATGCGGTTTTTTGTAATAGGTAGAGTGATTCAAGAAGAAGGTTTTTATGTAAAAAAATCCCGAAATTCCCACGGGAACGGGCACAACGCGGGTATATGTAACCCAAGGTATGAAAAACATGCCTAAAAAAAATGGTTATTGGCGTGCGCTACTAAATCTATTGATGATACACAAAAACAATGTTCTACACAATCAAAGTACATATCATTGCGAACAAATTAGCTCGCGAGGGCATATGTCTAACTATTATAGTTAAGCCACAATAACTGTTTTTAGTTAAAATTAATTAGTTAAAAAAGGAGTGTAATTTTAAGTTGATGATATTCATATGATGTTATGAATCTACATCAAAATAAATGGCTCTACAATCAAGGTTAATTATGTTTCTTTGTATACCTCTTTAAAATCGGACAGTTAGTTTCAGAGTTATGATGAGAAATATCACTACATAGTATAAAATAAAGTCGTCTCTGTTTCGTGTCTGTTTATCTGTTTGTCTGTATGCTTAAATCTTTAAAATTACGCAACGGATTTTGATGCGGTTTTTTGTAATAGGTAGAGTGATTCAAGAGGAAGGTTTTTATGTAAAAAAAATTCCGAAATTCCCACGGGAACGGGCACAACGCGGGTAAAACCGCGGGGCGCTGCATACAAAATAATAATGCTCGATGGCGGGTCTCTTAAGGCTACTTACTGTTTCGTGCGGTCAAAGCGCGCGGGGATATACCTACCTACGAACTACGAACGACGAAGACGCGCTATGTAGGTATTATCCCGAATTCTTCCTCACATGAAATCTTGATTGTGTATACATATATACTCGCGCGAGACATGTAATATTTTATCCCCAATTTCCCACTTGAAATTTTGATTGTGTATATTCCTGCGGGAGACACGCAATGTTTTATCCCGATTTTCCTACATGAAATCTTGATTACCCGAAGCGAAGCGAGGGCGGGTCGCTAGTCCTAAATAAAATACTTACTGTATATCTAATATGTACATTGTTAAGTACGACAGAAGGCAATCCGTAGAGATTCTTGAAGTTCTCCAAAGAGTATGACTCCGGTGTCAAGCATGTTATAGCGTCTACTATCAGAGATTTGGTCATGTGTATTTTGAAGTAACCTTTCTTGAATGTTTCCATGACTATGCCCTAAAAATAAAGTCTTAGTTAAAAGAGTAATTAAACTAGCATAAACACTTTTTATTTTTGTTAACCTGATGACGTGTTCCATAGCTGGTTTTTTGATAATAAAGCACAAAATTTTGAAACTTTTGACCGTTATTTCTATAAGACAGTATCTTTTATATGCCACCATAATAACTTAATCTGTAGTACTAAAATAAAGTGAAAGAGATTTTTTGTTTGTTTGAATCTCGGAAACTTCCAATCTGACTCAGATAATTATGGGATAGCCACATTGAACGGGAAAGTCATAGACTTATTTTCCATCCCAAAATGCTCGCAGAAACGAGCACAACGCGGGTAAAACCGCGGGGCACTACTCCGCTGCAATGGAAACGCAACAAACACTTGAAACTTTTAATTATACTTCTAATAAATAAACGCCTTGATGGTCTAGTGGCAATATGTGCACTCGCCTGCCAAGACTGAGGGTTCAATTCCCAGATGGAGGAATACATGTTTCCTACTTTTACTACTACATGGCTCGGGGTTGAGATCTGTAACCCGGATTAGTAGACCAGCGTGGTGATTACGCTTAATCCTCCTCAAAATTTTACAAAGCCCTACATTATGTCCAAGAGTCTGCAAGTAAATGTGCGGAATCTTCTTTCCCGGTGCGCGCACATCCAAGTACTGGAGTCCCCCAGGCAGCCTACAGTACACCACTTTAGGCCGCACCAGGTCAGGCAGTTTGTCGACAGAGTTATCGTCTTTTCTAGAATGCAATGTTAGGCAATGTTGAGAACACTTTATTGATAGCCGATTGTTTAACCAATTCTATCTGAGCGCTGCCTAAGCTTTGAAAGGAAGGCAGTAAGTTCTGATTGTGTCGATCGTTAGACCATGTCGATTCGAATAATTATTTTTGTAATGGATAGCCACATTCAACGGCTACTTTTCATCTCGAAATTCGTACGGAAACGGGCACAATGCGGATGAAACCGCGGGGCGCAGCTAGTGAATAAATAAGTTAGTAAGTACTCACAGAGAAGCTTTGCTACACGAACTACTGTGCGAAGGTTCATGTCGAGGCTCAAAATGGCCATCATTTTTGATAATGTCAGAAAATCTTACTGAGCTCTTCTTGTAAGGAATGTAGCCAGACTTAGGCTCAAATAAGGGGTCCAGTTGGTTCCTTATTATCTGGCCCAGCTGTGGATGATATTAAAAAAAAGTATTAGCCTGTAATGTCCAACTGCTGGGCAAAGGCCTATTATCTCACTGAAGATAATTTTTTTTATGATTAAAGATGACATCACGATCCACCAACTAAAATGTATGTATGTTTGTTACTCTTTAACGCAAAAACTACTGGACAGATTTTAATGAAACTTTACAGTAATATAGGTTATACATCCAAATAACACAATGGATACATTTTATCCCGAAATTCCCGCGGGAACGGGTACAACGCGGGTGAAACCGCGGGTCGCGGCTAGTGTAAAATAAAAGCGAAGTGTATCCGTAAACGTATGTAGTTTCAATTCAAAATAATGGTTTTATTTTACAAAGTATATTAATAATAGTTTACTGACCCTAAAGCCGACTTCATGCGGGTCATAGTACTTCTGTTTCTTGTCGTTGGCGTAGTATCGGCTGTGGTACGCGGTACACGGGCCGGCTGCGTAGATGTTAGGGTCGTTCGTTTTGAAGTTATGGTCTATTAGTATACCGGAGTTGTACGCCATACCGCAGTTGTTGACAGCTGGAAATTGGTAGCAACTTGATCAGCGGAGCAAGGAAAGTGTATTTACTGTTCGCAGTCATCGAAAGCAAGTCGGTTTTAATGTTTCTGTGGGAATTTTGGGATAACAAGTAACCCAAAACCTCGTTACTTTATCTGTTGGTTAACCGCAAAATTAATTAATATTTTTTTAGTTAGTGCGTTTGAAATTATCAAGATAATTCTCCTCAGTTATGATTATCATATCATTATCATCGATAAATATTATTACTTACTCTGACGCGAATTTACAGAGATATTGTAGAGAACTATATTATTTTATACTATGAATCTATGAATGGATTACGAATTTTGAAATTATTCGTATAAACTATACGAGGCTTACTCAAAACTAAGTAAACAAAGCCCCAAAAGCTAATTCACCTTAAGTTTAAGTTCAAATTACCATAAAACGCTCTAATATCAACTCCTTTCTTTCCATAGTAGAACAACACGCCACAGTCTAACTTCAACAGATGGAAATGTGATAGAAACTCCACAGATACCACGCTGTGGTGGTATCTCACCCAGCTTTTGAAGTAGTACGACTCGTACACTCGAATGTTCATGCTTTTGATTACACTGTGTACTGTTTCGTCCACCTGTAATATGTTTTTGGTTTTGACAAAGTTGATTGATTTCTTATGTTATTATTGTAGGTGGTACATTTGGTAGCTTAACTAATTTTTTTTACCTAAAGTAATTTTTACATAAAGTTTACTGAAAACTTGTCACTGATAGCTTAAGTGATTGATTATTAGATACATTTAAGATAATTTATTTTTGGAACGAAGTTCCTTATCGCGCGTTGCGAAAGGGGGCTAGACGGATAAAAATGTAACGACACTTTTTGCGTTAGAGAGAGACAGACAGAGAAACATGCGCACGCCAGAGAGAGACAGACAGACAGAGAAACATGCGCAAGCCAGATATTTTAGTATCTTCTTTCTATTTCGCATTGAACAGTGTGGTGACGCGACGATTATTTATGTTGATAACAAATAAACTTCGTTTCATCCGGGTGTCCCTTGACACCTCTCAAATTTTTTTGCATTGTTTAGTGGAAATATTTCTACCCTATCGTGTAAGATTCCGGTCTTACCCCCATACTCAGAGACGTCAGATGCTTCCTCACCACAGATTTTATGAGTGATTTTGATATGTAATGTATGAAAAATTACGTTGATTAGTTAAGTGCCGATTTAATGGGCGGCTCTGAGTGCAGGAGTCAGTAGTTAGATTTAAACTTTACCCCTCTTCAATAAAGTTATGGGCCTGTGAATACTATTACCAATACCAATATGGCGGCACGAACAAAACGTATACAGTTCTATGCACGATACCTCTTTGGTAACTTGGTTGCGCCGACCACTGATTCGCTCACTGGTGGCGCAACCAATGGTTTCCTAATGCGATATGAAACTAAATCAAAATCACTAACATTAGTATTACAAAACACAGAGACTCTGGTCTTGAAAGGATCTTCACTGGGGAACGGATCTATGAATATGATATTCCGAGGCGACACGTGCATCTCAAGCAAGGCTGTGAGGCAACAGTAGGCGTGGATAGTAGCGCCGTATACTATGATGTTGGCTGAGAAATGGTTAAGATGATTTGGTAGGATCGTTAACAAAAGGTATATGCGGATACGGATAGCGGATATTTGGTGGCAAGATCCGCAGATACTGATACGAATATCCGACACATCACTAAGTCTAATAGTACTTATGTACTTCATTGTTAGAATAGCAACTTAACTTTAAAGAACATCAAATCTGAGAAAAATAGACCATATCCCGTTAAATGTGGCTATCTATTACAAAAAGAATTATTCAAAACGCATTAGTAGTTTCTGAGATAAGCGCGTTCAAAAAATGAAATCTTTCATATTTATTATATCACAAGCAGCGCTCCGCGGTTTTACCCGTTGTGCCCGTTCCCGTGGGAATTTGGGGAATTTTTATACATATAAACCTACCTTTTGAATCACTCTATCTATTAAAAAAACAGCGTCAAATTCGTGCAGTAGTATTTGAGTTTATCGCGAACAAACAGACAGACGCGGCCTTGTTTTATAATATGTAGTGATTATGGATTTTATGTAAAACTCTTACCACTCTTATCATATAATAGTTTAGAAGAGACATATTTCATCGCTCTATTGGCATCACGAATAGTGTTGACAATGAACACATTCTCCGGGGTTTTCGGGATCACCATCGGCGCTATGATGTGGGGCCTGGGCACGTCCATGCGGACGTAGGAAGGGTTGTTATGTCTGTAATAATATTGTACTTATAGATCGTTTGCAAAAGACCTATGTGTACGTCAAGCCATTCAGTATTCTTGAAAGGAACGTACTATCAACATTGAATAACCAAGCCAATTATTTGATCTAACTGTCCACTACGATTTTTCAAACAACTTGGCCATGATGCAATAATTTTAATAAATAATAAAAAATATAGGCTTAAAAATAATCAAAATAAAAAATTTGAGGGTGTAAAATCCAGCATAGTGTAACTATCCTTATGCTAAGAATATTGTCAGTTTGGTCAGAAAAGTCTAATTATAAATCTAAATTAATAAAGATTATTTAAACAAACTAAACAGCAAAAAATAACTGTATAATCATAAGATGAGTACCTACTAATGAGGTAATCATAATTATTAATTTAAATAATGTATTAATGTTTACAGCATCGAATAAAAAATAATTGCGTAAATCGGATGAGAAACCTCAGAGTAATTGGTGTACGTATATTCATAAAAGTAAAGTATTCGTCTGTAATGTCCCACTGCAGGGCAAGGGCGTCTAACTTAATAAGAAATATAATTACAGAAAAAAAACATACACGGTTACTTGAACCAAAACTAAGCTCTAAGCTTGTATTATAGAATCTAAGTAACTTACACTATTACATATACATACACAGATACTTTATATGAATATCCTATCCTATCCAACTTCCTTCTAATATTATAAATGCGAAAGTTCGTGAGGATGGATGTATTTATGGATGTATGGATAATTGTTGCTCTTTCACGAAAAAACTACTGGACGGATTTGGATGATACTTTACAGTAATATAGGTTATACATCAGAATAACACATAGGATACATTTTATCCCGAAATTCCCGCGGGAACCGATACAATGCGGGTAACACCGCGGGGCGCGGCTAGTTGCATAATCTAAACTCGCCTGTTGTATTCCCTCTCTTGTTTCAATAAGCTCTTCATATACTGCGGATGCTGGTATTGTTTCCCGTACAGCAAGAACAACATGTCGTAGTAATATCGCTTGCCGCTCGTCAAACCAATGTATCTGTCGGCCCTAAGGACAAAACACTACATTTAAGAATATGCTTATTAGTATTGTAATAGCACGCTAAAATAAGGAACTATTTCTATTTCTATACTAGCTGTGCTCGCGACTTTGTTCAAGTGAAAATAAGCCTAATCTTACTCCTTATTCCATCAGCTGCCAGTAAGTCCCGTCAAAATCGGTCCGTTTCAGACATTAGCCGGAAGAACCAGAAAGTCAAAAATATTTTTTTAAAAATTACTGTTTAAATCGAGCTGCCTCGACTTGGGCAAATAGCTAAATCTATACTAATATTATAAAGCTGAAGAGTTTGTTTTGTTTGTTTGTTTGTTTGTTTGTTTGTTTGTTTGTTTAAACGCGCTAATCTCAGAAACTACTGAACCGATTTGAATAATTCTTTCACTGTTAGATAGTCTATTTATCGAGGAAGGCTATAGGCTACATTTTATCCCGAAATTCCCACGGGAACGGGCACAACGCGGGTAAAACCGCGGGGCGCTGCTAGTAATAATAATATTACAAAGTATACAATAATAATTACATCGTGATGCGGCAAGCCTCAGAGAGAGACAGCAATACCTGAGGACTACCGGATACCGGACAACTGGATAACCTGCTTTTTAATTATCCGACTACCTCTTTCAATAAGTCTAACTATAGTATGGGATACCTATACTGTAGAAATATTTTGCTTATCGCCAATGTCACTTACTTATTAATCTCCGACATAGTTCCTTGCAGCACATTCACGTAATACGTATACGGTATGCTCTTCAAACATTTGTCGGTGCCGTGATGGAATTGTGGGAACATCAGCTTGGCGCCCGCGTTGGGTTTACGGGTGTAGGGCAAACCGTCGGGCGAGATTAGTGTTACATTCGTGAAGAATAGGTATGTTGAAGTCTCGCTAGAAAATGAAACGGTTACCAACTTTGTACTAACCATTGAGTTTTATGTACTAACGTGTAAATATAACTCAACGGTACTAACATATTTTCTTACAGTGAGCTTGAATATTAATTAAGTGACTGTGAATATTATTTTGTACGGGCGAAAACTTAATATATTCAATTGGTAAATCAGTTTTGGAGTATATTGAGTGCCAGACAAAAAGTTATGTTTTTATTTTGAGGCCTCCAGAACTATTAAGATACCGTTGAAATTTAGACAGCACCTCGCAACTGTAATTTAATTTGGAAAGAAATATTCCAAAACCTTTCATAGAACCTTTCTCCTTGGAATATGAAGTCCAAAGGTCATTTTGATAATAACCCCATGAAAATTCGTTGCGTAATGTATGATGCAAAGGTTTCTAAGTTTAGTTTCTTTATTCAGATCGACATTTAGCTTGTGCGTTGCCGACTTTACAATACGTAGGTACTTACTGAAACAGTAACGTATTAAGGAACGACATGGCCGTCCTCGAAGCGCCGACCACGACAATTCTTGTACTCACTGTTCTCATAGACAGACTCGTTAGTTTCTTGTCCAAGAACCACGCACTGAATGCGGCCCTGTAATACAATATGTAGACATTGAGTTATATGTACTAACGTAATAGTAACTCTGAAGGAATATGCTAAAGGAAAACTTGTTTCTTTTTTGTAATTTTAAAGTACATGACACTTACGCCTGTTTCTCAAGAGCAGCTAAATGCCGTAACTCCGGAATGGTAGAGAAGTTCAAAACTATTTTCCTTGGAAATAAAGGCACCATGTTCGAAACAATTGAATTCGCTTTTCGGACCACCTTGAATAAAAAAAATTGTAAATCCTACTAATGTTATAAATGAGAAAGTTTGTGAAGATGGATGTATGGATGTATGTTTGTTACTCTTTCACGAAAAAACTACAGGACGGATTTGGATGAAACTTTACAGTAATATAGGTTATACGTACATCAGAATAACACATGGGATACATTTTACCCCGAAATTCTCGCGGGACTGGGTACAACGCGGGTAAAACCACAGGGTGCAGCTAGTACGTTACATTATGTAACGCGATACAGACCCGTTTCATTAAGTATTAAGAGTGCAAATCGTTAAAAGTATACCAACCAATTTACTCCTATACCCAGTAAGCCAGACCAAGCTGTAGCTCCCGGAAAGCCTCATCAGTTCTCTTGCAAAGTATCTGAAATGCATCTCAAACACGGGGTAGGCAACGATCACTTTGACGCTGGCGAACCCGGAATCGACCCCTTGGCCGGGGAGATGGTACATGTGGTTGTGATAGATGTCCATGTTGAATTTGACGCGGAGATAGTTTAATTGTTCTGGCGGTCTGGAATGCAAATAACTTTTTAAGCGAAAATTTACTTCAAACCAGATTTGTATGATAACTACAAACTTTTTTTAAGCGGTTGAAAAGTAGTTTTAATTCTAAATTAGTAATGTTCGATTAAACCGAAGAAATCAGTATGTCAGTATCCTAACAAAAAAAAAGTATTACCCTGTAATGTCCCACAGCTGGGCAAAGGCCTCTCATCTCACTGAAGATATCAGGACACTGAGGAGGATTAGACGTAATCACCACGCTTGCCTAATGCGGGTTGGTGATCCCAAACCCGAGCCATGTTTGAATAGTAGGAAAAATGTTTTCGCTCGACCCAGTAATTGAACCTGAGATCTCAGTCTTGGCAGGTGAGTATATGCCACTTGACCTCCAAAGCGTTAACTTTACAGCCTTCCAAATATTGACGGAAAAGTATACATGTACTAACTCCAAAACCCCAAAACCGATAAGTGACACGCCAGCCATCAGCACATACACTTTATGATTCTTGTTTTCCAAGATGCTGTTCTCAATAGTATATATAGTATCTCTGCCTTCGACCTTTTGCAATAAGTTCGATATAAGTGGAATGTCTATGAATTCCGCCTGCCGAACTCGAAGTTTACTGAAAAAATATACTAATCCTACTAATATTATAAATAAAGTTTGTGAGGATGTATGTATGTTTGTTCCTCTTTCACGAAAAAAGTACGGGACGGATTTGGATAAAACTTTACAGTAATGTAGGTTATACATCAGAATAACACAATGAATATATGTTATCCCGAAATTCCCGCGGGAACGGGTTCAGCGCGGGTAACAGCGCGGGGCCCGGCGAGTAATTATAATAAAGCAAAGTTTGATTTTCTGTTTGTTTGAGATTAGTAGCCCAATCTCATTTACATAAGCATTTACTGTAAACTTGAATATATTGAATAGAATCTAAAATACTAAACACACGTAGTACGCACCCAAGAATAGAAGTTTTATGTGCAACATACAAAGCATATTTGCAGCACGATTTCAGTTTAGTTGGAACAAACTGAAAATATATAAGTATAGTTTACTAGACTATGCAACTATCCAAACTCTTTCCTTGCTCGTTTCCTCGCAGTCATCATCATAAATTGAAGAGCAAGGCTCTTGTCGGTGAGTCCGATGCAGACTTCTCCATCTATTCCTATTCAGTGCAAGTTCCTTCACATCTTTATAAGACATGACAGACACTTTTTCTTTAATCTGACTCATGTAACTGATTCCTCGCAATTAAAATTATGAAATGTGATCATTGAGCAAAAACTATAGATTAAACTTTGCTAATATAATAAAACTGAAGAGAAACTCTTATTTCTCTTCTCTTCTTTCTCCTATCTCTCTTACTACACTAATCTTAGGTTCGATGAGATTATTTTTGTGTTGAATAGGCGAATTCGAGATAGAGGTATATAGTATAAATGCTTTGGAAGGTAAAATTCCGGGCAATGGTAGTATCTGTACTAATATTATAAAGAGGCAAAAATCTCGGGAATTATCAGTCCGATTTGAATAATCCTTTTTTAATAGATAGCCACATTAAACGGGAAGATTAAAGGCATAATTTCATCCCAAAATTCCTATGGGAACGGGCTCTAATGGGGTAAAACAGCGGGGCGCTGCGAGTAATGTATATACTGACACAAAAATGTTGTAACAAAGAGAAATTCTTATCGGCGGCAGGAACATGGATGATGCAGTAGTCGAAACCCCTCATCACGTCGAAGGATGCTTCTAGCAAATCAAACGCACATCTGAAACAATTACATGACTAAATAATTTCATGAACATAATTACTTTGTTAAGTTTAAAACAACAAAGAGGCAAGCAAAGGACACAAAGGAGAGGAGGAGAGGAGAATGATGATGCAAAGCCTAGGTTCATAGCACACGCGCAATGGCCTTTCCAAATCAATTGAATTTATAATAAACTAGCAGCGCCCCGCGGTTTCACCCGCGTTGTGCCCGTTCCCGTGGGAATATCGGGAATTTTTATACATAAAAACCTTCCTCTTGAATCACTCTACCTATTACAAAAAACCGCATCAAAATCCGTTGCGTAATTTTAAAGATTTAAGCATACAGACAAACAGACAAACAAACAGACAAAAATAGCGACTTTGTTTTATACTATGTAGTGATAAACGAACTGGTGCAATAGATTAAATTAAAGCAAGTCTTGCAACGAATGTCATAAAAACAGCTACAAATTTAAAGCTGGTTGTGTTAAGCTACAAAATCAGCTTATTCTAATACTAATATTATAAAGTGGTAAAGTTTTTAACTTTGTTTGTTTGTAAGGGTTATCTTTCTATCTCAGAAACTTCTAATCCGATTTGAATAATTCTTTTTGTAATGTATAGTCATATTCAATGAGAAGGTTATAAGTTCTATTCATCCTGAAATTCCCTCGAGAATGAGAACAACGCGGGCAAAACCGCGCGGCGCTGCTAGTAATATATAAACGGCTCAATCTTTTCGTACTTACTGTCCCCCCAAGTCATCAACCAATCCATAGAGCTCGATCGCGAAAGCGTTCGGCTCGCCGCGGTAGATGTGCGGATCGGACTCCATCTGTCCGACTCCGCGGATGGAATGTCTTCCTGAATCAATTATTCAATCATAAGTAGGTTGCTTCAGCTTACGCTAACCCACCAGTAAAAGTTAACATAAAATTTCAGACGCAAGATAAAGAAAAATCGTAGCTTTCTGCTGGCCGCCCGAATAACTGACAGACTGTAATTATGTTACGAAACAACGCCTTGTATTTAACAGTAGGCATTTAACAGTAGGCGTAAACTTTTAAACGGACGTATTTTACGTATAACCAACCGTTTGAACAATCCACCCTAAATTGTTGGTTAATTTAGATAGTTGTTTAATATAAAGTAGCATAATCGTGTTAGTTAAACCATTCAAAAAACTGCGGGTCTCCGAAACAACTAGATGATTGATTACAAAGGAAAAACCGGCCAAGTGCGAGTCGGACTCGCGCACGAAGGGACCGTACATTAAAAACACTTTTGTTGAATGGGAGCCCCTCTTGAATATTTGTTTTATTTTATGTTTAGTTTGTTTTTATAGCGGCAATAGAAATACATCATCTGTGAAAATTTCAACTGTCTAGCTATCAGCGTTTTAGAGATACAGCCTGGTGACAGACGGACAGCAAAGGCTCAGTAATAGAGTCCCGTTTTTACCCTTTGGGTACAAAACCCTAAAAACTAACAAAATGCTTCCAAAGTTCGATAGATAACTGTTTTATTTATTCGTATGGCTAAAATATAATACAATTTTACTTACTTTTAAAATTCATTTTATCATGTTTAGCAGTTTCCATTTCGGGAAGTATCATTTCATGTTCTCTGAAATATGTTTCAAATGTTCAGTTGTTAAGATAATAAGGAGTGTTTAATCTGAATTAATTGAGTCTTCTGTGACCACGGTTCCTGTATAGGGGCCAAAACGTTAGACATATATGTAAAATAAAAGCGGACTGTATCCGTAAACGTAATTTAAATTCAAAATAAGTGGTGTTCGCTTAAACTTAAGAAACAAGTACCTACTCGAACTTACTTACTAAAAGAACGAATACTCACGAATATTCAAAAGATATCTCCGCAGGTACAGTTAACAGACTCTTATCAATGTTCACAATTTCGTAGTCAAAGCCATCATCGTCATCATCGAGTAATAGTTCCATAGAGAAATTCGTTAAAATGGACGACGTTCGAGACATGATCGACATTTTTTCGCTGTAATCGTCCGAGTTATGAATTACTATGTGTTCCATGTCGGTGTCGTTGTGTGCGGGTCGAAAGTTTACTTTGCTAGGCTTCTTCTTTAAAGATATTTCGCGTTTGGATTGTCTCCTTTGCGTTGGCTGAAAAGTGGAAGTATGTGTTACAAGCACCTGTGAATATATCCGGAGGTTTTTAGGTTTTTTTACGCCTAATTCACCTCACTGTCCTGATATCTTCAGTGAAATGAGAGGATTTTGCACAACAGTGAGACATTACAGAGCTCTCACTGCTGTTATTAGCCTGTAACAGGCTAATACTTTTTTTGGAGTCCTATGTCCAAAGTGCTGTAAGTTTCACCGGAAAATTTAACTCCTTTGAGTTGTTAACCGCTAATTTCTTTTTTAAGGAGCAAGGTATGCAAATACACGGTTTTTGCATAAAATAATATACAATATAAATAGTCAAGAGTAACTTGTTTCGCAATTAATAAAATATGAATTATTATTATGCATACATAAACTATCGGCCCGCCCTGGCTCCGCTTCGGATGAAAGGGTCACCCACTACTAGGGGGTGAATTTCTCAAAATCCTTTCTTAGTGCTCACTTTAATCACGAAAGGAACTCCTATACCAAATTTCAAGTTTCTACTGACTTCTAAGTACTGTAGTTTCGGCTGTGCGTTGATATATAAGCATAAATAAGTCAGTGAGTCGATCAGTCAGGTTTGTCTTTTATAAATGAACTCACCGGTTTCTTCGAACATTTCTCTTCAAGGGTTTTGGACGGTACATCGAAAGGGCTCCATTCACCTCTCATGATCGGTTCTCTATGAAAACAAACTTTAGTAAATAATCAGTTAAAAATGTTTTACTGTTCTATATGGCAAGGCAAGATGGTGACTACGCCTAATCCTCCTCACTGTACTGATATCTTCAGTGAGATGCCTTTGCCCAGCAGTGGGAAATTACAGGCTAATACTTTTTTTGTTCTATATGATGCTTAAAAAGTAACCGTAGAACACATATATGGACCAATAGTAGCCACGGACCAACATAATTATTACTACTCTTAATATAAATGCGAAATTAATTATTTCACACTGAACTATGGGTGTGAGTGAGTGAATACTTGAATGACTTAACTCAATAGTTTAGATATATTTTATAGTTCAGAGACAGAGATTTGGTAAAGGGATCAATGAAACTTTATGGTTCATCAATTCTATCAAATCGTATCCATTTATGCAGTATAATATTGGGAAGTTAATACCAGAGAAGTGAAGTGCCTACCCAAAAGTATTTAGCAAAGAGTTATTCCGTTTATTCAACTCTTTTTCGAGCGGCGTCGCTTTCTTCAAGCCAAAGTAGGGACGCAACTCATATATAGCTTGCAGTTTCTTGTAGTTCACTTCAGAGCATAGTCCCATCACTCCCATTATTTTATCGTGGTACTGAAACCAGAGCAGAAGATATTTTAAATTTATTTAGATATTTACTTATTTATTTAGATTAGAACCGATAATTTTACCACAACCTATAGTTAACAATTCGGTTTAAAGTTTGTTTTCGGTACCTCATAGCCAACAATAAGACCTCAGCCATAATACCTCAGCTACAATAATACCTCAGCCACAATAATACCTCAGCCACAATAATACCTCAGCCACAATAAGACCACAGTCAAAAAAAACCTCAGCTACAATAATACCTCAGCCACAATAAGACCTCACCACAATATCTCAGCTGCAATAAGACCTCAGCTACAATAAGACCACAGTCAAAAAAAACCTCAGCTACAATAATACCTCAGCCACAATAAGACCTCACCACAATATCTCAGCTACAATAAGACCTCAGCTACAATAAGACTTCAGCTACAATAATACCTTGGCCACAATAATACCTTGGCCACAATAAGACCTCAGCCACACTAATCTCCGTAAAAAATATATTTAAAAGTAAATACCTCAGCCACTATAACCTGGCGCTGACTCTCCGGGTGCTGCCCGATGAGCTCGCTCACGTAGTAGTCTCCGTAGAACTGCTGCAACTTTTGACATCCCTGGCCGAGTATCTTCACTATGTCGTCATTGTCTTCCTCACTGAAATATTAGTTTTAAAAAAAAATCAAATTTAGCCTATAGCTTCTTTCTCAAGCCACGGAATATATTTGTTATTTTATGCTGTATTTGTTTCTGTACCTTTATTTATAGGATTTTTTACGGTCAACTGGATTAGGTTTTGGTGAATCAATTTTGAAGTTCTGATCTAGTTTAGATCGTGAACTAGGAGTTCAACTGATCGAGACGGTGCAATATGTAAAATAAGTAAGTAAGGGGTAAGTAAGTGAATTATTCAGAGTATAAGTAAACTAGCAGCGCCCCGCGGTTTTACCCGCGTTGTGTTCATTCCTGTGGGAATTTCGGGATGAAAAATAGCCTATGTTATTCGTGGAAAGTGTAGCTTTCGAATGGTGAAAGAATTTTTAAAAACGGTCCAGTAGTTTTTGAGCCTATACATTACAACCAAACAAAGTTTTCCTCTTTAATATTAGTGTAGATAGTGTAGATAACATCTCACACGGCGCGTCTGATATTCAACTTGGGCACGTAGTCGTGTCTCATCGCGACGTACATGTACCGGTACTTTTTTTCCCCATCATCTTCCCTCCGCGCCAGGAAACGGTACAGATTCCTCTTTTTCATCAGTCGGTTAATCAGGATAAAGTCTGGAAATCGTAGATACTGATTTCTTAAGTTTAAGTGAACACTACTCATTTTGAATTAAAGTACGTTTACCGATACACTTCCCTTTGTTACACTAGCAGAGTTCACCGCTTTACCCACGTTGTGCCCGTTCCTGTGGGAAAATCGCGATGAAAGGTAGCCTATAACCTTCCCGTTAAATGTGAATCCATTATAAAAATAATTATTCAAATCGGGCGGTAATTCCGGAGATTAGCTCGAACATACAAACAAACTTACATATTTTACCTCTGTATAATATTAGTATAGATTAGATATTTAGGTATTTCACCGTACCATGTTCAATCCCAGAGGGGGGCATCAATATAATCTGCGTCAAATGCTGGTCGTTCCTGAACACGGACTGAAACGCTTCCTCCAAGAAATAGTCCATCACGCCCTCTTGGCAGCACGCGTAGTGAACAAACAGGGTGTTTCGCGATAAGTAGTACTTTCTAGAAAAAGGACACTAAATTTTACTTTCTAAGACCCCCGACCGGAAATATTATCCTACTAATATTATAAATGCGAAAGTTTGTGACGATTTATGTATGTATGTATGTTTATTACTCTGTCTCCCAAAAATTACTGAACGGATTGGGATGAAACCTTATAGTAATATAGGTTTTACTATACGTCAGAATAACTCATTATATCCCGAAAAATAAGCGTTCATAGCTAAATTATTTTGTAACTTACTGTCAATTATTGTCTCTTGTATAACCTTTTTAAACTGATACAACTGATAATAATACCAAAATTTAAAATAATAAACACTTCATTCAAGCTTGGTGATTACGTGATTACGTCCTCAATGTACTGATATCTTCAGTGAGATGAGAGGGCTTTTCCCAGTAGTGGAACATTACAGGCTAATACTTTTCGTTTTCTTTTCTTCTTTCATACCAACCCTGGTGTCGATTTTAGACCGCTTTAATGGACTAAGAGCCCGTGAACCCCAGACCTTCGTCATTTTATAAAAGCTGAAAGTTTGTCAGCGCATGCTCCCAACACCAGGTAAGAACGATGGACAATTATGAAGTTTGGGTTACAGTGGCTTTGGCAGGTAAACTGTACTAAAGGTGTGTAAAATACCGATCAAGTTCATCAAATAATAATGTGTGATTTGTGTGACATGACATATGTCATTTGAAAGCTCTTGAAGAGTTGTACAAGTCACCCTTTGACGGTGATATCGAAATCGACGGCCAACTTGGTGTTTTCGACCATTGAAGATTGGAGTTGACCTATGCTATGGACGCTGATCCTAATGCTCAACAGTGACATGACCTATGTCATTTAAAAGCTCTTGACAAGTTGTACAAGTCACCCTTTGACGGTGATATCGAAATCGACGGCCAACTTGGTGTTTTCGACCATTGAAGATTGGAGTTGACCTATGGCTATGGACGCTGATCCTAATGCTCAACAGTGACATGACCTATGTCATTTGAAAGCTATTGACAAGTTGTACAAGTCACCCTTTGACGGTGACATCGAAATCGACGGCCAACTTGGTGTTTTCGACCATTGAAGATTGGAGTTGACCTATGCTATGGACGCTGATCCTAATGCTCAACAGTGACATGACCTATGTCATTTGAAAGCTCTTGACAAGTTGTACAAGTCACCCTTTGACGGTGATATCGAAATCGATGGCCAACTTGGTGTTTTCGACCATTGACCTTTAGTACCGTTTACCTGCCAAAGCCACTGTAACCCAAACTTCATAATAGTCCATCGTTCTTACCTGGTGTTGGGAGCATGCGCTGACAAACTTTCAGCTTTTATAAAATGACGAAGGTCTGGGGTTCACGGGCTCTAGGTCTATAAGGTCTGCGACAATATATTCTACTAAAGGTCTAACGGTGATATTATCTTACTGGAACATATTCCTGATCCATGTCTCCCACTCGGCGGGGTCCACTCCCATCAAGTTTGGGTAGTCGCTGAGGGCCACGAAACCGACCACTTCTTTGTCCTCGTTGATCATGCATATCGCGAGCACTGATAGTTCTCTGAAAACATAATATCACTACATAGTATAAAACAAAGTCGTTTTCCGCTGTCTTTCTGCCTGCCCCTATGTATGCTTAGATCTTTAAAACTACGCAACAGATTTTGATGCAGTTTTTTTAAAGATAGAGTGATTCAAGATGAAGTTTATAAGTATAAAATATCCCAAAATTCCCACGGGAACGCGCACAACGCGGGTAAAACCGCGGGGCGCTGCTAGTTAGAACTAAAAGATCACCGCGAGAATTTAAAGTTGAAAAAAGTTAACAAAAATAAGATGAGCCATAATGTTGAAACAAAAGTGAAAGCTAAGGAACTTTCTTGAAGTCATTTTCACTTTCTATACTATACTAATAACATTGAGCTGAAGAGTTTGATCTTTTGTTAACTACTAATTCGATTTGAATAATTATTTTTGTAATGGCTAGCTACATTCAACGGGAAGGTTATAGGCTACTTTTACCCCGAAATTCCCACGGGAGCGGGTAATACCCTGGGGCGCTGCCAGTTTACATATAAAACCAAAAATACAACTTACATGAGACTTCCCAGATCAATAACTCCGAACAGCTTCTCAGCGTGAGCCTGATTCATGAACAACTTAATGTGGTTCTTGTCATCTTCCACCGCCCTTCTAAACCTTCTGCCTGTAGGGCCTACATCAAATTCAAAGAATATAGACATACTCCTTCAAGTGTTGACTTTGGTATCAGTCAATTATTTAGTTGGTCGCGACTTGCGTTCTAATATCGAAATTGATTTTTTTTTTTCAGATTAAGTCCTAAAGCACAGATTACTTAATAGTTACTACGTAAAGTTAATTCATACTAGAGTCGAAGCGAAGCGATGTCACTCTCAATTTCAAGATAGCAAATTCACCCTTATCTCGACGAAGTAAAGCACATATTTTTTCGATTAAAAAAATATTCTGCCGAACAGCTAAATTCTCTATTGGGTTGAAACAAGGGTGAATTTGGTTTGTCAAGTCTGACGTTTCGCGATTCTGCTCTATAGTTAATTGGACCTTATTTCCTTGTTCATTCGTGAAACAGGATGTAACATGATGAAATTAAATAAATGAAAGGTAAAATTAAAAGACATAATTGAACTATGATAATATATTACAATCATAATTTACAGCATAATACTAAAATTATATATTAGGTGCAATAACTAAAATTAATGTATTTAAGACTATTTTAAAAGTAAAAGTTAATCGGACGCAAAGCAAATCGCAGAAATGAATGCTTTGACAAATATTATCTTAAGTGACTTGAAACTTATTCACCACCTAAAAGGCCGATTAAATTCGAATGCAGGACAGAAAGCTATCAGTAATGTACGGATTCTATTTTACCCAATGCGTCTTGGTGGTTTCAAACCGAGCCATGTTTGAATTTCATTATTCGCTTGACATTGGAATTGAACCCAAGGTGTTTGTTATTGGACAGACCAGCTAAAGGTTTTCCGGATACCAAATCCGTTCACAAGACAAATAGGAAAACTAAAAAGTGATATTTGTAGAGGTTCCTTTTTATGAGACGATGTAAGATATTCCTAGAGGTTCCTTTTTATGAGTAACAGTGAGGAGGTATACAATAAAGATTTATATGTAACATCATCACATATAGAATCCAATTTGTAACCGAATTCAATATAAAAAGGGAAATTCTCAATTTATATTTATACCAACTACATGACTCCGACGTTTATGAACCGTTTTGGAAATTTTTTGTATCAGTTATGATAAGTTTCCTGACTGGTTCAATTTTGAAATTACATATGAAACGTACAATAACAATATTGCATATTATATCAAGTTTTTGTAGTGAAATTAAAGACTCCCAGTTTTTCACCATTACAATATAAATTTCGGTCTGACTAACCTGGTAAGTTTAATCAAGAACTTTTTAAAGTCAATGTTCGCAATTTCAGTAATCGTAATCCTTGCATTCCGGGTACACTTCGCTGCAACATTTTCACTTTTTAGGACAAATTGGTAACATCAAAGAAAAATCTTAATACATAGTAAGAGCAGAGTGAACGAAGTATTTCCGCCATTATAATTCGGTAAAGATTACTATAGTTGTTTTATGAACATTTATTTATGTTTGTAATTTACGAACTATTTGCTTCATTGAATCATACGTTTGTTCGACTTATTTATATATTTTCCAAACACTTGTTATAAGTATTACTAATACAAGCTGCCTTCTATCGGGGCTAAATTTAAAACTATGTAATTGGTATTTAAAGTTTTCCTACTGTTAGATTTTCCATTTAAATCTGTATACTAAAAGTGTCCTCTTTTAAAACGAATTGTAAAACATAAAGTCAACTCCATAATTATTTTATCGTAATCTTTAAAATAAGTACTAAAGTCATCTCTAAAACTACGAAACATGTTAATATGTTAGTAAACAATTAAAACCTAATCGAAAACGAAACAGCGTTACAAAATAAACTAACCTAATAAAGAATTAAATTAAAATACTTGGACCAATCACTACGAACACGCAGTGACCATACTATAAACTAGCAAAATTCACCAAAACAAGCATAATTGAGACATCTAATATACATTTGAACATTAACAAAAAGATGAAAAATTAGAGCAAAACATCACAAACTTACGCTACAGATCAAACATTGCAAGAGAAGAGATTTAATTACATCAGTAGATTTTCATGTCTATTGAAAACCAGTAAGCCTTTGTCGACACATGCGAATACATTTTGCATATTTTATGTCATTATGACATCTGACAAGATTGTGACATTGTGACACGAATTGAAACATTTGTGACACGATTGAGACATTTTTCGGAAAATAAGTAACAGAATTAATCCGCACGTATGAACACAGCTCAGTCTTCTCAAATGAGAGGTGGTAAGTTCTTAACTCGAACCAAATGCGTGTGAGATTTGGACCGACTGACGTTATTATTAGGGGTGGTTTTCATGGTCATACTACCCACTGTGTTTTGCCGTTGCAAGTTCGTTTTAGTTGCACTCAAAGGCGCGCGGGGGGTAGCGAAACCATCGTTGTTTAACTTCAATGCGGATCGGGTTAACCTTGTAGGTGTGTATAGTAGATTGCTTTTCGGGGTCATTTGGGCGTTCATATGTTGGATATTCTCCTTGCCTACTTTAGGGGTTAGGGGAGTTTTTTTTGAAGTTTTTTTTGGGGTACATTCGTCGATTCTCTGGCAAACGATCGTGGGTACCATCATTTCTTGCTCTTTAACGGCCATTGAACTTCGGCTGATTTTCTTCTCGATTATACCGTCCTGAGAAAAGTAAACAATGGCTTGTAATGTGCTGTTTGAACAATGGGTATGTGTTATCTTTTGTAAGACATGTTGGGAAGGGTTATAAGTTAATTATTTAATTACGAAAAATACTTGGTTGGGTGAGAATGAATAATTATATGGAATTAAGAATCAAGGTAATTTACATAAGTTAAGTACGCCATCATATCAATCAATCTGCTTTGTCACTGTAAGCAACGATGACTTAATATTTTGGCTACATCAAACGTAAAAATTATAATATTACAATTAAATCTTATATTTTCAAAATGTTAGCAGAAAACGTGTGTTTAATTGGAGTAGCATACATTGATTGTCTGGTAGGAACATCTATTTTACCGAAAACCGATTATTCAATTCATAAACAATTTATTTAGCATAGTGAACCTTCTAGCCTTGTCATAACTTATAGAAGAGTGTCAAAAGCACGATAGTGGTTTAAGTAATCAAGATCAAGTATGTGAGTAATGTGTACCTTAAAATCAGTATAAGTAGTGAGCAGGGTAGTTTCCATCAAGGGGTCCTTCTGTTCTTGGGACAGAGTGGAACGCGAGGTCAACGATCTACGACCGCTGCTGCGACGCCCGTGCGACTGTGGACAATTAATAAGTAAATTTATATTACTTACTAGCAGCGTCCCGCGGTTTTACCCGCGTTGTGCCCGTTTCTATGGGACTTTTAGGATGAAAAATAGCCTATAGCCTTCCCGTTGAATGTGGCTTTTTAGTACAAAAATAATTATTAAAATCGAACTGGTAATTCCCGAGATTAGCTCGAACAAACAAATAAGCAAAGTTACAAATTTTACCTCTTTATAATATTAGTATAGATTAGTTCCATAATAAATACTAAGACACATGGAGCTTACACACTAGAATTACTTAAAACTTATAAATTTTCCCAAATTCATAAATTCCCTTGCATTTTTTAGTTTTTAATAATGGTACTTCACAAATAAAGAAGTAATTGTTGAATTTCTTTACACAAGCTCATGTTTTGTTCTAGTTATTCAGAAGTTTCTAGCAGCTTACGTTTTGTAGTAGGAAATAAGGAAATCGACATTGTTTATGACTTCATTTGTTGTTCGTGTGTCAATAATAAAACCATTGGCAAGTCACATGTTTATTGACTTTCTTGCGTAGTTTTCATTCACTTATAGGAATATGAATATGTGTAGAAGTAAGAAAAATGTACATGGTTACGTTGTTTTGCGGTTTGCCTATTGAAATATCTTAATAAATAAATATATTGATGAATATTTGTAAAGATATATGGATACGGCATGAATATTTGTTTTTCTTTGATTTCCAAACAGTAGATTTGATTTTTCACGCAAATAATCAAAATGCAGGTTAAACCTGGACTCAGGGAAGGTAGTTCATATTACCATGGCCCTAATCCTGAGCTTCGACGTTGAAGGTGCATAGCTAATTTTGGAACCCATACAAGGAACAAAACCTAGTCCCTGTTTTATATGAATAAAACCATAGAGGACTGAACTTACCGTTCGCTTATGTTTCAGAATACTGCCGTTAACTTTGGGCGTTTTCTTAGGGTCATTGCCGTAGTCGAGCTTCCTCTTTGCGTTTTCTGGTTTGCCCTCAGCCACTACCCTGGCGGCTAAACGTCCGCTGATACGTCTGAAAAGATGGAGTAACGGGATTATTACGTGTTCATTAGGTAAAAACAATATTATTGACTCATCTACGCAAGTAATGTAATTTTAAAGAGACAAAAGTTTTATACAAATCTATATAAATAAAAATGAATCGCCGAAATGTATGTACGCGCATAACTTTAGAACGAGTGCACCAAATTGCATAATTTTTTTTCTTATTGAAAGGACAAGGTTTTTTAAATATGAGAAAATACGTAATCAAAATCTCTAAATTCCCACGGGAACGGGGGCGCTGAAACCGCGGGGCAAAGCTAATTTCAAATAAAAAGTAGGAAAGTAGATACAACTATGTAGCTTCGAGTATCATCTACTTATATCACAAAAAGTATTTTCTATCTACGTATCTTCTACAGGAAATGTTTGTGAACTAAGGACACTATAAGATTCTACAATATGTAATACTTTAACATTAACAAAACTATAAACAGACACATATCTAGGAAAAACTAACATGATACATAAAAAACTGCACCTCACTAATACACGGCCATATCGGTCCAATAACATGCGAACGCAAGTTCACGCTCAACCAAACCAATTAATGGACGATTCTATAATCTATTACACACACAAACAACCATCTATAAGAAACTATTTAACATAAACACAGATTGTATAACAATGCACATCGAACAAGTTAATTCGACGATTAATTACCTGTTATTAACTAATAAATAATGGTAATATTTCTCATTCCTTCTAAGTACAAGCTTTATACATAGGTATTTACTGTGTGCTGTATTTACTGTGGTAAGTATTGGACTTACAAATTTGGTGTTGTCTCAATAAAGGTTAAAAACGAGCACTGAAAGGAATGAAAAACATTATTTTGGATCTGTACAAAAAATAAGAATGTATTGGCCGTGAGTTACATATGTATGTATTTTTTATTCGGCATACATGGTAAAAATATGTGTATGTCTAATAGATGCATCAATTTAACAAGACACACAGGAAAAGTTCAGATATTCTAAAAAGGTTACTTTTATCCCGAAATTCCCATCAAAAGATCTACAAATTTTGACATCGCCTAGTGTTAACATTGAAAGTGATTGAATATTATTACACTAGGTCCCGTTTGACTTTAGCAAGTATATAAAGTGAACACCTAGTAAAGACGATTCTTCTATACTCATTACATAGCTCAATAGTATGATTATTTGTTTGTTTGAATGCACAAATCTCAGGAACTCGCAGTACGATTCGAATTCTCCTTCTTTCATTGAATAGCTACATTCAAAAGGACAGTACACCCCGCGAGGTATAAGCTGAGCTTTGCAATTGTGTGAGTGTACATGGATAGTGTAGGTGTGATAACCGGCCTTAGGCGCGGCGCCATTTTCGCCCGGTAAAAACCTGATTTTGGGTAACCGGCTTGAGGCGCGGCGCCATTCTGTCTCGCCGCGCTTGGTACTTTTGGTGATCACTCACACTAATGCAAAGCTCAGCTTATACCTCGCGGGGTGTAATACGCTAATTTTATCCCAAAACTCCCACGGGAACAGGCAGAACGCGAGTAAAATCGCGGGGCGCTGCTAGTGTAGCCTATATTAGGCGTACTTATGGCTACTTATTAAACGTACCTCTTAACAGTAGTGATCGCCGATCTCTTGAGAGCGGAGAGGTTGTTGGTGAAGGTGGTGACCGCCTTAGTGGCGCTGCCCGTGATCAGCTGGCGCTTCGACGGCGGCCTGCGGGGAATACGCACTGCTGTATGTCAACGGGCTTGGTACGGATAAGCTAGCAAGCAAGATTCAAGAGCAAAAGCGTAGAGGTATTAAAGATATTGGAACAGTAAGGTTTTTATTTCTGTACTGATAACTTCAATACCTGATCCTGACTAAGTAGGTTTTAGGGTACAACTAAAATTAAAGACATATCTAATAAATATCTAACTGCAACACTCAAAGACGTCCATTGAATCGATACTTAACAAATTGTCGTAATTTTTTATAACATGACAAAATCACTCACTAAATTTCTATGGAAGCATTTGACATCTCTGAGTAAGGTATTCAGGAAATATCTCATATCATTTAGAATAAGTGAAGTGTCTGTACCTGTTTCTATCAGCAGTGGCGGGCAAACCGGCAGCCGTGCGGTTTCTTTTCCCGAGGGGCGACGTCGCCAGCGAGCGGAGCAGAGGAGTCGTCGGGGTCAGCGCGCCTTGCTTACGAGCCGACAACTTGCTGGCGCGCTCCTACATATCACATAAAATACTAATTAAATAGTTGAAATATGGTAAATTTACTATTTTTAATTCATTTAGGATTTCATTTTAATGGTCGATTTATGTCCGCATTCCCAGAACAGTTGAAATATTAAACTCTTTTTAAGTCGGTCAAAAAAAGTCTGTACTCAAAATATTGGTAAACCAAATATATGACTTCAGCCACAATATGCTTGCAGAAAACGATAATCAAAAATCTCAGACAATAAATTCCAAATTGTACGTGGCACGTTAAGTATGTGGCACGGTCTCGGTTTTTTTCAATCGTCAGACCATGACAGAGGCTTTAAGATGGTCTAAAAAACGCCAACAGGGTTGGCCACTAACCTCGAAATGAATTAATGAATAGAGTAAATAAATAATATTTTAAGACCCTTACCGCTTTTCTGATCTCCCAATCCTCTTCCATAAGTTGCAGCAAAGGTTTTCCATCCACAGTAAAGGTGTTGCCGCTCCTAGCTTCATATTCAGTTACTAATTCGCGGATCTGGGCTTCTATTTTAGGTAGCTGTAACAGAAAACGTATGTGAAAAAACTTATGGTATACGGTAGATTTGATATCACATATTACACTCTTAGAAGTAATACCACTTGAAAGTTTTTGAGGATGAATGTTTGTTCTTTTTGGCCACTGAATTGAATGGATTTGGTTGATGGTGGTATTTTTTTTTCACATACTAGATTGAAGCTGATATGTTCGCGTATTAAATCCATAATATATTATATCATACATATTTCCACAGACGCTAAAGCAAGCGATAATACGCAGCGTATTTCTCGTCAGACTTGTAGCGACGTGTATCGATTTTCTCTTAAAAGTGATCTCTATAAATGTACACCGTATAATGGCGTAGCGGCTCACATTGCTGGCGATGGCCTTGCGCTCCTTCTCCTCGCGCAGCAGCTGCCCGCCGCGGTTCTGGTAGCGGCCCGGCTCCGACGCGCGCGCCTCCAGCTCCGTCATCTTCAGCCACAGGTTCCGCCGGTTCAGGATCAACTCGAATATGTGCCTGCAAGTAGAATCAAATAAAGTATTCGCGCGTAAGTTGCTAATGAACTACTAAAACCAACACGATTAATTTCTTCCAGATGATAAAAAGGTTTAGTAATTTTAATCCATAATTAATCAATCATGATTAAACCTTTTTCCTATGTAACGTAAGTTAACAGCGAAGTATATTAAAACTTACTTGTTCTCATTATAGTATTTGGAAATCTTGTCCAAGTACAACTCGTGGAGTGTGAGCGTGTCTTCCGTGAAGATGTCTTGGAAGTAGTGGATGAACTCCTCGCGTTCGCGGCTCGAGTACATTATGTTGTCCCACATCAGCTTTATCTTAGTGCGGATGTTGGCTACGAATACCTGGGAAAGAAAATTTGGATACAGCTCGGTAGTGTTACAGTATATGCCCACTATTTCTGAAACTTAGTCATGTATTTTCCATGTCAACTATTGCTAAGTAAATTATATTTTCATAATAGCTGCGAAAACATCAAGGTATTTACAACTTGCATGATGACATTGTATAAACCTAATTATATTGATACTTAATAATCTCAAGTAGGTAGTTGTTCAAAAGAAGCTTTCTCACTGCCAGATATCACAGTTAACTAGCATTTGGTATCAAGTACTTGAGTGGAGTGTGAAAGTTGAATACGTTTTTCTGTTCATTTACTCATGTCCGGAAACTAATGCTCAAAATAAGGACGATTTTCATAACACTTGATCAGAAATTCACAAAAAAAGGGCTCTGTCTCATATCTGAATCTTAGGGTATGGGCAAACAAACACAGTGCGCAATAACTACGGACATCGGCAGTACCCCATTCTATACTATATCTGAATCTTAGGGCGTGTCCAAACACACCACAGTAACACACAGCAATCTCAAATCACAGAACATTTAGGTCTCCCGCGGTGTGTTTGGACGCACCTTTACCTGAATCTTCTGCTTCTTAATCTGTTCACAGCGTTTGATCTCCTGTTTGATCGCGGTCTCCGTCTGAGGGTGACAGCCGGGGTGAGCGTGTAAGAAGTTGTCGCGATAGATCTGGTCCTCTTCCAGACATTCCCATAGCTTGGTTAGACGCTCGCGGAGCTCTAATACCTGTGGGAGAAGGGTTAGCATGTTTAGTAATCTCAGAGACAAGAGAAGGCTTTAACATTAATTTTATCAGGTAAATATTAAAAATACGAAAGTCTATTGGCCAGTTTAACAACTATATAGATGACTAGCAGCGCCCCACGGTTTTACCCGCTTCATATATTAGTATAGAGTTAGATAATAAACTCACCCTATTGTTGGTCTGTTCATACTTCTCGTGCAAGTCTTGCTGCAGCTTGGACAGGCGGTCCATGTTCAGGTCGGTCACCTTGAAGTCCACTGACAGATTCGTGACCACAATATGCTCAAACTTGTTCTGTGGTTTGATTTGAAGTTTTTCTGTGTACAAATGTGAATGAGATGATAAGTGTTATTGTTGTTAGCTTCATAATATGGATTTGTAAAGAACACGGAATTATTTATTGACCTATACATAGGTAAAAATCCCGTAGTATGATTCAATAGAGTAAAGAGTATTGGTCATATAAATAGAAGAATCTTTACTGAATCCCAAAATAAAAGTATTAACAATGAATGAATTCTTTATATTATATTCATTTCAAGTTCTTTATTGTTTAATGTTTTATCAATTTCGGGATTTTTTTTACATAAAAACCTTCCTCTTGAATCACTACCTATTACAAAAAACCGCATCAAAATCCGTTGCGTAATTTTAAAGATTTAAGCATACAGACAAACAGACAAACGGCAAACAGACGCGACTTTGTTTTATACTATGTAATGATGATAAATTTCATTGGGTCTCTTGTTTAATTGAAATAAAAAACTATTTCACTCAAATACAGTTACTTATGCCAAAATTAGTATTAAGACGAAAACTGTAGAACCTGCAAAACACTATAAATCAATGACAATAAAGGCAAGTAGAAGTAATGACTCTTAAAGTCACAGTTACCCCAAAACAGAGGTAAATATGACTGTGGGGAATACCATGGCCCAACAAGTAAGTTTGTGTGAGTTTAGTGTCCAACAAGTAACAAGTCCACATACCCATAATATCCTTAATCTCGACTTGCACATTCAGAAACACCTCAGCTCTCTTATCTCTCTCCGCTTGCAACACTTCGAGGTGCTCCTTCAACCGGTCCAGCTCCTCCTCAGAAGGCAAAGGAACTTCTTGCAACTCCTGGATGGTGACTCCGAGCTTGTCACCGAGGTCCCGCTGCCATTCGAGTAACCGTTCCATTTTGGTACGACGCTGTTCCATTTGTTCTCGGTACCTGTTTCGGAGGGAAAATTGTGTTGGACACATTAGTTGTAGCCTGATATAATTAAGTGACATTGATTTTCATTTTGGATGTTTGGGAAATTACTTCTATGGTCTATCTATATAGATTCTATCGTCATTTCAGTTAACATAAATGATGAATTCAATTGATCATAGTCTGAATCACTAATGATAACTGACAAGTTACAAACAGTAGTGACTATACGTTTTTGACTACAGTATTGACAACTACATACTATAGAAACTTCACTTACGATGCAACACCTTTATCGTACCTTTATTCACAAAATAAATTTATATGAATCATACAAATATAATAAAGCTGAAGAGTTTGTTTGAACGCACCAATCTCAGAAATTACTAATCCCATTCAAATAATTCTTTTAGGGAATGGATAGCCATATTCAATGGGAGGGTTATAGGCTATTTTTCATCCCGAAATTCCTACAGGAACGGGCATAACGCGGTAAAAACTGCGGGACGCTGCTAGTATATGAATATGTGTATTAGTCTCGAGAACACTGCACACAAAAATCTGTAATTTAATCTCGGAAGAACGACAAACTTAATGATTTAGCAACCATATAATACTTACCCGGCAATCTGATCCTCAAGTTCCCGCTTGTATTCTATCAGCATCATCTCCTCCTTGAAGTCCAGTATTGTTATGTCCACTGACAGACACTTGCTTAGCTCTTCTGTTTCTTCTTTTAGTTCTACAAGATATAAGCTTTATAAATATATTTTGTAAATAGCTTGTTAGAAAGCACAAGTGCATATGTAAATATTATAAAGAGGTAAAATTTGTAAGTTTGTTTGTTTGTGTTTGAGGTAATCTCAGGAATTATCAGTTGTGATTTGAATAATTTTTTTTGTAATAGATAGTCACATTCAACGGGAAGGTTATAGGCTATTTTTCATCCTGAAATTCCCACGAGAACGGGTACAACGCGGGTTACACCGCAGGGCGCATCTAGTATTCTAATAATGTTAGATTGTTTATATGAACTTGCTAATCCTCACTGTATTGATCTTTGGTGAGAGGAGAGGCCTTTGCTTGAGATTTGAGGGACATTACAGACTAACACTTTACTTTGCTTTTGAATTTGCTAATTCCAGAATCCTATCAGGTTGTATACAAAATTTGTTTATGCTGTTAGTAGGTAGGTTTACAGACAGTAACATTATTTTTTCTAAGAACATATTGTACAAAATAATGGTGAAAGTATCAAGAATTAGAGAGAAATATTATAAAACTTACTATCAACTTGACTCTGCATGTTCTTCAACTTCTGTCTCGTCTCAGAAATGACATCTCTATGGAGCTCCTTCTCAATTTGAACCAACTTTGTGATGTTGTTCACTTTGGTGCTATCGTCCACACCCAAATGAGACCAGTTGAGCCATAACTCCTCCATCATAGAGCGGACATTCTGAGATATCTCTTGTAAAACCTCATTACTGGAATTATTAAGAATAGAGTTGTAGGTACTAGGTATACTTATTATATTATGTGGTTTAAGTATAAAGATTTTGTTAGGTATATAACCTTGACAAATATTATTATCAAACTTTACTTTGCTATAAGTTGTAGGGACAACAATCTTGTTTTTATAAAAATAAGTGAAGATATATAATATCATAATAGGTACTTATGTACTTTTTATTCCGATAAACTTATTAATGCTACAGTTTCGAATACTAGCAAAGTACGTTGAGCGAAAATTACCACCAACTATATTTTAAATTGTTTATTTATTCAGAATGTTTTGAAAATTATACAATTCTGAGATTGTAAAGTTAAATTGGACGATAGTTGATTGATAGCACCAAGGAATGCTAGAAGCTTTACTTTATTACATATTTTACTTACAAAAGCTTGTTCACGTCTTCGGTAGAAGTAATCATTTTGGCTGTTGTCTCGAACGCAATATCGTCAAATCACATTAACAACGCACAATATCACTAATTTACTAATTTTTAAAACCACACACTGTTAGTTTTACGTGTATTTTTCAAATAATTTACCCAACTTCAACAAGCCAGCGACAAAACGAAATCAAATCATGGACGTTTGTTTTCAAATTTCAAGTGGGCAAGACGTTAAAAAAGTAATGTCATCGGAATGGGTGCTCATTGGTTGATTCTGTTCGTAGCATAGACTACTCTGTCAAAGACTATGTCAAAGGCGTTATAGACAAAGTTTACCACAGACTATAAATTATTTAATATTTTAATTTGGATTGGCGTTTGAGTTGTTAATTTACTAGCCTTTGTATTGTTTATACTTAATAGAAATGATTTAAGAATAATTTATTTTTCTTCCTACACATGCAAGACAACGTTCAGAAAATTGGCACGTACATACCACAAAACTTATTTAAGCGTTTTTGTACTGGCAACACGGATATAGATAAGAACAACGACCTAGACAATGGCGACTACAGCGCCAGACTTTTGTAGTGGCATACATTAGAAACTATTTACCAACTTCCGTGGGCGGACAGAAGCGGGTAACTAGCTATCTCTCTCTCTCTCTCTCTCTCTCTCTCTCTCTCTCTCTCAGCATGTGACAGTGGCATGTGTGCTATTGTACGTTAGTAACTATTTATTAATCTGTGCTATTGGTGCTTTAGGAGTTTCTTTGCTTCCACTCATTCATGATTGGATTTGGTAAAGTATCTGTGGACCAGATTGACCCGAACCGAAAGGATCGCCCGCGCCCGGCGATTTAAAAAATATATCAATAGGTTTCATCAATGTATGTAGTACTTTAATTTGAAAAATAGATAATTAATTAAAAGTACTTACATGGTACTTACTTATTGATAATAATCAATTATTTTTTGCCTGCTTTCATCCATGATACGAATGGTTAACATAACCCTTTCGGAACGCCCCAATACAATTGTGCGGGTTAGAAAGTCGAGAATATATCATTAGTTTTACATCGTAAGTTGACGGGCCCAGCGTCGCACGATTGCGCGCAAAGCGAACTTTGAGCTTGCACCGAGTTTTGAGAAGTTAATCAGTCGGCCAACAGGTAGTGACTTGTGCGGTTTCACGTGTCCTTGCTCTCCCGGATTTTACCAATGTAAGTATAATACTGAATTATATGCGTAGGATTATTAAATTATGTGTTAGTTATTAGTTAATTGGATAAATTTAGAACGTATTAGTGAAAATACTAGCCCTTTTATGTTAAAAAACATCGAGGTAATCACGTAACGAACTTTTCCGTCTCAATTGTGTCAGTTCGGGCCAAACTAAACCGAATATTTCAATTTGAGTACCTAATAGTTTTCATTTTTTCAGGGTTTTTACTCAAAAATGAGCATTCTAAATGATGATGACATCGCACAAATGCTGTTTGCATCTGGTGGGGAAGACAGCGATGACGAACCGGACCTATTGGGCACTGGAACCGACCACGGAGCTGATAGTTCGTCCGATTCTTCGTCGTCAGAATCGGATGACCACTGGCCTGTGTTTGACGAGCTGAAGCAGCCACGTTGTTGTCGTGCCCCTGGCTGTAATAGCAGAAGTAGATGTCGCTGCTCTAAGTGCGACATTTACCTGTGTCTCACCAAAGACCGTAACTGCTTTTTCCGTTTCCATAACAACATTTAATAGTCATTTCTTATAATTGTTGATTATTTCCTATAATTGTTGATTATTGATCTCATAAAAGTGTTTAATTGTAAGTTTTGTACTTTTCTAATGAATAAAAATTCAAATTTATTGTATTTTTGTTTATTTTACCAAACCTATAAATCAATCAAATTGAAAAGATTAGGCTCAACCTAATACAATTGTGGGTAACACAATCGTACGTATGATATGACAGGCCCAGAATGATACAATTGTTGGTAACCATTTTCTCCAAGATGGCGTCGGGAAATTCGGGAAATATTGTCAAAATCGAAATCTACAACCCCAAATTACCTAATATTCAATATAAAAACAATAAACTTCCCTGTAGTTTAGAAGCGGGTCCGAAAGGGATAAACAAGGTACCTAATTGACTTATTTACGTTTCAGCTGATAATAATAAAAAAGCCTAAAATAACTTTTATGTATAAGTAGTAACTCGCAACATAATGAGGAAGTATTAAATGAGTTAAACCTACTTTTTAATATAATTTTATTGATACGAACTTCCTTGGAGATAATATTAATTGAACAGTTGTTACGTAAACGTTTTGCAATGAGTCTTGTTCGACATTATAGCAGTCGGTGGGTACAAGGAAATGTTTTGTATGATTACTCGATTAGTTACACTAGTGACTAGATTGATCTGACAAATAAGTAATTAATTAGAGTGTTATTAATCCTGTAGGTCAGTACTACATAATAAGTAGGACTACTACGATAGTACAACGAAACGTCCCAATAAGATATTCAAACGTGTTCAGATTACAGATATTGCTGTAATCAGATCCTACGTAAGCTTAGAAATCTGGAATAGTTACATCTTGAACGGAGTACCGCATACCGGTTTATAGATGGATCTATGCATATCTCAAAATTTCTCATTCGGCTTCATTACACTGTCATTTAGTATTTGTCTCTTTTGCTCTTCGGAATTATATCGTAGGTATGTTGGATGGGACATAACTACCATTATATACCTAGCTAAAATTCAGATAATAAGCGTTTATGATTATGAAGCTTAGAAATAAGTAGAAAAAAGGCCTAAGGGCACTCACTATATTGTTACCATTTAAAAGGAAGATAGTTATAAGGTAATTACAATGCTCCATCTAACCTGGCTATTAAGATTTTTTAAACTCATTTAAATTCGGAATACAGACAACAAAAGACTCAACTGTCCATATGAGATGTAGCAAAGAGAAAATGATAGATAACCCTGTGTTGCCGACTGTACTTTAATTATCTCATCATCAAAGCATCTTATTTAAGATGACTAACGGACGTACATATTTAAATACGTCCTTACTAAATACGGTCTTTTTAATAAATGCTTATTAACAGCATTTTAGCTATGAAATTGTTTGTCCTTTTCCGACATACGCCATTTTACAAAGAGCAAATGAGACAAAACACTTTATAACGTGTTTTAGTCGAAGTGCGTTTATGAATAAGACGGTTTATAGATAGCCTCTGTAACTACGAACTCTACTGACATTTCCTTTGATGACATCTATGGGAAGACGTTTGCGAAATAGGAAGGGCATTCTTGTGAACTGTTATACCTACCGTACAGTTTAATAGCGTGGTCTGTTGTAAAGTTAGTTATTGCAGTGTTTTAATTGATGCCTAGGGCCAACAATTTAGATAGTATCTAACTACATACTGCATATTCATCAAATATTTGGGTGCTTATTAAAAAGAGATACATAGATACAAACAGAATGGGGGAAGAGATATACATATCAAAGATAATGGTATAGTGGGAGTTAAGGGGTTATCAACGGAGGATGCAGATTATTTTTAGGCTTGAACCCCTCAAACCTTGTATAGTTTGTTACATCAGTTTTTGGTCCATGCATCCATGAAAATATCACCCAAGCCTAAGAACTAGTACGTATGCGTTAATTAAAAGCAAAAAGCATAAATTATCAGATAACCTAACTATTCCTAATACAGTCACTTTGATCACACAAGTTTCTAGGTCTTATTAGAACATAGATGGGACCTAGCTGCAATAACTCAGGTCAGATAAAGGTACCTTAGGAACATAAAGTAGTTGCATAGATGCTGAAGAGCGCTGTTTTCTCACGACCTCAGTGGGTACGCGGAAACTTTAACAGATAGATAACTGACTCAGTCAGTAATTACTTAATTTCTTTGACATTTTCAATAGCTTGTTTCATTCGCTTTTGTTTATGTTTTTAAATAATGATGGGACTATGTTTTCTTGTGAAAAACATCTCAGTACTCAGTAAAAGTTTGGTCAGTAAAAGCAAAATACATCGAAGGATACATCGTACATAGAAAATAAATGTTATACGGCATATAGACTTTACTGCCAAAAGGTACGTGACCGAAACGGGTACAGGCGAACTCAATAATAATATCTTGTTTTGTGGAACTTTCCTACCAAATAGTAGCGAATAATAGCAAGAGTATAATCCTCCTGCCAAAAGGATACACGTCTAAAACGGGTAGAGGAAACTCAATATTGTATGATTTATTGTAAAATTAATACTAGGAATAGTGTATACTTAGGTACATAATTTCGTTCAGTCATTAAAATGACTGATTTGTTTTGAAAGAAATTGTGTATTTATTATCTTATTCCTACCGATACCTAACTACTTAGATATCCCGGGTTTAAGCCCGGTTTCCACTGCGAGCGGAACGGACCCATTAATGACTCCGTTTGGCAGCCATTACGTGACTGAGGTGTTATGCGTCTATACAAGTAACGCGATGGTAATTAAACGGAGTCATTAATGACCCCGCTCCGCTTGCAGTGGAAACCGGGCTTTAGTCCGTCTATTATTCTGGATTTATCTAACGTAACCTGCTTCAAATTCTTTGCGAACCATTGTACCCACGAAACTGCGCGCAGTTATTACTTCGGTCTTCCGTTGTTTTACCACCATTGATACTAAAGGAAGCTGTAAAGTGGTTTGCAACATATCAATATGAATTAATGAATCAAATAGTACAGTTATAAATGTGCTTTGTTATGTTATTATGTGGCTATAAATATTGTACACGTCTGTTGTAATAGCGCTGTGTAATCACTACATAGTATAAAATTAAGTCGCTTTCCGCTGTCTGTCTGTCCCTAATGTATGCTTATATCTTTACAACGGATTTTGAAGCAGTTTTTTAATAGATAGAGCGATTCAAGAGGAAGGTTTATAAGTAAAAAAATACTGAAATTCCCATGGGAATGGGCACAACGCGGGTAAAACCGCGGGGCGCTGCTAGTTTTATCTATATAATGTAGCTGTCTAAGTTAATAACTGAGTTATGTAAATAGAGATTTGATTTATTAGCGCACTCTTTATTTTAATATCCTAGTTCATCAGCATTCAGTGGGCAATTATACCAGAAGTGCTTATTATCTACTGACTGTAACCACTTCATTTACGAACTACTACCTAGGTATCTAAGACTGTTAGTAATATTGGATCGCATAATAGTATTTAATTATCTGTGGCGTGTAATCTGTCATTTGTTTATGTCACCGTTTTGCCGCCTTTTACACATATTTTCTGATTTCTCTCTGCCTTTGACTTCCATGTGCATAGCTTTATTTGAATAAACCAAGTTGTAAATATTAATTAAACCTATTATTATTAATACAAGTACGTAACAACATTTCGAGTGGACTGTGGATTACATCACTCGCTATTAAGGGAGAGCTTTTTACCATGTCCATGCCCAAGCTAAATTCCGCACACTCTACCCCTAAATATACCCTTTGAAGCGTGCCGTTGAAGTTAGGGGGGACAATATGAGGGGGTCATGCTGCCCCGTCACGTCACAGATGAAAGAACCAAGCTGTCAATTAGGCCTAAAACAGTAATTTACAAAAATAACATCATGAAATAGAGAAGTGTAACTTCGCTCTTCCGTGTTGTCAACCATTTACATATTTTAAATATCTCTCCAATTTTTGCTTGACTAACACTCAAAACACACAAAACTTGCATACGCACCAGAAGTCTCCACTAGATGTTCACTAAACATTGTTCAATCAGTAATCTGTTTACTCAGTGAGTGAGTACAAATTGCTCCCTCGCTTCACTCACTCGATTACCAAGACCGCTACATTGCGCCAACTACACAATTAACCGCCTAACTCTTATAACCAACACGATAAAGGCCAAAATACCTGTAATTACCTACCTGAATTATTGCGTTATGTGTGAGATTTGAACTACATACATTGTTGTAATCTCAGTTAATCGTTTGGTGTCAATGAATTATTAAATAATTATTGTGATGCTCAACAATTGCAATCGCAATTGTTTCTCATTATTTAGGAACTAAAGAATAAGATTAATTAATTCATATAGTTGATTTGATTATTGTAGTGAATGGTGTAATTGAATTTGCAATCGCTTAGACCAACAACTTTGAACTTCTTCTTCATCGAGTGGATGGTCAACCTGAGTCCTGACCAATCCTGGTGTCAGAGTTATTGCGCCGCCAAAGGCCTCTAACATGGCTCATGTAACGACTACTATCCGTAGAAAGTAACCGGGACCAACGGCTTACCGTGCCCTCCGAAGCACGGAATCGTCTTACTTTTTGGGCAATCAAGTGAGTCTCAGCCTGCAATACCCTAACCAAACTTTATAGGGCAGTCTCCCAAAGAGATTTTTGAGAGACATTGCTCAAACCGCAAGACCATACTGTTTAATTTATAGACACTAAAAAAATTTAGGATAAACCCGCATTTTCTTCTAAAACTGTTGATACTGTATCTATCAATACTGACTACACTTTTCAAAACAAATGTAAATTATTGACTCACGTAATATACCCAGAGACCATACTTTACATTAAATTACATTACAGAGTATTATACTATAAGTCTGTAGGTATATAAAATAAACCTCAAACTATGCGTTTTATAAAAATTGCATATCATTACGTTGCCATGCACCATTTTAATACTGTTAATAAAGCCAATTTGTAACGGCTTATAATTTTGATTGCGTATTTGATGTCATGATATCCAACCCTAAATAATATCTTGGGTGACAGTCAAAACTTTCTCATTACAATTTGTTGTCATTATTTTACATGACTTTACTTTTTGTCTCTGTAAAGGATTTTTTTTGTTTAACGGGCGGTTAAACGATCAGTTGAGTTCCAGACCGTCATGGACACACACCAGAAACGAGCTGTTGCGTTATACTTCCTTCACAGAAGAATTAAAAAAAGAAGGCCTAAAAGATTCTGGATACATCCACTGATTGCGGAAAGAGATCGTTATGGATTATTTGTTACTCTTATTAATGACTTATACCGCCAACCGACCGCAGAGCGCGCGGGTGCAACCCGCCGCGGCTGCGGGACCGCGACCCGCGCCCGCCGGTACAAGATGACCGCTGGAGCAGCGGGACCCGCAAACAATCGCACACGCCGCGGGCGTAAAACGCGTCGTGAAATGTGCTTTAATTTTTTACATATATATCTGTATTCTACAAAGGCTGCGGGCCCGCAACCGCGGCGGGCACGGGTGAAAACCGCTTCGTGAGTCCTTAGCCTTAATCGTGCTCCGCACCGCTCTGCCTCAATGGAATGGAAACGCACCCTAAGATCACCCTATTACCCTCTGTGAGGTTTATTCTGTGAGGTTGCATCTGCGCTGAATCTATACCGAAAGTACGGCTGGTAGTGTTTTTTACACCTTCCGTTGCTTGTAGTCGTCGCTTGTCGTCGTTACAGCATCGTGGCTTTCCATTGATTGGGTATTCTAAATCTATATGGCTTCGCCGTAAGCCGCGTAACCCTAAGAAAATACTACACGTGCAAGTAGAGTTTTACAAAGATACTTCACAACAAAGTAGGTATTCTAATCATATTCATGGTTTCGTTAGCCCAACATTGCTTGCGTATTTGAATATTATCAAGATGTGCTCTCGCCTCCGAATGGTAACAATCGCTTCATTTCCTGACCTTCTTAACTGTATCATTCTCTTAATGTAAAAGTAATTAAGAGATTACACAAAATGTGTAAGTAATTGAGATCGAGGACAGTCGTTAACTTGAATTACTTATGTTTTTAGATAACTTGTATTTTGAAATCTAATCACGTGACATTATATAAGTATCTACTTAAGTAGTTATTTGTCTAGCAGTGTAAAGTCTACTATGAATTTGATTTTGTTTGGATATGTTTTATTATACCTTATTCTCTTCACCGTTCTGATGTCCTAGGTGAGATGAAAGGCCTTTGCGCAGTAGTGGAATATTACAGGCTAATACTACTACTACCTAATACTTCGGTTTCAATTACAACGCTTTAGAGCGTTTGTCCACCGCCGCCGGCACCGGACCGTCACCGGGAACGAGATGACGGCGCCGAAGTAGCGGTAGATACATTTAGAGCGTTTTGCTTTAGCCGCGTGTCCACCGCACATCCGTCACGTCATAATAAACTCGGGCCGACATAATCTCGTTCCCGGTGACGGTCCGGTGCCGGCGGCGGTGGACAAACGCTCTTAAGCAGTGCATCAACCACCTAGAATTATAATATTAAATTATTTTATCATCATTATAATAATATCCTAGAATATTATTTAAAAGTCAACCGTCAGCTATGCTAAACGTACCTCTTAAGATAAGATGAATATTAAACAGTAAAATTGTCAATCAATACGTAACAGTCTAATCGAGTTGGTCTCGAAACTGTCTACTGTCTAGTCTAGAATTATCTAATATATAGTTATAACAATTTATCTAATCTATGTTTATAATTAAATCTTAGACGGGGACTAATAATAGCAATTAGTAGTTTTAAACACGAAAGCAAACATACGAAATTGAAAGAAAGGCGTTAAAAGCGATAAAAACGATTAATTGGGTACATCAACTAAATAATAAGTATAAGAACAGTCTGTTCATTTTGCTACTGTGGGGTTTCTCTTAAGGCTCCTTCACTAAAGTCATGCTACAAAAATGTATAGTAGTTTTATCTCACGACCGCCCCTAAGTCATGCATGTGTGGTTAAGTACATGCACATTATCTTAGTGTGCATCATAATTCGCCTCAAAATCCAAATCAAAATTGTCTTTGAAGTAGCGACAGTATGGTACAACATTTGAGTAAGTACACTCGAACCGACCAATGATAGGTTTTTATGGAAAAGTTCTGTCAATCTGCAGCAATCAGAACTGTGTGTTGTCAGACTGTAGCCAATCAGAGACTTCGTGCCGCAACCACAATTACGCCTTCCAATAACGCGCACCTTAAGTCATTCGATGATTATTCGCAGTGATGTAGGTATGTCAACTTTTGCCGATAGTACTGTTCACAAAGACTCGTGTCTATATTCACTACAACTACCTACAAGTAAAACTCAGGGGCGTTTGCGAAATAAAAATAAATATGGTATATGATTCCTGTATACCTTAGGTATCGTGGATACATTGATCTATAGGTTAACTTAGCGTAGCTCTAGTCGAAAGGCTCACTAAAGTAGCAAACTTTCTCTATCATCGGATATAGAACATTTTAGGTATTTTGTTAAGCACTGCAAAGACACTAGGTTAGGTTAGATCATAGATTTAAACAGTGTATTAGTATGTTAAAACGAATGCCTAAGGACGTAATAAATAAATATCTTATCAGAATCCTCATATACATAAAAAAACATAATATTAAAAATGAGATCAAAGTATACATTTGCAAAGTTTAACGTTAAAAGTGGCTTAGCTTGACTTTAGATTACCTATGAATGTATGATTGTGTGGGTATATTTTATAATATATTTACTATCTAAATTCACGTTTAAGATGCTCTACATTCACTTAAATGAGAATATCGAAAAAATTATTGTAAATTAAGCTTTTCCAATGGTACAACATTATTATTGCTTCAACTCCTTAAAGAGACTTAAGTAGTTAAGTAATTAGTTCACTTTGTTACTACAACATAAATACCACAGAAGGTACCTATATACTTTCAATTAGACTTCAATTATTCCGAAATAAGTTGAAGTGTTATCTAATCTACTTTAATGCCGACAGCAAAACGTAAATGCAATAGTCATTATGTTACACTAGCAGCGCCCCGCGGCTTTACCCGCGTTGTACCCGTTCCCGTAGGAATTTCGGGATGAAAAATAGCCTATAACCTTCCCGTTGAATGTGGCTATCTATTACAAAAAGAATTATTCAAATCGGTTCAGTAGTTTCTGAGATTAGCGCGTTTAAACAAACAAACAAACAAACAAACAAACAAACAAACAAACAAACAAACAAAACAAACTCTTCAGCTTTATAATATTACTAGCAGCGCCCCGCGGTTTTACCCGCGTTGTACCCGTTCCCGTAGGAATTTTGGGATGAAAAATAGCCTATAACCTTCCCGTTGAATGTGGCTATCTATTACAAAAAGAATTATTCAAATCGGTTCAGTAGTTTCTGAGATTAGCGCGTTTAAACAAACAAACAAACAAAACAAACTCTTCAGCTTTATAATATTAGTATAGATTAGTATTAGTATTAGTATTAGTATTAGTATAGATTACGGTACATTATGAAAATGACATTGACAGAAGTAGGTAAATTCTAATTAGGGCTCGTAAAATTATCGGTCCCGAATGTTTCAATCATCAGACCATGTTGGAGGTCTTTACGCGGTCTAAAACATAAATAAACTTTACTTTATTACTTATTTGATTATTTGTTGTTTCACTTATTTTTAGTACATAACATTTTGATTCATCAATATTATCATTCAGTAATAACTACAAGACCAGTAACACCCGTTCTCAGAGACGTGAATTATGTACTTCCTTTCTAGAGATTTAATGAGTGATTTTGACATGTAACTTAGAAAAATACTTCAACAATTAGTTAAATGTCGATTTAATGGACGCCGTAGAGTGCGGCAGTTGTTTATGCAATACTATAAAATACAATAGTTTATCAAATAATTTAATTTCTTGCTAAGTTCTGCTGATGGATTGCACCCATTGAATTTAAACTATGTTTACGGAAGATTGAACCTCAGTCTTCGTATCCTCAGTATCCGTAAACTTAGCTTCAATTCAAAATTGTTCCGTTAAACCTTCTGAGCCTACTCTATCCTGGTCAACTGAATGACAGATAAGTGATAATACTGCGGTTATGAAATGGGTACTCAGATGTTAGGGGCAACCCAAAAAACCCATTAAATAACTTCTTTTCTTTTAGTGGATTTAAATTTTCCCTTGGTAAATTAATTACTAATCTAAAATTAAAATCAACTAATAGAAAACCAAAGTCTAAGAAGAGATGCACGCGTTGATGTCTTTTTTAGGGCAATAAATTCATGACAAACTGAGTTTGCAAAATACCGCTTCTATGGGCGTTTTTAATATGCTAATAGCGTGTTTTAAATATTCAATATGCTGATGATAATTACATGTGATTTGTGAAAAATTACTTTTAAATATGTAAATAGATTCAAAAATTTCGAAAAAAGTTATCGTAGGCATTTATTGACTAACTTGGCATTTGTTAACTAAGAGGTTACGATGCACTAATCGAGGAAAAAATTTAAATGAATGTTTACAACGTTTTTCTAATACATCTCCCAACGAATTTCTATCTATTGTTCTAATTGAGACGACTGTTGACTGACAATGCGGTGACTACGTAACGGCAACTCGAGCCCGCACTCGACGCTCGATAAGTGAAACTGAGTATAAAAGCGATGCAAATTCAACGTGTTGGCATTACCTACCACCCTCTCGTGAAGTAAGGTGTATCAACAATACCGCAATGAAGTACCACGTGCGTATCTCAACCAGTGATTACGTTACTCTAGTTTAAACATTTCAAATCAACAAGTGTTTGTGACACATCGCGTGACTGCTTGTGAGGTGTTGTGTTTCAAAACATGCAATGGAATGACCAACATCGCTCCCGTTTGGTTCATTGAATTTAGTATTAAGAAAGTCTTCCTGGTGATACCTGATCTCAAATTCTACGGAGCCTTTCTCCTTACATAAAAGTACTATTAGAATCGAAGCGAAACAGGTTTTATTGCAAACCAGACAGACTGTTTTACTTATTTGAATATTTGAAAAAAGCTACTGAATTATTCATTTTTGATGTGTTAACCTTTTAAACCTTAATTAATGTTAATATATTTATCAAAATCTCTTTTATTTTTGCAGATTTTCTTGGGATTCGTGGCAGTGGTTGCCGCATATCCTGGCATCATTCACGAGGAAGCCCCTCAGTTTGAGGCTAAGTCGGATCACCACGCGCTGATCGGGGAGACGGGTCACCACCACAGTATTGAACATGAGCACGCCAAGTCACACCAGTCGATCAAGTTCGAGCATTTCCACCCGGTACCTGTGTACGTGAAGAAGGAGCACAGCCATCTGCTAAAGCATCCTTTGGAGAAGGGCAAGTCTGAGCACAACCTGAAGCTGATCCATCCTGAGACTGAGCACAAGCACGGAGGTGGCCTCGTGCTTGAGGACCAAAGGCACAACACCGAACAATACATCGCTGGACTCCAACACGGAGGTTTCGAGCACGGAGGTTTCGAACAAGGAGGTTACGAGCAGCTCGGTGGATTCGAAGGTTACGAAGGAAGCGAAGGTCTGAAGGAGTACGCCCACCTCCAAGCTGGAACCTACGAGCACCAAGCTCTCGCCGGAGACGGCGAAGGTTACAAATACGGAGGCTACTAAGCTAAGGTATTTCAAATCGTGGGCATTACATGGAGAACACTCCTGTCTTTAACTCTGTTTCTTGCCTAAATAGATCGTAAATTGAAATTCCTTACGCTATTCGCTTTCGAAAAGTAAGTTTGAATCTAAAAGTACCTGATCTAGATATAAAGTATTATTGAGACCGTGAATTCTCATCGTTGTTGTTGAAAAATTGTTTTGAATGTTGTAGCTTCGTATGTTTGGAAGACCGACTGAATACTCATAGTTCGTGTGTTTGTTAAGATTTCGCTTGATCTTGTTGTCGAAAATGGAGTTCCATTTAAAATGTGATATTAATAAAGTGTTTGTTAAATAATTAGTTGTTTGTCCTACTTTTAGTTTACTTTCGTGTCGAAACTGGTTGAATAACGTAGTAGTTAATGTTGTGAATAAGTGGAGCCGTCGCCAAATGATAGAGAATGGGAGCTACAAGTGTAATTACATTGCAACTATGGCAGGTTGATTACGAACAACACACACCGCTAGGTAATCTTATCTGCGTAACTATTGCAAAAAGAATGCGCTCATGTAATAATGAAATCAATGATTATTACGGACATGATAGATTTAAATCAATAACTTCCTTTAGCAACGGATTGCCAATAAACCATTACATAGAGGAACATTATACAGATTGAACATAAATAATGTATTGCACTTATAAGGAGGTACCTAATAAGACATTCAATATATATCTACTCGTAAACATAACCACCTAGTTGTGAATCCTAACTTCTGTTACCTTTTTCTATTTCTTTATGTCATTATGGCCTAATTAATACTATTTTCTTACTAGTAGACATCTTAAAATTGCCAAATAAATCTTAATGTGATTCGCACCGATAATAAACTAACAAACGGTATAATTGCACCTTGATTTATATCTTGACTAACCAATTATACATTTATGCCAAAGAATCTACACGAAAAAACGCAACATTTTTTCAAATTAATTACTTTATATTTTACGAGTTTACTTATACACATGTAACTAAACAATAATTATTATAATTTTGAAATGTTTTGTTAGTGCAATGGTTTTCACATAGTATGAAAACAGTTTAAACTCGCGAGAGTAATATTTAATTTTGCATGTCACGCCAATGCGTTGCGTGTATGAGGCGTGAATACTATGTTAATTGCACAAAGTCATCACACTTAAGTACCGGCTGTTGAATGAAACTAAAACCGTAGATAAATAAAGAAATAGAATTTTAAAAAGTAACTTACATACTTAAAAAAATTGGTCTAGTAGTACGTACACTCACGTGCCTAGACTAAAGTCCCAGGTTCAATTCGCGGGTCGAGCAAAACCATATTTCCTACTTTTCAAATATAACTTGGGTTTGATATCACCAACCCGCATTAGGCAACCGTGGTCATTGCGCCTAATCCTCCTCACTGTACTGATATCTTCAGTAAGACGAAAGGACTTTTCCCAGCGATGGAACATTACAGGCTTAATTAATACTTTACTTGATTTTTACAAAAAAAACATCTAGAAATCTTTATATCATAGTATCTATGACTTGTTTAAAAAACGAATCCTCCTCATTGTACTGATATCTTCAATTAACACGGTTGCTGCGGGGGCTAAAAACTTGTTCTTAATTCAAGTGCGTTACGGGAAATAATGTGCCCCGTAATGATCTACTCCATTGTGCGTTACGGATATAAAAGTGCCCCGTAGACCTATGTTGCTTTAAACCTCTATAACTTACTGAAATTTAACTTTTTCAATTATTTTTTTTCATCAATCGAAAGATTACAAAATTTACTATCCAGCACTCTTTTCGCCTGTAGATTGAGCAAAAACTCAAGAAATTATAAAGAAATTAAATTTTCGGGGTGTTCTTATGTCCCCGTAACGCACTACAAATGATGAAATACGGGGTTTTAAGTTCCCCGTAGCGCCCACAATTAGTTTTTGTCGATGAAATGATAGTGATGGGAATGAAACAAAACGATAATTTTAATTCGATGAAAACAAGTAGAAGCCTTTGGTTCACATGGGTGTTACACACACTTATAATCGAATGAAAAGTATTTTAATTTTAATTATATTTATATAAGCATATAAAAGGATAAAAAACAATCTTTGACAAATCCACTTATGATAAAGAAACTATTTAAAATTGCCACATAAAAACTAAAAAAAAATGAAACTCTATGTCCTATTATTAAGTAAATTTAAAAAATTAAACAAAGTTTCACTTCGTTTTTGAAAGATAAGGCCAACATACGTCGCGATAGCTTCATTTTCAATAAAATATCGATACGTCGTTTGTTACTAGACATCTCTAATGTAAATGAGGTCAAAACCCCGTACGGGCAAGTAATTATTTCTACGGGGTTTTTTGAACCCCGTATCGCACTTAAATAGATTTTTTACTATCTGGTCGGAACGGGGTTCATAAAACCCCGTATATTTTTTTAACAAATATGAATTCTATATTCGACAAAACACACAAATATATAGTTATCTCAGTCATGCAGTCATAAATGCCTGAGATAGACCTCCCGCACCAGCGGATAGACAGCACTTTTTTGCCCCGCACTGAATGAAAGTAACGCACGGGGTTGAAAAGTCCCCGTAACGCAGTGAACGTGTTAAGGTAGAGTCCTTTGCCCTGCAATGGGACATTACGTTACCTTTAAATTACTGATTACTCCAATTATATTTCTGAACTTAAGAAGTATTGCATGTCTACAGGTACCAAAACTGATTACGATACCTACTCTACCTACTGATTTAAATACTCTATCTCCTATAACAATTGACAATTAATGAAAGAGTATTAGTATATAATTGAGAACAGCAGCAGTACCTATATGACATTACGGATATTTATGTAATCAATCATTATGCTTGCAATAACGCCTATTTTACAAAGAGGCTTTGAAACAGTCGTAAAGCGCAGTGGGTCAAAGTAACGGCCTAATTGTGCAACTTTGAATACAAATATTGTGATTTGGCGACATCTCTACTTCCTAGAGTGTTCTAGCTCGCAGAAGCTTTCTAAATGATTATAACACAAAACGAAACATCCGTTTTGAAATTCAATTGTATAAAATATACATTTAAATTAGAATAATGTTCAAATTTTCTCAAAATTTTGGAAATCGACGATTAGCAAATTCCAAAATGGTAATGTGTTTTGAAATTGTTAAAAGTATTTTATGTATATTTTGCATCGAAATCGAGTCATGCTCATCAATCAATATTTTTGCCATGAGTTTAATTTTCAGTGACATTATTTTTCCATACGTATCTTACTTGTAATGGGTAAATGTGTTTCTCTAGTTCCTAAATCAAAAGAGATTTCAATATCTATAAAACACCCTGACTCTACCTATGCTTAGTTGATGGGTTGAAGCAAGATTGATTACTATGTGAAGTAAATGTCAACGCCTAACTAAAAATTGATGGCAAATATTAGTTTACAAAACTTGGGAATATTAAACAACAAAGGCGCAGAATCACAATAAAACAAAGCATTATTTTTGGTAAAAAATCATAATTCATTTCCTTAAATAAGACATAACAATAACAATAACAAGATGTAACAAATATAATTGACTAATCAGTGCTCCCATATATGTCTTAGAATGGTTATTCTCTCTGGCTTATGAATAGGAATCTCCACTGGGACCTCCTTTTTGATTTCAATAGGAACGATACGCTCCACTATATAAGGCTTATCTACTTTGACGTAGACTTTTTTGGTCACAGTGACTGGAACACGCTTCTCTACTGGCACAGGAACGGGCTTGGGGACCTCGACCTTGCGGGTCTTCACGATGGGTACAGGAAGAGGTCTGAGGACCTCCAAAGGCGCGGAAGAAGGCTTGCCCCCCTGGATGTAACGCGCGGACTGCTCCTTGACAATCTTGGCGGGCTGGTTAGGACGACGCTTCCTGAGCTCCTGTTTGATCAGGGCAGGCGCAGACTTAGCAATGGCTTCGGCTTTGGCAAGGGCATTCTGCTTCTCCAAGTTAGACTTGAGCTTCTCGATTTCGATAGTGAACTTTTGGTCATTGTGCTTTGGTGATTTCTTTAGCTCGCGTAAGACTGCCTGTAATTGGAGCTCGTTGCGGAAAAGTCTCTGTTTGTGTTGGCTGATGACCTCGGCGAGTTTCTCGGGGTCTTCTGGGGGCAAGTTGTTTGATTCCTCCTCGTTCTCTTCGGCAGCGGGTTGTTCGGCCTCCTGTTCCTGCTCCTGTTCTGGTTCCGGTGCTTCCTCTGAGGATTCTTCGGGCTTCTCTTCAACTTCATAAGGAACTAACTTGTATCTGTTCTGAGGTTCAGGCGCTGGGGTCTGAGCTTCTTCAGCCGCCCTCTGTTGCTTCTCTTCGTTCTCCTTCGCTAACTGTTGCTGACGCAAGAATTGCAATTTGGCTTTTTGGTAACGGTCATTCTGTTCCTTTTGTTTCTTTGATTGTTCTTTCTTTGCCACTGAAGGGGCGAGGTATTTGTTACCCTTCTGTGGGTTAGTGCGTACCTTGAATCTAGGGGGGATTTCACGTTCACGGGGCGCTTCAGTAGCTTTCTCTTCAGGCTTAGGTGCTTCGGTGGCCTCAGCGGCACGGGCTTCGTCTTCCTTTTCCTGCTCGTTAAGGATCCTCAGGATCTCATCCAAGTCAAACTCAGGGGCTTGTTCGGCCGCGGCAGGTTCAGCGGGTTGCTCAGGCTGGGCTGGTTCCTCCTCCTGCTCCAGTTGCTCCTCACTCTGTTCCTCATTCTCTTCCTCGGGCTGTTCCTCGCTTTGTTCCTCAGATTGCTCGTCACTTTGTTCTTCGCTACTCTGTTCCTCTTCAGATTCCTGTTCAGCTTCTTCTTCGGAAGACTCCTGGGACTCCTGTGGCGCCTCAGCGGGAGACTCCTCCTCCGCAGACTCGGGCTCGGCTGACCTCACTACGGCGCCGCTGGCTTCCAGGGCCTTCACTTGCCTCGGTGTCAAGTACAGGACGATCTCTTTGTTCTCATACCGCTGTTCAGGTTGGGACTCGGGGGGCGATGTCTCGTAGAATTTCTGCGGACCTTGATCGAGTCGAAGAGCTCCTGCAGACACGAGCAAGAATGTTGCAAATATACACAGAACCTGAAACAAGTAACGTTCACAATTAATAACTAGACACTTTGCACTAGATCACTGTTTGTATAGACACTCCATTGATAGTTCACAAATATCACTAACTTTAATATCCATGGCTGCAGGTTTGATGATGTGAGCAGCCTGTGGACTGATGGAGCGGTGGTGTTCGTCTGTACCGATTCGAGGAAGATCACCAATTTTATATACAAATTGTGAAGTCAGAATGGATGATACATTTCAAACTAGTTCGCCACATTAGTGAAGCGGCAAGTATCGATTATGCTAGTGTAGGCTTATTAATTTCACCATTATGTTAATTCCAGCCTAGTGTTTGAATATCTTTTTTTAGTAGATATTAACATTTGTTTAACCATTATAAAGAAAATAAACAGTTACTATAAGCATCTAATCCTTTTTTTTTGCACTACTTTCATTTGCGACTTGTGCGACGAACTAACCAACTGCGATGAAAACTTTATCGATAGTTTATACAACATAACAATTATATAGCAGTTTAAAGTAGAGAAATATGAAAGGGTTGAAGAACAAAGGGACAATAAGGGCAAAATAAATAAAGAATAAATAAAGTTTCAGTGATCTTTAACAACCTTAAATTTAAGTTAAACCGAAAATAAAAACGTTTCGTTTTAATCATTTTCGTAGTATTTTAGCTTTATTTTATTTCTGTAACCTAAAATTATAAGAAGGTAATATAATTAAGTTCTATTCCTAATACTATTTCTATTAATAAATATTTGTCAAAACTCAGCAGTCGGTAGGCTTTTTTATCGATATCGATTTTTGAGCGAGCACTGCACTATTTCTAAACACAGTTACATTTTTGATTTTGCATAATTGTTTATATTATATACATTTGTTAAGAAATTTTTGGATCATTTCACGAAATTTTGTGTTTCAATTAAAATGGTTATAAATATTTATAGGGAGGCTGACATTATGGTAGACATAGGTAACTTTTATTAATGGAAATTTTGTTTTGACATAATTTTCCGAAATATTATGTGGGGATATGTTATAATATCACTTGAATCTCGGTCGAGCCTACCGGTGTTGGTTATATCATCGGCTAAGGTTCACATTACGTTACATTAAGATTGTTTTATGATGATTAAACCTATAACACTTAATTAATACCTTAACATTTTCATCAAGAATTTAATATATCAGTCTTAACGAAATGGGACCAAAGTTCTTAGCTCCAAACATGGAACTTAATCTATACTAACATTATAAAGAGGAAAAATTTGTAAGTTTGTATGTTCGAGGTAGTCTCAGGAATTATCAGTCCGATTTGAATAATTCTTTTTGTAATAAATTACACTAAGCCAGATGCAACGGGAAGGTTATATTGCTATAAAGAGGAAAAATTTGTAAGTTTGTATGTTCGAGGTAGTCTCAGGAATTATCAGTCCGATTTGAATAATTCTTTTTGTAATAAATTACACTAAGCCAGATGCAACGGGAAGGTTATATTGCTATTTTTTAATTGTGAAATTCCCACGGGAACGGGTACAACGCGAGTGAAACCGCGGGGCGCTGCTAGTAATAAATAGAACTTTAGTGTCAACAAACTGTTTGGATGTTGCACCCATTTATTTTTTCTGTTAGATATTTCACAATATTGCACAACATTAAAATTTGTTTTGAAAGTAATCGACTTCTAGACACTACGACGTCAGTAATGCAGTTGTTAGGTTACATCTGGACCTAAAAATTGCACTTAAAAGTGTTAAACGATTAAGTATTAATTTAATGTTAACAACGCAAATGTCAAATAATTAAATCTTAGGAAAATTTTGTCCATACTAAATAGTCTGTTGAAGTGTGTCAAATCTTATACTGGGTAATAATTTGTTCTATTTAGTGACAGTTTAGGACCTAAAATACCTTACTAGATCTTAGTTTTGATCTAACTTTATCTAAAATGTGAGTAATATCTGTTATTATGAAACCTATTCCAGTGTTTTCTAGGACTTTCAAATATTAGTTATGACGAAGACTGCCTGCGGATTTTGGTTGATTTTCCATGAACATGAAAGGTATATTGCTCGTTATACGTAGTAGGCTAATAAGGTTATTATTTAATCTTTATGACGTCACTAGCCGTACCCCGCTGTGTTAACTGTGTTGTACGCGTTCCGAATTTTTTTTCGGAATTTCGGGATAAAATATAACCCATGTGTTATTCTAATGTATTACCTATATTACTGAAAAATTTCATCCAAATCCGAGCAATTATTCGTGGTGTGTCGTAAATTATTTGTAAGTCCTGTCTTAAAAGTTAGGGTTTAAAGCCTTTAGCCAGCCCACGATAGTGAAGAGAAAACGTACCTCCGCATCTAAACTATCTACTCGTATACTAATATCCCATCAAAAACATTCTGTATAAAAGTAGCCAAGTCTCGAAGGAGCTGCTTGTTTATCTCTAAAAAGTAATGAAATCTAGACAAAGTCGTACCAAGTCTAAGGTTCCTTACTGCGATTTCTTTATTATTTATAGTTTATGTTGTGTGACTTGGCCGTTGACTTGTACCCACTAACGTATGTATAAAGAATGTTCAAATTACATTACTCTGTGTACACACTAAACTTTATATTTGAATTTACAACAAGGGGAAGCGGGGAGCGACTGGATGAGCGTCAGCGGCAATCGACACTGTGGCTGCGGTGTCAAGACAACTTATAACAACAAGAAAATTTCGAATTTAATACATTGTATTAAAATGTTTAATATTTTTATAGGCTGTATTAAGTAAGTAAATTTGAGTAGGTTACTAGCCAACCCTAGTGCCTAGCATTTTGGGGCTGTTAAAAACCTCTAGCAAGAAAATTAAAATAGCTTTCAAGCTTATTCCTATAAAGGCCTCTGGGTTGTGTTAAGCCCGGTTTCCACTGCGAGCGGAACGGACCCATTAATGACTCCGTTTAATTACCATTGCGTTTCTTTTTCTTGTATAGACGCATAACACCTAACAAAAACACGTAATGGCTGCCAAACGGAGTCATTAATGAGCCCGCTCCGCTTGCAGTGGAAACCGGGCTTTTGACATGAACTGTATTCATAAAACATTCAAGTGCTGTATGCATTTACACTTTTTTTCTTACGAGACGAGAGTGAAATTGTGACCTAATGTGGTTTTTAAGCGGAGACGGTTCATACTGTAGAGAAAAAGGTTTAGTTATTTCATTTCATTCTCACCCATCACTAAACCCTCTTTTTCAATGAAAAAAGTTGTCATTCGTTAAAAATCAGTCATGAAGAAAAAAACATATTGTCATAAACCTTGTAGCATTTCTTGCTTGTTTGTAATTTAATGTTTTACAGATCATCATTTTGTTAAGCCTTCTCTACACGTCTGCGGATACGTCCGCGGACGCTGACAGATGCATCCGCAGATGGATCACCTCGAGTCGTCCACACGTCTGTTGCTTGATCAGTATAAGTTCATTCTCGACAGAGACACAACGTTTAAATATGGATATTGAGATCATAGCTGCCGCAGCTATTTATTTATTTAGTACTTTTAACTACTACGTAAATGTGCATCGCAATAGAGTTATTAAAAATAAATGGAAAAGAAGAAGATGGTGGATGCTGGCTATACATAGAAACAGAAAGAAGTAAGCGGAATTTTTATCCAGACTCAAAAAAAATATATTTTAGGGTTCCATAAACAGTTTTCAGCTTGATATAGCTCAATGAACTTAAAAGTTTCCTCAGTGCTCATATTGTTAGCCATTTCATAAGTTTTCACGAATGCTGCGCAAAGTAAATTAAAGCACAAGTACGCGTGCACATTCAATCGCAACTCCGAGCAAACTGATGCGTCGTAAAGCCTCCTCTACACGTCTGCGGATACGTCCGCGGACGCTGACAGATGCATCCGCAGATGGATCACCTCGAGTCGTCCACACGTCTGTTGCTTGATCAGTATAAGTTCATTCTCGACAGAGACACAACGTTTAAATTTGATTTATTCTATAACAAATTTTTATTATTTTATGATTTATGTTTTCCGATGAGGAAGATAAAAATAACTACTCATAAGAAACCTAAGTGGATCAGTAGAGGAATTAAAATCTGTTCAAAACGCAAGAGAAATCTTCTATGGCAATATAGAACTAACAAAAATAATGATACGCGGAAAGCATTTAAATTGTACTCAGCACGCTATAATCGTATTATTAAACTAACGCAAAAATCACATAATAACTACTTTATTAAAACTGCCCCTAATATGTCTAAAGCTACATGGTCGATTATAAATAATAATAAAATGAACTTACCGAATAATGACATACAACAAATTACTGTAAATGCAAAAACTATAGATAATTCTTTGGATATAGCACAATCGTTTAACGATTACTATACAGATCAAGTAAAATCAGTTGCTGGCAGTAATAATAAACAAATACCTATAAATTCCACTAATCCTAACTCCATATTTATGAAACCTACAACTACACTTGAAATCCTTAGAACGATTACTGCTTTAAAGAATACAAATAGTACTGGATATGATAATATTAGCACAAAAATACTTAAACTAGTTGCACCAACTATAGCGCCTGTTCTTTGTCATATTATTAACCTTTGTCTAGCTAATGGAGTTTTCCCAACAAAATTAAAAGTATCCATCATAAAACCCATATTTAAAAAAGGTGATAAACGTGAAATGCAATCATATAGACCTATTGCCCTTATACCTACGATTTCAAAAATATTTGAAAAGATTATATATGACCGACTTTACACTTATTTCGAGTTAAACAACCTATTAACTGATGAGCAGCAAGGTTTCAGAAAAAGTAGATCGATCAATTTAGCGGTTTTCAAGTTTTTGAAAGAAATTATGACAGATCTTGATCATGGTCATAAAGTATGCGCGCTCCTCATGGATCTTACAAAAGCCTTTGACCATGTTAACCACAAAATACTTTTAAGAAAACTAGAATCTTACGGTATCAGAGGTAAAGCTCTAGACTTAATTAAATCGTACCTAAGCCATAGGCAACAGGCCACTCAAGTAACTAGAATATGTCCTACAACTAAGACTGAAAAGACTCATCTTTCTGATTTTCGTACTGTTAAACATGGTGTACCACAAGGGAGCATATTAGGGCCCTTATTATTCTTAATCTATATAAATGATTTTCCTAAATTTTTACGACGGCCTATGGTATTGTTTGCGGACGACAGTACTGTTATGTTTTCGGCAAAAAACAAACAATCATTAGAAATTATTGCTAGTGAAACTCTCAAAGACGTTGTTGATTGGACGCAATCTAATAATTTACTTATTAATATGAAAAAAACAAACGTAATCCCATTCACCCTTAGAGGAACTCAATGTCTTAATTTAGAAATAAAATATAATAATGACACAATCGAAGAAGTTACCACAGCAAAGTTTTTGGGCCTCACATTAGATCGTAACCTTAACTGGAAAGAGCATGTTACTAGTGTTTGTACAAAGTTGTCTCAATTTTCGTATGCATTATACCATTTGAACAAGGTTGTAAATGTTTCGGCTGTATTGACGTCTTATCATGGCTATGTAGAAGCAAATTTACGTTACGGTGTTATATTTTGGGGGAACTCAGCTGAAAAACATACTGCATTTAGAGCCCAAAAAAAGTGTCTGAGAGCAGTATTCAGTCTTAGGCCAATGGAGAGATGTAAACCCTACTTTGAAAAATATAAATTACTAACTTTACCATGCCTGTACATTTTTGAAGTTTGTGTTTTTGCCAAAATTAATTTTAACCTATTTGAGAGAGTAAACAGTAAACGTCATTGTCATAAAATTAAGTATACCCAAAATAAGACTGCTCTTTTTAACAATAGTATATTTATAATGACTCCTCGAATATATAACAACCTACCTATCACAATCATACAAGAACAGAACATTGTCAGCTTCAAAAATAAATTAAAAAAGCTTTTAATTACCAAATGTTACTATAGTATTAATGAATATCTAACGGATGAGTAGAGCTAGTACGAAATAATTATTTTTAACTTAATTTTTATTATTATTTACTTAATTCTTTTTGTTATTTAGAATTTTTTGTTATAAGAGTGCATACTGTTATTTAATTTCTTTGTTCTTTGTTATTTAATTTTCACAATTCTATTGCCATGTTATATTATTTTAATTAGATTTAAGTAGGTACCTACTTTATATTTGCACGCCTCACATATGAGGCAGGATAGAGAGAAACTTAACCTACAATGTAACACCTTATTGTACCTTTATTCGCAAAATAAATGAATATGAATTAAATATGGATATTGAGATCATAGCTGCCGCAGCTATTTATTTATTTAGTACTTTTAACTACTACGTAAATGTGCATCGCAATAGAGTTATTAAAAATAAATGGAAAAGAAGAAGATGGTGGATGCTGGCTATACATAGAAACAGAAAGAAGTAAGCGGAATTTTTATCCAGACTCAAAAAATAATAATTTTAGGGTTCCACAGTTTTCAGCTTGATATAGCTCAATGAACTTAAAAGTTTCCTCAGTGCTCATATTGTTAGCCATTTCATAAGTTTTCACGAATGCTGCGCAAAGTAAATTAAAGCACAAGTACGCGTGCACATTCAATCGCAACTCCGAGCAAACTGATGCGTCGTAAGACGTGTGGACAGGACGCCGGACGTTCGCGCCAAAACCCTTTGATCCGTGCCACAAAAACCGACAACAAACGGATAAGTGGCAGACGCATCTGCGGACGTTAAATACCTACAACAGACGCGCAAATTACCCCGTCTACACGTCGGCGGACGCATCGGCAGATGACGTCTGCAGATGCGTCCGCAGACGTGTAGAGGAGGCTTTAGATTTCAAAAAACGCATCCATCAAACTGTCAATTCATCTGCAGATTTCTTTTTTATCACCATTTTAATTATTCAAATGAAAATGCGTATTCTGCGGAATCAATTCATCACGACAATTCATTAGTCCGTTCTGCAACTTAGGATTCAAATAAGGCTTTAAATTCTTAGTAAAATATATGCTAATTAGAGATTGGTTACCCCATACAAGGACATTTTTGCAATTTTGTATAATAACGGCAAATATATATTCTGCAAATGCATTATTGATTTACAAAGTGTGTTTTGGGCATCATATATTGTGTTGCAACACATTAACGCATAAATTAGTACGTCTGCATTTCAAAAGTTGTTTTCGTCTCCAAGCACTGTTTTTTTAAATATAATCTCTTATAGAGCTCGTTACATGTTTCACCTGGGTGCACCTTCAATTAATGTCATATAAGTTACACAAAATAAACACTAACTTTATGCTCAACAATCAAATCTAAAGATCGCATTTAATAAAACAGCATCAATTTTTGATGTTGAATGGGCTTAGATGACTAAAACAAATACATAAAATACAACATTATAGTCCACAAAATTAATAAACTTATCATATTTCTATTGATAATATTCATATATTCATTGATGTTAATCTCTCGTGACAACAGCCGTTAGATTTCTATCGCGATGTTATCATGAAGCATTTGAGCAGATCATAATTTGATAACAAACTCTAATCGGTGATTAAGTTTTATCAAAACTTTTAATGTCTATTAATTTGTATGCATAAGCAATAAGGTATTAATCAATTAGTTTAACTGAAGTAGCTAATTTTGTAGTAAAAGTAATGGCGATTGGCAACTTTTTAAACATTTAACTATAATTTCACTCTCACCTGCCCTACAAACCAACAGGTCCGTATTTCCATCTATACAGGTTATAGTATTTCTCCTCGGAGTCACAGGTACAAGCCCGCTAATTTTGAGAGGCATGCAAAGGCAAATCGCTGCCTTTCCAATAAAAACTAAGTTTAAAAAACCTTGTCAGCGGGCGTTGGCTCTCTGCGCCGACGATACATTTTACTGTATAATATAAATTAGGCTATAAAATAAAGTAGAGTAGGCCACCACAGGATTCAATACTACAGAATAATTTAAACGCAGGCACACATAGGGGTTGAAGGCCGGGTGTGAGTCGCGTGACGTTGTATTCCTTGTATTTGTATGAAAGGTGTCACAATGCACAATGACCGCGTCCCCGACACCAGCACTGTGTGTGTTTTGCGCTGAAAGGATTTCCTTGAAAGTTAAAAGGAAATGAGAACTGCCGCAAGTTACGTCATATGAATTAGGGCCGTAATATCAATAAGAGTTTAAACTACAGATTTTGTAGTCTAAAGTTTATCTTAATCTAAGTTTAAACCTTCCTCATAAGATCAATGACAAAACAGAGACAGATTACGAAATCTCCGATCAGTCTTTAACACATAGCAACACTCTACGTTTTACTCATTCATCATTCAGTCACTCGTTCATTATTTATGCATTACGTTTGAAACATTGGCGCCAAAAAAAGTAAACTGTCATTCATTGCGTGCGTCGTTCGTCCACGCATGCGTACTCATCAGCAGATATAACCTAATCAAAATATAAACAACTACAATGACACTTTGACACAATGAAAATCAGCTGACCACCGAGTGAGCGCCATTTTAAAATCGTCAACCCTAGTTTAACTGTCCGATGTCGGCGGTTTAGTCCAAACTGTAGATTAAACTAGAATTGAACGATAAACCACCATTGATCTTAGTAAATAATCGAAGTTAAAGGTTTAAACTGACTTTCCAAGTTTAACCTATGAATGATATTACGGCCCTTAATAAATAAATTAATTAATAATCTTTAAACCTCAGTTGACCTCACTTTGATACTTCCAATATTGATATTATAGTGCTGAAGAGATTTTTGTTTGTTTGCGGAATCGATGTGACCCTCTCGGGTCGGCGCAATCATTTGACCGGTATCACCATAGAAACCATCACGCACTTCCCATCTTTATCATGCATAGCCACATTAAAAAAAAGGTTTAACGGTGTATGTGTGAAATGTGCATTAGCCTGTAATGTCCCACTGCTGGGCAAAGGCCTCCCATCTCACTGAAGATATCAGTACAGTGAGGGGGATTAGGCATAATCACCACGCTTGCTAAATGCGGGTTGGTGATTTCAAACCCAAGCCATGTTTAAAAAGTAGGAAACATGTTTTCGCTCGACCTGGGCAGGCGACTGCCCATACCACAGAGGCATTACGGTAATCTTGTAATAATTTCGGAAACAGGCACAACGCGGGTAATACCGCGGGATGCTGCTAGTATCCAAGAATCATTGAATCTTTATGAAGAGGCACCATTGCTGCGTTGCGTTGCGCCATCGCAACGGATCAACGCAACGTAAGCTCCATGTGTGTTGCGTCGACGCAGCGGTATATCGCGTCGTCGCAACGCAACGTACCAATAGAGCCTTAGCCTTAGATAAATTAAATATATACTACGAAATCAAATACACCCGATAAAATTCACACACAGTTAGTTAGACCCTGATTAAACTCTAGGCCTGTATTATGGAAGCTAACTAGCTGATACTATTACATATACATACACAAATACTTTCTATGAATATATAATTGACACCCAGACATCGTCGCCAACAACTATGTTTGCACATATTGTTCGCTCCGGGCGGGAATCATACCCACAACCCCCGATATAGCAAACAGTTCACATGCTCTCTCACTGTGCTTGTGTATATATATTTATTTATGTACTATTAAATCAATACATTATTGAGAATGTATGGAGATTCGAAAAGACCCAGTCACACGAAACGGATTTAATTATTTTTAAATGGTTTTATTTATTGCTTTAGAATGTAACAATTTTAAAATGTATGTTTTTAAAACTAGTTGCCATCATTTCTTTTTGACATATAAATAAATTATGATTTTTATTACTTGCTGAAAGGCAACGAACTAATGTAATTAGTAGGCGTTACGGATGCAACAGCCGTATCATGATTGCAAAGTCGAATGAGCTTAGTATAGCTTAGGCCAAACTTCATGGCCAAATATAATGCCTAACTAAAACGTTTATTTTTTATAAATGCATCGCGAGATTTTACTTGTATTGTTCTTACTTTACTTGTCTTATAAAAATGGGTAAATAAACATTGTATGTTGGTAGAATATGCGCACTCTTTCGACTCAAACGAGTTAGGTGTTGTCTTTCTCCCTAGTCTACCAATCACCAAAAGAGCGCATTTTACTTGATTGAATGTCAGAAGCGTGAACTCAAAGCTCAATAAAAATACCTTTATTTGATAACGAATCATATAACGGACACGAAGTTGGACCGAACCTCTAGTGATATTGCTAATCTAAAATACAAAGGCGGAACAACTAAATAATGGGAGAAGTGAATTGATTTGTACTTTTTATAAGGCGTTTTGGAATACTAGCTGCTACTACTAAAACTAATACTAGTTTTATTTGTAGTGTTTTTCATCAGATGTTTATTTTATATTCAGGTATGTTATTGAAAAATAATATTTAATTAAATGACGAATTATATTCTTATTATCACTTTTGTTCGGAAACACTAATGTGTATCGAAATGACATTACTCGTAGTAGTATATTATGTTAAAGTCGGTTGACTCCATGATTTTGATGATTTGAAATTAGGTATATAAAATATTAAGAATATAATTAGATAAGTTATATAAAAAATTAAAAGTAACAAGTAAATATTGGTGATACAGTAATGTATTACGAATTCATATTGATTCTTTATTCCTCATCGAAGAAAGTTTGTGTGAAAGGCTGTTTTATATCTGTAGATATCCTGTTATTAAATAAACATTCTTATGGTAATGAAATTGGATATTTTTTGCAAATATTTAAAGCTTCTTTAGTTAACTGTGAATTATAAAAAACTTCTTAATTTAACCTATCACCTATAACGTCAAAAGTTGTAAACGTGTGTATTTGTGTTATTAAAGACGCGACTGCAGAGAGCGAGAGAGAGAAAAAAATCAATATAATTGAACTTTGTAAAAAACAGAAAGAACTTTTGAAAGGTTCATTGAACTACAGTTTGTGTTTTCATTGAAGCGAAGTGCAGCCCAATCGACTAATCACAACGCTTTGAAATTGTCAAAATCTTTTCGTAATGCGTTGTGATTGGTCAGTTGAGTGTCATACAACATCGTGCATCGCTCCGCTTCAATCGTAATGCATCCTAAGGCAGAGTTTACATCAATTTGTACAAGAATTGTGCGAACCTGGCACAAGTTCCTGGGATTCGAAATTGGTTAAATACTGCTTATTGCTCTGTTGGAATGTCGTATTTTAAATATTCACAGGACAGAGTATTGTATTGTAATGTACCATGGACAATGTAGGCCACAGAGGAAGACTAGACTAGAAGTAATCATCATGTTTACTGCGGGTTAGTGGAATTGTAATGTAAGTACAATAAAGAAAAAATAGAGGTCCTTATGCTAGTGTAAATAAGAACTAATTTCATTACGACAAAAAAGGTTTTTCGTAAAACATTTCATACTAAATCGAGATTGTTTCATAATGGGAAGAATCAGGGAGATACTTTAAAGAAAACTTGTTGACTACCTATAAGATAATCTGCATTAGGTTGAACCTACCTAATCAGATTAATTACAGGATTTACAGGAGCTTTCTTGAGTCTGTGATAGCTTTTGAAGGTAATAGGTATAACTTAGTTTTCATCTTATGGAGTGGTTTTAATTTTTAGCTACACTACATTGATGATTATTATTATGATTATGATGAATAATATAGGTATGAAAATAATACAAATAAAAATTAAAATAAAATAAAAATTTCTTAATAATAATTCATTACTTTTGAATGTTCTGAAAGGTCTATAATCATTTATTTAAACTAGACGTCTCCAGATATGTTTGTCTATGAATAAAGGAAATGTACTAAATTGTATAAGATACATAATTACGTTTAGTTCACGTAATATATTAGCGTATTGAATTAATTGATCGTTTCGTCATTTAAGCTAACCTATCATTATGTATAATAATCCAACTTTCTAGATATCACCCATCAACAACAAATAATAATTTATGCTAATTCTTATCTTCTAATCTATAATAGATACTTTTGAAAACATTCCATTACTTTGAATTATAATCAAATGTTATGTAAGTTTCAGCCTACTCATACCATGAACCCGTTTTAAAGGGGACAGTTTCTTATATAACTGACATTAAGATACTCCAAAACTTAATAAATGTTCTTGAAGTAGATCAAATTTCTTTTTTATGGATGTTTTGTAATACCTGTACCAGTTGCGTGTGTCGACCTATGTCTAATGACCGTGTAATAGTGTCATACAAGAGGAGGGGATTAATAAACGTGTTAAAGTTTTGAAATGTTTAATCTATATGTACAGTACATCTAATGACTATTATTTACAATTCTATTGACTATTTGGTACAATCACGGGTGGTCTCCGCTGAATCACCAGCAGCAGCTCTTCTTCTTGTAGTGGGTGACGTGCTTGATGATGTGGAGGGGGTAGGGCTTCCACACGGCCACGGGGACCTCGACGTGCTTCTCGACGGGCACGTGCACGTGCCTGATGACCTCGTAAGGCCTCTCCACGGGGATTTCTACCTTCCTGATGACCTCGAAGGGGACTTGTTTCACGACCTCATAAGGTACTGGCCTCTCAACCTCAACGTGCTGGGTCTTGTATACGGGGTAGGGCACCTTCTTGACAACGTCGACGTGGACGGGGTAGGGCTGAGGCACGGGCACCTTGACCTCATGCGGCACGGGCACGGGCACGGCGTGCGGCACGGCCACCTTCACGTGGCGGGTCACCTCCACGGGGACGCGGCGGACGACGTTCTGCACGACGGAGGCGAGCTCGTAGCGGGTACTGGAGTGGTCGGGGCGGCCCACGGACACGCTGGTTCCGATCACACGGGGAGCGCCTACGGAGACGGAGGCGGAGTCGGGGCCGGAGACAATGGCTCCAGGGCCAGAAGCGAGGGCAGCAGCGGAGCCGCTGAGGATAGCGCCGTTGCTAAGGTCGTTGATACCAGAACCGCTGCTGAAGGAGTGGCTTTGGTAAGAACCGCCACCGCTGGTGATGATGTCGGCGTGGCCGTTGGCGTGAGCTGAGGCTTCGAGGATAGCAGCTCCGTGGCTGTGGTCATCAATGATCTCGTTAACTTGGTGGTGTTCGATGGGTTGGTGGTGTTCGATGTGTTGATGGTGCTCGATGGGTTGGTGGTGCTCGATCTGAGCGTGGCTGATCTCGGCGTGAAGCGCCGGGGGCCCGTACGAGTTCGAGGGGGCGCCGTAGGAGGCGGACGGAGCGTTCAGAGCGGAAGCAGCGAAGGTGTCGCCGTGATGACCGGCCAATAGTCCTGCATTTGATCCATAGACCAACGCGGCCAGGAACACTACCTTAACCTGGAAAAAGAGAAGAAATGGCTTAGAAATACGTTCGATATTCAAAAACTGTCCCAAAGGATCACAGACTGCACTAGATGCTTGTCATCAACTTACAACAAATGCCATGGCTGTTAGCTAATCGCTTTAAAGCCAGCCCAATAGAGAACTTGTTGTTTTCCCTTCCGAGTGTCGGTGGTTTGTGATATGATAACGAAACGACGCTTGATATTTATACGAGTGGCTCTTTCGAACAACGCCCATGAATACATTAACAGCGGTTCTCGGGGTGGTCGAATAAATTCGGCGCTACGTCACAGCCACCGGGTGTCGAATTATGATAATATAATAAATATTAATTCATCTAGATAAGATTCAGTTTCACATTATGAAACACTGCAGATCTAGACTAACGCTCGTGTTTAGGTTCATACATAATTATTCATCGCATAAGAATAAATAATTATTTGCGATTTCCATGTTTATTAATTATCTAATTCAAGCATTTACAATTTGTATGTATAAAAGATCTTGTTATCAGTTTTATTTTCTACTATCTGTTAAGTATGTTTATTTATTTTATTACGAGCTTTTTAAATTAATTATATAAATACATAAACAAACAAGAATTGCGTGACCAAATACCTACATTTATATTTGTAAGTTTTAGCATTATGAGTATACATTAGACACCAAAAGTTAAATTTAACTTGTCTTATAATTAAGTTATAAATCCAGTTTATCTTATTAATAGCAGCAGAAGCAAAAATTTTCTTATTTCTATTAATAGACTAAATTTATTCTTTCTTAAGATAGTCAAAAGAAATCGTTTATGATAACGAAGCACGGTGTCACAAGGCGTTTCATATCAAATGTTGTTTTTACGAGTATGTTTATGATGGAAGGATTTTATTCGAATTTACTAAGAAAATGCCATTTAGATTGAGCATTGAGCAAGTTTACTGGCTGCGAGGACGCGAGTTCCATCCATCACATTCAAATTTGAGAGCGAACATAAATAGCATCTCATTACTACTCGCTGCACACGCTCGTGTACTATCGAATCCGCCGGCTTGTAGCTTGTAAACTAGCTGAATCTTGCACTTACTTTTAACATTAACGAACTTGAAACTTACGGTAAGTTGTATTTAAGATGAAAGCAACCTACTACCATTGTAAACTTAAAAGAGCTCTATAAATAAAGCTCCGTAACATTTAACTGAGCATTTTCCCAAAAATATCGATGAACATTGTATGTTATCTTAACTTCATGAACCTATCATTATTATTATTACATTATATAACAAAACCGACCTATGTTATTTATATTCATAAAAACTTTCTTGAGCTTTTGAAGTTCAAAGAACTTACGTACTTATACCAGTTTATGACAATTACCAATGATCGAACAAGTATTATTAACTTTGAAATGAAACTATGTTTACGGATACACTTAAATTTTATTTATATTTTGATCCAATTTCGGCCTCTTTACAGGAAACGTGGTTACTCCGTAAATGTAATTTCAATTCAAGATATGTAATGTCTGCTTGAACCTTAGATGTGAATTATCTTATGTTGATGATAAACAATGTTGAGCTTAAAGGCTTTTAAAAGGATAGAGCTTTTTCATGTTGCTTAACTTAAACTAGCTTTCCATATGCCTTCCATTTTAGGTCAGCACCAGACTTACTGAATTCAGTTTTTGAATTAGAAAACTGAATTTGGGGACCTTTGTCTCACACGTGTCTGAAAAATCAGTTCCTCTGATCAGTTATTCTTACAGATTCTTTTGAAAAATTAAGTATCTGAACACCAGAATGTACTTGTAGTTCTGGGCGTTCTGAATCCAGAATCTGAATCTCAGATTCTGGATTCAGATCGAAACTCAGCATGTACGAGTATAGTGGCAGCCTTAATGTACTATTTTCTTGATAAAAGTTAATCCACTAGGTGTGAGATAATTCCGATTAATCCGGTAGTGACACCTTATTCAACCGTATAATATAAGCATAATAAATCATTGTGCATGTATTAGAAACTAACATTTCGAGTTTTTGCGCGACATTTGTGACCTTAATCTTAAGCGATCGAAAGTTATTTCACTTCAGATCACTTCATGAATCATATGAAACCATCCGGAAATTACGCAAATATATAGGTTATGGGTCCGCGATGATGTATGGTCCATCATCAGATACAAATTTAATTTATGACCCCAATGTATTTGGGTAAGAATTGCGTAAGGTCACAGTGTCCCTATATTGATCAACTCTAATTTGTTATTATAATATGCTTATCGTTTCAACATCTCATTTCATTCGTGGGAAAATAAAGGTTAAGATTATAACTTTCATGTTTCTCTTTTATTTTTAGATTTTATGTATGTATATTTATATTAATGTCCGTTTTCAAATTATGTTATAGAAAAGATAGGAAGTACAAATAATAATAAGTAGTTTTCTTCCTATAAACCTGTGCTAAATAAACACAACTATGAAATAAATATATTTTTTCAGTCTTGTACTGTGGTTCCTATATCCAGATACTTTATCAGTACCTCTTAAAACTGATAACAACTAATAGTAAAAACAGTGTCTAATATAAATAAACTTATTTACATTTCCGGTTACGTTTTATTCGTTTGCGTAATAATGAAATTAATTGCTGATCTGTTATTGGTAAAAAGCTATTTATTCTGGCAGTAATGTATCGGACTTCGAAATGTAGTTGACTTGAATTGATCGATAGGCGTTCTGAGAGTAACTCTCATCTTTAAATCGTTTCTGTGTTTATGTAGGTAGTATTGTTTCAATGGTTATGTAACTTTAGATAAATAGATAGATAACTTTTTTATAGTACAACAGACACCATTCAAGAAAAACATTAGAAAATTATTGTGTAGCAAGTAGTAGTGACCCAGAATTTCACTCTCGTTTAACCAGTTTTGGGTAGTTCTAAATTTGTACAGCCTACACAGACATAAGTACAGGCAATTTTTTGAGACAAGATGTCTAACAGGTTTTCTCGTCTCTGTTAAATTAGACAGACTTCTAATAATTACGTCAAAAAACTATCTTGACTATGTGCGATATTCTCTAGAGTAACAACATGAAGGAGCTTGAACTGAATAGGAATAGATGAAGAAGTCTGCATCGGACTCACCGACAAGAGCCTAGCTCTGAATTTTATGATGATCAACAATATTAACATAGAGTGCGTTCAATTTTATAATACAGGAAATTATTTTCAGTACTTTACTTGGTTGCATTTTAACAAAAATTAAAAATCAGTGGATTCCATTCGTTTGTTTTGTTGAAATACCTTTTCATCCATAAGTGGACAACCGTCAAAATACCTCAACAGCTTATTTGAAATATTTAATTACAGAAAATTGTAACACTGCTGTTTATAGTAAGACACCGTACGCAACACTATGGTCAGAGCAATAGCTCGCAAGCATGACAATTAAAAATCATTACAAACTTCAAGTTCCCTAAAGGTCTCGTAACCGACCACCAAAATTGGATATTTTACTTATTTCTTAAAAGTCAGTCAGAGTTACCGAATTGGCATACTTTCCTCCTTAACATTCCAAGAAAAGTAACATAGGTACATATTTTATATTACAACATTTTGTAGTTTATTACATTGTTACGAGATTTTGTGAAAAGCTTCATATAACTACAGTTTTATGAATAAAATCGTTACCCTTTACGAAGTTAGGTATACTTAATATATAATATTATGTATTACGTAATATGAAATCGTCAAAATGATACTATGGATATTGGATACTCTCCATATTACTTTAGCTTGCAGTAATAAAAGCTTGAAAACAATGGAAATTAAATTTTATGTAAGGATTGGATTTCTATGTGTATTCAGTAACTTAACGTTTGTGTATTTTTCCCTTAATTTCTAATATTCATGCATTCATGAAGTTAATTTAGTTTTTCTCATAACCCTGAAACAGACAAACAAACAGTAGCTTTGATTTCGTATGAATATTTACTATTATTGCCAAACCTTACTCTATGGGTTAATGTTTACGAAACGGTTTTATTCCACATAAAGAAGAGACATTAAGGCTGATGGACATAATAGGAAAGTTACTAAATATTCGAATATAAAATATAGACCTGTTGGCTCCATGTTGCAAAAGCTCCTTGGATACGACCTATACCTTGAATTATTTAGCGGAGTATAATCTAATCTGTTTTACAGATTATATTGCTCAAATTAATTAAGAACTATGAATTAACCTCAATCTTTTGCTTATTCTCAACTTATTCAATTAGTGCAGTTCAATGAAGTTATAGCAGTGTACTGTGTTTTTAACGCATTGTATGGGAATTTTGAGCTTTAAAAAAGCATGTATACGGTCGAATTGAGAAACCTCATCCTTTTTTTAAGTCAGTTAAAAATAGTCTATTGATTATTTTACGCATTATGTTATAGAATCCTATACCATTGACATATAAGCTTTATATACACATCCTAGTATTAGTGGGATAGGAAGATAAGCGTTTTATTAATATTACTTTGTTACTGTACTTATATCTCTATCTTATCTTATCCTCCTCACTGTACTTATATCTTCAGTGAGATGAGAGGCCTTTGTCCAGCAGTGGGGCAGCAGTTTATGTTACTATACTCCTACTTACATCTTATTTCATATTAATGCAGAAAGAATCGCTCAAAATATTTGGACTTAGGGGACAACATTTTGCATGTTGTATTTAGTTCACATGTGATTTACATTCAATTTAAAGTCCCTGAATGAAATAGAAGTGATATTGCAACGTCTGTATTGTGTCTATCATTGTGCTTCGTCAATATAATCAAAATCAATGATTAATCATGGCTGTACCAAGACAATATTATCTACTTCTTCTATGTGGTCCGTAATCTAGGGAAACCATTACGCTTCCAGTAGTTAAAACTTAAATCAAAATGTATCGTATCAGTAAACATGCTGAGACTAGACAGCGTGGCATCATTACATCTATAATTGATTTCTGTTTGGGTAGACTCTATGTATGCTGCATTATTAGTTATCGTAATTTATATATGAGTTAGCATAGATCTTACAACATACATCAATACTTATGTTTTTTACTACATTTTTGTAAGTACCTGTAATTAACATAGATACTTTGCATATATACAATCCAAAACTTATGTATTTTATGAAATGAAAGTCATGAACTCCTATTTGTTATAACTATATGCTTGTTATAAGACTTACTTAGTCACTATTTTCTAATTTGTATTTTAAACTAAAATGTTTCTTATAGGATAAGAAATGAAAAATATAAATTCTTTGGATTTTTTATTATGTAATTCCTACATTACTATTTACAAAACATTAATAAATACACCAAAGGTGTATTCACCTAAATTAATGACTTAGTTATCACCCTAGAGTGCAGCCTCTCGATGAGCTATTACGCGAAATCTATTTACAAAAGACCGGACTAGGAATGGTGATGAGTGAATGGTGGAGATGCGGGGAGCGGGCGTCTACCAGCCGTGGGAGTGGCCGTGTCCGTGGCCGTGGCTGAACAGCTGGCCGAGGTTCAGTCCGTGACCGTGGCCGTGGTGGCTGTGGTGCTCCAGCACCTTGTGGTGCACGGTCTTCACAACGGGCACGGGGTAGGTCTTCACCACGGGGACGGGCACCTTCACCAGTTTCACCACTGGCACTTGGACGATCTTCTCAACGGGCACGGGGTGGTCCACGGGGATCTCCACTACCTTCTCGTAGGGGACCTTGACGATCTTCTCCACGGGGTAGGGCACGGGCTTATCGACCTTGACGTGCTGGATTTTGACGACTGGCACGGGCACGTTCCTGACGACGGGCACTTGCACGGGGTAGGGGTGGGGGACGGGCACGCGCACCTCATGGGGCACGGGCACTTGCACGGGCTGCGGCACGCGGTGAGTAACCTCGCGGTACACCTGGTAGGGCTCGTCGCGCACACGGTACTGAGTGGGAGCGCCGTGGGTGTTGGCCAAGCCGTGGATTTCGTCGATGACTGGAGACTTGGCACCTATGGGGCGAGAGTCACCTCCGATACCGCTTATACCAGCAGACAATCCAGAAGCGCCGTAGCCAGATGAAATTCCAGAGGGTACAAATCCACCGTTGATGGCTCCAGAGGAGGATCCAATGAATCCGTGGCCGGAGTAGGAGGCTGAGGGCAGCGAGCCCACGGGGAAGCTGCTGGGGGAGAAACTGGAGATGTGGCCGTGGGAGATAGAGCCGTGAGAGATACTCTCGTGAGAGATGTGGCCGTGAGAGATGGCGGGCGCCGAGAGGCCGGAGAGTGGCAGACCGGACGAGATGTGGTGTTCGTCGTGGTGCAGGATGGGCTCGTGGTGCTCGAGCACCGAGCTGTGGTGCTCACCCTGCAGCAGACCCGCCGAGGCACTGCTCAATAGGATGGCTAAGCACGATAATTTCATCTGAAAGACAATTTAACCGATTAGTCCATTATCAAACTCCTCCACATTTGTTATCAATTATCATTGTGATACTCACAAAAGCAGCCATATTGATTAGCTAATCGCTGGCCGCTCTGGTGAACTAGTATCTACGACGGTATGCGACGGTGGTGTGTGTCGATGGCAAGGTTTCCTTCATATTTATATTGACGTGGTGGATGGCCCGTGATACGAGCGGGCCAACGAAAACGAGAGTAACGGAACTGGTTTTGGATACACCTCTCCTTCTCTAACGGAAACATGCGACGGCATTAATTATACGACCCGGTTACTCAATACCTACTTATCAATACAGATGAAGGAATATGGGCGCATCGTTTATGCCTAGTGATTTGATTTCCTAATAGTTTTATATGCTTAAGAGCCATTTAAATTAAATTCATAGGCCTATTATGACTATAAAGAGAAACTCAAGATCGATACGCTTAACATGTTTGCATAGAATATGTTGGTGCCACTTAGTCTAATGTTTGTTATTTACAACTCTACACCACTGCCAGCTATTCTTTCTTCTCATTGTTACATTATTCTTCAGCGCTTCAGTGCTATAGGTTAAAATGTACAATCGCACACAATTTTTCCGTCGAAGATGATTTCTTCTGAAGAGGAAAAACGTTTTCCTCCGTCGAAAATGTCTATGGTTTAACAATCAGTCATGATGGTTCAATTTTAACTCTTGTAAGAAAATATGAAATATTGATTGAATTTTCTACTGCTAATTTTGATAATGATAATAAAACAGTTCTAATTATCTACAAAAAATGACACTGTTATGTTCCTCACCATTTGAGACTCACTATTGTAATGCATACTTAATGATAAATGAATAGTAGTTTTTGATTGTTGCCAACCGAATGGTTTCATTTGTTTCCTAAATTTGAAAATAGAAATGTCAAAATTATGTATTGTAATATTTTGTTTAAGACAGGTTTTTTAAACATCTGAAAGACGATTAACATTTGCTTTATTTAAATTGATAGTCTAGTCAATTTTTCTCTCATTTTGATAACAACATAATATTAATTCATCCTTATTTAACAAGTAGTCTAAAAACATTATTCATACTAATATATCATTAAATTATGCACATAAAATATCAATATTTCTAGAATATGTATATCACACGATCTGATGAGAAAAAGTTTTGCATATTTGCAAAACTTGATACGACTTAGTAAACTCTACACTTTATTTTCTTTTCGAAATCTGAGTATCGCATGACCTTCGTATTAAATATGATAGGGATCAAAGAAACAAGGTGAAACTGATTTACGACATTATTAAATGATGGAAATGTATAGAGATTAGGAAAATCTAATTAAGTTTCATAATAGTAATTTGTCTCGTCAGTAGCTGAATGAGCTCAGTAAGTAGCCGTCAAGTTGTGAAAGCGAGGCGACACGCGAACAATAGCAGATGCATTTGTTATTGATTTAACTATAAATAACGACTTATGGTCGTAGCACACATATCAACTCGTAAACGGAACGTAAACGTATCAACTCGAGCCGTTCAGTATTCTTTGTATGAAACTCCCTACTGCAACGCACACTTATCGGAATCGTAACGTAATCGCCTCGCCTCGGAACAAGCTCACAAACCGCAGTACGGTGCGTGGTCGACTTGCCGTACCCGCGCTTACGTCTCTCCGTACCCGCGCTTACGTCTCTCCGTACGCTGTCTTACGACTCTCCGTACCCTAGCTTGCGTTTCTTCGTTCCCGCGAGGCACCCCGCCCAGCCGTCGTCAACCAGCGACCGGCGAGCCGTAAGCGCGGCGTCGCCTAGCCGTAGCCGAGTCGATTCGGAGCTGCTGATCGCACGGTGACGCGCTTACGATAGGTTGACGCCTGGTTGACGCCTGGTTGACGCCTGGTTGACGCCTGGTTGACGGCGAGGCGATACGGTGACGATCCCTTTCCGAGTTGATATGTGTGCTACGACCATTACTGTGTTTATTATAATGATGTATTTTTTCTATATCATTCTACTAATATTATAAAAGCGAAAGTTTGTGAGGATTGCTGGACGTATGTTTGTTACTCTCTCACGCAAAAACTACTGAACGGATTTGGATGAAACTTCACAGCACTATCCTACTAATATTATAAATGCAAAAGTTGATGAGGATATATGTATGTATGGATGATTGTATATTTGCTCCTCTTTCACAAAAATAACTACTGGGCGGATTTTAATGAAATTTAACAATAATAGGTTATAATAGGTTATACATTAGAATAACACATGGGATACATTTTATCCCGCGGGAACAGCTACAACGCGGATAAGACCGCAAGGCACTACTACTCTTTTATAAATTAGTTCGAAAAACACAAACGGGTGTGGACACTTTAAACGTTTCATGCCTATAATATGATAAATCAAACTTCTTTTTGGATTAACCTACGGTTTCAATATTTCACAAAAATTCATAAAATATCATTTATCTAATGTCATATTCAAGTCATACTGCACTTGTGCCTTAGAACTCATTGTTATTTAAGCTGGCGTGTGACTTGTAAACTCGCTTAGTTTAAACTCCTCAAAAAGCACAGATCTTTCAGTATGTATTTACAAAAAGACAGGATATTTTTTTTATTTCGCTTTAAAACTTAAATTGAATATATGGTATAATTCTTCATTTCTTTGTGCCAGTGAAAAAGCTTAAAGAAGCAAATTCACACATGGTTAGTTAGACTCAAACTAAAGGCCGACGCGCACGTGATGGGCGCACGCCCACTTCACTTTTTTATGAAACCGCGCGGGCACCCGCTTAAGGCAGTTTCGGCCCTAAGTGCAATCTTTTGTCGTGATATATATCTAACCGTTACTATCAAATAGAAATACTCAAATAAGTCCGAATTTAAAACAGGTGTAAACAAAATAGCAACCGTAAGGTAACCTGTGGTAATTTGGTGTATTTCATAAGAAACCTTTCTACCGAAAGAGATACTCGAGTAAACTACATTAATACTTATAAGACGCAATCTCTAGAAATATGTGTAATATAAGAGATATTTTACGAACTAATGCGTATAATATTTTTTATATTAATAAAAATCACTTTAAGTAATAAATCTTGACAAGATAAGTATTTTTAACTGAAAATAATTACTTAATGAATATTTCCAATCATGATAGTTTCAAGATAAACGACAAACTGTCATCATTAGCATTACTGGAGTGAAATCATTGTTTTCACTACTTCACCGCTTTTTATTACGTCTCTAACGTGATGTTATGTCATCTTATTAGCGGATAGTTTAACTAAACATGTGAGATCTTATTCGCGTGTTGAGTTAACCACTTAAGTAGATTCATTAATTAATCGGTCAGATAATGGAAGATCAATGTTCTTTTGTTTCTTTTTTCATTGAGATTTTAAACGTTCTTTGTTTGAATTAGTGGTATTTAATTTGACGTTTACGTAGTTATCATCTCGTGATCAAATTGATATCAATCTTTGAATATTTAGAGAACAAAATGCTCTTACTTTAAAAAGGGTATATCTTTGAGTTGTTTAATATACTAAGTGTTTAGTCTATCTGTTTATATTCCTACTGTTATTCTGATAACCTGTGATGTCTCTATTATATAGTTTTACTAGCTGACCCGGCAAACGCTAAGGGGTGGACTACCCTTAACATTTAGAGGGATGAAATATATGTTATCTGATTCTCAGACCTACCCGATATGCACGCAAAATTTAATGAGAATCGGTCGAGCTGTTTCGGAGGAGTTAAACTACAAACACCGCGACATGAGAATTTTATTATATAGACTATAATCTTTATGAAATGCTCGTTGTGACCAACAAGATTTTGGTTTATCTTAGGAGGTTTCAAATAAAAGTACTCTATATGTTTCACGTTTTGTATTTTTTTGTATTATTAATTCTTTAATAACTAACAAATAAACAACAGTAAATAACTTATCACAACAATTAGTCTTAAATATATTAAACTAGCGAGTTTGGATACGAAATAACAAGTGCTTCATACTTAAATGCTACTAATATTATATTTACAATATCTACACATAAGTTTATAAGTACGAGTATAAATTTAAAGTATTAATATACAATAACAAGAAAATAACGAAAAACAGTACAATTTCCAAAATAAAACTAAAAACCATTACATTAGTAAATGCCAAAATGTATGGACCAAAAAATAAATATTATTTACGTCCAAATATTTTGTTTTATACATACACTCGTTAATTTTACAACTGTCATCTTAATAGTAAGTTTAATACTAGTTACAATGGTAAGAATACTCAAGTTTATAACTATGGTGACCTATGACGTTTCGTCGTCTGTGTTCTCGACTACGTCTGATCTGTCCTCGGCCTCGGGAGGAGGTGGTCTCAGGACTATGGGGACGCTATCCGAATCGTCTTCATTCTCACTCCCAGCCTCAAACAAAGGCTCAGTCTTCATAACCCTAAACACCTTAGGTTTATTCAAACGTCTTCTTCTATACTTCTCCATTTTTAAGTGACTCCCTCTACTCCTCTGTAACGGAGGAGGTTTCAGTAGTGGGTAAGGTTCTTCTACATTCTTCGGATATTTCCTCTGATACATGTGACGGCCCATCAAGGAGTTAGGATGTCTGTGTCTTTCTCCAATAGATCTGTGTCCAGTCATGAATGGCTTTTTTAGTCTCTCCTCGTCAACGTTCGGTTGTTCTTCTACTGCTGTAGTGTCAGAATCGTTCCCGTCTTCTCGGCCACTTGTTTGCTCACCCTGTTCCATCACTGCGCCTATAGGATGGTTGTTAGAAGAGTCTGCGATAGGCACTATGCTTTCTTCTTCCTCTTGACTTCGAGAGTACTTTACCCCTTGATAAGGATTTCGTCCCCCGTTATATATCTCTAAAAAAGGACCCGATAGAATATTCATTGCATCGTTGATAGGTGTCAATGCTCCTGCGTTATCATTTTTTAGTAGTAATTGTAAATGAGGAAAGTCCAATTTCAAAGAGGGTGACTTCCCATACTGGTCCCTTATGGACATCATATGAGTCTCGTCAATTGGAGATTTCCCTTTCAACATATCAGCCACAAGTTTAAGATCTACGTTAAAAGGATTGACTACTTTAAATCCATTGATAGTTGAAAGCATATTGTTGCCTTGAGTTTCGAGATCTGGTCTGTAAGACATGCCAGGTTGTTTGTTTAGAAGCAGTTTACTTAGTAAGTTTGAAGTGACGTCTACTTGGTGTGTACCAACGTCCTGGTTGAGTCTCACTGGCAGTTGTGTTGGTAGACCACTTTGATCAAAGTTATTATTGTGGAATTTCAATGAATCTGAGCTTAAACTTTGTGTCAATTGAGGTGGAACGTCATTTAACTTCAAAATGCTGTTGATGTCTGTAGGATACTGACTCAAATGCCTCTGTATACCAGAAGTTTGGTGAACATTAGCCGAAGATTGTGATTGGAGGTTGTCCGATAAACTTCCTGGCCCCACATTGTAGTTCTGTCTAGCCACATTGTAAATGCCTTGATTATTATAAGGCGAGTCTTGTTGTTGTTTACCATAATAATTAGGTTCAAAAAATTTTTGAGAATCGCTTAAATAATCTTCGGGTTTCTTTACATTTAGACCATATAGTGAATTTTTATCCTTATAATATAGATCTGATAGCGTTCGGAAATTAAGGCGGTTAGGGTCTGATTGCTCTTTGGCATAGCTTTGAATGTACTTATTATTATCAACTATTCCTTTGGATTGGGAATCCGAATTGAGTACATTAGAAACATCTATAGGTACTATATTTTTCAACGCTTTTGCGTGATCAAAAGGTTGCTTCTTATCAGCATTGTTTTCTCTAGAGTTATAATTATAGTAAGGAGAAGCAGTTACTAGATCAGCTTGTGACTTATAAAAAGGATTTGCTGATGACGTCTCATGATATTTGATTTGCTGCTTATCATAGTTGTTGTAATAGGAGTTGACGTTTGTTTGTGCACTGGGGTTGCTATTGTAGTTATTGCTATCGTAATTATTGCCATAGTAATTCGATTGTTGCTGTTGTTGTTGTTGTTGCTGTTGCTGATGCTGTTGTTGTTGTTGTTGCTGTTGCTGTTTTAAATTGTCATGTGCCCTAGCGGCAGCTTTAGCAAACTCTTGAGCTTCCATACTTTCAGTGTTACCTTTAGGTACCATTTCATAGTATTGTTTACTTGTATCCATATGGAAGTTCATTTGACTGACTGCTTCACCTTCTGGGTGGCCTACTTGATATCTTTGGTAAGTGTTTGAAGGGTACGCATCATTGCTCTGCTGTCTTTTGTTTGACATCTTCCAACCATATTCTCCGTTTGAATAGAAATCTGGTTGACCTGTTTCGTGTTCTACGTCTCTAGTTCTTCCTTTGCCATAGTCTTGTTGCATGTAATTATAGTACACGTTGTTTGAAGGAACGGTACCAACGCGATGAGTTTCGCTGTTCACCGTATCTATATTCCCTTCTCTATTATCTTGTTGAGGGTAAGGATAGTTTTGGTACTGAGAGTAAGAAACGTCTTGTAATGATTTAGGCATAGCTACGGAACCACCATTGTTATTTTGCCACGAGTCCCGGGAATCTGGATAGTTGGATGTTGTAGGTGATGGAGTCGATGAACCGTACTCGCTTTGGTACTGACGCATGTTGATTGGATATCTAACTCCATGGGCTGAGTTATCATAATGGTCAATTTGCATCTTCTTATTCTGATCATTATTGTCATAGTTAATTCCATTGTTTCCCATTGTAGAGGTTACTCTGCTTCCAAGGTAGTCAGGAGATCCAGTCTGAATAGCTGATATAGGTGACGACACATATTGCAGATTAGTAGGACTCGATAAGTAGAGAGGTGACGAACTGGATACGTAACTATTTGCTGGATTATCAACTAGCTGATTATTTGGGAGAGCAGTTGATAAATAAGGCGTGGCAGGAGAAGGAGTGCTCTGAACAGAATCCAGAGAAAACGTATTGGAACCGGTGTACTGGTACGGGTTAGAGAGAAACTGAGGATGTTGCTTCTGTTCTATCTGTTGTTGCAGTTGCCCTGTCTGCTGGTTGTTATCGTACTGCGGAGATAATGTGGAGTACTGATACTGAGGCTGTGGTGTCGCAGTGTACCCCAAAGAGGGTGCTGGGGTGGAATGCTGCTGATAGTATTGATCAGCTCTCATCTGCTGGAGGAAATCTTCAGGTGGTAATGAGTACTGCATGGTAGCATACTGGTTACTAGCCCCGGTGCCACTGTCGTGTGGATCCGTGTTGCCATCTTGTTGCTGATTGTTCTCTTCGAGCTGATGCTGAAAAGGGTTCTTTATTCTATAAACTTTCCTTGTTCTGGTTCTGTCTGCTCTGTTGTAATCGTTTGAGTTCTGTACGTCTTCGTTTACCTGGTATTGCATGTTGATGGCCTGTTGGTTTTGGTTGAGGGTTTGTTCTCTTTGCATGATGTTGGCGTTGTAGTTGGCCATGGCTCCGGCTTGGCCGTCATTGGCCAGCTGCTGCTGGTAGCGCAACATGTCCCGTTCTCCGAATCCATCTTGACAGCGGGCGTGGTGGATCAGTAGCGTAACGACTAGTATCCGTATCTGTAACCAAAGGAAAATGAAATTAATTATGTGATTTATGTGTGATTAATCAATTCTGTGGGTAATATGTAAAATTTGTGTATATGTCATATCTTTATGTCATCTGTCATAATTTAGTGCCGTATGTCATATATGTGTGTCACTTGGTGTCACTATCCTTCGTTCAAGCAGCCTCAATACAAATAATTTTATAGCATCTCAACTTAATATACTCATATATAAATCGAGAGCCGAGACAAACAAACTTGATAGCTGCTGAAGTAAGCTTAAAGCTCATTAAATCAAGTTGCCACAAAGACGTGAACTATTCATCATGTCTAGCGAAGAACCCTACACCCTATCTTTATTGAACACGAACTACCAATAACGAACAACATTCCCACACATTTAACATACAAGTTTTTAAACTTAAGCGCAAAATACAACACTTTCTCAACAGAAATAGCACGACCTAAACTAATCCTTGAGTTTTGTTCGCAGAAAATGTGTTTTAGTGTTCATAATTGGCACTAAACACTCATTAGAAATGCTTAAAGGGCTAAGATTTGTTAGCTTGTACAAGAAATACATACACAGTTGACGCCATATATAATGTTACACAATTTTGACCTTATTATGATGGCGTAAGGTAGAAAATGGATATGACGTCGACTGTACCATCGTATGATACCATCGTCAGTTACCTATAGGTTACCATAGTAGTTTTAAAGACTTAAGTAAAAGCTGTAAAGTAACTTTGTACGATCTCACACTAATTAAAGAGCGTATGGCCTGCAGATGTTAAAGGTACAGGTCAGCCTCTTCATAAAGGTAAGGCAAAGGCGAGGCGAGGCACATTAAAAATAACTATCCATAAAACAGACATTTCTTCGCATTAATATAATAGTAAATAAACAGCAATAACTTGTAATTATTCCGCTTTAAGAGCTTTGTTTAGATAACGACACTATAGTTTACTAGCTGCCAGCAACATTACACGTACATTATTTAGTTTACGTTCGTTTAGATCATGTAAGAGGCCTTCAGTGGTCTAAACACTCCGACACCAGTATTGGACACTAACCTACTCAAAATGAACGAATGAATGAAATAAGAAATTATGCAAATAACATTCAATAATTAAAATAATTACATCGTCAGTAATATTGATGTTTTAAAAATGTGTAGCATTCGCCTAAACCTCTTTAAGTATTCTTTATCATATTATAAGATAAAAACTTCTTTCTCTTAATCAGAGCAGTCGAGACAGATAACCGTAATAAACCACTACTCTTGCTACAACGTATCATTTCATACTAATCATTTATACAAACAATGCATTATTAAAGACCGCTGCTTAATAAAGTCCGGTCTTTGACCGTGAGGTATGCGTGTATGGTACAGTCAACGTCTTATATACGTTTACACGTTTTCACTTTATGCCATTGTGATAAGGTGAAAAAGTGTGCAAATATATATGGCACCGACTGTACATTATACGCACAAGATGCACCCTCCCAACCATGACATTTTCTACTCCTCATAAAATACGTTAGAACGCAACAATGAGGTACTGATTTTTATCATGCTTGATTTATTAAAAGTGAAATGCAAATAATTTAACGGTTTCACAGTTTCAGTTTATGTTGTTATTAATAATGTTCATAAATTATTTAGATACGAGAGCTCATTTTATGTATATTTTATAGCGTTCAGTCAAAGCACGTTACCTCGACGGATTTATGAATATATGAGTACTCGTATAGCCTGAAAACCCAAAGTCAGCAAATATATCGCCTCATATATATGGTAAAAATTTAACAGCATGTTCTCTCAATAACAACGATCTCATCAGGTTTGTCAATCCATCCTTTAAACTATCTATAGTAAGCGTTTAGATTAGCCTGAGATGTCCCTCTGCATTGCAAAGACCTCTCATCTCAATGAAGATATTAGTACAGCAAGAAAGAATAGGCGTAGGTAATACGCAAGCCTACTAGCGGGTTGGTGATCTCTGACTATTTTTATTTAACCTGTTGTGGCCCACTGCTGGGCAAAGGTCTCCCCTAATTCTTTCCACCTGGATCTTTCTTTCACCACTTCTTCTTCTTTCTCACATGTATTGTAAAAATAGTTGAACCTTTAATATTTTGGATCATTATTATAGGTCTACGAACTCCAACACCTAACCAACAACTCCCTATTACCTAAGTGTAAGCCGACTCTATAATCATTGCAACGTCCATCGTCCGCCATTAGTCTCCCTCTGCCATTTCAGTACCACGGAAATCGTGCTTCAATCCACACAATGGAAAGTTACCGGCTTTCAATTGATCTATTATACATGCAGATTCATTGATAGCCTAGGTCGAAAGGGCAAGGAAGATTATCGACAAGCAACCTGTAATTTTAAACCTTATTACGTTCCTTTAACGGTTAAATTGCTATAATAAAGAGACCAGTATGATATGTTCAAATGGCTTTATAAAGTTCAGTCTAGTCAGATTTGAATTGATAATATTGAAAGTGAAGTTTGTTTGAGTTTCAGGTTTGTTTTAAACTTTAGATAAAGTCGTAAGCCTGTAACTGTATATAAAGTCTTATGTGTCTTTGCTAAAGGGTAAAGGTCCTCCTTTTACTCTAGTAAAGGGAGTATTAACCTCGTGTTGATGCTCAATATAATTTGTAGCACTGACATCCTCTTTGTATTTATAATATACTAGCAGCGCCCCGTGGTTTCACACCCTTTGTACCCGTTCCCGTTCATTTTCACGATAAAAAATAGCCTATGTCCTTTCACAGGCTCTGGACTAACTGTGTACCTAATTTCATTTGAATCGGTTTAGTAGTTTTGGCGTCTTCTTCTTCTTCATCGAGTGGATGGCCACCCTGATCCCTGGCCAGTCCTGGTGTCAAGAGTTATCGAGCCGCCAAAGGCCTCTGACATGGCTAGTTTTGGCGTGAAAGCGTAACAAATATACAGAGTTACTTTTGAATTTATAATATTAGTTAGCATTTATATACTACACGCCTTATATCTCAAATTTTACTAAACAGTTTTAAACTACTGCCTATACTATATTTAACTTATAAATCATGTTACGTTATTTATAGAAAAAGACTTGTAAAATATATAGAGGGACGAGTGAAAGTTCGCTTTCTCAAGGATATTAATAAAATTATAATAATTATCATGATAATATATACATTCTGAACCAGGCCCAGCGTCACGGTAATGACATCTCACCTCATTTATAACTTGAATCAATCAACGATTACATCTAATATTATGAAAAGAGTATTTAAGAGAGCATTACTCTCTTATATATAAATAAAATATATTTACATAATAAAAACTAACTAAAAAGCTAAAAATGTCTTTGTAACACACTGATACACTTCGCTTTTATTTTACATTTTTATCTGACGTTTCGGCCCCTTTACAGGAACCGTGGTCACAAAATTCTCAATAAAGATAAAAATGTAAAATAAAAGCGAAGTGTATCCGTAGACGTAGTTTCAATTCAAAATCTTTGTAAGAAGTATATAATTGTCAAAAATTAACTTCAATTCAAATGAGACCTTAATAAGTGTATTATAAGAACCTATGTACAGTAAAATTCCTTCTGAAAGGCCAAAAAGCTACCTACATTATACATAAGGCATCTACGTACCTTAACTAAATGGCAACAGTATTTATCGTTTCATAAACTAAATTATCTATTCACTTAAACAGTTTGCATTATTAACACACTCGTTTATTTAAAAGTAGTAAATTAAACATTCCATTTAAAAAGCTATTAATGTAACTTTAACTTATGTTAAAATGAAAAATATTATGTGTTTAAGACGCTCGTAGCTCAAGCCCAGTAGTTGAATAGAATATACTCGTATAATAAAGCATGCAGATAAAATTATTTATTGCCTTTAAAGCTTTCAGCGTAAACGTTGGAACTAAGTACACAATATCTCAAATCAGATAGTATATTTTCTATATTCTTGTTTAGTACATATTATATAATATTCAGTTAACGCTTCATAAAGTGTTGTAATAAAATGTTATGGACATTGTTTATATAAATTGCAAGGAAAATTAGGGTTGAACGTAATGTTAATATACACATTACATCACACTCGTAAATAGCTTGAGATTATGAGATTTTAAAATGAGTTTACAAGCTTCAAACCAGCGAGTACGATAGAACGCAAGCAGGCCAGTAAATTAAGATGTATGACTTGTATTCTATTGAAGCCGCCGGTTTTTTTTTTTAAATTTATTTATTTAAGGGTAAACCATGAAAGTTTAGAAACTAAATACTAGACGTGTTTTCCCCTTAAAATCTTTGGTTTAGAATTCGCTCATTCGTAATTCATAAACTCACTCAATACTATTTCAACGCCTAATATGTAGATACGAGTAGTAGAATGCAGATACTTGGTTTTCTTCTGTTACAAATAACAAGAAAATTAACGAATGAATAATAAAAGAGATATACCATTTCGTTCATTCATCATTTCCTAGGGTATACATCTAAACTTCTTAATAAACTAACTCAACAACAAACTCAACACTACTCAGTAATAGAAACCCTACAATTTACAAACAAGCAGCCATAAATTAAGTCCCTCTATAACTAACCGACTGCACAAAGTCATAGGTCGAAACGACAAGTCACAACACACGGGATGTTCCGTTCCTCGTTTCTCTGCCCTTTACCGGTCCTCGTTTCACCTTTAAGGGAAAGCAAACACTTCCTAACATGCACTGTTGACAACAGCCTGTACAGACATGTTTCAGTAGTTTTAATAGTAAAGAAATACCGATTTGTAGTCACTTTCATTCGAAGATGATCTCGGTTTTCGTGTATGGGTGAGGTCGAGTCTGAAGCCAGTTTTCCTTATGGAGAAGTTTAGAGAATCAATTATCAATGTCGAGGTTTTTAATTGACGTTTGTTTTTTCTATCTAACTAATTGAAGGAGAAAGTTTGTGAGGATATTATGGTAGTTAATAGCTATAGGAGGTGCCAGGGACAAGCAATGGCGACGGTACTGGGAGATTCATTGAAAAGAACATTAGCTCTACAACTAAAAGTATGTGGTTGGTTTTTTAATCGTTATTTCCGATTGCTCGCCTCCACTGGAGCATTCTTCTAACGTTTGTTTAGGAAAGATTTAGATAAAATGAAGTATAGGTTTAGTTTACAACTTAGAAAATCACATAACACCTTAATTTATTATAAGAAGAGAGATTTTACATTCAAGGTTATTAAAACCGCAGATACAGAGAGTTCATCGCCGAATGAAATCACTAATTCCTGCAATGAGTCAAATGTGACTCAAATTGGGCGTGTCTTCTGCTCCACCTTATTTCTTCACATTGAAATTGAAATAACAATAAATATATAAAATGTTTTTCGTGCATAATTAATGAATCAGAGATATTATGCAATAACAAAGTAGAGGTGAAATAACAATATTTATGTCTAACAAGTGATAATCGTTTCGATTCAATTCATCACTAAACACCTATCATTATCTCTCTCATCTAACTACTGACAAGCTCTTATATAGATTACTAGCAGCCCAGTGGTTTAACCTAACCTAAACTGCACAAAATGAATGAACGATTGGCATTATAATCCGGTCAAATTAAACCAAAAAATGAGGGTGAGTTTGCATAAAGTCCCAACAAGCTGAAAATCAGGAAAATTGTTGAAAACATAATTATAAACAATGTGTAAAAGTTCCCCATCATTCCCGTGTATGGAATTTTTTTTATTCAAGGTCAAATGTCAAAAAAGAGTGTTTTTCGCGAATATCTGAAAAACGGTGCAATGTAGCAAAAAAAAGTGTATGATGAAATGAAAGCTTATAAAATTCTCTATAACTTTAATTCTATCCACTTTTTCCATATTCCAAACCGTTATTGAACTACACGCTCCAGAAATGTCAAAATTAAGGACCTCGGGCAGGTAACTATGGAGCCTGCCCCAATGCTCAACAGTGACATGACCCATGTCATTTGAAAGGTCTTGAAGAGTTGTACAAGTTACTCCTAGACAGTTATATCGAATTCGATGGCCAATTCGGTGTTTTCGACCACCGAAGAATTACCACTGGAGGTGCTGTGGAGCCTGGACGGAATGCTCAACAGTGACATGACTTACGCATTTGAAAGCTCTTACAAGTCACTTTTTGATAGTTATGTCGAAATCGACGCCAAACTCGGTGTTTTCGACCACCGAAGAAAAAACACTAGGTGTATGTGCAATAATGTGCAGTTGACCCTGATCGTATTGCTCAACAGTGACATGACTAATGTCATTTGAAAGCTCTTACAAGTCACTCCTTGACAGTTATATCGAAATCAACGACCAACTCGGTGTTTTCGACCACCGAAGTATCGACACTGATCGTATTGCTCAACAGTGACATGACACATATCATTTGAAAGCTCATAAAGAGTTTTATAAGTCACTCTTTGATAGTTATATCGAAATCGCCGTCCAACTTAGTGTTTTCGACCACCGAAGAATGGAGTTGGGCTATGCCATACCGAAGTATCGACGCTGATCCTAATGCTCAAAAGTGACATGGCCTATGTCATTTGAAAGCTCTTGAAGAGTTGTACAAGTCACTCTTTGACACTTATATCGAAATCGACCGCCAACGCGGTGTTTTCGACCATCGAAATATCGACACTGGGTGTATGTGCAGTTGACCCTGATGGTATTGCTCAACAGTGACATTACTTATGTCATTTGAAAGCCCTTGAAGATATGTCCAAGTCACTCCTTGACATGTCTATCGAAATCGACCGCCAACTTGGTGTTTTCGACCACCGAAGAATGGAATTTTCTCAAGGTCCTTTATTAACTAATGTGTACATATATTTTTTTATTTTTGGTTAAAAAACACCGAGTTAGCCGTCGATTTCGATATAAATGTCAAGGAGTGACTTGGATATCTCTTCAAGGGCTTTCAAATGACATAAGTTATGTCACTGTTGAGCAATACCATCAGGGTCAACTGCACATACACCCAGTGTCGATATTTCGATGGTCGAAAACACCGCGTTGGCGGTCGATTTCGATATAAGTGTCAAAGAGTGACTTGTACAACTCTTCAAGAGCTTTCAAATGACATAGGTCATGTCACTTTTGAGCATTAGGATCAGCGTCGATACTTCGGTATGGCATAGCCCAACTCCATTCTTCGGTGGTCGAAAACACTAAGTTGGACGGCGATTTCGATATAACTATCAAAGAGTGACTTATAAAACTCTTTATGAGCTTCCAAATGATATGTGTCATGTCACTGTTGAGCAATACGATCACTGTCGATACTTCGGTGGTCGAAAACACCGAGTTGGTCGTTGATTTCGATATAACTGTCAAGGAGTGACTTGTAAGAGCTTTCAAATGACATTAGTCATGTCACTGTTGAGCAATACGATCAGGGTCAACTGCACATTATTGCACATACACCTAGTGTTTTTTCTTCGGTGGTCGAAAACACCGAGTTTGGCGTCGATTTCGACATAACTATCAAAAAGTGACTTGTAAGAGCTTTCAAATGCGTAAGTCATGTCACTGTTGAGCATTCCGTCCAGGCTCCACAGCACCTCCAATGGTAATTCTTCGGTCGTCGAAAACACCGAGTTGGCCATCGAATTCGATATAACTGTCTAGGAGTAACTTGTACAACTCTTCAAGACCTTTCAAATGACATGGGTCATGTCACTGTTGAGCATTGGGGCAGGCTCCATAGTTACCTGCCCGAGGTCCTTAATTTTGACATTTCTGGAGCGTGTAGTTCAATAACGGTTTGGAATATGGAAAAAGTGGATGGAATTAAAGTTATAGAGAATTTTATAAGCTTTCATTTCATCATACACTTTTTTTTGCTACATTGCACCGTTTTTCAGATATTCGCGAAAAACACTTATTTTTGACATTTGACCTTGAATAAAAAAAATTCCATACACGGGAATGATGGGGAACTTTTACACATTGTTTATAATTATGTTTCGAACAATTTTCCTGATTTTCAGCTTGTTGGGACTTTATGCAACCTCGAATGTCTAAATTTACCGGGGTATTACACAAACATGTCTACGAGTTTCTTTGAAAAGGAAAACAAAAGAAGGTTTTCACTTGAAAGTTCTATCTATCACAACTTTGTCACAGTAATATAAATCAAAAACTTTGTGCCCATTTCGTAAATTATTTAAATTAATTCAGAATATTATATAATGTGCCATAAACCCTTTTGAAGCCATGCTGTGACATTACACTGCGTTAATATCAGATGCAACGAGGTGCCTCTTTGACCGAGAATAGAGATTACGTAAAATTCCACATATTTGTCAGAGATTTACGATTGTTAGAACTAGGACAATGGCGACCGAACAGTTGTTTTAAAAGATATAAAAGTTATAGAGATATTTAAAACATTTCTTAACCCAAGTTCATATTGGTAAGGTCGATTCCGATTATTGGTAAAAATAATTTATGTGTGTTCATAAATATGCATTTTTTTAGTTTTTGATACAAATGTTTATCAATAATTTTAAGAAAGTGTTTATGTATTTTTGAACCACAAATGCAACAGAATAAAATCTAGATTAGCAGTCTTTTACGACATTCAGGCATTATTTTAGAAACTTTTTTATTTTTCATATAATCTTCGAACGATGTATTAAATCAGAACAAATATGATATAACCACCGTACGACAGTGAAAGGCTATTAATTCATTATGATACCGATGCTCATAATATTAAGTTAGGCCACATTTAAATATTATATAACGGAAAATCATCGATGTATTCGTGTGTGTATTATACTATGTTATATTACAACAATCAAACCTCCTTATCAGCGTAGGTTGGCTGTCTATCTATATGGAAATGTGTTAATTTTTTATGTTTTATCTTTATATATTCATTTTATAAAGAAGATTTTTTCCTACTCAAAATATAAGGGTGCGACTAAATCTGGGAAATAAAGTAAACGCGATCTACAAAGTTTTCACGCTAGCGCACTCTATTGGATCGCGAATGAAACCACCACAACGTGTTCAAATCAAAGACAAATGACGCTCCAAAGGAGGCTTTTCTTACAGCCCGTTGGCACAGTGGCAGTGAGAGCGCTTACTGTGTCGGGGGTTGCGGGTTCGATTCCCGCCCGGAGTCAACAATATATGAAGACATAGTTGTTGGCGACGACGTCTGGGTGTTCATTATATATTCTTATAAAGTATTTGTGTATGTATAAGTAGTAGTATCAGTGAGTTAGATTCCATGACACAAGCTTAGAGCTTACTTTGGGTCTAATTAACCGTGTGTGAATTTGTCCAAGTATATATTATATATTATTATAAGTATATATTATATATTATTATAAGTATATATTATATATTATTATAAGTATATATTATATATTATTATAAGTATATATTCCCTAGAAAATGGAGCTTACAGTTTCTTTGCATATTGTTTAGTTTTGGATTCTTAGTTAATAAGATGGCTTGTGCCATAGCATGACTATGATATATATGACTAGTGAAACTGAAGTGTGTTTACAAAAATGAACATCCATAGTGTGTGTAGGTTTTACGAGTTTATTGATGGGCAATAATCTCTTGTAATCTTATGAAGTCTATGAGGCAATAAACTTGTATTAATAGGATTAAAGTGAGGTTATCTTTAGATTGCCCGAGATCACAAGCTGCAACGGCTATTTCAATAGAACACGATATATCTCAATTTCCTAATCACAATGCATTTTGAAAAGATATTAACAATTTTAATGCACTTTCAATTGAGTACTCCACTCTGTTTCCATTTCAACGCTCCCCATAACGTCGTTAAATCTAAACAACATTCCACTTAAATCTTTGGAAGACAACAAGAGATCATTGCCCATCAATCTAAACTCTAAACATAAGAAAAAACAGTCTAAACACTGGACTAGTCTCATAAATCATGCTCATGTGATCAGAAGCCGTGTAATTTAGCTGTTAAGGTTGATAAACTAAGAATCAACATAATTATGATAAACGAAACGAGAATACAATTAGCATTAATTCGTTTATTCTGAACAGATGTTACGTGTTGTCTTTCATTAAATATTAATTAGTTGACACGCGGGCAGATTATTGTTGAGCATAACATTGTAACATTGTAATAAAAATGAGATACATTCTAATGAATCTAACGAGATACATTATAATGAATCTAACGAGATACATCTTAATGTATCTAATGAGATTTATCTGGTTGTAAATATGTGCAATGAGAATGTGAGTCAATGAATCTGTGAATGAATGTAGATCTAATATTTAGTACAATTCGAGTTGGTCCGAACTAAAAAAATACACGTAGTCATATCCAAAGTGACATAGACATTTCTATAAATACACGCTCAATATGATGCAAATCTACGCTGAAGACACTGAAGAAAAATCTTTGGAAGGAAAACTATCATATTGAGAATAATCTAGTAATGTATATCATACGGTATACTCTTTCAGTAAAGAACCTAAATTCAAAAAGATAAGGTATCAATGAATTGTATTTCCTAAATTCATTATTTAAAAAATATAAGTGAGCTTACAATTGAGCATCAACCAATGTAAAGGTACATATCCAATAAAGTGGTGCAGAGCACATTTGATCAATAACAACGCACAGAAATTCAAAATTTTTTCTCAATTTTTCTTTCTTTTTTTCAATCTTTAATCAATTTGAGAACCAAATTGACTAAACATAGTATGAGTATATCACTCTGTTCTGCTTCTATCGAAACACACCTTATGCTTTTAAGTAACAGGCTAAATATGCAATCGAAATCAGTAAACCCCGTTGATGTCTTTTGTTCCGAATATGTAACGCAAGATAACTACTACCGTTACATATGGTTACATCTATGTACATTGAACTTTTATGTAGATAATGTTGTTAGTACGCACTATTAAAATAATTAAAACAGTTTTATTGTTACTTTTAGCTATTGTTCTAAAATAATGGATAGCAGGAAACGGAAGTGAGGAAGTCAAGTTATTTTACTTAACAATGGTATCGTTTGTTTTGATGACAATTTGTACTTTTAATAAATTTGTAGATTTAATAATAGTGTGTAATGTTATTAAATTTAATAACTAAATTTATTTGCACAACAACCTAAAGCATATATAATTTATTTTTCATACGTTTCAATTTCTTAAGTAGGTATTGTTTTGTTTTTATCATTTTCTTTTTTCAAAATGAAGGCATCCATTTTGGCTCCAAAAATGAACCGATTAAATAAATAACTTAGTAGCTATTTTTATCATTATAATTACTTTTTATTGTTAATGATAGATATTTATACCACTAAAACATTATTAAGAAATGTCCAAACGAGATTCAAATCATAATTTATTGAATTTCTTGGTCCCTAAATGTCGCCCAAAATTAACTGTTTCGTAACGACCGCCTAGCTCTATTGGCAACATATCAATAACCAATATCTCAATAAATTCTCATATTTATAACAATATTTCCAAATCCGGTGGGAGGTCGACATTACCTAATGAATGTAGATTAACATAAGATAGTTTCATCACAATTGGTATATCAGTTTTCGGTGGGTAGTGACAATAATGCAATAGATAATTTGGAAGATTAATTTGTTTGTTTTTCGTTATTTTTCTGGTTAGGCAAATAAATTAGATATTTATGAAAATGACTTGTTTTTATAAACTGAGAGGTTCTGTGACAAATTTTTCGATATGAGTATTTCAATAGCTGGTTAGTATTATTTTTATGTAAAGTAAGTATACGAGTACACTTTGAAAATAACTTATTTTTTCTGTTAAACAGTTATTTGTAATTTATTTCAATAATTTTTCTAATTGTTGCTACTTTTTACCATGTATTTTTTCTTATATAGATAAATTATTAATCAAAAATTGTTAAGATTACTTTCTGAATTCCATTATTCATGTACCTACCCAAATAACTACTAGTTGAAATTTTATATTATTTATTTGTTATATAAATTAATGTATGCATTAGTCATTAGGTAACATAATTGATATGCTAAACCTTATGAATGTAATAAAAACTGATATAATTTGATTAAAATTGTTAAACCATCCATTCCATTAATAAAAAAATATATTTTTTAGAAATCCTTAGCCTCATGAAAATGTAATTAATTTTGCAATCGGTATAAAATCCTATATCAAAACGATGAAACATTTTTAATAAATCCTGAAAGAAAACTAACCAAATCCGACCTCTTATTTCCAATTCAAGTAAAAAAAAATCAGTGACTTACGTAATGCTGTACGGCATACATCTTAATAAAGTGTTTATATCACTGTTCACTCAATCCTCACATCACAGGGTTGTCCTGAGGGTTTACCCGACTGCGGTGAAATGAAGTTCAAGGCTAGACACTGCAATGCTTATATACGGGGGTGGGCACCGTGACTGCATCTATGTGTGCTACTTGCATTCGTTCATGGATACGCTTGGGTTGCTGCACACTGACGTAAAGTCAGGGGCTGTCAAAGTTTGGTATGTAACCTTTGTGGTTGGTTTCATGGAGTCTCGATTTTTAAGTTTGGAACGAATGTTCACTTTTGTAACATCTGTGATTGGTTTAAAGAGAGTTTGTGTTCTGTATATTTCTATAATACTTTTACTACTGGTCATATATCTTATCGTCTAAAGCTAATAGAAGAATAAAGTCTGTCCAGACTTACTGGGGCGTCTGCAATTAGTCAATTGTATGAACTATTTAATATATTAATTTATATATAAATACCTGTGATGTTTCTCCATGTCGATTGTCTACGCTTAATTTAACAATCTATCACTATACCTTTCACTCTATCTTATAGTATAGATAAACCAAATCCATCCCTTTCTCGTAAAAAAATTTTTTTTACGAGAAAGGGATGGATTGGATATTTTCCTATCATAGTTGCATAACAGAAAAGTTTGAGAGCCTCTGTCGATGCTAGTTTCAGAGATTACTGGCACTTCCACGCCTGCAGCTACGCTACGGACTCGGAAAGGAAACGTTTACTCAACGTTACATAACTCACTTTCCTGTCTCCCCTTGAGCAATATTAGGTGTATCGGTTACGCACATTATTTATCTGTAGGGCTCTTTAAGCGTAGCTGAGTTTCCTTGCATTTCAGAAACAAATCACTCCGAGTTCAACATCCCACAAAATTGAAAGTTTAAAGTAAGTACGTAAAAAACAAAGTAAGCTTGTTATCTCCCGGCTGGCAAAAGCTTTACATTTCACTGATTATATCAGTGCAGAAAAGAGGGAAAAAGTAAGTACGTATCCCAATTAAATGTGTCCTTTGTGGGATGCGTGGTATATGTAAATGAATGAGGTTGTGATTCGTCTTAATGGCATTGAGTCACAACGCCTTCCGAGGGTGCTATGGTAGAGCGATGCGGCGATGACTATTGTTTAACCGATTCAAAAACCCAAACAATTTGGCTGTTATTGTTGGTGGTTGTTATTTACAGAATATTTGGTCTATAATTTCCCGTTCGTTAAGAACTATTGTCACCATGATACTCTGTAGTAACTCGCTATAATCATTTTTTTAAACAAAGTATAGTCAAATAATATTACCAAATGAATTTCGTTAGTTTTCTAACGGGCGTTTAGTGATATGAGATATGATCAAGATTACAGGGAGTTTAATTAAGCCAAGTTACATTACTTATAACCCTAGCAAAGGTCACTTCAAATGTACTGAGAAAGTTAATTAAGATGTATTCCATCTTCGCTTCAATTTCTAACTTGATATTCGTTTCATAAATTACCATGAAGCGTACAATATACTTAGAAACTCAAAGGTTATTTAACTAACATCTATGTCTTAATAATGAGCATTTTCTTAGAAACTAATTGCTTAACAAATATGGTTTGTTTTGTAATTAGATAAGGTTCTATGTAGTGCAAGTAATAATTTGTTCAGCGCGTTTGAAAATTTCAAAATGGCCGATGAATTCTGATAAAGATTGAAAGATGTGTGCTGTTGCATTCTATTCAATTCGTTGACTAAAATAAAACACTTGCAATTTACCCAATAAAATTATTATTACCTACTACTATCCGTAAGATAAGGCCGGAATATAATTATTAACCTATTATCAGCTACTCCTAACGGCACAGGTGGTTGCGTAACCAACTGGATTTGGCTTCCCTTTAATTTTCTCCATAACTTGTGATACACACGAGCGCCTAGGAAAATAATAAAAGCATGTTAGATATAAGTTAAAAAAGTTTTTATAAACTTTTTTGTTACTTTCAAAAGAGGTTTTGCTCTTGGGTTTTTTAAGAGTATGACTTGATTAAATGTTTGTGATAAATTTGCCTTGCTGTACATCCATGGTAAAATATCATAATAAAATTGTAGAAAAAGAAGATCTTTCAGATGATCAACCTCACATTTCTAAAATAAAATCTAAAATAATATTTAAAAAAAACTTCTGAAGGCAAACGAACAAAGAAGACATCTCTATATACTTACCACCAGATTTTTTCGCTTATCCATTTCACAATTCATACAACTAAAAGATTAGTTAGTCAATTTCACAAGCCGTATGCACCAACTATAATGATTACTTACTATCCAAGCCTACTAGGTTTTCCTGGTTCCTTGTAAATGCTACTCTTGTACCGGAAAACGCGAAAACTGGCCGGAAAATGAGAGTGAAATGCCGATACCCAGTCACCCAACCCTAGATAAAACATTAAACAGGACTGACTACTTTTTAACCGACTGCGATCGCAATTAGTAGGCTTTCCTGATCTGCCTTTTACTACTCTTGGGTAATTAGGCTAAAAATAGTACCGTGTTGTAAAGAGGTGATAATATTTTATGGGTATGATATAGCTTTGGCAATGTTTAAGGGAAATCTTCGCCCATGAACTTAGGACAGTTTAGAAAAACATATAGCTTTGTTGAAAAATAATACCTATTGTCAACCCTTGATAACGACAAAAGAGTGTGTTATAAGTTTGATGTGACACGGCTGTAACACCGTAGAAATGGACTAAAGATGGTGTAGTGTTTTCAAAGCCTATGTAATCGATGTGATGTGGCATTCTTAGTTACAGGATACAGCTTACTTTTTCCGGGGTTGGCGGTTACTTGTTTCAATGTTATTAACTACTTACGTACGCTGCACGTATACACATATATAGTTGGACTAGCAACGTCCCTCAGTTTTTCCCGCATCGCGCCCATTCCCGTGGGAATTTCGGTATAGAAATCCATTACAAAAAGAATTGTTGAAATCGCAATGGTAGTTTTCGAGATTAGCGCGTTCAAACAACAAAAAATCAAGTACTCTAAGTCTACTAGTACTAGCAGTGCCCTGCGTTGTGCCAGTTACAGCGGGAATTTCGGGATGAAAAATAGTGTTTAATCTTCCTGTTGAATGTGACTGACTGTTAAATTACAAAAAGAATTATTCCAATCGGATAGGTAGTTTTCGAGAAGGGCGTTCAAACAAACAAAACACCAATAATCAAATATTTAGTTTTATTACTTTACTAGCAGCGCCCCGCGGTTTTACCCGCGTTGTGCCCGTTCCCGTGGGAATTTCGGGATTTTTTTTACATAAAAACCTTCCTCTTGAATCACTCTACCTATTACAAAAAACCGCATCAAAATCCGTTGCGTAATTTTAAATATTAAAGCATACAGACAAACAGACAAACAGACGCGATTTTGTTTTATACTATTTAGTGATTAAAGATAGATTAATCTCACTGGTACAATAATATAAGATTATTATTGGGACAAAGGGTAATAGTCTACAAAATTTCATTTAGTTTCAACCGTAGTATCGACCTGTGGTCCAACAGGGTCCTTCTGAAGCCGACAAGCAAAACATTTCTCTTACATGTCAGTCAGTATGCACATCTTTCGTCGCGGTTCCGGTACATTTGTTTACTTTTATAACGCCTACATAAAAAGCTTACGCAAAGCTCTACTTCATTTAAAAGCTTATAATTACATAGTTGCAATAAATACCAATCAAAATACAAAAATACTAATACATATATTATTAGTCTTTTTGTATCTTGAGTTGTATTTACTTCAAATATGCTATTTTAAGTATAAAATATTTTTTTAATCATACTCAGAGATGTCAATTGCTTTCTTAGTAGAGATTAAAATGTAATGTATTAAAATTTACGACAATAAGTCAAGTGTCGATTTATAACGGACGTCTCTGAGAACGGAAGTCATTCTAAAGAAAATACCAGTAGTCCCTTACGTTTTGTGTTTCATTGCTTTATGTTAATAACAATTAAAAAATACTGCCTGTTATATTCTGAAAGGCAAAATCCTCTTGCTAATGATGTTATACTAAAATCTAATCTTATTATTTAATATTAAGTATCCACAAACTAACACAGCAAACTGATTTTAATACCATTATACATCTTACCGGAAAAAAACACTGTGTAAACGCGGGAGTTTGCTCTATAAATATAAATCTACTTTTAATAGTCATTCTATTAAACATTGTGTCCATTCTAATCATAATCTTACTTTCAGGGATCTGAAAAAGTGACATTAAAGTATGATTAACGTCTCCTAACGCTCGAATAATACAGTCAATTTAGTTTAATAACTAACAATGTGCTCGTTCGTGTTAACGTTCGATTTAATAATCATATCGAGATGTTTCTCTGACTACGAAATAAAACACTGGTAAGACACCATTTTATTAAATCATATAATTTAATTCAAGGTACAAATTCGTCATTATTGCACATTCCAGCGAATACAAATAAATAACTACTTAAAACTATAAATTCTAACAATATTTTAACAATTATCTTAGTACTTACAAGTATTTTACATTTTCAAGTGCATTTTGTATAAAAATCAACAAAAATCTGGTTAACATGTTAACAATCGATAATACTCATTCAAAACCTAAGTATATTTACAATTTCTAGAATAAATTTATGAACTACGATGATTTTTTCTTCTCCACTCTCTCAATTTTTCTCGAGTGCATCGGAGTGCTGTCACGTTTTTCTGGTTTCGCCATTCTTTTGGGGTGCGAGTGGTAGTTTCTAGGATATGAGGGAGCCTTCTGTTTACCTACAGGTGGAACATGTTGAGGCCCTAAAGTGTACTCAGCTTCAGGATTGTAATGCTGATGATAATTTTGAGAGAACGCTGACACGGAATGAGAATCCACATACATCACTTTCTCAGTAGAAGGGTTTGTTAGGAAAGTTTTAGGAACCATTATGTTGTAAGGTGATCTGTACTTCGAAGAATACGGCATAGGAGTGACGTAGCTGACGGTTTGAATGGCTCCTGTGTTCTGCGACTGAGTGTAGCTAACTGGTAATACCGTGGCGATGGTGTGGTCTTTACTCGGGTAGTTCTCAGACAGGGTGAGACCATGGTTGTCCTCATCGTCACTTTGCTGCTGGTAATGATACTTCTGTTCGTAGCTCACTTCAGGTTCACTATGATGTTGTTCTTGGGAGTATTGCTCAGGTAAAATGGCTAGAGTTTCTTTCTGGACATCGTTATGAGTGTAGTACTCCTGAGCTGGTTCCGACTCATGAACACTATCGTAAGCTGGTGATGAAGACACGATGTTTCCGTTCTTAATGAAATCGTAAGCCAGTTTTGCAGCTTCATGACTTACTTGAGGAGCATGATGGTAAGTTTCACTGTCAGATGTGTGAGATTCTTGATGGCTAACTTGTGGTACGGTGTCGTATTGTACTTCAGACGGAATGTGGGAATGGGTTTCATGTGAAACTGATTCATGGGAGTTATGCTGTTGGGGTTGCACGTAGTAGGTTTGAGGCAAAGCCGTTTGAGGCAAGTACTTATAGCGCTGTTCAAACTTGTGCTGGTGAGGCGCTTGGAACATAGAATGTCCATGAGAGGTGGAATGATGAGTATAACTTGAAGGGTATTTAGCCATCACTGGCTGCACAGCGGAGTACTGCACTCCAGAGTGCGCTGACTGAGTATAGGCTGGTTGGAAATAAGGCGTAGGGAAATGCTGTCTATAGTGAGAATGAGAGCCAGTGCTGAAACTTCCATGGCTCGGTAAAAGGGTGTCTCTATAACTTGTTACTTGGGGAGCAACAGAGTATCCGATCTTTTTGAAGTACTGGTTCACCAAATCTTGTAAATTAACGTTGTTCAAATATGTTGACAGAGGGTAGTTGGATGGCAGGTTAGCAAAGAGTTCAGCGGTAGGGTTCCTAAGGGAAGAGCTTGGTATTCTCAACACCAATACTGGTACGACTCTTTGGTCTTCTATGTTTGAACCGTGATGACGGAGATGTTCGTTTGTCAGTCCCACGTTTTGGTACTCAGGGTTTTTCAGCAACTGCGAAGGGTCAACGAAGTAATTTGGCATTACTGTGGGGAAGTTACCACTAAGGCCTGATAGCTCATGTCCATTGTATGTCGTGTACAATGTTGAGGGTACGTAAGCATGTGCTTGACCATGAGAATGGGAAACATCAGCATACGAAGGAGGTGGAGATACTAATCCTTTAACGTTATCATAGTTCGTCTTAAATTCATTTTTGGGTTTAGGATAGTCATAACCTTCTTTCTCATCGTTTACTGTTACAAGTTCAAAAGCTCTTGATGGTTGGATTTCGACATTAGTTATTGAGGTATGTCCCTTAGTTGGCGGAATATCTTCTTGGGAATACGGATAGATCATAAACTTGCCCTGATCTTCTGTTGGTTTTCCAAAGTAAGAGTAACTGTATCCAGAGTTTGTTTTGTAACCGTATCCTAAGTTAGCATCAATGGTTCTTTTGCCTTTACCTTTAGAGTCTGTATCGTTTACGATTTCAATAGCAATAACAGCTGGGAAAGGTAATTTTCCGTCGGTTTTTGGAACATTTTTTAATTCAACTTCAATCTTCTTTTTATCCTTAGATTCTGTCTTGACATTGAACTTTGCTTCGACGTCTCGTAAGAATTTTCTTTCTTCGTCTGTTAAACTAGTGTTCACTGGTTTGTGTTTCTTAGAGTCTACTTTATATTTCTTGGGTTCAGGCTCAGCGATTGTCGTGGCGATGATCGCGCAGAAAAATATCTGGAATTAGAAAAATATGTTTTTAGGCATGTAAACTTTTTGTAAATTATATAATTGGCAATATAAACGTTTATCCTCTTCACTATATTGATAAGTGAGATGATTTATCTGATAAAACAACGTATAGGGCAGGTTTTTCAGGTTTTAGCATAGCAAATAATGCTACAAATTACAATCCCGTGCAATTAACACTAAATCCTGTTCCAGAAATCTACATTTAATACACGGAAGAGCGAAGCACTTACTGCCTCTATTTCGTAATTTAATAGGTTATACAGAAAAAATACTTCTTAGTCCTGGATAAATTAAGTTGACATAAAACCTCAGACGAACAAATAAACCGACCAATCAAACAATTTCCTTAAATCATAATTAAATTACATTAACTGATTAAACTATTCGACGATTCTATTCGAATATCAATTACATCAGTAACTCATCATAGGTACGCCAGATATTTAAGCCGGCTCATTAAGCGTTGCGTGTGCGCCACTGTTCGCTGTTCACTCTCTAAACGCGGCACAATTAGGTAACGTAACATTATCTTACTTCGCAGTATTCCATCATTCACTCATATTGTGAAATTCTGCTATAGCATATGACTATTGTTGCTTGAATTTATAGAGCAATGCAAGAGTAGAAATTATATATATACGAGTACTAGCTGATCCAGCAAACTTCATACCGCCATTTTTTTATATTTGTTATTGTGTCTGTCAAGTAATAGACAAATAATTTGCAATAAAATAATATTGCGACTATAAATTGAGATGTAATCTTTCAAGTTGGATCAAATTGCAGATCCTTCGTGGACAAACAACGTGACACGTAATTTTAATATATAAAGATGGTCAAATGATATACAAAGACGAGTAGGAACTGAATTTGTAACTTTTTCTTACTTCCTTTTATAAACAACTTCACAAACAGTTCTTAATTCTTATGTAAAAATGTATTAACCTATTATGTCCGATTGCTGAGCAAATGTGGTAATTAATCATAATGAGGTAATTAATTAATTAATCAAATTCGTATGTATATTTCATTTGTTTTAAGATCGTTAATTCGTATCTCCATCGTTATGAACTGATATTAAATCCATTCAGTATATTGAAGGGTATTCTACAAGAAGTTACATTTTAACACGTATTCGTGTCTTCATAAAAATCTTCTTTGAAGTAGCGGTCTCTTCAATTCTCTTGTCCACTCACCAATATTTCTTATTATTATAACTCTTAATGATTACCGGACTATGTACTATACATAAAGATATGTACAGGTATGTACACAGTTATTGCAACCTCTGTGTATGTCTTTTTAACAAGAGTTAGCATTATGCACTTGGCTAACAATTTGCATGCCGTAATATCGTTGTAACATTATAACTAGTAAAATGCCAAACAAAAATTATGAAATAATTTCAATAGCTCGTCTTTTTAAGTTTGCAAATACTATTTCGTTTGCAATAGAAGATTTGTCCACTTGACATTTAATTTAATTTGCTATTACTTGGCTTTATCGGTGATTTACAATGAAAAATGCTAGATCAAGATTTATAACCGACTTCAAACGCCGAAGGCGGGGTCTCAATTCGTTTTGTGGTCTGACTTTTAACAGACTTCAAAAATTAAAGAAGGAGGTTTCAATGCGATTGGTATTTTTTTAAAATAAAACATATACGTTTTAATTTAGAACCCAATAGGTATACAGTTACAGGAACTAGCTTTTGAATTCGGTTAACATTGGGACCATCCTAAGTCAGCGAATCATATTTTGAAAATCCTTTTAGTATAGCCAGACATTTTCAAAAAGGGTTTCTAAAAGACAGTGACATAAGATCCTATGTCCATTACCTACAAATAAAAACATAAATTGCTCTAGTTTTTAACGGTGGTCAAACAAACAAATAACTGAGATATATTAAGGTCCATAATGCAATTAGAATTTAAAAATATACTTCAAACAAGGAAGACAATTTCTCTACCTACGAAAACCTCGAGTCACTCTTATTAAAAGCATCCCAGTCATAACATAACCAAGTTAACTAACAGAGTAAACACGCTCGTAATATATTAGGAACAGTATAACAAACATGAGAACTCGTTGAGTACAGCATCTGGCAGAAAGTTTTACCCATCGACCTTTGAAGGACGGTCGGGTAGTTCAAGCTTAGTTCAGGTTTCAAAAGCGTTACGTAATAGTTTTCGCCTTGACACAACGACCGAAAAGTTAGCTGTAAACTACACATCAGTAGTGTGACACATAATAAGGGCTTAGAAAATAAAAAAAATCACATGTTCCATGACCGAATGACCCAATACTATATTAAATTATCTTCAAATACACTACATTAAAATTGATCCACTCTTTTAAGAAACCACCATTTAGAAACTAAACTTATGAGTAACTATGAATGAGCATGTTTGTTTATAAAACCATATATGTGTAAGTCTACTTCTTTTTGGGTGTGGATTAAAAATGGAATCTAGTCAATCAATCATCCTCCCAAGGTCGATTGGTAACCCACTGAAATAATTAGGTGAAGGTGAAATCATTAGCCCTTACACTGTCACCCCTGATGGGTAGAGCTATCTGCTACTATCTACATAATATGTACAACTATTCACGTCCGGTTGCGCAATCGTTTTCTCGACTCGCCCCCGTAAGCTTTCCACGACCCCTTTGCCCCGGCTCCGACGCAACACTGTGCGAATCTCCAACTAATAATTATTGTTTATTACATGTTACGTTAGTTTTGTAACGATTAACATCTGTTCAGTGCAGGTGTGGCGGGTGGCACTAATTGTGGGAAAGGTATTGGGTCAGTTGATGTATTATTTATGGAGTTATCTTTAAAAAATATTATGAGGTGATATAATAAATCAATCATTTAACATAACCACGTAAGTAAATGATTAGAAATTGATGTAAAAAGGTCAATGATGATGATGATAACCTAGCTACATAATTTTTGATATACTCAGACCCACGAAATAGAGATTCGCTCTTCCATGTCCTAACCTTATTTTCTGAATATTACTAGGTATACAAAGTTTTCATGATTTATTATTATTATTCTGTACGTGTGTTCTCTACTCTCCTAAACGACTAGACCGATTTGAATGATTTTTTTCAGTATGCGTTTGGGCACCCTGGATGGTTAAGATTCACACTAGCGACATCTATTGGGTCGCGGGTGGAAACACCGCGCTGGACAGCTAGTGTATATTTATGTATATTGTTTGTTTTTCGTAGTTATTAGCAACTCACCTTCGCTTTGGTTAATGGACATTGCAAGAAATCTTTCAGGATATTTTGTTTGTGTTTAACACGAACACACAGAAACACTCGGCGAGAAAAAATTTGTTCTAAATATTATGAAACATATATATACGTTTCAATTAAATCCACACATACACATTCCTTACACTTTTGTATTGACCATCTGTATATTTATGACAATATTTATATTGTACCTAATTACATTTTCAATAACTGCGTTACGAGCTATTAATTATAGAACATAAACCGACGTTTAAAGATCCAGAATAGCAGTATTATAAACGACAACACTTTAACTAGACAATTACATAAGGAGTGTGTAATTTACACGCTATTAAATTAAGATGTCTCAGCGACATTTCATTTATTTATGACCCGTAATTAAATGGCGAACGAAAATAATATCCATTCAAAATTATCTACTTTCACATAAAATGTCGACTATATAGCCATGATTGATGACTTGATTAATCATATAAAATTATATACCTACATACGGTGGTTACAGTTATATTGGTCGTATAATATAACTAGCAGCGCTCCGCGGTTTTACCCGCGTTGTACCCGTTCCCGTAGGAATTTCAGGATGAAAAGTAGTCTATAACCTTCCTGTTGAATGTGGCTATCAATTACAAAAATATTTTTTGAAATCAGAGCAGTAGTCCCTAAGATTTGCGCGTTCAAACAAACAAACAAATAAACTCTGCAGCTTTATAATATTACTAGCAGCGCCCCGCGGTTTTACCCGCGTTGTACCCGTTCCCGTAGGAATTTCGGGATGAAAAATAGCCTATAACCTTCCCGTTGAATGTGGCTATCTATTACAAAAAGAATTATTCAAATCGGTTCAGTAGTTTCTGAGATTAGCGCGTTTAAACAAACAAACAAACAAACAAACAAACAAAACAAACTCTTCAGCTTTATAATATTAGTATAGATTAGTACGAGTATAGATATAGGTGTGAATCTTATTATTTTAGAGATAATTCAAGATGAATTCCTACGGGACAGGACACAACGCGAGTATAACTGCGGGCTAGTAGATCATAAAAGGCTTGCAGTATACCTTCTAACAAACTTCCTCAACAAACAAACATTATAGATCTTACGTAATAGAAGAAGACGTACAAATACAAAATTCGCAAATTTGCAGTTCAGTGCTAAATAAAAGCAAACGAGGGCCAATTATACCGTTTTATTTATAGTTTGTTTAACCGGGAACGGTGTATACGATGGTTGATGATACAAAGAGAAAGTAAAGGATTGCAACATGAATGCAAACCGCTTCCTCGTCGGGTCAGCTTCGACGGTCGGTTAACTGTAACTATTGTTTAAACTTTGACTCGTGAGAGCAAAGTCTGTTGTAGAAAGAATTAACTAAAACAAAAGTGAATTGATGAATGGATTAATTGCAGTAAAATAAAACAATTTCACACATGCTTTTTTCATATTTTGTATGAAAAAATAATGTTTTGCTTATTATATTTAAAAGAAAAATAGTATTAACTTGATATTAAAAAATCGAGAAGAGTAGTGAGCATGGAGATCTTTGCCCAACTGTGGGATGATATAGGCAAACAGTAACAGTTTAAAAAGTAAAGGTTACTTTCATCATGACATTTTAACGAGAACGGTTACAACACGCATAAAACTGCGAAGCTCGGCTATCTACGAGTATATACAAGGTAATCTTTTATACAATATTATCAATTGAAGACAGATCATTATCAAGATATCATTATTTCATTCAAGCCCATTGATCTTATTCAAACGATCACGTCGCCTTACTTATTACCTTTAACTGCGTGCGTAATCGTTAACGTTAGTTAATATCTCGTTACGCTCTTCACTATCGCATAATATCATAATGTGAAAATAAATTGCCATTATTGAAGCGAAATGCCTCGTTTGTTTTGGATTTCGAGTAGTTATCGTTCCATTTGGACTTAATTTCTTTTTGAAGTGACTTTTTATGTAAAGTCCTTATGAAATGTGCTATTGTTACGTTAGTACTGTGATCCGAATGAAACTCATGTCATCATACAACATGAAGTTAAATAAAATAAAATAAATAAAAAGACGTTTATTGCCATACTAATCTATACTAATATTATAAAGCTGAAGAGTTTGTTTTGTTTGTTTGTTTGTTTGTTTGTTTAAACGCGCTAATCTCAGAAACTACTGAACCGATTTGATAAATTCTTTTTGTAATGTATAGCCACATTCAACGGGAAGGTTATAGGCTATTTTTCATCCTGGAATTCCTACGGGAACGGGCACAACGTGGGTAAAACCGCGGGGCGCCGCTAGTAATTGAATACAAATTAAAAATGGTAGCTATATAAAAAAAAGAAAATAATTAAGTACAGACAAAAGGAAAAGACCTCAGCTTGAGTTGTGTGGACACTGAGTTCACACAACGCTGGTTTTCAGTTCTTCCTAGCTCCCTGAGATGTGAGGCGGGATTTGGGAGGAAGTTGACGGTTATCACCAATAGTATAGTATTAGTATTAGCATGTTATGTCCTACTATGTGCCAAACACCTTTCTTCTCACTGAAGATTTATGTACAGTGAGTAAGGATAAGCGTTAACACAACTTTATCATCATGTAATGATATCATGTGAAACTAGCTTCAAACCGCGGTTTTACTTGAAATTATGGGTGGGAAGAGATGTCATTAGTTTATAATACCTGTTTGAAAACCTTATTTTCTATCTATACCAGTCAGTTAGTGATAATCGCAATAATATGTTATGCAATATTCAAAAGCTCGCTATAATTATACAGCTGGGTACCTATGATATTAACGTTAATTAGTAATAGAGGTAATTAAAAATTAAATTAATTACGTAAGTCATAGTTCAACCGGACCTGCGTCCGTATTCGGCAGAACTACATAATATGTGTATAGTGATGTAACGGATATTCGCATTCGCATTCGCATTCGCGAATATCCGCATATTTTTCAATATTCGCATTCGCATTCGCATTCGCGAAAATTATGCGAATGTTTAGCGAATGTTTTTAATAATCAAAAAGGAAATTATTATATGCATTGCATGCATATGAAATAAATGATGATATGAAATACAATAGATAACACTTAGATATTATTATTAAATCATACTTCTACATTCTAAATTTAAGTCTCATTTATGAAAAAAAGAACTTCAGAGATCTTATCAAGTCTAACATTAATCAGCCTTGTTCTATCTAGGTTTGTATTTATTTAGTAGTATATTATTACTTTACAACCATTTTAAATAACGTTTACAATTTATATTTACTAAAAAACTAAACAATTACTTAAAACAAAATTATTAAACTTTATATATCTAATGTATTAAGTACTAGCAGCGCCCCGCGGTTTTACCCGTGTTGTGCCCGTTCCCGTGGGAATTTCGGGATAAAATGTAGCCTATAGCCTTCCTCGATAAATAGACTATCTAACAGTGAAAGAATTATTCAAATCGGTTCAGTAGTTTCTGAGATTAGCGCGTTTAAACAAACAAACAAACAAACAAACAAACAAAACAAACTCTTCAGCTTTATAATATTAGTATAGATTAATAACCTTTGGCTTTAAAAGTACCTATATTTTTTCATTGCACTTTATGTATCTGAGAAATGAAATATAAACTTAAAAAACAAAACAACGAATACTTAACTAGTATTTGTAATAAACCTTTTTCAAAAACTAAAATTATAATTATTTTTATTTTAAACTAAAGTTTCTAATACTTGTTATGTTAACATTTGGTTTCAATTGCAAGTTATTTATTTAAATATAAAAATAATGATATAAGTATAAGAAAGTAAGAATGTGTGTGATTTACTCATGTTTTTATGCCACTTTGTCCCTTAAATATCAGTTAAATTTGAAAAATAACATAAAACTAAAAATAACCTCAAAACAAAATAAAACTTTTAGAATGAATTTTCTGTGATTATATTCATTCAATTAACCAATATCAGCTCGGCTATGTTCAAAATATATATGGCCGACACGAAACGTCAAACCTGTCAACCATTTTACGCGCGCTTTTTTGAAATTTTAAAATATTCGCATTCGCATTCGCATTCGCGAATGTTGAAGATAAATATTCGCATTCGCATTCGCATTCGCGAATGTGAAAAATACAACATTCGTTACATCACTATTACCAAGCCTACATAATGTAACCTATTGATATTAATTAATGTCCCATTAAAGTTAAACTAAATGTATTACAATAATATAATTACATTCCGCTACCGGTAGTGTCCAAATATTACACAATTAATTTATTATATAATTAAATTTATAAGAGGCTCTTGCCCTGCAATAAGACATTACATGGCTCAGGTTTGAGATCACCAAGCCGCATGAGGCCAGCGTGATGAATGCGCCTAATCCTCCTCAGAGGCCTTTGCTCAGCTGTGGGTCATTACAGGCTAATACTTATTACCTTAAGAGATTATTAGCTGATACTTTACTTTTTTTTCATTTGCATCATATCGTTTTAACACTGGGACCTTTTGGAATGTCGCTTTATTTATAAGTTGGCCATGTGATACTAGAACATTTTACTATTATTAAGACTTTAAGAACTACCTACAAAAATATCTACTGTTAAATTGTGCTATATCGACTATTCTAATATATTTGATGTACTCATATATTGACGTATTTTTCGTAATATTCAGTATGTCCACTATCGTCAAACCATGTCGGAGGGCTTAAGGCGGTCTAAAAACTATGACACCAAGGATGGCCACTAACCTACACGAACTTACTATCATTAGTCATTACACACAAATGTTGCTTTATAACGTCTCATTTCAATTTGGTCACATCTTATAAAATTCTCGCAACGTTTATTAGATGTAATTGCACATAACAAAAACTTATACAAAAACTGTATAAAATTGTTCAAAATAGCGTCGTTTTATTATATAACTAATGTAACATTCCGGAGACCACAACTAATCGCATCCCACGGTGGCCGAGTGAAAGTAAATGTCCCTTTGGTGAAGGTTAAGGTGCAATTCAGAAGTTAACGTCGCGGCGAACGGTGGGATTCCATAAGCAAAATAAATAACGTAATCTTGGCTATAGGCTAACCGTATAATAAAGGGTGGCTAAAGGCAAAGGGTGGAAAGTTAACAAAATTGATTTTGTTCAGTAACTACCTAAATATGTTCAAAAAACAAAAACTGTTCAAACTTGAATTTTAATGTTCACCAAATGGAATGCAATTTAAAACAACAAAATATTTAATATTACAATCCTACAAAGCTGCCATTATACAATACTAGCACCGTCCCGCGGTTTTATCCACGTTGTGCCTGTTCTCGTGGCGGGATTAAATTATTCTATAACCCTTCCATGAATATGACTATTTGATACAAAAATAACTTGGACTGCTCGTCCTTAGATTAGCGCGTCCAAACAAAAAATCTGCTTTATATATTTCTTGTATAGATAGGATGAATTTTATTAAAAATATACCTGATTTTTAAGCGGTATTGATTCAGAGATAAATCTTATTATTTCCCACTGCTGACCAACATACCTAATGCGCAAATTATAATACACAGCATTTAAACCCTATCTTTGTTCACATAGCTTACGATTACGTTACAATAAATAAACGATCTGAACTGGTTATTACTGAGATAGCAATCATCAAATCATATCGGAAGCCTGAGGCCACTTGTAAACTTTCATACAACATTCATTTATTAACGTCTTAAACAATTCAATTTATTATATGACCAGGATTGGTTGCTGACTAAATAATAACAAGATTTTAAACCTTTATTAAATAAATATGTAGTTTGAAAATGGGAATCTGATTGGTCATTGATTTGTTTACAGTAAGGTGGTGAATGAATGAATGAATGAATGAGTGAATGAATGAATAGAGTGGTGACATGTCTTTGTTATTAGTGGCCTTCTGAAGTCTTATCCTATTCGGATTTGTTGTACAGCAATAACTTTGTCCACGTAAAGTTTATCGCTACAATGCTAGTTTGCCAAATCTACATAAGTAGCGTAGCATGTTATAGAGATAACACTGTACATAACTGAAACTGGTCTAATTCCCTTCCAGAGGCCGACCTAATCTATACATAATTGAAACTAGCTCAATTTCCTTCCTGTATGTCAACAAGCAAAACCAATCAAGCAAATCTACTCTGCCAAAAATTCAAGCTCTGACAATCCATTTGAATCAATATAATTTCCTATCTGTCGTGCGCAGATGCATATTGCATAAGCTAAGGGTTCTTTCAAATTAATCATTTTCAGCCGTGCTGCTACGTGCGTTTTTATGAAAAACAAAAGAACATCCGTGCACGGGTACGACTGTGCATCACTGCGGTACGTAGCAGGATTTAAAACGCTTAAATTGAAAAAAGTGCCCTAGTTAATAGCCCTTTATAAAAACCGTGCTCAAAAGTAGACCACCCAGTTTCAACATATCTAACATATGTAATACAAAACTGATAACACTTCTTTTTTACCTCATCTTTTGTAATACAAAAGACAAAGTTGTCGTAATCAACAACATTAAGTATAGTATAGATTTTCACAGCTGATCTGAAATGATCAATCTATTGTTTTGACTCGATTGTATGTAAGAATCACATTATTATGATGAGAAAAAGTTAGATAGGAGTTATGTAAGTTGAATGCATAATTTGTTTTTACTAATCTAGTTTTTTACTTCCGGCTTTTGGGTTGAGTGTTTGCAGGATATTTACACTCTTTTATGTATTATATCCGTCTCATGTACTAAATACTTATATACACAATTTATATGTATCAGTTTACATTAGACTATTAATGAATTAAGTAATATAAAAGAAAGAGTTTGTTTACGATATCGCAATTACAATATATGAATTTATTAGCTGAAGGATTGGCTATTAGATAAAATCTCGAGCATCATTATCTTACTATCTTATAAGCCATTAATTTATTACTCTGGGTGAGTTTATAAGCTTAGTAAGTAAGTTAAATGCTTTAACAATCGTAAACGATCTACCGTGCTCTCAGAAGAACGGTAGCACTCAGTTATCATGTCAGTAATTTACTTTACTTCATCTATTTTAAAGTTTTAAGCCACGCTGATATTTAGCTTATTTTCAAGCTGCGAGCTGACTAATTCAATAGACAACTAGCCTATACGCTCAATGCCAAATTTTATGGTCATTAATAAAAGAATATAGTCGTAGAACTATGACAACAGATTTACTTACTAGGAAAAGCGAAGCATTTCCTATAACTAAAAGATATTCAATGAAAGTATTTTAACTAACAGTTAAAAATGTTTTTATTTGGTTAAAAATAAACAAGTTCGTTCGCCTCGAAAATTATTCAAATCTATACAGAAGAGATATTTGGTCATAAACCTCGTAACATTCCGTAATGTATGCAAAACTCCGAGAGAAATGATCCACACAACCGGAATCGAAAACTATTCAACAGATTACATTATTTGACGTAATATCGCGGTTTTAGGAAAGTAATTTTGTTTTTAAATATTATGTTGTTCAAAATTAAGTTTTAATCGTTTGATAGATGGGTACAAATACCTTTACTTACTTATCGTACGCCGGTTACGTAACGTGTTGTTGGTTTGGTTCAGATTAAGTAAGTAAGTATTTACTTAGTTCAGATTTATAAGAATCTTCAAACAACCTAGTATATAGGGAAATGTTTACTTATAGGTTACGAATCTAGTACTACCTACCAATATTATAGGTCAAAGATCGAAAGTAAAAAAAATACTATAAAATATAATAAGGTAAATTTGTCAAATCATGAAAAATATCCTACGTCAAGATTATAATTATGTATTTATCAAAGATAAATGTACAGTAACTATAACAGAACAACAATACTTTAGTGAAAATAAAACTATATCATCTGAATAAAAGTAACAATATTAGCCTGTATTGTCCCACTGTTGGGCAAAAGCCTGTCATCTCACCGAATCTTTAGATTTACTAGTACAGTGAGGAGAGTTAGGCGTTATCACCGCTCTAGCCTAATGCGTGTTATTAATCCAAAATAATTCCCATAACCTATAAAACACAAAGTATTTACCAGTAATAGTATACGCATCTTGTCCAAAACCTCGCGACGCGGCACTCTGTCAACAGAAAACAATCGATCAATCCTTTTGTATCACTCACAACACATCACTACTTAAACGTAAACACTACACTACGTTATTGTCCTTTTAAACTTCCACGAAACACGTTAACGAAAAAACGTAAGCTTTAATAAACTATTATATTCCAAAAAGTACGAATAACATTGACGTATAAACACGTAAATTCATCTAAATGAAAAAGACGATACTTGAATATTCGTAAGCTGCATTTACTTAATAAACTATTTCATCATCTAATACGTCTATCTACATACGTCTTTATACGTCAATATCACTGCACGTGGTCACTGAAGCTCGTGTTCGTAAAGCTCGTGGTACCTGTGATTCGGCCCGGTATGTGCAAAGCAATGGTTCGGCGAAACAGTTGGTAAGGTGTTTTTATACCTCGGAAATGTTCTCGCAAGATGCTCCGGCTGCTTGACCGAAAGTGGCCTGGCCGAATGACTGCGAGACAAACGCTAAACTCAGCTGCTTTCACTGTAACCTTCCGAAATATTGATGTTTTTCGTATATTTACTGCTTTTTTGCAAACTTTCACTATTTGCAATTTTTTGGTGCATCGATGCATCGTGATTTGTGTCTATTTTGTTTTTGTATTCGTTTTTTGTTGGTTACGGATAAACGGATTGTATCTTTACTACGAGTAATATAATAAAGCTGTTTTTTTGTTTGATCGCGCGTATCTTTGGAACTAACAGGCCGATTCGAATAATTCTTTTTCTAATGATAGTTACATTCAAGAGAAAGGTAGACTATTTTTATCCCGAAATTTCTACGAAAACGTGGGTAAAACCGCAGGTGTTACCATTATTAGATATGCATAAAAACCATAATTTTCATATTGAAATGGAAATAATCTCAACAACCCGTATCGTAGACATATTAAACTAATTAAAGATGATAAGTCGGTTAACCTTCGGGTAAACAAAACACGCGTTGCATAAACCACAATACAATATCACGAAATAAGCATTACATACATCCGAACACCAACATTGAAAAAACAATTTAAACTGCCTATTTTTAATGCCTAATAAAAGTTCTCACCATTCTTTAGTGCATGATCGTGCTAACCCTAGAATGCTTTCGATTATTTACATACGCTCGCTCGTTGGAACACTTTACTTAAGCAAATCACTTGCTCCGTACATTATATTAGACATACTCTATTTACAAGTATTATCTAAGCAACAATTCAGATTGACCTACTTATTTTCTATAGGTGTTACCGTGTTCACATCGTAGTCATAGAAACCTGTACGCTTCTTGTTCTACGGTTCATATATTTTTTTCTCAAGCCTTTTGTACTTCAATTAGGTATATTACAGAGGTAAAGTGTTATAATTCTACTTATAATTTTCATAAAAAGGTTTTGTGTAAAGAGGTAAAGTTTATATGACATAGATTTTTATCTTTAAAACTAGCGTTCCAATTTCGAATAGGTAGCTTCCTGTATTAACTTCGGTTTCAATGAGGGTTTTCTGATGACACCCACTAGGCGGCAGCACTGAGACGTGAGGTCCAGAAATCTGTCAAAAGTGTCATTTCCGTGAAAATCCTCATTCATTGATTATGTTTACTTTGATTCGTTTGTTTCTGGTACCAAACATAGCATAGCATAGTTCACTATCGCATAACATAGTTCAGCACAATGCATAACATTTACGATATAATCAACATACTCGGACATATTACCATCTTTTATACTACGCTCAAAGCTCTCAGTTTAATGACACAAACATAATTTTCAATGACCATTATCGACGCCCACTGCTGCTCAGTTACAGAAGCAATAAACTATTTACAGTGCCACCAACTTAACTGTTCAGGTGGGCAAAATGGGAACTACAGCCGCGTCATATTGAATCTATACTATGTTAGTTAGGCTTTATATGATTGATATTGTAGTTTCTTAAATTTTAATGATATCTATAGACTGACTTGCAAGATATGTTTTAATTACCTTTGTTTCTTGGTGAATTTCTTATATTATGTATACCAAATTCTCCACTAGCGACGCTGTCAACTGAACAGAGAAGATGGTGGGACTGTAAGTAATTATCTTGTAACTCATGACACTTGTCAAAGTGTCAGAGTAATACGAGTATTTCGCTTCTTCAGTGTGTGTAACAATAATGACATGGCGGGTTTGTAGTGTGCGCAATGTTTGTTAATATTTACTCGTTTTAGTGCTAGCTGTATGATCTATTAGTAATTTGGGCAAATATGTGTCAAAATATGCTTTTGTGTCAATTGGGCCAATAAGTACGTTAGCTTAATTTATTATTAAGTAACGTTGGAATTGAAACTACGTTTACGCATACACTTACGCTTTTATTTTACATTTTTATCTGACAGAAGTGTATCCGTACTTACAGAACCTCACTTTTTGAAGTGGGTCAATAATCTGCTAAAGTCGAAGTACCAAACATTCAAACTGAATTCTAAAACATTTCGTTTCTTTCGACATCTATTTCAACCTTAAAAAGTCATTTTAACTGTTTCTAATTTATTAAAGTGCGTAAAGTACTTATAAATTAGAAGTACTTAATTGACGTAATACTCATTAAAATAATGTACCTACTTTCCGTTTCATTGACTAATATGTGGTTTCATTACGTAACGGTTGCTCTAGTACGTGGATGTTGTTGTTGACTTATTATAATGTGGGTAATAAAAGTAATTAATCTGTAAGATAATATTTAAGTTTTCTCTTTTTTTAACCGACTGCGGCTAAGCCCAAAGGGAAGGTCATTAACCAAATGCGATGTTCCAATTCTTGACTGTATCCTTTTAAGTACCTACATAATATCTAAGTACTACATTTTTAATTGTCTAGTTTACCAACTTACAAAAAACGTAGAATGTGTAGTTCATGATTTTCAGATAAAATATACCTATACCACTAACATATTTATACTACTCTACAAAGTAGCTCAGTCCGACACGACAACTCCGTCGGTAGGGTCGACAACCCGTACCATAAAATTTAATAGAATCTAAGTACCTTTACCGATGTCGGATCGGTCGGGCCGGGTCGACGAGTATGGCTTCTCTTAATCTATACTAATCTTATAAAGAGGTTAAACTTCTAACATTGTTTGGGATGAAAAATAGCCTATAACCTATGTTTATTTGTAAGGTCTAATCCCAGAAACTATTAATCCGATTTGAATAATTCTTTTCGTCATGGATAGGGACATTCAAAGGGAAGGTAATAGGCTATTTTTCATCCCAAAATTTCCACGGGAACTGGCACAAACCGTGGGGCGCTGCTGGTTAACCTTTAAACTTCCCTTAAACAAATTCAAGATGTCCAATTACAACACTTCGCTAACCATAAATACTCAACTAAACATGTAAACTGCTGACAGCTCCCAATCTAGATAACGTGTGATATTCAGAGCGCGTCGTATGTGCTCATCGCAAGCATTAATATTTCAAACGATTTCCGCGTCACCTCCTCATAATACACCGCATTGGTCTCTTCTTGTAAGTGAGAATAAATTGAGGAAATGCATTCCTAATAACCTCTGACTTGTGCGTTATAACATTCCTTTCTTGTAATTATTGGTGGATCAACGTATATGTTACTAGCAGCGCTCCGCGGTTTTTCCCCCGTTGTGCCCGTTCACGCGGCAGTTTTGGTATAAAAAGTAGCCTTTGGTATAAAAAGTAACCTTCCCGTTGAATGTGGCTATCCATTACAAACACAATTATTCAAATAGGATTGACCAGTGTCTGAGATTAGCCCTTACAAATTAACACACAAAGTTAAAAACGTTTCCTCTTTATAATAATAGTAAAGATTGCTAAGGATTAAAAACATATATTATTCGTATATGTTTAACCCGCATGTCAACCTTTTAATAAATAAAATGTGAGATTATAAGTACTGTCAAAGATATTATAGCATCGACTGCTTATAGAAGAAAATTGCTTGCATTAGATCGAGTAGTACACGTGGCGTCGTTGGTAGGACTTCTTTTTACTTCAAAAGCTGTGCGATTTTCCGATGAGAGTGATCAACTGCTAATTCCTCTAACTGTACAAAATATTTTCTAATCATAGAATTTCATAGATTTTCTAATCCAATCATTATCAGGATTAAAATTATACGCAATATACTTACTTATATCTGTTGCAGCAAATACTAAACAGTTTATTTATATCATGACTAGCGTCGTCTCGCAAATTTACTTGTACGAGTATTACATCCAATCCTTGTTTTGGGAAGAATAATAACCCATTTCCAAAACTTTAATCTCAATTTTGGCTACCATATATAAATTAATGTTTATTTCAAATCTAACCGTAATCGGTCGTTCTAGAGATGAGTTTATCCAAACAAACAAACAAAAACATCATACTCTTTAGTTTTCTTACATAATTATGGACAAATAGGTATTAGTACAGATGGCAATAATCAGGATATAAGCATATTAGCATTGCTTAAGTGTTTCAATCGATAGGCCATGTCAGAGGCCTTTAGGCGGTCTAAAAACTCCGACATCGCGGTTGGTCACCGGTCAACCTAATAGAACTTACTTACTTTATCTACTTTTGCAGTTGACTGTACTTTTGTCTTCCAAAAGTATTCACATTCTCACTTAATGTACATATCTACAAAAGTGTATATAATGGACCTATCTTAAATACCACACACACATTAACATCCTAATATCGGAAGTAAACATGCAGAAGCCACTCGAAATATTCACTTGATTGCATTTATCACGTAACAATTTAAATATATAGTATGCGGCAGATGCTTTTACTTAACGATCGCACTGAGGTGGTTATCTAGTCTGTGCACTATTTATGTATAGTGCACAACAATATAGAGACTAGATAACGATCAATAACTAGTGCATTATGTATAGCAAATACCAAACACTGTAGCCAAAACATTACATAGGTTTGACATTGTTTTTATATTAATAACATACATTTTTTATACATGTTCGCAGCAGCTAAAATTTTTTCGTCATACCTATATAAAATGTAAACCATAATCATTAGTCTCGAGGAGGCTAGTGAACTTTATCGGAGTAACTTTATCGGCCGCGTACTGTACATACGTTTGGGCAACAATAGCGGGAACCTAGAACAATCCTATCAAGTCGGCTATGAATCTAGTGGAGAGATATTATTATACGCTATAATGAGTTGCGCAATGTTTCAGGTAATTGTGCGCTGTATTTAGTATTTCAAAACCGTATTCTAAAATTGACAAGCAGTGCCCCGCGGTTTTACCCTCGGTTTACTCTTTCCAGTGGGAAATATGGCATGAAAAGTTGTCTTACACCTGCCTCTGGAATCATTGTGTATGTTGGTGAAAACTGTATGAAAATCCGTTCAGTAGTTTTTGAGAAAATCAATTAAATACAGACAGCTTTTGGGGACAGCATATGTGAGATAGTAATTATGTAATGTTTGGTTGTGAAGAATCGGCTATTCTTTGCAGAATTTCCTAAAAAAATCAACCTCTTCAACTTTATTATATACTAGCAGCGCCCCGCAGTTTTACCCGCGTTGTGTCCATTCCTGTGGGAATTTCGGGATGAAAAATAGCCTATGTTACTCGTGGATAATTTAGCTTTCGAATGGTGAAAGAATTTTTAAAAACGGTCCAGTAGTTTTTGAGCCTATTCATTACAACCAAACAAACAAAGTTTTCCTCTTTATAATATTAGTGTAGATTGGTATAGATAAACGAGAACAAGATAGTATATCATTAAAGAAACAGTACAAAAAGAAGAAACAGAGTTAATAGTATCCATATCATACATTGCACAGACACATTATGATACATTACACAAACAGACATACATTAGACCGATTTAGAGACACTCTGCCCTTCTCAATTCATTTTAAATTCTTTCTATGAAGAACAAAAAACTAATTGAATGTTACGTAGCAATGTAATCAAGTAACGCAACAAACACTTCTTTTAGATGAGCGGTCGGTCCTAATAGTCTATATCTACCTGCAATGATCTCTATTAGCAAAGCGGTAGAGAATTTTTTATTTGTATTTTTTGTTTCATTGTTTGAACTGGCTAATTGGGTCATAATACGGTAGTATACATAATACCGTCTGATTTGAATAATTATTTTTTTATTGGTTAGCTATATTTATGGGTTACTAGCAGCGCCCTGCGATTTTACCCGCAGTGCAGTTCGCATACGAAATTCGGGATTTTTATTTCTTATCATCCTATTCCTGACCAAGATAAGATGAATAAAAAGGAGTCATTAAAATCGGTCCAGCCGTTCTCGAGTTATAAATAGTGTAACTAACACTTTCTTTTATTATAGATTTTGTATCCCGTAATTGTCACGGAAACGGGAACAACGGGATTGAAACCATAGGATGCGACTAGTAAAAGATTACATTTTGATATTTTTTATTCGAATGTAAATTAATGTCAATATCCGCTCCTTTCGCTACAATTTTTTTGCATTCATTAATTGTAAATAAATAATGTAAATACTTGATTTGCTATGTAAGTTTGCTATCTACGATAGGCTATTGGGACTGCATGTTAGACGTAGTTTTTACCCTCTATTTGGGTTAATTATCTCAATGTAATTCGACGATGCACTTACAAGAGATATTTTGCACTAAATTATACGCATTGTGTTTTTAATTAACTTGAAGATTGTTCAAAGTAAGAAAAGAACGGCACCCTGCCTGATTCAAAGGCAGGTACCATTCGTGGATTACATACCGCGTTAGCTCATTGCAATTGTTAAGCAACATGAATCTTGGCCCCTACTTGGATGGGTGGCCGATAGTAGCATTTCTATCTAAGCACTTCCATCCAAGGATACGTAAAATAGTCGCTCTCGGTTGTTACAATCGATAGACCAAGTCAGAGGCCTTTAAGCCGTCTAAAACCTCCGACACTAGTGTCGCCACTGACCTACTCGGTCTTACTTACTTAAACCTAATCATGCACCAAAAATCCAACTATCCTCGGTAAATTTTACATATTGGAATGAAAACTATATCAAAACTAAAGAAGCTAAGTACCTAATACGTATACGATATCGTAATTTATATCTAATAGCGTATAATAATAACTAATGGAGATATCAGTTTGATGGAAATGCTACTCTTTGGGTTGCGAAGTATATAGCTGCTGGTCATGCGATGATATTGTTGTTAAATATTACTGAGATATTATCTAATTAACGTCTCGTTAAGAAGAGAGTAATGTGAGCGAATACTTTGATTTATCTGTAATCGTAGATATACTTCATTCTATATTTCTACTAGCTGCGCCGCGCGGTTTCACCCGCTTTGTACCCGTTCCTGCGGGAATTTCGGGATAAAAAATAGATGTTGTCCGATTCTCAGGCATACCCGATATGTACACAAAATTTCATGAGAATCGGTCGAGCCGTTTCAGAGGAGTTCAATTACGCACCCCGTGACACGAGAATTTTATATATTAGAAGATTGTTCCTAATATTTGTGCTACAACTGGACAAAAAGACTATGAGAGCCCCGTGGTGAGTTGCATATCGAGATAAAACTAGACTAAAACTCTTAGCTTATTTAGCTATTCCTATGTATTGGATTCTAATTGGTGGGTCTTTCAAACAAAGAAAACAAATATCTAACTCTTCCGCGTAATTATAGATAAGTAGTCTTCAAAAGCTGTCTGTGTTTATGTAATTAATTTCCTCAAAAATTATTGAACGGAATTTTCTTGCGGTTTTTACTTACATACAGAGTAATCAAGAGGAAGGTTGTGACTACTTTTTATAGCAAAATTCCTACAGGAAACAGGTACAACGCGGGTAAAACCGCAGGGCAGTGCTAGTATTAATATAGCTATCGATAGTACCAGTTGTGACACCACTTGCAACTCAATAAGAAAACTAATTATTTGACTAAACAAATGAAGACCGCTAGTAATTAGAAGTTATCGAATGTGTACAATGTGAAATAGTGATTAGTTAGCAAGTGCGGTTACATAACGTGACGAGTTTCAAGATACATACGATTATACGAGTGTTTGTCTCTACTCCGACCTTTTGAACCGAGTAACCGGGTTTTCATCTCGTTATATAAACATGTCGGTTAGATGGTATTTTTAGATAAATTATAATCAAACCATAAATATTTTTAGCGAGGAGGTGAAATTGTTAAAGTTTGATATGAGTATGGGGTTACGTATTCGCTTCAACGGCATGTGTTGCTTGCCAAATTGGAGGTCACGGGTTTAGTTACTGGGTCGAGGGAATCACTTTGTACTTTAGAGACCTCATCTATACTTAATATTATAAAGAGAATTTGTAATTTTGTTTGTTTGTATGTTCGGGCTGATCTTAGTAATTACCAGTCTGATATTCGAATAATTGATTTTTAATGGATAGCCACATTCAACGGAAAGGTTATAGGTAGGCTTTTTTTATCCCAATATTCCCACGGTAAGGGGCACAATCGCAGGGCGTTGCTAGTGACATATAATATGACTATAGATTTAGATGAATAGGTAAGTGAGGTATCTAATATCGTTATCAACTTCACCTTGATTACTGATGTCTACCGAATCTATACCCTGCTGACTTTCTGCAGTATTGTAAAATAACTGTATTTTTAACATTATAGTAAGCACATAACTGGTAATACAGTGACGACCAAAAAACATTGTCCTTAAAAGAATGTAAATGGTTCTGAGAAAGAAATAATGATTTTTAACTGCTATATAAGAGTATCATTAACTCTAGGACAACTCTACCCTTCACCATTTTCGAATCGTGATGAAACAAATTACTCAGAGAATGTGAAACAATAACTTTTTAAGTCCTTGCTATAATCATTGGTTTGCAATACATATGTAACCTTGTAGTCCATTTTAATAGGCTTTATTATCGAAACACTTTAAAATACCTATAAGTATTGAGGTACGGATTAGGTCATTGCAAATAACCCTAATAGCGATACTGACCTCAACTATCGCTACATAGTGTCAATGCTAGGTCGACGAAGATCAAACAACATTGAAATTAATAATTTATGTAAATGTTACTATCCGATTTTTAGGCCTACGAATATGCCTAGCGGTCAAAAATTATAACATCATCGCTTTCCTTCATTAATATTTGATTATTAAATTTGCATGAAGTTTATTAGACAGTGATTATGATTTTTTTTAACATAAACATTAAAATCGAATAGATTAGTGGCTAACACGGAGCCTTTGGACCGCCTAAAGGCCTCTGACATAGTCTAACGATGAAAGAACTAGGATCAACAATTTAACGTGCCCTCCGAAGCACGGTAGCGGTCAGATAGAAATGCGCACGGTAGCAATGCCACTATCACCTACCCATCCAATTTGGACCGAGCTAAACGTTGCTTAACAATCGCAATGAACTAGCATCACCCAGTCAAACTACACTAGGAGCGCTACACACATACATGGGGTTATTGCATTATACTAATACAAGCTGCGCCCCGCGGTTTTACCCGCGCTGTGCCTGTTCCCGTGGGACTTTAAGAACCGCTCGACCGATTTTGTGCAAACTTCGCATAAACCATCTATTAAATAGTCCGAACAAAGCCTAAACATTTGGTTTGTATAGGTGAGAGTTCTTGAGTTATAAAATTACAACGAATGTGGCATTGATTTTTATTTATAGAGATCTACTTTAACAGAATAATTAAGTGATTGCTTCTTGTAATTGACTACTAACACATTTTGGTATAAGCGAACTATAGACATTATCTCAACTTGAGCAGAGCTTACATATCCGTACGTATAATAAGATTTACTCCAATTAGTAATAACTTTATACATAAACAGATTAAACTAAATAATCAAAACACATTAATTTCCTAAATTGAGTTAGATAAGGTTCATAAATATTAATATAATTAAATGAGAATACCTACATAAATTATAATGTGTAACTTTCTTAAATGTTCTAAAAATATATTATTTACTAAGTGTTTCCTTCCTTACTCGCAAGTATTTTGAATTTCAATTAAACATTTCATAATATTTTAATTGTTAACATTTGCATTTTTGTAATTATTTTTATGAATGTTATGTCATTTTGTTAAAGTAGGTTTTAGAGGTATTATTGCAGGTGCTACTCTATGTGTGGTCCTCCCATATATCACACGTTTCTTTATTTCTAATTAGCAACACCCCGCGGTTTTTCCCGCGTTGTATCCGTTCTCGTGGGATTTTATCATTCATCTAATCTAGTAAGTAAGTTACTTCATGAAAAAAACAAAATCCTGGAATCAAGTAAGTTAGTATCACTGCAAAAAGTAAGAAGGCATTATTTCCTCAGGGCTAAAAAATTTAGGGACCTTTGCCTCACATATGTCTGCAAAATACAGATTGAGACACTACAGATTCGATCACCTTTATATTTACATATGTTTGCGCAAATAAATATTTCATTTCATTTCATATTTCATTTCATTTCGTTCTAAACATCTGAATGTGCGGTACTCGTTAATTCATGGGCGTTTAAAAAACCAAAAAATGAATTCCATTCGAGATTCAGCGAGTATGGCGCCAGCCAAACCCTGCTGGATTGCTTAATACGTAACTTCCATTTCTAATCTCTGAACCCGTACCGTGTTAACATAATTTGTTTATCATTGCTCAACTTTAACACTCCATCGATATATTGTTTCATTGTATTCTGTTATTACGCAGAAATCAAAGGTAGTGAAGATGATCCACTTTATACCATCATTGCTAAACAGCAATCAATAACTATGAGCTCAAAAGTACAAGCATCTCTTATTATGTAACCATAGGAATGTTTCAACAGACAAATAAGATTCCATACAATATTACACTTAATGAATTACTGTTACCCAACATATTTGTAATGATATCCAAATAAAAGTATTTGGCAAGAAAGTGTATTCATTGTAGATATTCTTGCAAAGCACCCAAAGTCTAATACTACGAAATATCTATCATGGAGTTGCAAGTTTTATTACCTACTAGCAGCGCCCCGCGGTTTTACCTGCGTTGTGCCCGTTCCCGTGGGAATTTCAGGATTTTTTTTACATAAAAACCTTCCTCTTGAATCACTTTACCTATTACAAAAAACCGCATCAAAATCCGTTGCGTAATTTTAAAGATTTAAGCATACAGACAGACAGACAGACAGACACGAAAAAGAGACGACTTTATTTTATACTATGTAGTGATGATTTCGAATGTTTACAAATAACCGCCACATGGTTTTAACACTAAGAAAAACTTACAACAACATATATATAGCTAAACTACCCTTAACACACAGTACCTAATAAGCACTTGCCAATGACTTGTGCCTAACTTCATTAGCTATGTCGGAGGCCTCGAGGTGGTCTATTAACTCTGACACCAAGACTGGCCGCTACCCTACTCGACTAAATATATATCACTATATAGTATAAAACAAAGTCGCTATTTTTGTCTGTTTGTTTGTCTGTTTGTCTGTATGCTTAAATCTTTAAAATTACGCAACGGATTTTGATGCGGTTTTTTGTAATAGGTAGAGTAATTCAAGAGGAAGGTTTTTATGTATAAAAATTCCCGATATTCCCACAGGAACGGGCACAACGCGGGTAAAACCGCGGGGCGCTGCTAGTAAGTAAATAAAAATGAATCACCTTCTTCTTCATCGAGTGGATGGTCAACCTGACCAATCCTGGTATCAGAGTCAATGAGCCGCCAAAGGCCTTTGACATGGCTCAATGACTGAAATGTATTGAAGCGCATTGCTTCCAAACGAAGAAATTAGAAAAATCTTATTCTCAGAAGAAAACCTTCTTCTATGAAAAATGATATTTTAAAAGATATAGCAAGTATAGATATACGAACACAAAACTAGTACGAAGTAAGTTAGTCAGCTTTTATCTGAACTACACGTCACAAAGCATGGTATATTATACTATATGCAGAGCTCTTAACTATATAATGAGTTTACATCTTCATCTAGGCCACGGTACATGGATCTCCACTTAACTGGAAAGCTGCAAATTCATAATGATTACCATACTCCGTAATTATGAAATGTGTTTAAAACGATGATCTTCAATAATTAAACACTAATGCAATGTGTAACAGTGGTTAAACTACTTACGATATAATTTGATCGGTCAAGAGATATAAATGACCAGTCAAAGTGATACTTATATAGTACAATCAACAAATTTGACCATCTACCAGTTCAAGTCACGGTGAACATGTGCTCGGATTCATATCGATTTGATATTGATAACAAGAAATAAATTAAGGTAAAATATCGCCTATATTTATGGCCAATAAGAAAGAAGAGGAGTACAGTAAGATAAGCTCGCTATGTGATACTCTGCAGTTAGTTAGAACTCCTCAAAGTGGGACGTTACCTGTCTTGACTGATAATACCAAATGTATTATGAACGTTCTTTTAAGAAGAATCTCTCATTACATGTGTGCCTATTATGATAGCAATGATAGGATTATTGTAAAGCTGCTTATCCACTAGATGTAATCTTAGGTGGAGCGGGCTGCTTCACCCTGAGGCCTCGGGAGTGAAGACGCTGCTACAAACTGGTGGCCGCCGCGACACGATGTAATATTTCGTATTGATTGTAAGCAGTTTACCTCAAGTTGAGGCTGCTTGACCCAACGCCGCCTCTAGTGGGTTCTCGGCCGAATCTACAATGTTTTAAAGACTGAATGTATGTATATGTACGTTTACGCATTCTATAGCCCAGCTATTTAGCTCGCTCAATATCAATAACTGTGTAGCACATAATACTCCAGCCATGTCAGAAGCCTATGGCGGCTCAATAACTCTGACACCAGTATTGGTCAGATTGACCATCCACTCGATGAAGAAGAAGAATCCTCCATACCCAATCAACCGTTATTTGACTCTACCAATCGATGTCCTAGACCTAAAATTTATACACAACGGGTCCTAACGACACAAGTCTGCTTCACTTACATTTATATTCAGTTCATGTCAAGCACTTCACTGACCAATATACAGATTCATCAACTTTGAACTACTTGGAAACTAACGTCTTATTTGGTCGTCGGTGTAAAGTTTGCAAGTCATACTAAAGTATGTTATTGAATAGGTCAACCGCCAAACGTTGTTGGCGATTTGAGACTATGGGAAGGTAAAAGTAAGTTCGAATAGATTTGTGGGCAACCTTATTATTGGAGATTTAGACCGCCGTGAGACCTCCGATATGATCAAGTCCTGTTCTGTTTTTATCACTCACCACATGATTCTTGCAAAATGTAAAATATCAATTTACTTTGTTTAAATTTATTAGTAAACCATGACGATTATTAAAGTTATGCAACAATATTTATTCATAACTAAATATTTTACGAGATTTTCTCAATAAACTTGAATATTTCGTCATTTAATACATTGAAACTTGCCAGTAATTGAAAAGACTATCCTAATTTCCAAATTACGTATTCGGTGTTATTTATAAATTGTAAAAATGTCGAAAATATTTTACGATTTATTGTGGGCAATTTTTTATTGCTATAGAAACAAATTGAAGATACCGATGCCATGATGTAAAGACATATTGTATACTTCGCTTGTATCTTACACAAGCTTAGAGCTTACTTTGGGTCTAATTAACCGTGTGTGAATTTGTTCAAGTATTTATTTTATTTATTTATTTATCTACGAGTACACTTATCTACACTAATATTATAAAGAGGAAAACTTTGTTTGTTTGGTTGCAATGAATAGGCTCAAAAACAACTGAACCGTTTTTAAAAATTCTTTCATCATTCGAAAGCTACATTATCCACGAGTAATATATGCTATTTTTCATCCCGAAATTCCCACAGGAATGGACACAACGCGGGTAAAACTGCGGGGCGCTGCTAGTATATAATAAAGCTGAAGAGTTTGAACGTTTGTTTTTTGGTTTTTTGTTTGTTTGAACGCGCTTATCTCAGATACTACCAGTCTGATTTCAATAATTCTTTTTGTAATGGATAGCTACATTTAACGGGAAGGTATATTTGAAAAAAAACTCTAAATTTCCATAGGAACAGAGACAATGCGGGTAAAACCGCGTTGCGCTGCTAATTCAATATAAATTCATACAAACAAATTATCTTATTTCGAAATCAATCCAAAATCCTGTCACTCATTATAATCTAACATCGGTTTTAAATCATTCATCGACTAATACGAATCAATGAATATAGATTACTTTCAAATCAATGTGTTTACGATTCAATGAACAATTTACATTCAGATTTATTCACTATTACTTAATATACTTTATTAAGACAATGCATAACAACGTCTCTGGGAAAACCATCGGTCTAGTTCAATCATATTATATACCGATAAACTTGTGTCAAATATATGGAATTAAATGTAAGCATTGTCGACTTTTGCACAGAATATAATATTTATTATCATATATGCAATTTGAAAGAGATTTCATCGAGAATCGGCATTGTAACGGAATTTGCGAAGATTACCAACTTTTCATGCAGAATTAGGAAGCCAGATGGTACTAACATGGGTATGCTAAACTAGCCGCGCCCACGGTGTCACCCGGATTGTGCCCGTTCCCGTGGGAATTACAGGATAAAATATAGCCTATAAACTTTCCGTTGAATGTGGCTTTCTATTACAAAAATAATTATTCAAATCGGACTGGTAATTCCCGGGGTTAGCTCGAAGATACAAATAAAGTTAAAAATTTTACCTCTTGATTATATTAGTACGATTGATAACCTCAGGGTACTTTTATTTATCAGGGAGATCGGATATGCGGAGGCACTCGCCGTATCCCCGACACCGAGCGCCCTGGCGTAATGCGTTGCTGGTTTGAGTGGGTACCTCTGCGGCGTATGATTCCTACATGAACACACTAGATGTGTCATCTGGAGATGAGCGGAGATGCGTAATTGTATTTCCCATCTTCATAAAAAACTCATATACAAATTGTCTTCAGGAAAAGGAACAGCGCTGCGAATCACAACCTAAAATACTAATACGACAATAAATTACCATATACATAAATTACAGTAGCCCAACAGTAGTTATACTAAATGATAAAGTCTCGTTCACACTGTGCGTTAATCAGCGTCGGTCAGACGGCGACGCTCGACTCAAGTTAATTGCTCTCTACATTTTCACTTTTCCTTTAGATGAAGCGAACGAGATGCCTCATTTCTGCATGCATGAATTCGGGTGTAATAACCGTGCACATGTATGTTATGAATTATTTATGAGTGTTGTCTTGTTAGTGCCGCGCGTTTTAAGATTTCATTTTGTTTCTCACACAATTATTTGATACGTGTTGCGTAATGAGTGACTTTTGTTTGGTCACAATTCTTGGTAGGTTCCTGGTACTTGATTGATGGGATCTTTATGACGCTAATTTTGATTACTCAGTTTTAAGATGTCATTATTAAGAACATTCTGGTTAAGTTAACTCGATACCTGGAAGGAAATAGTTTAGTTAAAAATAGGTTATTAAGAAGTGACCTTTGCCCAGCAGTGGGACGATATAGGTTAAGGAAAAAAAAGTAAAAGCTGAAAGGAAAATATGACAAACGTAGAGTGTGACAGAGATACCCAAACCGGCCTACTATCTCCCTCCAAATACAAGCACTACATTTATCCAAAACCAAATTTTCTTATACATATTATATAAAATTCTCGTGTCACAGTGTTCATTCGCGTACTCCTCCGAAACGGCTCGACCGATTCTCATGAAATTTTGTGAGCATATTAAGTAGGTCTGAGAATCGGCCAACGTCTATTTTACATCCCGAAATTTCCACGGGAACGGGTACAACGCGGGTAAAACCGCGGGGCGCAGCTAGTAACCTATAAAATAAAATAAGCTTAGCTAAAGCTTTACGAAAATCTTATGAAATCTATTAATAATATTTAAATAAACAAACATAGGTATCTAGAGTTATTATCAATAACGATAAACAAACTTACGTAATTCAAGAATTATACTGAGTAGACAAAACGAGGCAACATCATCAACGACCATCTCTAGAATTGGATATTTTAGTTACTAATGGGAAATGTCACATTTAATAACAATGCACGGTTATTTCATCAGCAATCTACCGGTACGTAAAGTATACCTATACTTACATTATAATGTATAAAGCCCGCGTAAAATTGAATAACTTCCCGCGATTATGTTACGTAAAACTGCAATAAAACTGATGAATTTTGCAAAATTTCAAATGCTTTCAATTGCTCTTAATTTATGATGAGCAAGTTGAGTGCGCTTTGATGTGAAACGTTTTTAATCAAACTGAGACATACATTCTGATTCGTATATGTGATTTTTGTTTAGACTTATATAAGGCAATAGTTTGGTGGAGAGATTTTTTATGAACTCTTGGAATGTCGTAATATGCGTAAAAAGTATTATAAATATTGCTTAGCGGCTCGCCCTGGCTTCGGATGAAGGAGGATGGATCTTTCACACTGTTAGTGGTAGAATTTAGAAAAATTCCTTCTTAACGTGCAGTTATCCTAAAAGGAAACCACCATGAGGTTCCTAGCACTTATAGTTTCTGAGATTTTGTAATGAGTGTGTGACCTCCTCTTTATTCTAATATGTTCCAGTGCAGGGCAAATGTGAGATACACCTTTCCCTAGCTCTTACTGAAGATCTATCAATCTATCAGATCACAAACTCATCAATGGGCACTTGGGCAAGGATCAATACCTCTGACCCTGATGTAAGTAAAGCCGAAAGTTATGTTAATCACTGTTCTCATACTTTAGTATCAACGTCACCTAGCCAACTTTCATCGAACTTAATTGTTACCTCAGACGTATTTTCTGAATATATTCATAGTCTCAACTATGGGTCTGATCTCTTTACAAAAGCGCCATCTATGTTCATGTGATACAACTGGCTATTGCTCTGCAGACCAAGCAGCCATTGCGCATATTTGGAATGATATTTTTCTTGAAAGCGAAAGGCTTTTAGATTGCAATTTCTCAAACAACTTAATTCTAACGATTTGATGTAGATGGCGCTAAAACTGCGAACAAAACTTAACATATTGCTGAGCATTGCTAACACAACTATTTTTTCCATGTTGTCATTTTAAGTGACTAAATAAAAACAAAAAATTATAGCCGAGATGTCTAGTTTCCTGTTTTATTTTAGATAGCAGCGCCCCGCGGTTTCACCCTCGTTGTGCCCATTCCTGTGGGAATTTCGGGGTGAAAAATGGCCTATGTCACTCAGGGATAGTGTAGCTTTCGAATGGTGAAAGAATTTTTTAATTCGGTGCAGTAGTTTCAGAGCCTATTCGAGACAAACAAACAAACAAAAAATCAAACCTTTCCTCTTTATAATATTAATTATTATAATTATTATTAAGGTGTTTCTCCTTGGAGTCACGGGACAAGCCCGGTCTTTTTGAGAGGCATGCGAGGGGATACAGATCCAACTCGTAGAGGCCCTTTGGAGATGTTTAATGTAATGGATTACAACTGCAGGGACACACTCCCGACCACATCAGTACAACATGTCCGGGAATGTGTACCTGCAGAAGTAGGGACTATTGTAAGTAAAAATGAAAGAAAAAGACTGGGCTATGGAAATGAAGGTTGGATGGACTGGAAATGGGATATTGCAAAGAGGTCGGCACCTGCCATAACAAGTGGTGAACAAGTTATCGGCGGCAGGCCGTGGCTCGCCGCCCGCTGGATAGGCCCCCCGAAACAGCCGACGTAGAGACGGCAAGGGGGCAACATCGGCGCGGGCGACTCGGGGGTGTAGAGAGGTGTGCTGCGCTTTCTCTTACGTTACTCGCGGCGTTATGCCCTTTAACACTTCCACCCCCGGATCACACAGCCGAAATCGACTGTGCCTCTAACGACCCCCCTCTGGCCGGCCGATGAAGGCAAGCCAGAGCCGAGAGTCCTGCGGGCCCCCTTGGGGTCCACTCCGACCGGTGAAGGCTCGCCGGAGATGGAGGCCCTGACCAACTATCTGGGGCACTCGGGAATCGCCCGTGGTGTCGCTACTCACCAACAGCTCGCCACAAGCTGCCCTGCGGGCTTTATTATTATTATTATTATATTATATTATATATTATATATATTATTATTATTATAGTGTTTCTCCTCGGAGTCACGGGACAAGCCCGGTCTTTTTGAGAGGCATGCGAGGGGATACAGATCCAACTCGTAGAGGCCCTTTGGAGATGTTTAATGTAATGGATTACAACTGCAGGGACACACTCCCGACCACATCAGTACAACATGTCCGGGAATGTGTACCTGCAGAAGTAGGGACTATTGTAAGTAAAAATGAAAGAAAAAGACTGGGCTATGGAAATGAAGGTTGGATGGACTGGAAATGGGATATTGCAAAGAGGTCGGCACCTGCCATAACAAGTGGTGAACAAGTTATCGGCGGCAGGCCGTGGCTCGCCGCCCGCTGGATAGGCCCCCCGAAACAGCCGACGTAGAGACGGCAAGGGGGCAACATCGGCGCGGGCGACTCGGGGGTGTAGAGAGGTGTGCTGCGCTTTCTCTTACGTTACTCGCGGCGTTATGCCCTTTAAAACTTCCACCCCCGGATCACACAGCCGACATCGACTGTGCCTCTAACGACCCCCCTCTGGCCGGCCGGTGAAGGCAAGCCAGAGCTGAAAGTCCTGCGGGCCCCCTTGGGGTCCACTCCGACCGGTGAAGGCTCGCCGGAGACGAGGGCCCTGACCGACTCTCCGGGGCACTCGGGAATCGCCCGAGGTGTCGCTACTCACCAACAGCTCGCCACAAGTATTATTATATTATTATTAATTATTGATTATTATATTATAGTATAGATGTAACTTTGGATTTTTTTTTTCTTGTAATTGTGGCAACACATTTTTTTTAAACTTAGTTCAAAAATATGCATTGCCACAGCTACACAGTCTAGAATAGGAACCAAAATACATAGTAGTGTAACTAATTTTTTTTATATTAGTTTCGAGCGCGTTGATGTCTATTGTACGAAATAACTAGAATCCCTTTGGAAACTTTTACTAAAACTACGGTACTTTACTGTGATATCAAACATAGTTTGTCAAATGCATTAAAAAAACTTGCCTTTAATTATTTATTTTACATAACTTATACCTACAAACATCCATGCAAACTAGCCTTAATGACATAAGATCTAGTTAGTCCCCGGATCGATTTCAAATATTCCAAAAATGCACCGACCTCTGTGAATACATTTACTTTTTTCATCGTTAAGCAACGACTTCCAGAGATGCAAAAAACTCTTCAATTACTTAGTAATTAAAGTGTTTAATTAGGGAAAGGTATGTCGTATATTTGCTTAAGCAGAGCAGAACATAGTCTTTTTCTTTGAATTGTTTTCGACTGCCATTAATGAACTAGGTTTATTAGATTAATACGAGTATTATAACTACTCTTACGTTTGATTTAATCTTTAGACCTTACAAAGGCCTTTTAGCGGTCTAAAACACCTACGCTATGGTTGGCGATCAACCTACTCGAAATAAATGAATGACTGCTGATGTTTTCAGTTTTATTAGACACCTTTTTACTTTACGGACAATTTAAGGTTATAACTGAAAATTATTATAATGTGTTGACTATGCGATATTCTGATGTATAAGCTACTTTAAGTTCATTTAACAGTTTTACGTCTTTACAAACACTCATCTTTCTTCACAAACTTTCAAGTTGTTTATTTTTGTATGATTATAGCGCGGTTCTCTCTGTCCTCTATTTAAAGTATGTATTTTGTTCTATTAATAAAATACCACAAACGTTTATTCATAAATCTTTAATCATAAATAATAAAACATTTAAATACTGACCTCTTAAAATTATTTGTTTTCATTTCTCGTATACAATGATGATGAGTATTTACATTATGATCTTATCTTAAAACGTCAACTGGTGTGTGAATAACAAACAATATATAGATTTCACCAGTCAACATCTGAATGAATACAGTTTTCTACGTGTATCTACGTGTATTGCTAAGAACTTAATACTAGGCATTTGTAGGCGATAATCTTTTGGCGTTGGAATTACATTATGTTAGTGCTGGGGTACTTTCTCTGATTTCGCCCTTCGTTTGTAATGTCCGAAAGTGATTCCCTCAGGAGTCCTGTACATCTGGTTCGGAAGGAAACCTCTCTCAAAAGGTTTAAACACAGGAAAATGAGGCGGCAAATGCCTCGCTCTAGACAAAGACTCGTACGCAACAATAGGGTCATTCGTGTAGCCCTTCTTCATGTACTCCACTTGTAAATTAGAGGGGATGTACGAATCTAATAAAGAGGATGGTCGTCTCTTCGAATAGGAATGCTCGAGATATGAGTCAGTGGGGCGCTGCGGGGGGCCTAGGTGGACGTGGTGTCCGGGGTACAGCGGCCGGCTGAGGGGTCTAAGCATTGGTAGGGCTTTAGCAACGTGGGACAGATGAGGCGGCGATCCCTTTAGCAGCAAAGGACTCGGATTCGGCAGCTCTGTAATTTGATTATGACGATACTCATGGTGATGAGTCGGCGCGCCAGTCGTGTAGTAGTTTCTCTCGTCTTGAGATTTCGTATACACTTCTGTCTGCAGGTCATTGTTCCTTGCGTAGTATTTACTACTCTCGTCGCGTTCCTCTTCAACACCATTAATTTCATATTGAGGAGTTTGTTGGTAGTATCGTTTAGGCAAGTTTTCCGCGACCACTTGGTATTGGACGATTGGCATTTGGTAGACTACTGGTATAGACCCGACCGTGGTTGTCGCAGTGGTTGGTATAACTAGAGGCGGCGGGCCTGAGTAGTGGATGTAGGGGGGCGGCTCGGCTGCGTGGTGCTGCGAGAGGAACGCTTTCGCAGTTGGCACTGGGTATGGACCATCCTGCAAATCATTCTGTAAGGAACCTACGTCAGCGCCTCCCGGTAAAGGAGACGCGCGCGCCATACCGCGGTCCTCCTGGTTGTAATACTGCGGGACTAGATATATCTGCATCGGCACGTTAGACATGTAGCCGAGCATGGCTTGCTGAGGCGTGGTCGGTCGGTGCTGTTGTTGGTTAGACTGGGCGGAGCTGAGGGGGTGTTTCTGTGTCGTCTGCATGTGAGAGGTTAGTCTGTGCTGGTGCGGGGTGACCACGTACGTCGTCTCGCGGGGGGCATCGGTACCAGGCTGGGAGGAGCTGATAGTGTTCTGTTGCTGGAAGGGGGGCAGCTTCTGTGTGTCTGGCTCCGATAGGGACCGCTCTGGGTTCTCCGTGACAGCATACTGGTGGAACTGCATAGGAGGATGCGTCGGCGAGTTGTCAAAGTACCGAAACAGACCATTTTTCAGAAAATCTAAAGAGAGCAAGCCGTGATTAAAGTTGGACTGATGCGTCGGCAGTTCAATCTTCTCTAGCTCCTTTTCTCTCTCACTCTTCAAATTATCTTCCTCGATGTCTTGGAGTTCGATCTTCTTCTCGGCTCTCGCGGCGAGGACGAGCAAGAGAACAGGTGCGATCTGAAAGTAAAAGTGTAAAAGTGAGGTGATGTTGCATGTGGAGGCATCAGGGTCGGTGGTCGGTCGCGCCTATTACGCGAAACAGGTGAACGGCAAAAAACAAACTAGAGCCTATTACGAAACCGGTTACTCACTCGCACTTAGAAACGGGAGCGTTAGCTTTTACTCGAGAAGTTGATATGTTGTTAAAAAATACCAACACTCATGGTACATACGTGCGGTTACATTATCTTTTGATTACAACTACATAACAGCTATACGCCGGTATCATCAACATTTTTCCAATCGTTTCTAGTATTATGTAAGGAATATTAAACATAGTTATTCTTTGGGGACAATTGTGCAAAATAAACGTACATTGCGTGACGATTACATTAATCGTACTCCATTCATTAAAATGTTCGCATTTCTGCCTAAATATATAAACATGTTTATAGCTTCTGTTTCGGACAATTGGTGATTTGAAAATAATTTTCAAGTTAAGTCATCGTATTTTCAAATCATTATGTACTTTTTATTGTCACTTTGTTTCGATCCCATAGGAATTTGAGGTAATCCATATAAAGATGTATGTTCCATACATACATCTTTACATGGACTCTTCCGGATGACACATTAAGGGATGGATATCCTTATCCATTTGTATCCAAATTCATCCAGTTGTTTTAGTTTAAGGAAAGTTTATGAAAAGATAAATTTTAATACTCAGGCATGAGCAAAGCCTAAAAAACATAGGTTCAAAAATTATTTATTACTTTTATGTTTAAAAAATAAACCTGTTACTAATCTCGAATACCGTTAATTACACTAACTAGAACCTCTTCTGTATAAGCACGCATGTTATTCAAAGAACGTATTAGTAGTTAAAGTAATTACTAATTAAATATACTCGTAATTGGCTTGTCATAACCAACCTGTCGTTCAATGAAAAGTTGTGATACAAATATACGATTTATAACATCTTAATCAACTCGATTAGGCATGCCGTTACGATTTAATATAAAATTCGATACGCGGTTTTTATGTGGATTTAAATTATGTACCGTGAAGTTGTGATACATTTTTGTAAATTTGATTGCTTAGTTAGAATGTTTTGGTTGAATTTAATATATTAATGTTATTTGATTGTAATTGTACGTTATTTGTGCTTCAGGCTATAAACGTATAGAAATGAACCTGTAGCAGGTAAATTGAACCAAGTGAACGTTGGATCATTATAGTAATGATCCAAATAAATATTGAAATAACAAAAGCGCAAATCTCCAAAGCAGTTGTACCAATTTAATCTTATTCTTTTTTACTATTACTAGTATTCTGTGGAAGATTTTAAAAAACCTATTAAATCCGAGTAAAACCACAAGGCATCGCCAGTTCTATATAAAGTAAATTGGTAAGAAAGTAAGAGGTCTCGGTAATTGAGTAGTTAATCCTGACAGTAACATGACAGTAAAATTGGCTTTAAACTTTAACCCAAAGGTACTTTAAGAGACAGCACACACTATAGACAAGACTGTAAGACCATTCTCTGGCCTATATATGGTACCAGCTATTCAGCTTGGTGATTCCACTCGTGATCCAATAGATGGTGCTAGTGTGAAAAATTCGTAGATCACGCTTATGTTATTTTCCCAGATTTAGTGGGCGTCCATATATTTTGTTGAACAGGAATAAATCTTCCTCTTTTTAAAGTAGTATAAATAAAGATAAAGCTAAAATATGGAGAAGCTCACAAAAGAGAAAAAGTTCCTAGCAAGCTTAACTCAACTGACACAACCTTAAAAGGAGCATTTGTTTTATATATGCCTATATACTGTTAAACTCTTTGACATAGGTAATTTTAGCTTATACTTACTTCACAAAAACAGAAGTTTGAAAAGATTATTAGCCTATAAAGTCCCACAGCTGGGAAAAGGCCTCTTATCTGACTAATGATTTCAGTACATTGAGGAAGATTAGGGATTTATAATATAAAAAAACAATAAATATGTTTTAAAAATCAAATTCAACTATAATTTTAATTCCTTAACCAATACTATTTTATAAGTCGTAAAAATGTATCGTTAAAACATAATAGTTACCTATTAATATTGAAATAAGGATGCAACTCTAACGACATAACATTTTATTGACGTTACGAAACTAGGTAACATTTTGAGAGAAGAAAGTCGATCTAGGAGTCTAGACCATAAAATACCTAGTAAATATCGCGATAAATCATTAGTGAGCGTCTATTATAACAGGCTTAGGTCTTATAATTATGTAACTAATTGGATACAAAGCTTAATAAATCACAATCATTAATAAATATTTTAACTGCGAGCATTACGGAAACAGAAACTGTATGTTGTTTTGCTGGTATCATCTGTATACAGAGTAAATACAAATAGGTGTTTATTTCTGTAAAGTCCAACCAAACCACAGAGCATAGAAGCACCGCGCTCTCCTACGCGGTGCTTCTATGCTCTGTGAACCAAACAATTTTGAAACGATAAGACTCCTTCGAGTTTATTTTTTGCTATTTACATATAGCTTTGAATTTGGCAGTCTACTTTCACTTTAAAAGTACTCCATGTTTCAAAGAGAAGAGAAGATTGTTTAAAAGAGATTAGAATTCTACACAAAATTATGCCGATAGCCATGTGTCTACATTGAAATGGAAGCTCCGGATGCACGACTGAATTTAAAACAGATTATTACAATTCCGAAGCGGGTTTTCCTATTTTGTGGATGCATTTTAAAAAGCGAAGGTTAGTGCGTAGGTTAGTGGCCTACCCTGATATTGGAGCTTTTAGACCGCTCAAAGGCTTCCGATTTTAATTGTACCATCAATTGAAAACACCGTTGAAACTATTGAAATAAAAAAAGACGTGTGGCACTCGGGGACTGCCGCGGTAAAACTATTGCATAGTTATTTTTTGTATCACTAGATGGCGTTAGTGGGGAGCGTGAGGTTTTTTCGTTACGGAATTTCTGGATTCGGTCCCCGCGCTCAAAGCCCGCGATAGAAGCTATGCAATAGCTTAAAAATCCACAATTAAATAAGTTCGAGTCGATTAGTGGGCAACCCTAGTGTCGGAGTTTTTTGACCGCCTAAAGTCCTCCGACATAGTTTAACGATTGAAACAATCAAAGATATACAATAACTGATATTAAATATTTTCTTGAATGAATTTAAAAGATTCCAAACGGATTTTTATAATCCTAGAGAGAAAGTTGAAAGAACGAAATTGCAAGTAAACGACAAATAAATAAACTATAGACCGTCTATATAATTTAATCGAAGAGTGGGCGAGTAAAAACACTTTCAAATGCTATGGAATAATAGACCAGTAGCGCTTGTATTGAACGCTAACCAATTACAAACAGGAACGTATAATAAAAAAGAAAATGTAATTGACTCACAACTGTCTGAATGTAATGTCAATATTGTCAAATTTTGCACAAGGATTAATGTCAAATGTCAATGTCAACTTATGATTTTTATACTAAGAATAACTTTGTTTGTATTAGAAAGGCTGTAGAAGTATATTTGACATGAATACGTAATCTTTCTCACAGTATATATTCAGTGAGAGACTTTTGCTTTGTAGGGAAGTTTTAAAAAACATTATTGATGTTTTTACTTATTAAGAAGAGAAAAGCTTTCCTACCTTATGTTAGTTACTACCTACTTTCACTAAGACGTCATCCCCAAATTATGTCCGAACCAGACAGATAAGTCAAGGTAATACAATAGAGTGCTAGAATAAAATAATAAAACAAACAAACTACTTTTATTTAAATGCCATCGGCAATCTGAATCTGAATCATCTGAACCAAATATGACTACAGTGAAAGCGTAGAGTAAGTACACAATATACCAAAATGTCCTAAACCAGGCTAAGTGTAAACCTGCATCATGACATGAATGTCTACACCCTATATGTTGTTACGTCATAATTATTAAACGCACGCACTAACTGGTCGCGATGACCGGACGACAGTCCCTTGTTACGTTTTATTCTGTCTGTCATTGCACAACTATATGCAGAACACATTTCAATGAAGCAACCACTTTGGTTGGACATTTAGGGTTTATTTTGTGTGAGGTATAAGGTTTACATCTATTAACTGTTGTATACAGATATTTAAAAAGGTATACTAGTGTTTTTCGTTTGATCGCATTAAATAAATTAATAGGTACGTCTCGCTATCTCTGTCCTTGATCGTCTATACACATGATTAGAAGGACTGTAGCTGTACGCGTGTACATATGTAGTGGTGTCTTGACTCATTTTTCATGAGCTGTTTATATGCGCAAGGCATGTCCATACCTTCTAAATAATATCGATGACTACAACTAGATTTCTCATTCATTTCCAAACTGTCACAAATACACATATATGATGTCACAGACAGACGTGTGACACCTCTTATAAACCACGAACAATAATAATGAACAACCTCTAAGGCACTCATTTGAGGATTTGTCAACATTCTTTTTTCAAAATTAATGGATAATAGCGAAAGGCTCATTAACTAAAACTATGAGTAAATGCTTATTTACTTCATTAGGGTTAATTGACTTTTCGAAAGGGCTCGCTATTAACCAAAGAGTTTGCATAGACAAAGCCATTAATCTTCGAAAATAGACGTAACAGTTGGATAATAAGTCTATTACAAAATTGTAATAAATCAACAATTATTTTTTAACTAAACACATCTTCAAATCTTATAGAATAAATTTTTGAAATATATTTGAAAACATGATGATTCCGGTGGGGACGCCTTATTCTCTGTACTGAAATCTTCAGTGAAAAAAGAGGTCTTTGCCCAGCAGTGGGAATTATAAAATTATATTTAAGGCACATATTATTACTCTAAACCTATTCAACGTCTTGTTTGCATTATGAAGAGTTCATATGACGAGTGAGATAATATGAAGAGTAGCAATTATGAAGAAATATACCCACCGAACCCATCTTTAACTTCATACGTAACCTTAATTGTGCAAATTCAATTAATTCAAAAATTTAATATACTCTGAATTCGTACGAAATTAAAGAAACACCCAACTAAAAATAAGTGTGATACCTATTAATCAGTCCGCGACTCCACGCCCAACCGCGTCAAAGATTGCAAGCAACCAAACTAGGCTAATAACAATCATTCGATCCTCGATGATTTATTCACGTATAAATTAAGTAGCTTATATGAGAACTTATGGAAATCAGTGTTTGATAATCAATATTACCATATTCATAGCTTTCCTAAAGATTCACTGACCTTGCGCTATTGCTTCAATGACACAATTATTTGCAATCGGCCTATGGAAAAAAATATTGAATCGATGATCAAAACATATTTCTCCTATCTGGGTTAACAGTAACGTTAACGTTTTCTCTACTCATCAATAATATACTCGTAAACTTTTAATATCTCCGCTAAATATATTTAAAAAGTGTTTAGATCTATATTTGGATCTAGGAAAAATCTTGGGAATGATTTGAAATTGAAATTTGAGATGTACCCTCAGCTCAACCCTCATTAATTTGCGCCCCTTAGCGATGTCTAATCATCACCACCTCTCCTTGAACGTAAGTACATCTTCAATTGCTATCATTCAACAGTTCCTGACACCAAATTCCTAGATCATGTATCCAAAAACAAAACATAAACATTGTAAAGACAATGATGCCTCTATGATAATATTGTCGTAATTTCATGTAAATTGTCTATTGTTCTCTATCTACCTCATCGATTAATGTTCCATGAAAAAATGCAATACGGGGAAACATCCTTTTTGTAAGCTCTATGACAAAATAGGATGTTAATGAAATTAATTAATACATAATTGATTTCCCTAATCATGCTTTGACATGCACTACCTAATTGAAAAAAAGAACAATTGAGCCTGAGTTAAGGAATTATGTAGAGAATTTTTTTAACATAAAAGATTACATTTCTTCTTTAAAAACATGACAGAAAGATTAAACATTTAATATACATGAGAAATAATTTTAGAATTTATGAGAAATTCTTGCTTGTTATTTGAAGTTACACTCCCAAAGGTTACTTTATCACTAAAATTAGATAGATTTATAAATAAATTAAGAAACTTTAAGTAAAGCATGTTTTAAGTAAGTATCTAATAAAGGAATCATATTCTTACCTTAAAGACAATCATCGCGCTATTTTATCACAGTCCAAAGTAATAGTTCACTGTACTAATAGTCACTCAGTTAACCCTTCACTCGTCAATACATCAGCACTGGAGGATCACCGCATCTTGTCACCGACGACAACTCTCTGACCACATATCCGGAGTTACCATCCACTCAAGCAGCCAAAGGAAATCCTATAATTGAAAACAAATCACAGGTTAAAAAACTTTTACTTCACAATTCACTTCGCGACATAATTAACCGTCAAATAGGTCGTTAACTAAACGTAATTGTCTAATTGGCGCGAACGAGAGTTTCTATTTTTAAATTAGTCGTTTTTTTTTTGTTAGGTTCAGAATTTTAATTGTCAATCCTTGAAGGTTTTATGTTTGTTTTTTATTGTTTATGGTGTGTACGAACTTTTTAATGCATGGGACGGGAGAATGTGTCGGTGAGCAGACCGGGCGTAAAGTGGACGCGCGTGTCGGCCGTTGGTTTGTTAAATACCGCACTACTCTACATATCGTTGTGCAGAAAGCCGACAGTATCAAGTGCTTGCCTAATGAAATGAATCACGCGATGAACTTAGACTTTTTTCCATTTTAATACCTACCTAATTCACATTCAAGGTTGGTTTGTTTGGACTAACTAGATAAAGCCTATAAGTAAAAGTTTGCAGCTTGCTAAAGAGTTTAGCATTTTTATTTTTATTTAATTCAACTTGCAATCTGCTAAAATTCGTATTGTTTTTAAAATGCCTAATTAGGAAATACCCCGTCTTATTAATTAATTATTCCGATATTATAAGCTCAGAATACAGGAAGAACTTATAAGTATACTAATGTTATGTAAAACATAACCCAATATTTATTTGTCAGTAAACCTCATTATTGTTAACTTCACTACAAACAGAGGCAAAAATATCGCAAAAACACCAAATAATATTACATTTAAAAAATATTTTATGTTAGCGTTAATTTTTTTAAGTATGACGTTTTTTTAAAGTACTTTCTCAATTCCATTGAAAGAAAAACATGTCAACAACCAACAATATTTGTACTATTATCCATGACTAACGATGACTCCCGCGATTGACAGAAACGATAGCTCCGAAAGTAGTGTGAAGACGACAATAATTATCCCATTAGTCACATTTACTTTATCTAGACTATTTTAGAATTAACCTCTTAATAACCTAATCCCACTGTCAATGACGTTAATCACGAAAATACATGACAAACAATCTGAATGTTTAACCTCCTCCTTTTTTGCAATCGGCTAAAAACTGAATTTTTGATAGGAACTTTGTTTGTAAACCGTACAAAATTTTTGAAATTGTTGACATATACGGGATGAGATCTCTTGTCAATCCTATTCTCATTTTAAACGGGATAAGACGTTTAGAACTCTATGTTTTATCAAAAACTAGCAGCACCTCGCGGTTAACTCGCGTTGTGCCAGTTTCCGTGGGAATTTCAGGAATTTTTACACTTATAAACCTTCTTCTTGATTCACTCTATCTATTTAAAAAACTGCATCAAAATCCGTTGCGTAGTTTTAAAGATCTAAGCATACATAGGGGCCGAAGCGGAAAACGACTTTGTTTAGTGATTGAACATTTTAAAGGTTGGTTCTACAAATATACCTGCTAACGTTCCAAAGTCACAAACACACATATAAGTTTGAATGTCTTCATATATTACCATAATACACTCTACACAATCGCACCGGCCAGTACTACTATTGCAACTGTCAAAATCACAAACAACTTCTATCAATAGACAATAGATTAACGAATTATTTACTAGATACAAAAAAACAAACATTTACTAACTACATAATGCTAATTGTCTTTCAATATCACATCCGAAATTCCTTTAGTTATCAGTCATTAAAGCGTGTTCAATCTTTTCCAATAACTACAACACTGACGATTTACATAACCTATACCTCCGAAAAAAGTCGGTTTCGTCAAAACTTTCGAAGTAATTTGGTCGTTTTCGATATATTTTTGGTCTACAGCGGTTATATACGTCGAATACAGTAGAAACAGTTTCTAAATTATCTAAAAAAATTATCTAAAAGACAACGCACTTATGGGTCGGTTTATGGGCCCAGATGTCGAATACCTAAATTTAGGGGACCTTTTAGTGTTTAGTTGACCCCTAACGGCTGGTGAAACGGAAATCATTTTTTAACAGCCCCCCAAGCATGTTTGGGGGATCCCATAAACTTAGGGGATGTTGGTGAAAACGGGCATTAGTGTCTTTGGTGAACAATAAACGTCCGAAAGGAAACTCGTTTTATAAAAATACTACCACGCATCACGGTGTTACCCACGTTGTACCCGTTCCCGCGGGAGGTTAGGGATAAAATGTATGATATATGTAATGTATATCCCATGAGTTATTCTGATGTAACCTTTATTACTGTAAAGTATTTTAATGTGTGTAACTAATTAGTTTACTTATAATAGATTTGTTTGTTAATTTCATTTTATTTTCTTATTATTATTTCTTTCAATTTTGTTTTGTTTTGTTATTGATTTCATTATTCATGTTTAATCTTTATTTTCTTTTCGTTTTCAGTTTTGTTCACTCCCTTTATTATTTTTTTTGTATTACAATTAGTGGAAACTTGATTGAGTTGTGTTTTTTAGTTTAAGAGTTTGCTAAAATATGTATTATTGTTCTGTTTGTTTCCCAAATATAAATAATTCCCCGTGGGAATTTTGGGATGAAAAATAGCCTATAACCTTTCCGGCGAATATGGCTATCTAGTACAAAAAATTCCCGTAATTAGCTCGAACTTACAAACACAAACAAACAAACTTACAAATTGTACCTCTTTATAATATTAGTATAGATTAATAAAACCGTCTAGTAGTTCTTTCGTGAAAGAGCAACAAACATACATACATCCTATAAACTTTCGCAAACTTCATATTATTAAACAAAGTCCCCGGCCGCGTCTGTCTGTCTGTCTGCTCGCGATAAACTCAAATAATACTGCACGGATTTTAGCGCGGTTTTTTTAATAGATAGAGTGATTAAAGAGGAAGGTTTATATGTATAAAAATTCACGAAATTACCACGGGAACGGGCACAACGCGGGTAAAACCGCGGGGCGCTGCTAGTGTGCACTAAATAGAATCATTATTACTAATCACCATACAATTATCGATACTTATTCGATATGCGATGTACCTAATTGTATCGAATTATTGCGATATGCTATATCGAATATATAATGTACGATTGAGCCATTTAGACCAAATAAGTTGTGTTATAGAGCTACTTATGATATTACGAAGTCATATACTCTCACGACCTATGAAATATTAATTTATTCTAAGATCTATTATTAATAGCCTTACTCCATTCCCGACACTAGCTATTCTGGAAGAAAAGCATCTACGCAATGTTCCAACGCTGTTTTCCTCGTATAACTTATATTATTAAGAAAATCAAGAGAAATATAAATTTACCCCAAAGGGGATTATTAAATATTAAAAACAATTTTATGCAATCAGAGTGATGTTTCATAAATAACCTTCCTCCTACATGCAAGTTTAATAATTCTCTCACAGACATCTACTGATATTAATTTAAAAAGAGCTCAAAACAATAACTCATTATTGACACCTACATGGATGCCATTTGCAAGTCTAGCTTTCATAGATCCATCACATCTTTGAATAATAATTCAAGTAATATCGTTGCACAAATCCAATACTTATTTATATGCAACAAATCTGACCTTTTCATAATTCAATGAAGTCATAAATAATATTGTGTTACAAATAAATATTAATGTAAAATAAAAGTTTGATGAGTTTCTATAAATAGTTTATCATTTTTATACTAAATTTTTTTATCGTTTCAAAATGTGGACCAATGCCAAATTTTCCAGTCGAAGACTACTCCTGGAAAGGAAAGAGGTTTAGATTTAGAGTAAATGAAAAAAAAATCACTTAACCTTTTTCCTCTTAAACAGCAATCGTCTTCGGCTGGAAAATTGATGACATTGATCCACATTTTGGGACAATAAATAAATACAGAATACTTACTATAGCATAAGTTGTTTCTACAAGTAGTATACATACATATTTTTCATTTTTGTAGGGATTTAACTTGAAGCAACACCGTAGATAAGTACCTTCCTCCTTCCAACGTGATCGAAAGCTTGTAAATTGAATTGCAGGATCGATTTTAGTCAGCGTAAACACGATTGCCCATAAAGTGCTTTTTTGGATTTAATTGGCTAATTCAATTATTTTCAGAGCTCAAACAACAGATTTCAAAACAGGCTAATCGCGTTTGAGTAATTGAATTCCGAATCTTGACTAGTAAAGGGTCAAAATACTCATTCCTGTATTGAGTAACAAAGTATCTACGTAACAGTTTTTGAAGTACCGATTCTGAGCTTTTTATTATCTCATTAGAGACAATTGTCGATATTAGGAATAATTTAACTTTCGATTTCATTCAACCGAATAATCTGTTGCTTTCCGGTTTTCTGCTGCTTTTTAATGCTCAAAGTGGGCGTCACAAAACATTCAGACATTTAGACAATGGCGAATTGTTAGCGAAATATTTTGATTAGAGGTTAGGGTCATCTCCAACCAGTAATCAAAGATTCGGTTGTGTCGACATAACTATTGAAATGTACACGTCATTTGGATAATAGTAGAGTAAGACGGTACATACGTAATACGAATATTTTTCAGACAGTACGATTTTGGTGGTCTTTGGGAATTTTACTGCCAGTCTCTCATGCCCGGGCAACACATACGAGAAATGCCATAAATTATATAGATAATGGACGTATACTGTAGGGGTAGCCACGACTATACGTGATAATTTGACAATGGCATTAACAATGCCGTATGGCGTAGGCGATAGCTCGAGTGGCGGTACTTCAAAGAGAGAAAGAGACAGTTTTTGTGTAGCCACCCACTTTAATGCATTAAAAATCATTGCATTAATTATTGAGATAAATGGCATTGACATTAAGCGTAAGTGTGGCCCCAGCATAAGAGTTACTTATGTTGATGAGCCGTTGATGAGATTTTTTGACATGTAAACAAAAATAACGTCATTGTTGTTGTTATCATTGTTAATTGAATAGACGTCTCTGAGTACGGCCGTAGCGCTCGTGGCGTAGTTTGAGTAAGCGATGTTAGTTCATTGCGATTGTTAAGCAACGTGCAGCTCGACTCCTAAATTGGATGGGGATAGTGGCATTTCTATCTGAGCACTATGCACTATGCTTCGGATGGCACGTTAAATTGTCGGTCACGGTTGTTTCAATCGTTAGATACTGTCGGAGGCCTTTAGGCGGTCTAAAAACTCCGACACCAAGGTTTGCAACTATCCTACTCGAACTTACTTACGGCAGTTAGAGAATATTTTTAGGACATTCAGTGATAAAACTAACACTACGCGCATTACTTTTTTTTACCTTTTGAAAGTCTGATTTCATGACAAAAAAGTGTTAGCCTATAATATCCCACTGAAGACATCAGTACAGTGTATATATTAAGCTTAAATACCATACTTAATACGGGCTGTTGATCTCAAACCCGAGCCATGTTTGAAAGATAGAAAACAAGTTGATATAGTAACAATGTACTTTAATTAATATACTGAACTGATGATGTTAGGCTTTTACGGTTTAACGAGGGGGCTTAAACTCATGGTTCATTTGCTTTATCTACCACACCTGATCCAGTTTAGTTACGTGTTAACTTTAACTCGACCTAGGCCACTTTTTTGCTATCAATAGCTTGTGGTAAATAATATCAGCGGTTTCCCTTTACGATCGGTTTCACTCGGACTTTCTACTCAAGTGGAGCACTACAGACACCCTGCGTGACTTAGTGTATATACGCTATGCCTAATCTATACTTAATATTACAAAGAGGTAATTTTTTTAAGTTTGTTTGTTTGTTTGTATTTTCGAGATAATCTCAAGAAAGATCAGTCAGATTTTAATAATTCTTTTTGTAATAAATAGCCACATTCAACGGGAAGGTTATAGGCTATTTTTCATCCCGAAATTCCCACGGGAACGGGTACAACGCGGGTAAAACAGCGGGGCGCTGCTAGTAGGTAATATAGTAACTATGTTGTAAGTTGTACAAAAATCTACCTAGTCTGTGTAACCTATAGCAACCTCTAGTTTCAGCATAATCTTGGAAGTTGTATTAAAAGTAAAAGTAAGCTCGAGTAGGTTAGTGGCCAACCCTCTTGTTTAACACTATTTAAACTATCCCGACGTGAAAAGACGGAATTTATCATGAAATATACATTTTATTAATAGATCGACTTTATGGTTTTCTTTTTATTTTTATAGTTTCATTCTCACTGAAAGAATGTGTAATTCAAACAAATGCAATACAACGCCTAGCAAAACAAGTGTTAAACCTTTAATATTTTATTATCTAAGTCCGAGAGATTAAAATATGGTCTTCAAACATCACCCTCTTCTTATACCACATCTATTGTCCGACTTTAATAAAACAGTGCACTTTTCTCATCGGATAACATTGTAAAGATTAATGAAACGAACAAATTGAACCAATTTCAAATTTAGATTGGTTTCTCCCGATTAGAGGACAATGGAGCCGTTAAATACCACAAAAACGATATATCTAGAACCTTAATAGAAGTTATGTAACATATATTTATTGCATAACAACAGAAACTTCCTATTATAGCAAAAAAGCTCTTTGATATTTGCCGTTTGCTTAGATAAATGAGTTTGCGGTATACCGAACGAAATGTATAACATTTCTCCACTCTAATGTCCGATTATTTTTTCTAACATAATTACTCATTTCATGTGGTAACATTTAGCTCATAAATATACGTCCTACCTAAAAATTAATGAGTAGGTTGGTCATTATGTATAGTGAAACAAAACTGCATTCAATTGATGGACCATTAAGGCCGACACTGCGTTAAGCTTGCGCACGCCGCGGTTCCATACAAAAGTGAACCGAACGCAGACGCCCGCGGCGTGCGCACGCGACGGGCGCACGCTTAACGCAGTGTCGACCCTTAGTTGGTTGGAGAAAGGTGTATTAGGTACCTATATTGATTACGAGTAAAATGACTAACTGCAATTTTTTTCTAAGTCTCGTAGTAGTTATTCTCTGAAAATTTTCGATTCAATATGTTGTTGTTCTAAACAAGTTTGCCTACCTAAATTGATTATTTATAAACACAAGCCACCTAATTAATAAAGTTTATAAAGTGTTACTAATCTTAGTATAACTTCGATATTTTTCTACAACATTTGACTGTACAATTATATTGTGATGTTGTCATTCCTAATATAATGGAATCATTATTGTTAATTATTTGTAAGTTGGTAATTGTGAATCTCCGTAACCGAATCACGTAATATTTGTAATACTATCGCGTGATGTATGCATTTCGAAGCTCTGTAATTAACTAAAAGCCAGCCCTCCTATACAAGGGTATTATTTATCAGTTAACATACACTTTAGTTACTCTACAATTTAACGTTTGGCCAACGTTTCATTTGTCTGCCATATTGCGAGGCTGATGATAAGTTAAAGCTACTTATTTTCAAACAAAAGATTACATCAAGATCCCATAATGGGATGATAGCAATACTACAATTAAATATGAAACAGACTTTTATAGAAAGTTAATATTTGGATTGTTAGTAACCCTGTATTTAAGTTATTACAGTCATAGTTTTAGTTTTGAAAAGTTATCTTAAATATTTTCGGAAATTACGTAATTATTATGTAGGTTCGATTATTTTCTGCTCATGATAACTCAAGTCAAAGTATGTTTTAAATATTTTATATGCTTTTTAGACAAAACGAAATACTTGGATCGGGAATCGACAATTGTATATTACAGTATTTTGCCCATCAATACAAAAAGGGTTTTATATGTTTAAGAAAAAGGTTCATATTTTCGAAAGTCGTCATACCTAGTTCATTTGTTTTTAATGATTGTGATCTATGAAACTATCCAATAAACATCCTAACGGAATTTTCCTGCTAGAACTGTTGTGTCACTTTGCATTGCATTGTATGTAATTGTTAACACACAAATTAAATAATTTGTTTCCTTACCTTTTGCCATCTATGTTCAACAATCTTGATTAGCCTTTATACTATGCCGCTTAACCACGTAAACGACAATTTGTTGAAATATGGCAGGTTAAATTGTGTCGGTTCCGGTTATTTCAATCGTCACACTATGTCGGAGACAGTCTAATAACGTCGGCAATAGGGTTGGGCGTTGACCTATTCGATATTTGAATGTTTTATTTTAAACCGCAGTATTAACAAAGAAACTACATATACTCGTACGTTTTTTGTTAATAGTGTAAGCCGATTTTTGTCCCGGCAATGGGGTAATAGCTGCACATGATAATTCGGTTATTTTCTAATTTGGAATAGTTCCAGACGGAGATGTACAGGAAAAAAAAAGGATTGTAAAAGGAAAGTTTCGCGGTCGACCCAGTTAGAGATGGAAAGAGCAAACAGCACGAAAATAACTCATTCTTTTTCAAATCTTTTTTTTTGTTAGTTTGTGGATTCAAATTGCAACCTGATAATCTCCTACCATATGTACGTACCTTAAGGTACAGTCTGGTGTAAAAGTGTGGGACACCTCGTGATATAACTGCATTTCTCACATTACTCGGTTTGACCATTCACGCGGAGTCTAGAAACTAATAATTCAAATACCTGCTTTAACCGAATTCGTCCCTATTTGTATATTAATGAGAAATCTGATTAAGGTTTGCAAATATGTTTATCTATTCAAGACCCTTATTTAGACATTAGAGTGGTCAAAAAACATGACCATAGAGAGTTTTACCTGTACTGTGACGTCAAATCCTTAGAAGAGATTTAATGAGTGATTTTGACATGTAATGTATTAAAAATTATGTCTATTGGTTAAGTGCCAATTTAATGGACGAAAAACAAAAAGGAAATTCTACCTGCTCCTATGTGGATCGATAATGAAGTCGTTTTTTGATATGATAATTTTTTTAAACGCATATATCCGATTAAATCCAACTGCCGACCAATATGAACGGGAACTGGCTTTAATTGTAAACCTTCCCTACCTACTATTTCGTCACCTAGCGAAAGTGAAATAATACCACTCATATACGTACACATTATGTATAGTGTTATATCAAAGGAATCTATCACGCATCACGTCTCCCTTAGTTCCGTTGCCAAAAACTCTCGGACCGTGAAGGAAGTATCTACCTTCTGTAATAAACGAAGACACGTCAGTTACGTCATAGACAGTTTACACATTGTTTCTTTCAATTGTGTTCTTTTATGCTGGGGCCACACCTATGCCATATGCCATAGAATATGACATTAACCGTAGGTGCAGCCACGACTATGCGTCATAATTTGACAATAGCATTGACAATGCCATTTGGCGTATGCGATAGCTCGAGTGGCGGTACATCAAAGAGATTAATGCGAGAGTTAAATGCATGAAGCGGCCACACTACGTATTGTCAGTGTGCGTCGAGAGCGCAACGGGTTCGGACGTATTTGATTATTACGACGGATTTGCCTCAAAATCGCACGTTTTTGTCTATACGTACTATGGCGACAGAGTGGAGTAACAACAAAATTATTACTTTTCTTGAGATTCTACAAACATGGTCTCTTTATTCGATAATGATTTAATAAAGTCAAATAATATAAATTTACACTCATGAAATATAGAGCTCTGTCGACGTCCATCTTGCCTGAATTGAAGTAAATTCAATGCCGTTGTCAATGTCAAATTTTTCCAATAAATGAACATTGACATTGACAGTTTAAGTGTAGCCACCCACTATATTGCATTGAAAATTATTGCATTCAATGGGCATTGACATTGAGCGTAAGTGTGGCCCCAGCATTATTGAAAAGATATTACTTATTTGAAAAAAGAATTTAGGTACTTTTTATACGTTAACGGCCAGTTCAAATAACCTATCCTTATCCAATTTGGCCCGCATTTGGCAACGCTTAATCCTCCTCACTGTACTGATATCTTCAGTGAGATGAGAGGCCTTTGCCCAGCAGTGAGACATTTCAGGCTACTGCCTTTAGATCAACTTTTAAAGTTTATACTACACATAAATTTAAAATAAAATTATTGAATTTGGTTAAAAAGTCATGTGAGATATCAACCTAAGGCGGGTCCCAATAGTCCTAGTTACCTCTACTGACAGTTAGAGATAGAGATTGCCCGTAAAAGGGTGGTTAGCATGTATGGCAGGCATGGGAATGCATGCGTTGCAGTCGAGTAAAAACAACCCGGATCGATTGTTTAATTTTTTTTTCTAAAACACAGTAATGATACCCTTTTCACGAGCAAAAAATCATTAAAATTATTTATACCGTCGTGCTACATCAGCAAAACTCAGTTCCTTCTACTCAATAGAGACAGTAAGTACTTCACTCTTCCATGGTTCCCATTTTACAATAACCAACCCCATTTATGGCAACACTATTAAGCTAAACAAACAACACTAGTTCACTCAGATCTAAGTATCGAAACACATTGTAATGCTAATTTCGAAACTATACAACTGTTACCGTTTTCACTGTGTACTAATTTTTACATTCGTTGTAGTATGTTATGTAACATGTACATCAATATTCACGTGTCAGTTCGCTATAATTGCATATAAGAAAGGTTTGCGTTAACATCTGTTATTGAGTTGATTGCCATATCTAGATAACGATTGAAGTATCAAGGTTTTTCGTACCTACATACTACATACTTTTTCGTACCTAAATACTATCTATCTATAATGTAAAAATGAATCGCAAAATGTGTTGCTAAGCGCATAACTTCAGAACGACTGGACCAAATTGGATGATTCTTTTTTTAATGTGTTCCTAATTGTCAGGGCATGGATTTTATATAAGAAAAATAAGGAATAAAAATCTCGAAATTCCCACGGGAACGGAGGCGCTGCGGGTGAAACCGCTGGGCACAGCTAGTCTATAATAAAGCTGAAGAGTTTGTTTTTTGTTTGTTTGGTGCTAATCTCCAATCAGATTTGAATAGTTCTTCTAGTAGTAGATAGCCATATTCAACGGATAGGTAATAAGGCTATTTTCATCACAAAATTGTTACGGGTGCGAGAACAATGCGGGTAAAATCGCGGGGCGCTGTTAGTACTAATATAATTAAGCTGAAGAGTTTGCTATTTTTTGTTTGAGCGCACTAATCTCAATATCTACCAATCTGATTTCGATAATTATTGTTGTAATGGATAGCAGTAGGAAAAGTAAAGGCTGCTTTTCGTCCAGAAATTTCAACGGGAACGAGCACAACGTGGGTAAAACCGCGGGGCGCTGCTAGATATTATATAAAAAATGTTGCTCGTTAATCTCGCTTCAACGTCTGAATAGCCAACTTTAGGGAAAGATTATATATGCCACAGTAATTAATGTAATGCGGGTGAAACCGTAGCCCATAGGTAGTCATAGGTATTGTAAAATCAAGTTCTATTTAATTTAAATAAAAAAGCAGTTTCTTAAAGTTGTTATCGTGCGTGTCCATTACCACCTTCGATCGTCTTAAATCTCGGAATGTAAACATGAGATAACTTTTAATCTGATAAGAACGCCTATGTTAAATACGTTGAGCAATCTTCTTCAATTAAACATAAATTATTCTATCGCGTGAATGAAAGGTAAATTCATACAAATCACATTCACATTGAAAAGACGTCGAGATGATGGGACTATTAAGAGGAACATAATAGAAAAGTGATGGACCTTTTAATTCAATATGCTATTACTTCACAATTCATTTACACACCTAAGATACAATTTCAATCACCTAAGATACAAAGTCATTCCAGACTCATCCGTTGGTTGATCCCGAGAATCCTGAGATAACATAAGTTTATAATGCATTCTAATACTTTAATGCTGAGGACACACGGCGACACTTGATATTAGACATCGAATGTCTGTGTGTGTCCACTGCCGCGACACTTAGTTGCAGTTGTTGTGGCAATGTCGGTCGGTGTCTGTGTTGCAGCCGTGGAGACAGGTCGTGCGCAGTGTCCGACACAAGTGTCGCGAATTTCGAACTTGCGCGAAATTTTTAGCTAGACCAATAACCGCTCCGTTGTTCATGGCGAGGAAATGTACCACACTGAATTGCAGTGTCTCCGTGTAGACAGCTAACCACACATAACCGGGACATTAAAATGTTTACACCGATGTCGACACAAAAATTGCTTACCATGAGGACGCAATCTACACTAGTGTCGACATTTGTGATGAGTGTCAGTGTCGCCGTGTGTCCGCAGCATAAGACCCGTATTTTTACAAAATATGAGAAAACAGGCGTGCGCATTTGTCCCAAGTAGTAAAGTAAATTAATAGTAGTGGTCAAAGTACAATTTACATTATTTTTTTTCTTTAGCTTACATTTTTATCTATACTATCATTATAAAGAGTAACAGCCTCCGTGGTCTTGTGGTTTGAGCGCCGGCTCACGACCCGGAGGTTCCGGGTTCGACTCCCGGTGGGGATATCTCACAAAAATCTCTTTGTGAGACTTTCCTCAGTTTGGTTAGGGCATTGCAGGCTGAATCACCTGATTGCTCGAAAAGTAAGATGATTCCGTGCTTCGGAGGGCACGTTAAGCCGTCGGCCCCGGTTACTTTCTACGGATAGTAGTCGTTACATGAGCCATGTCAGAGGCCTTTGGCGGCTCAATAACTCTGACATCAGAATTGGTCAGGATGGCCATCCACTCGATGAAGAGAAGAAGAATATAAAGAGTTTCTAACTTTGTTTGTTTGTAAGGGCAAATTTTAGAAACTATTAGTCCAATTTAGATAATTCTTTGTGTAATGAAGAGACTCATTAAACGGAAAGATTAAGATTAGCTTCTTTTCATGCCGAAATTCTCACGGAAACGGGTATAGCTCGGGTAAAACCGCGGGGCGCTGCTAGTAACCTATAAACTGATACACATGACATACAGACTATATAACTCAGATAGGTTCAATACAAAGTCTGTGGTCTGGAACCACTTCCTTGCCTACTCTAAGAGTAGGCAGTTAACATGTGTACGTCAGGTTAACTTTCTCAGAGTTGTGTTCCACGATACGATTACACTAAACGATCACGCTGTAAAGGGTTCATTGACTAGAGTCTAAATTACATAACTTTGTTCTTAACTAACTTATAAAGGAGGTGCTAAGTATATGAAAGGTTTTGAAGTTGAAGAAGATATGTTTCAGTCATAATGGAAAAAGTCAGAGGCCTTTGGCGGCTCTATAACTCTGACACCAGGATTGGTCAAGTTGACCATCCACTCGATAAGAAGAAGAATGGAAAAAGTGGCATTTTAAAGTTTTTTCTTGCGTTCTTCTTCTTCTTCATCGAGTGGACGGTCAACCTGACCAATCCTGGTGTCAGAGTTATTGAGCCGCCAAAGGCCTTGGTGCGTTGTGATGATGCAAAATGAAACAGTTGGAATGTTTTTAAGAGACTTTACCAAAGAACTAATTTAGTTTCATCTGTTCTGTACATATTTATATCGAATTGATATCGAATCGATATTAAAAAAGTCTTCATTACCCTAAAAAACAGAAAAGTAATAACGTATTCACATACATAACCCCCTAAACAGTTATATAATATTACAATATCAAAAATAATAAGCCAGACCACCCATAGATTGTAAACGGGCAAGCATTATAATTTCGTCAGCACATTACGTAGCATTAAAATACAAAAGAGAATTCAATCATATTTATTGACCATTCAAAGCCAAAATGAGTACTTATTCCGATTACTACCGAGTCACGAAAACAATTATTAGTCGATTAAAGAATGATGGAAAATGTCTTCCTTGCAATGCGAGATTGAGATTTCAATGTTATTTTGTCTGTATGTCAATCAAATTACATATTACAATACCTATTCAGTGATTCTATATTATTAGGTATCACTGTTTTTTTGTTTCTCGGTGTCTTGTTGACGTTGGATTTTTAGATCTTTTAAGAGTGGATGTTTAAAAAACGGTTGGTTATCGTTGCATATGAACGTTAGTTAATGCAGTCGGTCCCAGTTGTTTCAATCATCAAACCATGTCAGAGTCCTTAAACGTACTCGAAATTAATGAGTCGTGTTAGAGAATGACGTTATTATTATGAGTAAATCATCTCTTTTTATCAATATACATATCAGCAACAAACAAAATTAGTCATGCACGTTAATATTTTTATTTAATTTATGCTGAAATTTTAATGATCTCGTAATCTCCGCGGGCGTCGAAACCTACACTTCTCTAAATTCTAAAATAAAAATGCAGACGCCTTAATTCCATTACATAATACGAAGATGTACGAGTACATACGAAATTGCATAAAAATATCAGTTTTACAATCTAGACTGATTTATTATATTTAAATCGTAGCGTGATCAATGAAAGTTGTTTGTGTACGTTTGATATTAAGTAATAATAAATTAATAGGTCTTGCGTGTGTGTGAGTTGGTTACATTTGAAGAGATGAACTCGGATCCACTTCTATCGACCCCGGTTTAATATACAGTATGTAACAATACTGTATGTATAGTTTTAAATGAGCTAAAAAATGTATTAACCAAGGATGAGCGAAGTGCTTACGTTTTAACAGCAGTTTGTAAAATAACGCCGGTTTTCTTCCGATGTAAGGCATTTAGCATAATTGTCTTTGTAAAAGGTGCGGGCCGGATGCGGTAGGCGCGCATTAAAGCTGCGACACCTTTCTTAGAACGCGACCCGCAATCGGCACGCACCCGGCTTGCACCCGCACTTTATGTCTTTAATAAGAATATCAAAGTAAAACTTTGATGATGAGTACTTTGATACAAAATACTGAAAAATGGGTGCAGTACTTAATCCTTCCAAAAATCTAAAAACTATTTTAAAAATCCACAAAGAAAACCTAAACGAATATCATTATTAATTAAATACATGTCACGTTATAAAAACTTTACCAATAGGCCTTTTAAGATAAACAAAAGACGGTCGTTTCTAAAGCCATAAAACTATTAGGATTATCTCAACGGCGACTTTTATCTTCTATTACGCATCTTCTTCTAGGTCAAGCTTACGACCGAATATGGTAATTACTAGAATTACGAAAAACACATTTTATTGTTATTTAATAACGTTTGTGTTTGCATAAGACGATAATAGTATGATAAGTAGGTCTGTTCCACACATTTTTATGTTAATGAAGAAATTAAATAGTTTCTTTGTTTCGTGTTGTTGGAGTTAGGTTTCATATCACTTAGAATCAAGATCTTTAAATTTACAAATGTGCTAGCTTTGGAACTAATACAACACCTTGTGCTCATTGTATTTACCATGAAATATGTTTGAAAAAAAACTGAATTACTGGTGGATAGGTACTATAATGTAGTATTAGCCTGTAATGTCCCACTGTTGGGCAAAGGCCTCTCGTCTCACTGAAGATATCAGTACAGTGAGGAGGTTTCAGGCGTAATCACCACGATTACCTAATGCGGGTTGGTGATCTCAAACCCGAGCCATGTTTGAAAAGTTGGAAACATGTTTTCGCTCGACCTGGGAATTGAACCCGGGATCACAGTCTTGGCACATACCACTAGACCACCGAGGCGTTAACGACGATAATAGCGACTATAATATGAGATTAAATATTGGATGTTCTTTTTTGAAAACGAAATCGTTAGTAGATAGCCATATTATTGACGGCACCGTCGCAGTGTTATCTTCGTTAAAAAGCACGAAATAGAGAAGCAACTCAGTAAGTGCTTCTTCCGTGTGAAAAAGTATCATAAATCATTAAACCTATTTATTTAACTTGGTATCCGTATCTCTCATCACTATAAGGAATGATTAAGTAACACATTTTTACCCACATTCTTTAAACCCGAACATATCAGATGACCTTTAACTGGTCATCCGTCATAACAACATAAAAATCGGACAATCAATCCGTTCGCATGACAGGAGCCGATCTGAGCCGAGATTGTATCCACGGCACAAAATTGATACATACATCAGAACGTCATTATGTAAATATTAGCCACTTTACATACAATATGTATGAATAAACAGTTATTTGAATGTTTTCAAAAAGTTCTGGGAACTGTGTTTTAAAGTTAGTGTTTGTTTTATTATGCATCTAACTGCAATGTACAAGGTCTAATTTTTCAAACATTTTACCTACAAAAGCCTCATTTAGAACAAACAGTCAAATATGTCTAACCAGCAGCGCCTGTTGTGCACGTTCCCGTGGGAATTTTGGGATGAAAAATAGCCTAAAAATCGAATTGGTTCTTTTTGAGACTAGAGCGTTCAAAGAAACAAAAGATCCAACTCTTCATCTAACTTTATTGTAGGTATTAGTATGAAACTCAATTTAAACTATTGAGTCTAAACTTGATAATCCTTGGGTTATTTTCTATTCGTAAAGGCAAGGAAGAGCGCAGACGCACACGCATTACACTTCTTCGTAAGTAATTATTTCCAACATTATCCTAAAATAAATACAAGTATGATGTCTTAGATAATTACGACATTCATCTAATCTGCAATTTATTTAACAGCATTTACGTAAATTGGCCAAGTCTTTTTATTAATGATAAAAATTATGTAATTAATGTATTCGTCCAAAAAATCTAGTTTCCTAGTATTCATTGTGGCATATAATTTTTATTGCTAATGCTTCATAAAATATTAATGCCAATGTTAATGTAAATCATAACCGAGCTATTTTGATATGCATAGCGCTATGGATAACATTTTGTAAAATACTATGAATTTACGCTATCATCTATCAAATAGTTATTTATGTTGAAAAATAATTTGACGAAAATAAAATATGATATCTCTTTAGGGCGAAAAAAGGCCTTTAAGCCTACTGAAGATGTCAGTGATCAGGAGATACTTTACAATATACACTAAACTTAATTAAATTAAACTAACTTTTAGTCATGTTTGTTTTTTCGTGGAAAATAAGTTTTACGTAATAACATAAGCTAAAGTTGGTAGCGTACGCATTGCGTTGACACAGTTCACTAAACTTACCTAAACATTACAGCCCGCTTTTCTTTTATTTTATAATCGTAATGTCGGTCTGTAACATCTCATATTTCTGTGTTAATACATTTGTTGCGTGACAAACTGACATGCGTACTAATATCTGTAGAATTACGTACAAAAATATATGTTGGTTCGTGTATTAAGTTTCGACACATCCTGTATAACGGGGCAGGTGTGTGGATTGCGTTTGCGCATCTTAGGAATGATACAAATACGTGTCTATCAATTATTAGATTCATCTTTTGGTTCTCCTTTCACTCGCTTTTTATTATGATGCTAAGTACGCGGTTTGTAAAGAATTTATTAAGTGTGAATGCTGTTCTAATTAATGAGATCTGAGATTAATATTTGGGAGATTGAAGTTGTGAAACCTTCGCGTACCGACGACGTAATTTAATAATAATAGAAAAGTGAATGTATACCGTCTTACTTTTCTCCCTAATAGCTTAATAGATTTGACTGATTTCTAATATCATTAGGACTTCTAATAAGAATGTTATTTCTATCATGATGAGAGGCAACAGATCAGTTCTATAATAAAATTAAAAATAACTTTTTAACGTTTATTTATAAATAAGTAGCATTAAATCAAACAACGTAATAACAATGTTAAACATATTTAATTAAAAATAATAATCAAACAAAACATAATAACAATAAAGATCTCACATTTAAATACAATGGGTTGCTACATGATGGCCGCAGATACATTTTATACTTAAACTAATGGGACTACTTATAACAATCTGTACAGAGCATCGTTATCAAAGCTTAGAGTAAGAGGAGCGGCTGGATGCGTAGGTAGTCTTGTAGTTCGTATTAGACTCTGAAGGAGCGGTGTAGTCGCTCGAATGAGGTGCGATATCATTCTCCTCCTTCGGTATACTTTGAGAAAGAGCCGACTGCGAATCAGTACTACCTGAAGACCCAAAAGCCGTCCCATACTTAGCTTGAGAATTAGGGAAATAGTTATACAAACTCTGGGTTCCAGGGTTTTGGTACAACAAGTTGTTATAAGGATTAGGCTGAGCTAAAAGCACCATAGCGGAAGGCTGTCCCAAAAATGAGTTGCCAAGTTGTAAAGGCAAGTTCTGACCAACGTTATACTGTTGTGGCGCAAAGGAAGCTGCGCCGAAAGGCTGTTGCTGAGCTATACCGTTCGCAGGATTTTGTTGGAATAATGACTGCGGGTATTGGAATAACGATGATGACTGAAAGTTGTTACCCTGAGGGAATAGAGCAAATTGGAGGTTAGCTCCCTGCTTTGACGGCACGAGCTGGTACTTCGACTGGTACCCAGGATTAGGTACGAAGTTTATCGGGACAAACTGTGACTGCGATTGAGGGAGAAGGTTTAGTTGTGACTGTGGAGCGTACGCCGCTGATTGGTCGGTTGGATTAGTATAGTACTGACTCGGTTGATTCGGGTAGAAAGAGTTCGATACTTGGGGCGTGAAAGAGCTGGATTGAGTACTAGGGTTCTGTGAATAGATGCTGTAAGTATTGTAGTCCTGCTTCTGCGCCCCTGAAGGTATAGTATTTATGCTGGTCACCTTCCCCGCGCCTCTCTTCTTCTGGTCAACATCTTCCTCGGTGCCGCACACCAAGGCAGCGAAAGCGACGATCAACTGAAACAAAAAAGCGTTAACAATCAATCATGGGTAATTCAGAGAGGCGTGGAACCAATCTATCAACATCCTCTTCGCAACAAACAGACGCCGAGTTACCGTTTGAATGGCTCACGCGATGTTTACTATTTGATTACTCACCAAAAGTTCAATTTTCGCCATGATTAATTAACATGCGATTGACGGCTAATCACATTATATGGAGAAAAGCGAAAGGAAAAGTGTTGTGTTCACGGGGGCGCACGGAAAAGTGTATGTTGGTATCAAGTTCATGCGTTTATATTAGCGGCCACGGGCACTTTCCAGCTCTAGATCTAGCCGAGGGAATGACCGGACGATAGGTCTTTGTCCCTTATCGGAACAAGTCCAGTTTACTTAGATTACTCGTTTCCCGCTCGGGCGTTGCGGAAACACTCCTATGTTACATGTGCCTGTTTGTTGGTCACATGTGCCTCGCTTACGGCAGCACTTTCTGTTTTAATTGACTTATCAAGACATTAAGAGCAGGAACAACTCTTATAGATAACTTTCCTCACATTTCTGCTAGAAAATACAGAAACTCCTTTTTTAAACGGTTAAAAATGTAACAAACACAAAAGTTATCAATCAAAGTTGTACAAAATATACATAGATTGACTGAATATAGTGTTTTAGAACACCTTAAGTCGTCCAACTGTGCAATCATTGAAGTTTTTCTACAACAAGTTTAAACGATAATTGTAACTCAATCACGCCACAGTTTATTTCAAATTACCTGAACTTAAAATGCTTGGAGAGATTAACTGCTTCAACCGAATGCAAAGCAATAAATAGTCACATTCTAATCTCAAGCGTGGAGGCAATAAATATCGCATCCGTGATTATTATTCTGTAATAGATTTATTAAGACAAATATGATTGGAATTGAATCGATTAATTCGATAAGTACAAACAACAGAAATGGTGAAGGTTTTTAAGAGGGTTGTGTTAAAGTACATATTTTATTATATAATTGCCATTTGATAAGAAATTTTAGGTCTAATTTTTTGTAATTCTATTTTTATGTTTACGTTGACCTCGAAATGAGACTAAAGCTTTTTTATCATTCTTAAGAAATACAGTCAGAAGTCAGAGTTTATGAAATACTTGTATAGTAACATGCAAGATACTTTTCTTCTATTAAAGCTACTCATCTCACTGAAGATATTAATCAGTACAGTGAGTGAGGAGATCTATATAAGTACCAAAAATAATTTAAGTAATAAACTAAGAAAAAAATTACTTCGAAGAGAGATGTTACGTAACGGTGGATACTCATAAAATGCCCTTCCAAACTGAGATACAATCAATCTGTCAGTCAAATATCAATGAAAATATATCTCGGTAATGACATCAATGAACTACTTATTCTTATGTTGTGTTATTTCAAATTGCTCGCGTGAACTTGTAGATATTATCTTTCCAGATCGAGAGATGGAATGGTATTAAATTAACTTTTGATCTTTGGGTTTAGTTCATTTGTTTGTTTTTAACGTATGTGAAATAGGCAGTTAGTTGAATACTTTTAATTTCATATTGATGTCGGCCTTTTACCACAGCTTTTACTTTGATTTCATCATCCAGTTATTTCTATACACTGAATTTTGAATAACTTATTTGTAGTCATCTTGTGTAGAGAAACTGAACAATATTTTTTTGTATTAGTACAGAAAACAATTGAGTATCTATTTGTTAATACTTTAACCTCAAAATTTCATTTAATTTGACAAATAGCATAAGGTTACCCTACGAAATGGAAAGTAGTGAGTACACCACTCTACCATGTGTTAATAATTGATATTGTACCACAAAATAGAGAATAGTGACTATTCCGGTCTTTTATGAGTTAGCCTGGGTAATTGATATTGTATGCTAGCTGTGTCTCGCGGTTTCAGCCGCAACGCCCCACGTTCCTGTGGGAATTTCGATTTTTATTGGTTATTTTCTTATTTAAAAACCTTGTCCTGACAATAAGGAACACATTAAAAAAACATCCAATTTGGTGCAGTCGTTCTGAAGTTACGCGCTTAGCAATACATTAAGCGATTCATTTTTATATTATAGATTACTATCATGGATTAGGTGTTACGGGGACTGTGAACAGACAGCTCAATAATTATACGGACCGCTATAAGGAAACAATTGCAATCGAAAGGGCTACTTAATACGTAATCAGTGGATATCGCACTTTCTACTGAAGCGAGGCGAGCCTCTAATTACGGACCGCCCTTAATGCTTACTCTACTTGGTTATTACTCGCACGAATTTAAAGTAACTTCCATTTATCTTAACCACCACTTTGGTTTACTTAACACTTGAAACGTATGGGTAATCGTTTCCTTAATGAAAGTCGTAATTGATAGATTTGTTTATGCATTTCTCCTCATAGTATATGGAGACTGGAAATACAGTTTAACACCTGAAAAATACCTGAAGATTTTACCTTATTTCATATAATAAAGTAGGTTCTTGTGCAGACATAGTTGTTGGCGGCGACGTCTGGGTGTTAATTATATATTCATATAAGATTTGCCCCGCGGTATCAGGTTTCAGCCCACCCCTTGCCGTGGAAATTTTTAGATTCTTATATTTAGATATTATCATATTCCTGACACTTAAATATTGAAATTCGGACGTTTAAATGGTGTTACTAACACGATTTTCTTTTAAATTAAGATATAGTATTTGTGTTTGTATGTGTGTTAGTGTCAGTTATCCATCTTAGAAATTAGTTTGGGTTTTATTAACCGTCTGTGAGCTTTCTGGGTGTACTCGTATTTATTTATTTCATTATGTAATAGGAGCCGAGAAAGGTAGGCGGCTGATACTACATGGTCTAAGGTGGCCCAATCTATAAATCCGCCGGACTATACTTTCACAAATATGATAGTTTTTCTCAACTAATTTGTTAAAAAATCGTGGGTGTTGTATTTTAACTGTCTCTACAAAGATATCGTTTGTGGCACCAAGCGACATCTACAATATCTAAGAACTAAATCGGATACACGCCGTAACTTTGTAAAAGTACATTTTCTTCGCCTCTTATTCTATTAGTTATAGCAAAGTGTAGTAGATGGCGATGCTGTCGCTTTTAACCATGTGTAAAAAGGTGGTTATGTATTTGTATTGTAGTAGAAGCATATTTATTTATTTCGTGCACTTTTGATATTTCTTTTTGTACTTTTCAAACTCGCACGATTTGCACTAAGGTCATGGTGTAAACCGCTCGAAATGTCAGGTATGGGTGTGTATTTTGATAAATGCATTATATTGCCTATTCCAACGGGATACAGTCTTGTTTTATTTACCAATGATAATTTTTGTTTGATTATCTTCAGGATCCTAATCTTAATCTATTACAAAATGTTTTGTTTAGCCAGTCCATCTCTTCATTTAGAGGAAAAATTCCGTCTAGATAGTGTTTACAATGTGTTGAAAATCGTAATAGTTTCAGTAGTGTAGTGGAGGGAAAATGTTTAGGATCAATACATGACTACTTGACACATGTAAAACTCTTCCAATTCCAAGGCTTTTTAAAGCTCATTCTGTATTCATCCTGTTCCACCATTTACTTTACTTACCACTCGCAGCCTCGATACCTTACAGACCCGTCAATCTCAAATACTAACCCAAACGTCTATACTAATATAATAAAACTTAAGAGTTTTTTTTATTTGAACGCGCTAATCTCAGGAACTAACATTCCGATTTAAAGAATTCTTTATGTAATGGATAGCCACATCCAACGGAAAGGTTATAGGCAACTTTTTTCTCGAAATTCCCACGGGGACGGGAAAAACGCGGGTAATTTTGCAGAGCACTGTTAGTAATACATACGAGTATACTTACGGTTAAATGGTTAACATCTTAGTTAAATAACAGTTTAAAATAGAAAACGCCCATCCCCGTGAAATTCCTCATGAATCTTGTTCATTAAGATAAACACAACAGTTTTAATTTCGTTTTAATATATTCATAACGGTCATAAAGTAACGTAACACGTAGTAACATTATGTGAGCACTGATTCTCGTGTTGGACATCACTTTCCCTGTGAATGTTGAATTATATTGTCTCTGGCAGATGAGCGCGACTTCCTAAATTATTACTGACTTCTTCATAAACGTTTTATACTAAAATACTTTTTAAAGTGTTTGTCTTTGCTCTTCGCGAAATAGCGTATGTTAGAAAGGGACAAACTGTTTCATAGCTAACATGCTGTTGATAAGCGTTTCGAATATGGCCTAATCTATCCTACTACAAACTTTTAATAAAAATGGAACACCTGAACAGAGTTTTAAATTGCCCCGCTCACACCACGAATGTCACGTAATAAAACAAGTTGACAAGACATTTTACTACTTATGAAGTGGAAGATTTTGATTTTTTGTTTCTTTAATTGTGCTAATCTCAGAAACTACCAATTGGAGTTGAATAATTATTTTTTTTTGTATTGGATAGCCATGTGCAACGGGAAGGTTATAGGTTATTTTTCATCCCAAAATTCCCAAGGAAATGGGCAAAACTGCGGGGCGGTAGTGACATTATAAAATTAGAGCTTTCGCAGTAACCAATCAACAAGAATTACCATACCTTGTCACCTTAAGTGACGATTGTTGTTATAGACGGGCTGTAGTTAAATAGTCATCCGGTATATTAAAAACTTCTTTTGTCGGGCGCGCACTAGAGACAAGACATCATACAGACTAAACACTTAGTGCCAACCATCGGCCATCCATTAAAATAGAATACTACGTTAACGTCGCTAACATAAACAAACTCATAGCGTAGTAAAAACTACGCTATGAACGTTACAATGCTTTGTAGCATATAGTTTTATACAAATAAGAACAATTATGAATGAGGGCAATGTTATATGTAGAGTAGCATGTCACAGGTTGTTTTTCTGGTGTGTACATGAGCATACGCATGAGTAGTAGTAGTAGATAGTCAGTTGGTTTCGATTTGTATGGGTTTTGGACAGCGATAAATCTGTCACGCTATATTGTGTTAAGTTTACTACTAGACTTTCAGTGTTTGTTACCTACATCTACTTCACAATACAAATATGGCAGAGTCATCGCCCTACGAGTACAACTCTGAAACTAGCTACCTTCTTCCAGATACTTAAGCACAAATCATATTAAACGAGTAATTAAATAGTTCATAAATCAATCAACATTAACCGCGGTCTCAATAAGTTATCGGTGATGCGAGACCAGCTCCAATTTATTTATCATTTAATTATTTCAGTCTGAAACTGTTACATAACAAGTGGATTGGAAGTGAGCGCTGTGACGTCACAGCGCACCAGTTTGCTTCTCAACCGTGTTATAAGTTATCATTGAGTAACTTGGTGTTTACACAATGTGTGAACAATCAGGTACCGATAGAAGAAATGGCTGATCACTAAACTCTATAGCTCTTTAGATACTTGCATAGATATGAATACTAACTGACACAGTCCAAAGGCTTTGGTCGGCGGGTTTATGTGTCGTTGTCGATCGCACTTGGCGTCATTTTGTCGACAGCCCTAAGCGTCGTCTGAACTGGCCGAGTTTACAAGCCGTAATCTCCTTCAATCAAATAAGTACGATAAATTGAATAGAATGCCAGCGTCGTAAATGTCTAATGTTCTCGGGCGCTTACTCGTTTTCCATTAAACTTGCCGTCTTGCTACTTGTAAATTTCTTCAATATAAACGGTACCTTATTAAGACTGTAAAGACGTAACAATTTAACAATCTAAAGAAGAAATATAATTACACTTACTTGAACAGATGTCAACAGTATTTTTTCCGATCTTACTTGTTGCATATTGTATATTAAGTTTTACGGATGTTCGTAATCGAATTTTGTTTAGATTGTCCAGTTCAATTTGCATTGTTATTTTATTACAGAGTATGTTTTAGTTAACAAGGAATTGCAAATTTAATGTTGATGATGTTAATGTCTTTCCTGTCATTGTGTTTGTCTGTACTCCATGCGATCTTATGTCTTTTGAAATTCGTTAAAGTATAGCATTTTAGCAAACTTTTGAATTCCGTATATATTGAATGGTTTCTTAAGTTTAAGTGAACACTACTCATTAAAAATAAGTTAATTTATAGTTTTGTATAGTTTGTAGTTTCCTATAGTTTATAATTTTGTCATGGAAATATAAAAACTTTGAAGTAGGATTTACTATGTTATAAAATGACTATTAAGTAGTATTATCGAGTTTTCTTAATGTATTGTTATTACATCACAAATCTAAAAACAATAAAACAGAAAATACATAAAAATCGATAGATGGAATCAATCAACAACACGACTCATAAATAAACAAGAGTCTATTAATATTACAAAATGTTCTACTTTCAAACCTTCTTATATCCGGTTTGAAAACTGACTATTATGAAAACATACGTCATTTAAATGATTCGTTACTTAACCACGAGTAATCAATCTTCATATACATAACAGAATCACACACCGGATTCATTCAATATACATTAAATAACATGATGTGTATCTTTAAGAGGTTCGGTTAATAAGATAAAACAAATGATGTGCGTGTGTACTTATTATAATATGTCATATCAATAACATTAAAATTATATGTATTTACATTTTAAAAAAATAGGCAGGACTTTTCTCAGAAATGCTTGCGTCGCATATGCAATTTCCTAACATATTCGCTTTCTCGAGTGAAACTGTAAGTATGGTGTGACTGGGTGTTGATTACTATGCACTAGGGCGTAAGATTTCCTTCCTGGCGGTAGAACTAAATTATGTCACTTCTAGTTACATCGACATGATTTAGATGTCTATCAATGTACAGGTTATAATGATCAGCTGTGGCCTATTGAGTTTACGCAAATATACATTGATTGATCTATTTTTGTTTTAAAATTATTATGCACTACAGAGTGTAATAAAATAGATTTAGATGTGTTAAGTAAATTAATGGTGGTAATTGTAAATAGCCTACAATTTAGCTAAATGTTTCAGGTGTTCAATAAAACAATCATGTTCTTGTCAACAAAACATTTATGTAATAACTCAATTTAATCTAATTACAAATAATAAATAAGCAACCTTAAAGTAAATCGTATTTACATAGGAATTCACGGTGCTGATGTCAAATGTCACTTTCGTATACATTTCGTATGTTCGCTAAATATTCCTTGGACCGGTTCCTAAGCTCATGCAAACGACAATAATGAGCTGTATAATATAATCACACACGTGTTGAAAAGAAAGCAGGAGGTACTAGTCAGACTCTGGCGGCTGGTGCCAGCGAAGTCGAGTCGCAAACATACGCCAATAAATACTAGAATTTTTCACCGAAACATCCATACAAACTCATGCTAACTCGGCAGACTCAAACAAACTATATTTACATTAAGACACATCCATACAATCATTAAGCACGGGGCTTCAGTTCCTCGCTGTACTTGATGGTGTTGTAGACGGTCTCGCTGTAGGCACCGTGCGAGTCGCCACCCTTCGGGGAGCTGTAGCGAGAGCTGCCGTGAGAGCCAATACTGTACTTATGTCCAGGAGAGCTCAGGGAGCTGTGGGAGGGTCCAGAGGACTTGTACGAGGAGCTGCCTTCACCGAAACTGGGGCCCTTTGATGAGACGTAGTAGTGAGGGCCACTGGATGCGGAATGCAGGGAGGAGGAACTACCAGGGTATGAGATGGAACCAGCGGGATAGGCCAAGTGTCCAGCCGATGAATAAGCTGAAGCAGAGTCACCAAATGAGGGGTATCCACTGGCCTTAGTATAAAGCGATGAAAGGTGCTTAGATGAACCACTGGGGGCACTGAAGGATGGGAAGCTAGCACCGTGACTGCTCAGGGACAGACCACTTTGACTGCCACCGAAGGAAGGAATTCCATGGGAACCGGAATGACCGTTGTCACCAGCAACTGAAGCGCCTAAGAAAGCAGATGGCTTGAAAGCAGACTTGGAGACGTGTCCGTGACCACCCACGACTTTGTAGAACGAACCCTGAGGACTGCCGGCTCCGCTGAGGGAGTGACCGGCGCCGATGTAGGAATTTCCAGAACCACCCAATGAATGAGCACCGCCCAGAGAGTAGGCGGAGTCACCAAGGGAATGACCAGCACCGCCCAATGAGTGACCAGCACCGCTGAATGATTGAACAGCACCGCCGAATGATTGACCAGCACTTCCCAGCGAAAGACCAGCGCCGTCCAGAGAATGACCTGAATCACCGAGAGAATGACCTCCCAAAGACCCACCTCCCAAAGTGTAACCAGTTCCGTAAGAGTTACCAGCAGAACCAAGAGAGTGAGCTAATCCGCTAAGAGAAAGTCCAGAAGTTCCCAAAGAAACCTCAGGGCCGCTCAAACCGTGTCCAGATCCTAACGACAGACCGGCAAACTGTTGCCCGGCTCCGGAACCTCCGTGAGAGAGAGATGCAACATCTAATACTTGGTAAGTCTGACCGGCGCTGGGAGCGGCGTACTTCGCAACTTCAGCGTTATTTTGGGCGTCTGACGGGTTGAAGAGCACGGGACCAGTGGCACCATATGAGCTGAGTCCCTTAGCACCGACATTGTAAGATGGCGCACTGGCAGAAGCACCGCCTAGAGAATACTGCTGGTATTTCGGAGCGCCGAAACTGTACTGAGGATAAGACAGTTCTTGAGCCTGGGCTTGACCGTGGTTACTTTCATGGAATTCGGCCACGGTGTTGGAAGGCTGCAGGGTGATCGCCCCGGAGTTGAGGCTGTGCGACAGTTGATTCATAATTTGGGTGAGATCAGTTCCGATAATGCCCTGCCCGCCTTTTAGGGTGATGGGGGCGAGTTGGAGAGCGGAGTGTCCTGATTCCTGCTGGTACTGCGGCGTGCTGGCGGTGTAGTAGCTCGGTTTAGCGCCGCCGATACTGTAGCCGGCACCGACGCTGATGGCGGAGGCGTCACTGTGTCCCAAAGGCTGAGCCACGTACGAGGTGGCCCCGGACGAGTGTCCCGAAGATGATGCATACCCTGGAGAAGCTTCCCGCTTGTCCTTCGTGTCATCCTTGGCCACCGCCACACACGACGCAACTCCCAATATAGCAACGAATGCAACCTGCAATCAAAAAACCTTTCTTCAATAACGAATCGTTTCATACAACTCGTAATGTATTCGTAATGAGCTCCGTTAATAAAATGATAAAGGACAATATCGTAAACAAGTTTTAAAACGGAAATTACTGTGACCGCGCGAGTGCCAAGTTTAATGCCGACCCGCACGCTGCGATCAAGATTAAAGCCCACATAATAAATTTAATTTCACTTTTTCCACTTTTACTTCGAGTAAAACAAACGTATGAAGTCAAATTATACTCTTTTACTGTATATGTAAAAAACTTGTTTAATTAATTTAACAGGTGCTTTAATTAGGCTTTTAATCTTATATTACTGTTTCATAAATATTCTCATTACTCATTAGAACACTTAATTTTTAGACTAGATATTTTGGTATAAATTAACAGTAGTTCAGGTACTACAAGAAAGTGCTAAAACATTTTAATTATAATTGAATAGATGGGAGGTTTCACTATAATTGCACGGCACAGGTAAACAAACAGCATCACTTGTAATTATATCACAAAACCGCACTCACCGTGAATTTCATTTTGTACGCTTGTAATGAATTCTCGTCTCGTAATAGAACTAAATCACTGCACGATGTCCGAGCACAACACAAACAGATATAATAAAGTGTGCGATCGGTCGGCTGCCTTGTACAGCCGCCGAATTTGTAATGTGATGTCGATGTGTTTTCACCGAATTTATAAGAGAGCGAGCGGAGCGCACCCGCTTGATGATCGCGGGCGCTTCGGAAGGGTAAAAGTGTATCGGAGAACCCTTTCACTGGCTGAAAGAATGGGAGCGAACCCGGCTCGGAACAATGAGGTAATAGAGACCGGAAGTGTTACGTCACTGATCGCTACTGCTCGCATTATTGGCGCTGATGTCGGACGGGTCGCGTGTCCACCGACTAATAACAATTGATAAGTGCTTCTTACAGTGCACGGAGCATGATCTTTAATAATAATCGTGTAGTTTGTAGTTTTTACCTCCTTTGTGTAAAATATTGCCCAGCTGCGGAGTCAATGGAATTTTATTTAAAAAAATATAATAGTGGTTCTATATTCAAACCCCAGACTTGATGTCTAAAATTACATGACGATTGATTAGCCTTTAAATTCTAATGTTTTGAATCAAAGTTAAACGTAAAAATCTCACTTTTCCCAAACTGGCTGATGGCCATAATCGTGATCTTTAAACAAACTGTGTTCGGAATCATCAACTACCGAGTGCACTTTCATTGATGTTACCTGCACGTGACTACATAATAGGTACTTAATGTGAATCAAAACAACTAAAGAGCGCATTAAACTGTTATAATTACATTTTGTTTTTACATAGAAGTTACTTTGGATTCACTTTATGTCGTTTGTTTATAGTTTATAAGTCCTTTTATTAAATAGTGAGTAAAAGTAATGTGAATTACAGATGATATTCTCTTTCAGTAGATGAATGAATGATGAATGATCCAAATAACATTGTTTACTTCATTCCACGAGTATATTAATACGAGTACTTCTAGTTGGGTTGTTTAAATAATATTTCTCTTAGAATGTCTTTTAAAAATGTCTTGTTAAATGTCTATAAAAGTTTATAAAAATATATGCACTTTTTAACACTTTGTCAGTTTATTGTGCAAACTTCTCTAATCATATTTTGCAAAGTTCGCAAAAGCATCGCATCAGTTTATGTTATGTTATTTTGACACGAACAACCCGGTATTTACCATTGTGTTGCGATGTCTATCGCAATATAATCGCATCTATTTACATAATACCGCTGTAATATCCGACCGCCATTGATAGGTGATTATTTTAGTGTATTGTTCTTATTATTTCGCTTCGTATATAATATGTATATTTATGGTGTGACCTACTAGAGAGTGACTTTTGCAATGAAACGTGGACTTCTTTGATTAGTAAAACAATAATTGTGTTTATGAGTTAAAAAATCGAATTTTGTAGAAGTTTCAGTGCTAATATAAAGTACGTACTGTACGTTGTTTACAGATAATGCTACCGCGTACTTACTGTTCCAAATCGCAGGTATCTTATATTTCATTCATATTTGAATTCTTGGTCACGTTCTCAAGAATCTTCCCACCAAAAATTCACAAGGAATATTGTGTTTTAATTAGTAATACAATGTCTGAGAAGGTTATAACAACGGAGTTCTTATAAGTCGGTTCAATAAGGAATTCGGTGACAAAAAGTGGAAATAATTAAACATACTTGTAACTAACATACTTGCGTTATTATACTTGTCATTTTGTGACATTTTACGTTACATAATGAATGTGTCACAGCTCAAGTAGAAAATAAGCATCTGAAGATCTTAATGCAAAAGTCTTTATGCTATGCAAGTACCTTGACTGCAGGCTAAAGACAACCTACCTACCCAAATATTTTTATAAAAGTTAAAAAATAACAAACATCCATTCATCATCGCAAACTTTCGTGTTTATATCATTTAGGAATGTGCGTGGGTCGGTAAAGCGATTAAATCACTCGATACAAATATAAAAAATATATACATTCGTCAAATTTTGATGAATAAGATTAACATACATTAAATAGACTTTCCAAAGTGCAATTTAAGTTTAATGTGTTAATAATCTCTCTAAATTGTCTACACAAGTACTTTTAAATGTCTTTTGACAATAGCTTGTATGTATAATAAGTTTTTGTGCGAAACACATTTCTCATACAAAAGACTTCAACGCACGCTTACATTCGTTTCGACGATAATAGTGATTTCATGGGCAATATTTCGTTCAAGATTATTGTAGGTGTTAAGCAAGCGTGGAAATCATAATTTTTTTATGATGCACCGTAGAAACATGCGAGAGGTCCTTTCTTAAGATTCAATTTATACATAAGCCATTTATTTTAGTACTCATATCATTTGGTTTATATACCAGCGACGTGCCCGCCCTCGCTTCAGTTTAACCTAAGATTACTTCAAGTTCGCTTTGGATTTTTGGATAAAAATCTGGGCTAAAATATTCCTTACTCTATGTATTGGTAATATCTGGTAGGAATCCGTTCAGCAGTTTTTGTAAACAGTGTGAAAATACAGACAGCCGTACGATCGTGGCGAGGAATATTGTTTTTAATATGTATAAAAAAGTATAGTGTATATAGCAGTATAAATAAGTTTATGTTTGTTTATTTAAATGTAGGAATTAGTCCGTGAAATTATCCACTCGTACTATATAAACTATCTACTCAATTTTAAAGACATGTATTCTATAAATATAAACATGAAAAAGGGAAAAGGTAGCTCAAGATTTCACTCGACATTGAGTGGTATCATGATAGTTACACGATACTATTGACCCGTATTAACTACATGCACATAAGTAGAGTTAGATTACCGATAACTGACACATTACAAGATTGTACTGACACATTTATGCTCGAGTTTGCGAGTAACCACACATCGTGATCAAAATGAGTTCACTATGGATAGGACACGTTATGAACTTAGCAATAAAAAAATATTAGCAATAGTTCACTTTTACAGTTCATATCAATTTTACACTTTTCCATACGACGTATGATGTGATTGGGAGATACCGAACATAGCACAGCATATCTTTGGTAACAAGCGACCCTAAGGTGCGTTTCCATAGAAGCAGAGCGCAGCGGTGCGGAGCTAAATTCACCAATCACAGGGAATTGGGATATTTCAACAAATTGACATTGTCAAAATCTTTTCGTAATACTTGTGATTGGTCTGTTGAGCTTCGCGCAGCTCCACTCCGTTTCAGCGGAAACTCATCTTAAAGCCATCGTGGATTTTTCTAAAATATTTTAGAATGAGCAAAAGAGTGACAAACATGCCTCCACATTTATTCTCACAAACTTTCGCGTTTATACCATTTAATTAACTCTTTACATAGTAATAAAGCTTAAGCACAGAGCTATATGTAAACATTCACAGACTGTATGTAATTATCAAGTATGAATCATTAATATTTACTGAGCGCTAATTGCGGATAGTGTATAATGTGTAACTGACGTCAGTTACACTGATGTGTAACTGACGCACTTAATATACTTGTGTTATTCGTATATTAACTGAACACAGTCTGTTGTAGGCTTTATAACAAAGTACCAGATTTCTACTATTGTAAAACTCTAACACATGTGAAAATCTTGTGAAAAAGATATGAGATGTGAAAAGTTATCAGCAAGTTATCATTGTAAAAGTGCAGATATAATAGTTCAATTAGGTTACACCAAACGTGGTGTCAGATTTTTTTGACCACCTAAAGGCCTTTGACATGGTCGACTAAATAAAACATAGAAAAACACTTGATCGTGCCCTCTATAGCTTAGTAGATTAGCCAGTATAACTTGCTTTTTTATATCTTTGAGGAAAACCTGATGTTAAAGTTTTTAGACTGCCCGGCGCCCAGCGGGTTTCGTAATGTCTTACACTATCTCCAATGTATTTAATCGAGACTTCTGAAGCACGATGCTGTGCTCGAAAAAATATTTACAATCACCGCTCACCAGCCCCCCTAGAACAACGAACGTGACAGAAGGCGACAAGACATGACATGATAAATACTGTGTTTTAATTGGTCACACATTGACAGAAAGATCGAATTTTAAACATTCCACCAATCAACTCATAGTATTTATCATATTTTATCGAATTCTGTGACATTCGTGATACTAGCCGGGCAAAGTAACAATAATGTTCTTTAGTATACAAAGAAGGTACATTCATACTGTTCAAATATCGCGTTAAAACGATTTTATACGCCTTACTTGCAGATTGAACATAATCCAATTCGTTTGAGTAAACTTCAACAAAAAGAAAATTCAGTTATTGTTAGTTATATTCAATTGTTAGTTAACGATACTTAATCAAGTTAATTTAAAACAATAACGATATTGTTTGGTTATGGTAAAACCCACAAACCCTTTGGACCGCGACGCATCCAAACTTTTATTTTTACTTGTAACTTTATAACCCGGAAAGTGGAGCGTCCTACAAAATGGTACTTTTTATATTTATTTGTTTGTTGTGTAACTGTAGGCCGGTGGATTCAGCGAACATTTTCACTTTTACATCCCATATTTGTTTGATAAGTCATCGTGATTAGGGTACTGCTCTACTTTTTACTTCAAACTTTTCGGCCCACTTCAACGCTACTCTGTAATACTAAATTTGCTTCGATTACGTGACCATTTAAAGTAAACTATAGAGTTTTATAAACACAATCCAAATGCACTTATTACAAGGAAACACCGTTCTCTATCGAGTGTACACAATAGCAAGCCAAAACGAAATAAACATTGAGGAACTACTCTGTGCTTGAGGAACTGTTCTTATACTTTTTTTCTTTTTCGGTAATTTCTTTTGGAATGTCATGCTCACTAATTCGGAGTTTAAGGTGTTTCGATATAATTTACAGTGAGCATTTCTCATAGTTTTACTAAATAGAGCAGCAATATATAACATCTATATAATTTTAAATCTGGGGCATAGAACCTATGAAATACCAAAGACACTTTATTCAATTTTCGAATATAAGGGACGACTATATTTCATCATATTGTTTCTACGACAATCAAGTTAAAAAAGAAACAATAACATGAACTTTAATTGTACATTTTATTATACTATTTACCACCACGAGTCACAACCTTCCATGAATCCTACAATCATATTAGTTATTCTGACAGTGTATTACCAATCTTATGTCATAGACAAACCCACATCAGAAAAAAATACCAACATACTAAATCAGCTCTGCTACCTCCGTTAATTACAGCTTTATATATCGCAATCTAGCTTTCTATTCCTATACCTACCTACTATAAATTAAACTGCTCTTTTTACTTTAGGATATAATAACATTACTCAACATAGGGGTAAGAGAATTTACATTATTCGATAATGGATAATTGCTTCAAACATGCAATGAGATTGAAGTGTTAATTAAGTATTCATTGTTCAGTTGCGGGCATTAATTTCTACGGTGATTAATCGTTTGTTTTTTTTAAAATAACTCTCAACATCGAGTATGTATAAGGAGTGTTCGAAGACCCCTTAAAATGGGTCCGAATTAGTTTCGGATTCAATTTTTTTTAAGAAATCTTTAAAAATGTCTACTTTTACTTCACACCGGCACCGATTTAAATCCTATGTGTCAGTCCTGGTTGTTGCAATCATTAGATCATGACAGAGGCCTCTAGGCGGTCTAAACCTCCGACACTAGAGTTGACCACTAACCTACTCAAACATACTCCACACCCGTTGCAAATCCAATAAATCAATGAATGAAGTGTTTTTTTTCTCAAAGTTTTTATTTAATACCACGTAACATTATTCAGTTTATTGGTTAGTTAAACCACGTAAGTATTATTAGGTATTCTGTGGTTACACCGTCCGGTTATGTCATATGAAATGCTTTGTAATACGGACAGCCAGATGTCTTCCAACTGTTATGTGGTTCAGTCGAATAGAACCGAAGCATTGGGGCCTTGAGGTGGTACTTTTTAATCGACTTAATTGCCTGATCAGTAGCTTTATTATACAAGAATTTGGAAAGGTGAATGCGTAATGCAATTTGGGTGGTTCCTTGACTGACCTACTTTGGCATGCAAGCATGGGGTTAGTTAAGGTTAGTTTACACGGTGCCTTATTTAAACAGATGCTAACCTTAACAATGCTATGGTTTCTGAACAACCTCTGGGTCAAGAAGTGAAGCTTCTTAGTATTGGATGAGACTCTAACTTGTCATTCGGCATCACAATCAATCAACAGTATCGCTCGATTGATGGGTGTGGTTCGAGTGTTCAACTGATCTAAGAGATATAAGTACTAATTAATCATATTATATGTAGATACATTAATCTTAACAACGAGTTCGAAACGATTAATACATACAGTATTAATCCTCAAGAACTTTTTCATAGCACATGCAATGTAAAAGTATTTATCTTGATTTAATTAACATTACCGTTCGATTGTTTATCTACTTTAACAATCAAACCAAACATGCTTCAATAAAATATCTCTCACAAACTCATTACATTCTCTATGAAACTACATCCATTTTACATAACGAAGGTACTTCCTAAAGCCTTTCCAAATCATTAGAAGCCTTTCGAAGCAGGTTAGATCACCCAAATCCTCGAACATAGAGTTACATAACTGGACACATCAAACTGCGACAAAACATCGTATCAAGTTATTTTGCACTCTATTTATGTGACATTAAAGGTTGTAACAGTTTTAAAAGAAACTTGTTTTGTAGAGGCAAGGCCGTTATGTCGGCTGAATGCTGTTGTTTTCTTCTTTTTCCAGATTGACCACTTTTACTATCACTGCGAATGGAGAGCAGACGCATGGCTTATGGTATGTTATATAACGGTTATAAATGTAGGTGATTGATGGAGTTTTATTGGTGTTTTAGAGACTGGGGTCCCAGGACTTGAGACTTTTGGATTGGTTACAAGGGGTATGAACGTGAATTTTATATTGAGGGCAATGGTCCTCATTGGACCTCTTGACGGCTCTATAGAATTTTTCGTAAAGGATTTTAATATGTATCTATAACAATATTATGAGAGTATTTGTTTGTAAGGGTAAATCCCAGAGACAATGGAAAAGTTAAAGGCTATTTTTCATATACATATTAAGTGTTGTTCTATAATTGGATGAGGTCGTTATGTACTAATCATTATAATGTACGACGTAATTGAAACATTCATTAAATTACAAAGATAAGAAAGAATCAGACTTGATAGTCAGAGTAATCGTAGTTTAGACCCGGAAAGGATAAATCGTGATACAATAGCCAATGATAAATCAAATCATTGGCTATTGTAGGAAAGTTAGGGAAAGTCCACAAATAACATAAAACAGAACTTCACAGGAAATTCCAAATAAAGAAATCTTTAAAACCAATATAGTCTCCGTTCTCAAGAGACGTTTCCGTAAACAGTTAAAATAAAAAGGCAAAAACAAGATTTATAAATTACATCATTAATATATCACTTCTACATAAAATTCTAAGATATTTCGCTAGGTAACAGTTTTAGCTAATGTTTATTTATATATGTATCTGATTACGCAATAACGAGACAATTTCTACAAATTAAACTTTCTTATTGACGTTTAAGATCTTTATTAGATAATATTAAGTCCTTCTAATATTGTACAAATTAAATAAATATAAATGATATATTAATTTTAGTGATTAAATACCGAACATTTTGTTCATTCCCACAGTAAACATGTGAACGGTGGCGTACGTAATCATAATCAATCTTTGATGGTTATTAATAAATATCTGACAGATAATCGAATTTGGAATCAAATTGCAGAAGTAGCGTGAAGCGTGATAACTGGCAGCTTTATCTACAAATCATTCATTCATTCATTAATCAAAACAACTTCTTTTTTTAACATTATCTCTATAAGCGTTGATTTGTTTGATAGCCTGTAATAAGATAACATTGAGTTATAAGTACTAACGTACTAGAGGGGCTACGTCGAACAAAAAGCGTGAAGAATTTTTTTTTATGACATTGACGGGTAGTTCCACACATTTCCAGAGTACAATTCTGAAAGGTCTCAAGCGCCATGAAATTGTATGCCGCTGACGCCATAATTACACGTATTATAAGTGAACACATGAGCACGCACTGGTGCGAATCTCTCACAATGCTTGCTTGAAGTGACTTCTCTAGTACGTTAGTACATATAACTCAATGTAAGATAATGTTTTTTTTAACTACCTACCTACCTAACCTACTACTAAAAGTGTAGAATGGAGACTTATTACCATGGCTATTACTAAAGTGAGACACAGGCAAGAACCTATTTCAAATTCGCAACAATTAAAACAACTCGAGCCAGAATGTTACAAAACTGTTATCTAACAAAATATCAATTTATTTGAAAGATTTATTTAGCGGACGCTTTCGAATGACCTAACCTACATTAATTGAACCTATTTCAAACTACCAACAATCGTCAGTCGGAAATTGAATCATTAATTAAGCGAGTTATGTGTTTCATACGTAGTCGACCTTAATCGAGTTTTGGCAAGAATTTGATGATGGTGTTTGTTCAATATTTTAAATACTTATTATAATATAAAACTTGCCTAACTTCTTTCGTCTCTGAGGATGTTATGTGAGTTTTTACCCATCATATGCACCGGTATCATCAATTGATTATAGACATTAGACACGACAAATTAATTTTAGTAATTGTTGTCCGTATGAAATAAAAATAAAATAAATTAAAAAATTAGAAAAACTGTGTTGTGTTCTTGGTTATAATATTTTAAGTATGGTGGTAATAATCCATTTTACTCGTCTGAAGGTAGTTCTAACTGCTTTATCCCAATAACATTTGGACTTCTACCTACATAAAGTGTTGGGATCTATATAACTTCGTGAAAATGAATTCAGTCTTATTTGTTACTTTTAGGAATAGGTGGTTTGTTTTCAACTCGTAACAAGCGTATCAAACTTATGAGTATGTGTGTGTATACTGCAGAGACCTATATGTATACGCAAATAAACGTAAAGTCAAACAACATAAAGACATGAAACTATAAATTTATTCAAATAATATACAAAGGTGAAGAGGACCAATTGGGTAGTGTAGTGCGATCAATGAAGGGGTGTTCAGAAGTAGGTGCCGACGTATCCGGGGGCGACGAAACGGCCAAAGCCAGTGCCGTAAGCTCCAAAACCGCCGTTGTACACTGACGGACCGGCGACTATGGTCTGCAAACAAATGAATGGGTAATTGGACTGAAAGTACTTTGTAGCAGGATAGAGTGCTGGGAGAATATTGCGGTAGTGTAGATAGTGTGAGGCTTGTCAATATATCTTTACTAATATGATATAGCTGCATAGTTAGTTACCTACTGTCTCCAACAAGTTTTCTTTTGAATATTTTATCTTTTGTTTGAATATTCGAACCCTTTTCTCTATTTCGTTTTCGGATTATTAATAACCCTCAATAGTACAGGGGTGACTATGAAGTCTTCTAGGGGTACAAAGCCACCCTTAATGTACTGTTTACCTAACTAATATCCAACTACTATTTTCAACTTGTTTTTTATAGGGGCCATTTTCTTTATTTCGTATTCGGATATATATAAAAGCCCTTTTCATTGCCCTTTTCCGTCGGATGAAAAACAAAGTAACTCTGTACCAATTGACAACTAGAGCTCGCGATGTATCTGTTATTAAACGGTGTGGATCATTAACACACTGAATTTCTTCATTGTAATAATTTCTACTTTTGTTGAAGTACAAAAAAATAACCAGTTAAATACATTAAAACTGTTCTACCATATAAAAACCTTGTCATTTGTAGATCTAGTAAGTACTCAGACCGAATAAAAATGTATAGGCAATGCGCTGTCAACAGTGAAGTGAAGCCGGTTTTGCATAATTATGTGTACTTCATTGACTTTCGTAACAGAAACGAATCAATTGGGTGTAATTTGGTTGTTAATGCGTACTTGTGATGTAAGTGCACAGGGCACAGGGTGTAATTTTCATATAAGCCACTGTTTTATTTGCAGCAATCGGTCTAACGTTTATATAATAATTGGTCGCCGCCTACTGGAGGGCAACAAAACAAGGCGTAAACATAAATTAATAACTAAGCGATCTGAATCAATTAACAACCTGCACTGGTTTTATGCATAAATAATATAATTATGAGCTATTTGTTATTATAATTATGCTTTTGACTTAATTCAGAGTGCAGTTTTAATATGTGCATATCCTTTATTGAATTAAATGATGATGACGTAATATCTAGACAGACATATAGAAATGATGTAGTTAAAAAATGAAGAAACTCAGTGAAGCGTAGTTTCATTTATTTTGTCTATAGGTAGACGAGAAAGTCTTTATTAGTCTTTGTCTTATTATCTTTCTACATGAGACTTCAAAATGAAGGCTTTAATGAGAAACTGCGGTTGAAGTATATAACTTTAATATCCTTGACTTTCTTGTCTATTAACTGGATAATATTTGTTATGTAAATAAATATGTAATTCCTAAGCTTTATACATAATGTATAAGACTTGATTGTAATGATAAGTTTATTTCTGTTAGCATTGCTGTTCTTATGAAACCTATTCGTTTATCAAAGACTTAATTTATAATTTAACTTAATTTGTTTTTAAAAGTTACAATCTGTGTTAAAAAAAGGTTTAGTGACAGTTAGAGAAGAATGAAATCAAGTTTGTTCCTCTACATAAGGACTTTGTCTGTGGTTAGAAAATCGGCCATATTAATACATATTTTACCATTTTGCCGCTCTTTCTGAGTTTAGACTTCTTAACCGACTTCAAACACTGAACGAGGAGGTTCTCAATTCGGTCGGTATTTTTTTTAAATAAATGAAGTAGGTATAGATGAAAACTGTAGGTGTAGGCGATTAAGTAGGTATAGTTGAACTTACCGAAGCTGCACCGGTGGGTATTACTCCCGGAGCGGTGAAGCCGTTCCAGGCGGTGATGAATTGAGGGGCGGCGGAGGCCATCGCCACGCACACCAACAGGAGGATTACCTGGCGAGACAGAGATATAAAAAGGGGATTGCTATAAAGAAAAATCATCTATTACAATCAGGAATGGAAGACTCTTGTATTGTTTTTGGGCAAATCCTGAACCAAGTAACAGTTCTGTCCTACTTGTCGAAACAAGCAATATGACAATAGCAAGTAGTACTCATACAAAGTAGGTAGCTTAAGATACTGCTCTCAGTTCACTGTGTGTTACTGATATTTTTTTATAATGAGTTTATAATAACAATTATACTCACTGCGAATTTCATTTTGTATAGAAGTCAAGTGGAACTGCTTGCGAGCCTTCCAAGTTCAGACTATGTTGCCCTACGGAAGATAACACGCATATATACTCCTTTGGAAGGTCATCTAGTAAGCCCTAGCCGAGCTAACTTCCTAAGGTCACTAGATCTGAATATCAATTCTGAATACTTGTCATAGGAAAAATTGTCAACCGCTCCAATTATGGACGGCTGTATAATTGAATACAACACGGTTGGTCGAAGGAATGTGTTGAATTATTGAAGCCTTTCTTGGTTGTGTTGATGGGTGTGATGTGTTATGAGGGTTTTTTATTTTAAGGGGGTTAAGGTGTGGTAGCTATCTTCGAATATAGATATAGGTACACTTAGATCTCTTCATCGATTAGATAGTTAACCTTATTTATAAGATTAATATAAATTGGTGTAGGTAGATGCGTCTCAAAGTGTATCTACACATGTAAAAATTGTTCGTTTGCTTGCATGGGAACTAATAAAAGGAATGATCTCTGTTCTCTGTACACAATAAATTAATTATATAAGTAGCCTATACGATATTGTTCTGAGTCCTCTATGGCGTTACGTTTCATTGTAATTCTTGTAATCTCGACAATACAATATGACTACTCTGCTCTACCTCAGAGGAGTAGAAACGCACTCTTACATCGGTAGAGATCACGTAGCTCTACCGCTGTTAACAAGCTTTTCCGGTAGAGGAATAAGAACGCACACTCTACTTATTTGCATCTATATAGCTTTAAAATGGACTTATCTAACTATGGTAAACAACATTTTAAACGTCACATCTAAATAAACGTTTATCGAATCAACGCGGACAATACGCAACCAAAAATTAAAGCAGCTGAGAGTCTAGATTTAATTATTTATTTAGACTGTAAAATTCAAGCAGCAATAAATAAATATTTTAATACTAATACAGATTATTAGGCAACTCTTGAGTAACCGGTACATTAGTTCCCGTTTCGCTTGACTAAATCGGATGGACGGCCTAAAAAACGTTTAGTTTCTGTCGCAGAATCCGCTTCACTGTACTGATAAATTCAGTGAGCATAGAGACCTTTGCTCCACAGTGATGTTTTGGGTAGTAGCAAATAATTTCTTTTTTGTAAAAAGAATCGGAAGTCCAAGAATGAACACTAATTGAATTAACTATTTTTCTTAGATATTTTTTAGAAGATTTTTTAGCAGGAAATAATTGAAAGAAAAGCACAACAATTTTTTACTTGTAACTTTACAACGACAATTATATACTTGCCACTAGTTATCAGCCCTCACTTCACTTTATATAAATTTCCCGACAAAAAAAATCCTGCATAAAATACTCGTACCTACTATCAAAAGTCGTAAAGATCATTTCAATAGAAGATTGACTTAGTAAGGCTATGTAAGATGCCCTTGGGAGGTCTAAACTCGGGACCAGGGTTGGTCACTCAGGTGAGTTGAGTGGATACTCAAACTTATTGTTTAGGTAGTTTGAAGAAAACCGATATGACTCTTTTACTTTTGCTTTTGAGATGTAAAACTTTGATGTAAACTTGAATCTGTGTAGAACCCGTTATTCCGCCTTCCGCCGTCTTCCGTCTTTCAGGATTCATTCATTCAGTTCGAGTAGGTCCTGGTATCGGAGCTTTTAGACCGCCCTAAGGCCTTCGACTTGGTCCTACTATTTCAGGACAAAAAAGGGGCGATGAAAAAATTGTTTCATGTCAGGTCATATATTGAGTGCTTTATACTTAATTTTAATTTATTTTATACAAACTTACAAACCTTATTTACGAGTATACCCATTACTATTAAGTTAGCTATCTCTTTGTAGCATTTATAACTCGCCTATGAATGTAGCTACACAATAGTTACCAATGAATATTGTTTGTTAGGTATTCCACATTGTATTCTTTATGAACCAGCAACAGTATTAAATTGTAGGTGTTATTATAAAATTATACTGGATAAACATGTTATAATAACCATAACATTATCAATAACTGAGGTCCGTGTATAAATTACTAACTGTATCAACGGGTTGAGCAATATTTATGTAAACCAGTGTCTATTTGTGTTTAGAACTAAGATTTTTCACTAACATTCCGTATTTTAGATAAGTATTAAGAATTCAGCCTAGATTTCACCGAAACTATTCAAAATCAACTAGGCATATAGTCGAAAGTTAAGTAGTTGGTTATTCAAATGTAACTCGTTAACATAGTGTTATTCTGATAAGCCAGAAGAGAAAAACAACTGAAACCTATCCATTTATTAGTTAAATAATATAGTTGGGCTTTTCAGGTATTTAATTGTAGATATCTATTACCTTTCTTGCAAAAATGCTACCCCTAGTGGCTGCACTGCTACTGCAGTTTCTATCTACTAATTTGCTTACTAAAGTACCACTGAAAAGGATCTCATCACTACCACGGCTCAAAATACCACATCTAAACAACACCTTTGCCAACTGCGGGCTGGTGGTTTCAAAACTACCAATCTACAACAGCCATCTAACAAGCGACTAATCATTATACAGCGCATGTGTTGGATCTCTTTTACAACTTCCGAAACCTTGTATTAACAGCGAACTCATATCATCACTCTTTCCGAAAATCAAATATCGAATTGATCGAAAAGGCTTTCAAACTTACCAATCTACATCAGCCGTCTAACAGACAAGCGGCTTATCGTTATCAAGTCGCATATGATCGTGGGAGCCCCGTTCCGACGGCTCGTACGCGTCGGCGCGGTACACCGCGTTCTCGAGCCACACGGCGATCCGATCGGAGATGGCCACCATGAAGCGGGCGAGGCGGCCGGGGTGGTTGCGGGACGGTTTGGGCTCGCCTGATGGTGTGATACGATATAAGGTATGAGGGTAGGTTAAAGTGATGGTAGGTCAAGTGATGGTAGGTCAAGTGATGGTAGGACAAGTGATGGTAGGTCAAGTGATGTTAAATAAATTATGATCGATATAGGCAAAGGGAATGGTCTCAGCATCTCTCAACACCTGTTCTGGTAGAATTTTACTCGGAAATACTTAGGTACCAACTGGTTTCAAACCGATCGAAGAGATGACATGGTAAAAACATTGTAACAAGATAGATAGATGCCTTAAAAGTGCAATGATTACCTATATGTAGGAGTCATTAATATTACCCTAATCCATATCTATATATCTTAAAATCAATGCCACTTTTCGTTGTAATTTTATAACTCAAGAACGTGCTCACTTATCCAAATCAAATGTTTGGGCTTCGTCGGAACTATTTAGATGGTTTATGTGAAGTTTGCACAAAATCGGTCGAGCGGTTCTTAAATTCCCATGGGAACGAGCACAACGCCGATAAAACCGCGGGGCGATTATATAGATCAGTTCAATACATCCATCCATTTACCATGGCCTAGGTACGCAACATTTTCAACAGTTTCGTTATTCCGTACGAACTACATAAGTAATATATAACATGAAATGTCGCATCTGACCTTAATGATAATTTCACGATCCAAACCGAATGTAATAAAGCCTTCCTTATGTAACGTTACCTAATATTTCGGCGACTCTCTCGAGAACTACATCGGCAATGCTCCTCAGTCGGTTGGAGACCAGCAACTCCTTGTTTCCTTTGGCTATGTAGTCGCAGAGACGATAGGCAACCTAAGGGTTTGAACAGATAAGATCAATAACAGAATGAAATAGGAAGCTCTCCTCTAGATATATTTAAGTCTACTTTTATCGTTCGTACCTTTAAAAGACTTTCTTTTCTACTGATTATGTCTGGATTTTATTATTTTATTCATCATCTTCATCGCTGTCTTCATCCTGAGGTGTTATTTTAGCTCCAAATTATCCATAGGTATCCGTGATGACCAAACAATAGATAAACAAAGACAAGGTCGAACAAGGAAGATAATTCTAAATAGGCATAAGATATAGCTCTAGGCTCTGCTATGCTACATAATATGTTCAAAGTTCTAACCTAAAAGAGGCTTAAACCACAGTACATTCTTTTTGTAGGTACTCTGCTAATAATAAGAAAGGCCAAGGACTATAGATCGTTTAAGGGTAATATTCTATAAGTATTTAAAGCAAAGGGTACTAATAGTAAGTTTAAATAAACAATATGGGCCTTATTCATAAATATTAACAGCATTTCAGCTATCAAATGGCTTGTCCCTTTCCGACATACGCAATTATTTGAAGAGCAAAAGAGACAAACATCTCTAACTTTGACAAGCCCGTTGACACAGTGGCAGTAAGAACGCTTACTGTGTCGGGGGTTGCCGGGTCCCGCCCGGAGTTAACAATATGTGAAGACATAGTTGTTGGCGACGACGTCTGGATGTCAATTATATACCTATATTCTTATAAAGTATTCGTGTATGTATATGAAGTAGTATCAGTGAGTTAGATTCCATAACAAAAGCTTAGACCTTACTTTGGGTCTAATTAACCGTGTGTGAATTAGCCCGGGTATATATTATTAAATAAAACAGTGTTTTAGTTAGAGAGTAAGGCGGTATGATGCATTATCTAACCTGAGCACTAAAGTTGACGAGCCACTTCTGGCGCTGCCGCAGCTCCCTGTTCCTCTCGGCGGCCTCCTTGCGATCGTTGGCGTTCGGGTTGGGCCCGGTCCAGGGCCCGGGGCCCAGCGCTTGGAAGTATTGCTCGGTTTGTCTACAAATAGACTTGTTAGTATGGTATGGTGTGGTATGTAAATGCTCTAGTAGGAGAACATGGACAGTTTCAGGGACATTCTCGACCAAGATGCAAAGTAATAATCCACGTACTAGGAATAAACCCTTTAATTATTGTGGAATGGTCCTACCTTATCAATAGGTAGATACCTAAACTTTTACTTTTAGCTCCCGATGTAAAAAAGCGATATCATAAGTTCGAAATTAATCAAGTGTAGGATGCATGTCAGTAGCTCGAAGTCCGCAGAGAAACACTCTGTGTAATTCCTCAAGTTGTGACTAACAGAATCAATTTTATACCAGACTATCTAGAGATGTTGAAACTACATAGACGGTTATTTTACTATTAATTGAATACATAGACGGCTGGCAAAATACGGCCTCTATTTCAAGCGGCTCTTACTCAGGGCTGAGGAAGTAGTCCTCTTCGAGTGCGCTCTTGATCTTGTCCTTCCTCTCTGCCGGGAGGAAGGCGCACTTTTCCTCCCACAGGGAGCGCAGGCGCCGCGCCGTGGGCCGCGACAGCATCTCCATGCGTTCCATGTTGCGCCGCGCGCGGGATGACATTTTACGTCCTAATAATAAACACATTCGAATTTAAATCAAATACTCTAATGATGATGTGTCCAATCGCCGATTTCGATGGTGACCGTTTTCTATTTCGTTGACATCCGTTTTATTATCTCATGCTATTTTTTCTGTGGCAAATCCTAAGTTTCTATAGATTTAACCTAATCTTATCAGGATCAAGACACGACTCGCTGCCATAACTAAAATTCGCTACCCTAACGGTCAATCAGGGTTAATCCGCCACTGCAGAAAATGATGGGGAAGAGACTCCTTTTTTCTTGATGGTCCAGGTAAGAAATATTTATTATCAATTTCCTTTTGCCTCCCTGGCGACTATCAAGTATTCGCTACAGAGGGCAGCTGCCGTTCCCTTCCGTTGTCCCTAAAGTCTTTTGACCTAACATACGATTGCAAGACATATCTTATCAACTCCATCTGGCCTAGCTCATGAGTAGACGACGACCTTCTAACGAAGTAAAATTATTCCGCCAGATACTTCATTTCAAATTAGTAAGTTCGAGCAGGTCAGTGGCCAACCATGGTGTCGGAGTTTTTAGACCGCATAAAGGCCTCCGACTAACGATTGAAACAACCGGGACAGACAATTTAACGTGCCCTCCGAAACACGGTAGTGATTCGGAGGGCGAGAGATAGAAAATGCCACTATCGGCCACCTATCTAAGTAGGGGCCGAGATGCACGTTGCTTAACAATCGCAATGAGCTAACATCGCTCAATCAAGCTACGCCAGGAGCGCTACAAATTTCAAATGAATGAAGTCTTCACTTCTACAAAATTACCTTCACATGATTTATGGCAACATATTTCCTCTTTTTTATCTTTAACGCTTTGTTCGGATTTCACTTTAATTACTTCTTTAGATGCAGATCCCTTCAAGGAGGACTTGCTGGAGCTCCCGCCCTTACTACTTTTAGGCATTTTGGATTACAAATATAACACAATACAAAGAATTTAAAAAAATTGTAAAACCGGTTCGCTTTTATTCATCATGGTTACCGATAGAACAGTGTCAAGCGATTATATTGTTTAAAAAGTACAAACTTCTTAGTTGCAGGCGTGATTGGCCAAAGAGGTTTGTTATCTACTAATTTATTCAAAGTCTGTTCCTCTCCTCAGCTAAACCCACGGACTCGTTATCGAATCGTTAGACCATTGACATGGTCTAACGATTGAAACAACTGATATGTACCAACTATTTAACGGGCTCTCCGGTGCACGGTGGCCCTCAGATAGAAATACCACTATCAACCACCCATTCAAGTACTGGCCTAGCTGCACGTGAGCTAACATCGCATAATCAACAATAAATTTTGATGGTTCCCATACTGAAAACTGAAACTCAAAAAAATTATTAATCAAACCCATACGTCTATGGATAGGTCTTCAACTTGTCTTCAATAATGATATTGAGGTTTCTAATATCTTTTTTTTTGTAGCGGCCTAGCTCACGACTCTCTTTCAGTTGTTGCCAATTCCATCGTATCATTCACTTCAGTTCACAGTAAGATTATTAAAAGTACGTTAACATTATGACATAATGAAAAAAACAATTGCTTGTCGTTTGTCTCGCTTAAACTCTAGAACGGCTCTGATTGGAGTTCAGAATTGATTAAAAGGTGAGAAAACCCATTTTTGTTGCCGGTACGAGTCGCTGGTTCAGCTAGTCAACAATAGCTAATGGAAATTACCTTCAGTCGTTTTGTTGCTAGGCTTTTTATCTTTAATTTCATCTTTGCTTTGTTCGGATTTAATTTCATCTTTGCTTTGTTCGGATTTCAGTTGAAGTTCTTCCTTCGATGCGGTTCCCTCTACGGAGGACTTGGCTGACTTGACTTCGTTTGATGCGGTTTCCTCTACGACGGATTTGGTGGACTTAATGGAGATCTCCTTACTATCTTGAGACATTTTGGATTATAAATATAACAAACAATTTAAGCGACAAGGCCTAAAATTAAATTCGGTTCACTTAAAATCATGATGGTCACCGAGACTGTCATAATAATCGATTATGTACCTATACTATACTAATATAATAAAGCTGAAGAGTTTGTTTGTTTGAACGCGCTAATCTCAGAAATTACCAATCCGCTTTGAAGAATTATTGTTATAATTGATAACCACATTAAACCGAAAGCCTATAGGCTACTTTTTATCCCGATATTCCCACGAGGACCGGCACAACGCGGGTAAAACAGTGGGGCGCTGCTAGTTGCTTTATATACAACTAGCAGCGCCCCGCGGTTTTACCCGCGTTGTACCCGTTCCCGTAGGAATTTCGGGATGAAAAATAGCCTATAACCTTCCCGTTGAATGTGGCTATCTATTACAAAAATAATTATTCAAATCGGTTCAGTAGTTTCTGAGATTAGCGCGTTTAAACAAACAAACAAACAAACAAACAAACAAACAAAACAAACTCTTCAGCTTTATAATATTAGTATAGATATACATACACCATACACACACAGTTTACAGAACCTGAAAGTTGATTTTAAGTGGTATAACAATAAGCGAGTTAAGGTCTCTTAATCAGGGCGCCTGGTATGACCTAGCAACCCTATGACCTAAAAATCTAGGTATACTAATAAGTTTGTATCTAATCTCGGGAATTACAAGTCCGATTTGAATAATTCTTAGTAATAGAAAGCCACAATCTACGGGAAGGTTATAGGCTATTTTTCTTCCCGAAATTCCCTCGGGAACGGGCATAACGCAAGTAAAACTGCGGGACGTTTCTAGTTACCTATATCGAGTTAGCTCTTAGACCCTTTAACATCCAATGTTCATTTCATCGTGTCATCCAACTAAAGCGAATATTCACTCCACATAATTTTAAGAAAAATAAAAACACGTAAATATTTTTATGATATTAATTTATCTAATTGTATCAGCTTAGGTTTTAAACACAGCCAGTGTGATAGGTCGGGAGTCCCGTCATTTACTTCTACATGTTCCGTGTTCGAGCTTTGGTAAGGGATGTGCCAGCCGACGCTTTTCTGTGCCGACGGCGTAAACGATAAGGGTCGCTGGAAAGAAACGAATACTTTATTAAATAATCCCTATCATACATTAACTAGGACCATGGGGCCTCGGTCCTAAGAATGTTGTGTCAGTTGTGTACTAGCAAGGTCTCAGTGAGAGCTTTATTTTATTATAAGAAACCATTGATGAGAGACGCATGGAAGGAACTACAACAGATTTTTTCAGTCATTAAGTTTGCTTAACAAAAGCTGTACAAATTTGTTATTTGCGGTTGGTGCCGTAGACCGTTGAGGGGTAGGCCCGCAAACATAACTTTGAATCCCAATAAATGAGACAGACAGACTGATTTTATTTCTTTGTTGCTATGGAACCCTTTAAAGGGGAGTGTGAGTCGCATTTCGCCGATTTTTATTATACATAGTTAAAAGTAACTTAAAATAAGGGATTTAATGTTTATCACTAATTTTAACCAATCCAGCATCCAGATAGGAGCATTTTTACAAGGTTATTTTACCTGTACATTAAATCCTCTATATTTCGTGTAGACCATCCACTGGTGTTGCCACTGCCACTTCCTGAACAAAAACCTCAAGTTCTCGTCCTTCATTTGAAACGTATGTGTTCTGAGCAAGTCTTTTGAAACAATGTCCGTGTGACAGCCGCTTAGAATAGCTGCGGTTATGAAGTATGGATCATCTTGAGATCTGGAAACAAGAATCAGAACTGTTACTAATGAACAAATGATACTGTAGGACTTATTTGAACATATAAGATAATGTTTTATAAATTAGCAAAATATAGTTATAGTGTAACTATGAATTAAACGAAATATTGGGTCACTTAACTAACAGATTAAATATTGATCAAGCATGGTGATTATGCCTGATCCTCCTCACTTTGGCCAGAGGCCTTTGCCCAGCAGTGGGACATTACAGGATAATACTTTTACTTACTTTACTTGATATGAAAGATATTGGAGCTTAGCCAAACACAATTTTTTATCCACAATTTCATACAGGAACTTATTCATCACCTTTGGTGAAAGTGTCTTTGTTTATAATAATACATTTAAGAAAAAATAATACTTACAAATCCTCAGTGAAGAAACTAACAGTATCTCTTTTCAACTGATTTAAACTATTCTTGTTCCACCTTAACATATGTTTTCTTCCCAACAACAAAATCTTTTTATTTTGCTCTTTAAAGAACTGTACAACAGCTATCAAAAGAGACAATTTATCATCAATTGACCCTTTCCCCACCGCATAGGCCACATTTAGAGCATCTATTACAATGTCATAAGGTGCAGTTTTGCTCACAAAGTCTAAAAACAGTTTCAATTCTTCAGGTGATGATTTTAAGAATAAATCCGATCCAACAATTAGTTTTTCTTTGACATTCTGTTGTAGTTGAGTAAACTCTGCTTCTGTTAGTGATAGTTGTTTTAATGATTCTTTGCATTTCATACATTGGCCACTGAAATAGATAAAATACATTTATGATGTTAATAAAATAAGAAGAGATCCGTTGATGCTAGTCTAATAGTATTATTTAAACCTATAGAAATATACCAAAACCCAACTAACTTTGAGCTTAGAAATTATAACTGTTTAGTTGTCGAAAAATGTAAACAAACTTTGATGATACAAAATTCACTTATTTTTCAGAAACTACACACATTTCGATCAATATCAATAGTTTGCCACACACTATACACTTATTCCGAAGTTCTAAACACGGAATTCATGAATTTTACTAAGACATATTTTCAACAAAAAGAAAAAATTTAAGTTACCAAATTACAGATGGCAAATTGTTACATTGATGAGAATACATTGAAATTATATGTTATAATTTCAATGCAGTGCCAACCTTTCCTAAGCAAGTAATCAATGAAATGAGGAACTATGTTCATTAATTTTAAACATAATGTATTAATAATACTTACTCTCTTTTCCTAATTTTAGTAGCCTCACCGCTCCAACCAAGATCTCGATATGTTTCTTTCAATAAATCAGCAGTATGCTCATCAACAACAGCACAGTTAATAGATATATGTTCCATAATCTCATCTACATACTTCAATATTGTATTTTTATCCCTATAACTCCTATTAATATAGTTAATCCATGCCTCATAAGCAACATATTGCAAAGACCTCTTATGATCCAAACTTTTTTTAATTAACTCAAATGCTTTTTTCTTTTTTTTATTTCTAAATAATGTGGCGATGATTTGGCTGTATGATGCATGTACAGGGACACTACTCAAGTGAATATCTTCAAGCACTTTCAGTGCCTTTTCCCATTCATCTATTACACACAAAGCGCTAATAAGACACTCACTGGTTTTATAATCTAATATCTTATATTTTCTATACAAACTATCGTGTATATCTAAAATACATTTCTTTTCGTCCTTTGTGAGTTTCCTTGACTTTGCTATATTAGCATAAAGTCCCAGTATTCCATTACAGGGACCTATAGGCAAGTCTTCGTTAACTTTTTTCAAATGTTCTGCAAGTGAAATTGCTGCGTCTATCTTCTGAGCTGATATCAGGACTTTTAGGAGCACTCCGTCGATATTTTTTGACGTCATATTTCCAAACTTACTCAATATATCATTTTTAAATGAGGGCCAATCAATTTTAGTATGGTTTTTCTGGAGAAAAGCATTAATAAAATTAATTTGAGTAGGCTCTTGTAGTGTTGAAGCTGCATGTTGAAATCTCACTGAAGATCTGTTGTTTACTGTAAGAAAAACTTTTATTTATTTTTATTTACAACTTTATTCAAACACTTAACTATGTTTTCATTTTAAAATCAGGTCTTTATTTTTACTCACCCAAGTTTCTAAGAAAACACGAACGGCTAATGCCGGAATACATATCTATTTAGTCGTTATTAATTGAAAATAACTTTATTATTCAAAACAAACCTAACTTTTTGAGGTTATTTTTGTGGAATTTGAATTTTGATTCGAGCAAGATTTGAGTTAAATTTCACTCACAGACTTCAAGTTCAACTTTAGTCAATGTCAAAACTTCAAAAGTGACAATGAGAATAACTGCTGTCATTCATTTTGGTTCGTTCTGTTCACACGTCACACATCTGTGTCACTCATGCTCAAACAAAAGCAAGCTCTGTGGCGTCCTACCTAATGGTCCTAATTTCAGTTCTAATGAATGAAAGTACAAACCTGTGGTAAAAACCAAATCAGAAGAATAGTTTACTTTACTTGTTTTCTGCAATTTTTGTAATAATTTTAGTTAATTGAAGACAATTAACTTATCCTTTCTAACTTCACGAAAATTGTTTGAATCAACTTTTAATTAAAAGAATCAGCATTATGGAAGGGAAAGCTACAAAAATGCCCAAAGTGGCAAAGGTAAGTTGAAGGAAAGCATTCTATAATTTGTAATTCTGTATTAGCACAAATATATTTTTCGATATACCTATTACTAATTATTTTGCGTGTATGTTCAAGGTTAAAAACAAAGCACCGGCGGAAATTCAAATTACAGCCGAGCAACTGCTCAGAGAAGCTAAGGAAAGAGATTTGGAAATATTGCCTCCCCCGCCAAAACAGAAGATATCTGACCCAGAAGAACTCCGAGACTATCAGCATCGTAAGAGAAAAGCCTTTGAAGACAACATCCGGAAGAATAGACTGGTAAGATCAAGCATAATATGGTGTTTCCAGTTTGATATCCTAGGTCTAACCTAAAAAAGTTTGTTTTTGTATTATCCAAAGCTTGTTGAATATGATGCACTTCATATCTTCTCTTCGTAGACAAAGTTAATACTTGGTCCTTTGGTATCCTTGCTAAGTTACAAACAAAGAATCTTATATAGTGGTACTGTTTCCATAACTATTTAACTAAAACTATAAATCCATTCATATATTCTTTACAGGTGATAGGAAATTGGCTCAAATATGCACAGTGGGAAGAGTCTCAGAAACAAGTGCAGAGGGCCCGATCCATATATGAGAGGGCTCTGGATGTGGACCACAGAAATGTTACCCTTTGGTAAGTTATTATTCAGTATTACCAAATTACCAAACTACCTGCTCCTCCAGTCCAAACCTAAATTGTCTACTCTACCTTATGATGATCAAGCCCCTAAATTGAATCATACTATTTCTTAACATTACAAGCTAAGCTAAGAAGTAAACTTAATACGAATCCAATGCAAAAACAGGAGAGTTTCTGTGTGCATGTAGATGATAGTCACATAATTTTTGCTTATTTCCTGTTATCTAATAAATTGTTCTATATTTCAGGTTGAAATACACCGAGATGGAAATGAGGAACAGACAAGTGAACCACGCTCGTAACTTGTGGGACAGAGCCGTCACCATCCTGCCAAGAGTGTCACAGTTCTGGTACAAATACACTTATATGGAAGAGATGTTGGAAAATGTAGCTGGGGCTAGACAGGTATATAATGAGACTAATTTAATCATATGATGATATGAAACTAAAATTGTATACTTAGTCTATTGTTGCTATAGTAATATGTTCAGAACAAAGTTTTTGAACCGTATATTTTTATTCAACATGAAAATAATATAATAGTATTTATAATTTTTTAGGTATTCGAAAGATGGATGGAATGGCAACCAGATGAACAAGCATGGCAAACCTACATAAACTTTGAGCTTCGCTACAAAGAGCTGGACAGAGCCAGACAGATTTATGAGAGATTTGTCATGGTCCATCCAGATGTCAAAAACTGGATCAAATATGCCAAGTTTGAAGAGAATTCTCTTGAATTCTTTGGTGATGAAGATTTAGATGAAAGATTGTTCATAGCATTTGCTAAGTTTGAAGAGAATCAGAAGGAACATGACAGAGCAAGAGTTATCTACAAATATGCTCTAGATCACATCCCTAAAGATAGGAACAAGGAACTTTACAAAGCTTATACAATACATGAAAAGAAATATGGAGACAGATCGGGCATAGAGGATGTAATTGTCAACAAAAGAAAGTACATGTATGAGCAAGAAGTCATAGAGAATCCTACCAACTATGATGCATGGTTTGATTACATCAGGTTAGTTGAAAATGAGGGAAATGTGGATGACATTAGAGATACCTATGAAAGAGCCATAGCTAATGTGCCTCCTTCAAAAGATAAACAATTTTGGCGCCGATACATTTATCTATGGATAAACTACGCTCTGTATGAAGAATTAGAAGCTGAGGACTTAGACAGAACAAGACAGGTGTACAGAACATGTTTAGAGTTGATTCCACACAAAATATTCACTTTTTCAAAAATCTGGCTCATGTATGCTCAATTTGAAGTCAGATGCAAAGATTTGAAACAGGCCAGAAAGACTTTGGGCTTAGCTCTTGGTATGTGTCCAAGAGATAAACTTTACAGAGGATACATTGACTTAGAAATTCAACTGAGAGAATTTGATAGATGTAGAATACTGTACCAAAAGTTCTTGGAATATGGACCCGAGAATTGTATCACATGGATAAAATTTGCTGAGCTTGAAACATTGTTAGGTGATATTGATAGAGCAAGAGCAATTTACGAAATAGCTGTAGGACAACCCAGACTAGATATGCCAGAGTTACTTTGGAAAAGTTACATAGACTTCGAAGTGTCTCAAGGTGAAACAGAAAGAGCCAGACAACTCTATGAGAGATTGCTAGAAAGAACTGTCCATGTTAAAGTATGGCTTTCATATGCAAAGTTCGAATTGAATGCAGAAAACGAGGATAATATAAACATAGAATTAGCGCGCCGCGTGTACGAGAGAGCCAACGATAGTCTGAGGAGTGCAGGTGAAAAGGAATCCAGAGTGTTATTATTAGAAGCTTGGAAAGATTTCGAGACAGAAATAGGTGAAGACAGCAAAATCGAGAAGGTATTGGCGAAGATGCCTAGAAGAGTTAAAAAGAGACAGAAGATTATTAGCGAAACTGGCGTGGAAGAAGGATGGGAAGAGGTGTTTGATTACATATTCCCTGAAGATGAAATGGTCAGGCCTAATCTCAAGTTGCTGGCTGCAGCCAAGCAATGGCGAAAACAGAAGGAGGTCACAGAACCTGCTGAAACTGCTAGTGAAAATGATCAGGAGAATGAAGGACACACTCCTTCACCACGAAATGAAGATGATAGTGAATAAGTACAATTATTTTAAAATAAAACATGAATTTGCATATAAATAACTTTATTCTTATTTGTCACTAGCAGCGCCCCGCGGTTTTACCCGCGTTGTGCCCGTTCCCGTGGGAATTTCGGGATAAAATGTAGCCTATAGCCTTCCTCGATAAATAGACTATCTAACGGTGAAAGAATTATTCAAATCGGTTCAGTAGTTTCTGAGATTAGCGCGTTTAAACAAACAAACAAACAAACAAACAAAACAAACTCTTCAGCTTTATAATATTGGTATAGATTGACTAGTCTACATCTTCTGGTCTAACTGGGTGTGTTAGAGGTATCACTGATGTTTTATTCACATCTCTTGAACATGCTTTTCTCATATCTGGAAAACAAATTACATTGTGGTAAGATACTGTCATCTATTCAATGTTATGGCTCACATTAAAATAGTGGATTTGGATTAAATTTTTACCCAAAATACCAGGAATTAGTGAGTTACTAATTTTGTGAGCTAGACAAAAGCTTAGCGCTTTATGTTGAATGATAAATTCTGTATACTTATACAAGATGTTCAAAGTCTAATGTAATAAGGAACCAATGAGTTAAGAGGAATTTTTAAATTTTTTTTTACCATAGGCATCTTCGTCTGGATCACCAGAGTAATATTCCAAAACTATCCGATAGACAATGTAGCCCAAATTCTTGTACATATTGATGGCAACTTTGTTACTAACTCTCACAAAGAGATCTACGAAATAAGCCTTTTTCCTGAAACAAAATATAATTATTTGACTACAATACACATAATGTACATAATTACATTTGATGGTGATACTGAATATACTATCTTCAGTGACATGAGAGGCCTTTGTCCAGCACGGGGACATTGCTTTAATAATTTACTGTTCATTTAAATTGTTCTATATCCTACATTTAATATAAAGAATAGTAACATGAATAGACGGAGTCGTGGCAGACCACACAGGTGGTGGCGGGACGAACTGGATGCCTACAAGAGGGCTGGCAACTGGTGGCTTCAAATCGAGAAGAGTGGTGGAAATGGGGGGAGGCTTTTCCCAACAGTGGGATGATACAGGCTAACAGTAACAGTAACATGAACATACTTTTCAGACACTTCCTCTAGTATATTCATGAGTGTAGCAGCGAGTCCCAGTCGTCTGTAATCGGGACCGACAGTGAGAGCAGTGACATGACCATGCCAGTTCTCGCCATGGCCTTCTGCTTTCCCCATAACTGAAACATCACATTTGAGACATCTTGAAAAAAGCGGTTATGGATGAGTGTATCTATCATCCTCTCTTAATTCATGGCTGTATTGTATACTTGAAAACCAAGTATTGAATGTGAATTATTTATTTATTTAATTGTTATATCAGCGGCGTTTACACATTAACATTGACAATTTAGAAGATACCAATTCTTACACATACGGTATGCAACAGCAATTACAGATGAAATCAGTATTCATAATTATAGTGCGGTTTTCACCAATAGAGTGACGTAAATTGGTTTGTATATAAAAAAAAATTAAGCACCGGGTAAAACTACCGAGTGCCGCTAGAAAGAAATAAGAGAATACATACTATATCCCATAATTTCTCCATTTGGTGCTTCTACAACTTGAAAATATTCAGGCCAGTGTGCCAAATATTGAGTATAGAAAGATAGGCCATAGGTTTCAGTTAAAGGGTCCAAGTTTCTGTGAAAACATAATATTAAAAAAATATTTGAGTAACACATACAATAACCTACAAATAAATTATAATAATATATTTCCAACTTAAGTACTAACACATTGTTAAATTTTAACATATCCTCACAAGTAAATGGCCGTATTGTTGTCATTTTTATGTCTTTTAAGTAAATTAATGAAAGAATAGCACAAATTAATTAATTTAAATCTCCGTCTACGTCTCTACGATTTTTAGATCAATCACCACAACACAACAAAAATAAGAAAATAGATGTTTTTTTTTTAGGTTTCCAACTTTTCCAATCCAACCACTCCAACCAAAGATTCGGTCTAGTCTAGTTCAGTCTAGTTCTTCGTCTGTGGTTTGGTTTGCTTTGACAGTAAAATACTTGACTTGACACTTGCTTGACTGACAGCCGTGAATAGTGATGCCCAAAAAAACTTCTATAGTGAACATAATAAAAAATTATGAAAGTATTAGCATGTAATGTCCCACTGCTCGGAAAAAGCCTCTCGTCTAGTCGTCTCACCGAAAATAATATTTATTATCAGTACACTGAAAGAAGATATTTCGAGAGGGTGATACAAAAGGTTATTTTTTGTCCATAATTTGTTTATCTTTGTAGACAGATTTCATCCAAATCGTTCAGAACCGTTTCCTAAGCCAAGTTTTTTCTTTTACCTATATCATCCCACTGCTGGGCAAAGGTCTCCCCCAATCGCTTCCAAACTTCCCTGTCCTTCGCAGTCTCCCACTAGAAACCTCCGAAGGAGACAAGGTCGTCCAGCTTTTCCTCGACCGCCCGCGGCGCCGCGCCCTTTCCGGGACCCAGTGAGTCTTGGGATACATTCACGACACGTGCCCCGCCCACTCCCACTTGAACCGGGTGGATTTGGAGCCGACATCGGTGATGCCGATGAGGGAACGCAGCGTGGAGCTTCAAAGTTGCAGCACAAACCAAGTAATAACAATATTTATAAGTACTAAAGTTACACATCTAAATGATGTAAAAATAAATGAGCAACAAGGTGTCATAATTATGTTAAGCATACGAACCATGCATCCGTACATTACTTAATTTAAAATAGGTATTATAATCATTACATTGGCTGTTCAGATTATTTAACCCTTAACAACACACGCTATTTTCAATCACACAACTACACACGTGGGGTACCTCGTTCACCCCATAAAGAAAATGCCTATAACAGTTTAGTTTTTGTAATTTGTGGGAATTTATTTATCCGCTCGGTTGCCCCGGCCGCCATTTTGTTGCTAATCACTATGTCCCGTTTTGAATTGTAGTTACCGCCCCGTTGCCCCGCGCGGCTCGGGTTTCACAAAAACATTAATTGTGGCTCAATTTGTAACTAAAACACTATAAGTGTTATGTTTTTTATATTAAGTATGAATGAAGCTGTTTATTTATGTATTTTGTTTATTAGTATTCAACTACGGTGTAGAATTACGAGTCGCTGAACACAAATATAGCTCTCGAATTCAAGCGCGACTTGTGTTTAGACGATAATATCTCAAAAATTAAATCGATGACATATGGTTTTTTATTTTAAATTACAATGTTTATTTTAAATAGATTAGGATAAAACATAAAACCATACACCTGCCCATACAAAATAATGTACTTACAGCTATTTAATTCGGCGCAAAACTCGGGCGGCGCGGGCCAAAATGGCAGCCGTCGGCGTCGCTCAACTTTTTTAACATATCACTGATGCACAAATACCACTGTTAGGCTTCATGTTTTTACCATCCCGTTTGGAGATTACATTGATCTAACATATTAATCGCACTTGGTATCATAAAACAGCCAAAATATATAAAAAAAATGAGATTAAAATTAGTCACCGAGCAAAGTAAACACCAACATGTACTTCAAAATGTATATGGTTTAGAAAAGGCTAAATTTTGTGTTTAACGCTGAAACCTTTGTTTCTATGTATTAGTCACTGAATTTAACTTATTAAATAACAAAACACTACGTAAATCTAACCACCGACAGTATTAAAATTATTGAAATGAAAAGTCACAATGTCACCCGCAGCTGACGCAAACAAAACTTCGCGACATTGACAACTTCAACATATTCTTTCGTTCAATATTTAAATGCCACAGAGTAATGTTTTGCATTCATTGCATAGACAATTTTACACAGATCTTATTAGAATAGTTCGAACAAACAATTAGCAAGCAAGGACCGATGTATTTAACAAAAATACAAGACTACTTCGTCCGTGGCTACCATGTCATGTCTCAGTTGACAGGGCAATTTAAGGGTATGGCTCATGTCATGTCCTAGTTGACACGGACAACCCAGCGGTTATAAAAAATAAATCAAAGGCATTTTGTCAAGGTAGTGAAAACATTTATTTCCAAACTTTAAACTTAAAAATTGACATTTCTAGCGTCAAACAAAAAAGTTACAAAAATAGCGTAATATTTTTTTAATTATCTTTAGACCTCAACTTTGTTATAAATTTATAAACAAAACAAAAACGTAAGTTGTTTTTCTAAGTATTCTTATCTTATAAACTATGAAAAAAATAAAAAAATCTTTGAAAACACTTAAACATCTAAAATCACAAGGGCAATGCACAATAATATTATGAGCTGGAGTTCGTGATCGGGAAGGTGGTATTTTTGCCCATTTATACCGGTTTTTCCCATAAAATGCGTTGTTGCGGTCTTGTTCATTGTTTTGTTGACTATTATTTTATATATCTTCGGTATCAGAGTCGCTTTCCGCTTCTTCTTCACTTTCGGTTTCGTGATTGCTTACTTCAGATTCATTATCACTCAAATCAAATGCTGTTTCGGGAAAAATATCATAATTTTCGTTTTCTTCAACCTCCAGCTCATTTAACAGATTTTCAATCTGTCGGGGATTCTAATTTTTATCCATATTGCGCTAAAAACGTACAAAAAAAGCAAAAATATAAACATGTGCAATAATAAAAACACCTACGTAACTTCACTCGTGGGGTGCCTAGCTCACCCCAACGACTCGTACCTCCTAAACTAAGCACGATAGTCCCGCGTCCGTCCGCTCCCCGCAACTCCTAGGGCAATACTTAGAATACACGGACGCTCGGCCGCGTACCGTATAAAACAGTTAAAATATGAACGAAAATAGTGAGCTGGGGTGACCTAGGCACCCCACGTGTGTTGTTAAGGGTTAA